>NC_051174.1:79385038-79985038 GCF_013339725.1 Rhipicephalus microplus
GCGTCCCCCCTATTTGGATAAATTTTTGCTCTGAACCTACAGAGCAAAATTTTTTGTTCATGCTTGCCGGAGGAATGGCGTGGCGCACCCGCTATTCTTTTAAAATATATTTTACTCGTACAGACCGAAGTTATTGCGTGGCGCCGCTGGAGTACTTTTTACTGGCATTTTCCTCCGGCTGGCTGGGCTGATTACGTGGCGCCTCCAGAGAATTTTTCGTGGGTTTTCACTACCGCCATCCGGAGCTTTTCTGAGGTACCTCCGAAGAATTTTACGAATGTACTTACTTCGTCAGGATGGGATTTCTACTAGTAAGGTGGACCAGTCCTTGGTAAAGTGTTCACTCCGCTGTTTATTTATCGTACGCTGATTGTTTTACGCATTTGTTAGATGACGGAAGTCCCTCTTTTCATACAAGCACTGCCGAGGTACTTTGTATTCTTTTCCACATAGCTCTAGCACACAAAATTTAAAGAAACACTCAAGTTCTTAATTTATTCAAAACAAGCTGCCGATTCTGGGTGATTACCCAGCATTTAGAAAAATGAGATAAGAATAACCAAAATGCAAAAAGCCACCAAGAAACAAAACATAATAAAATAGATTACGTGAAATCAACCGCACTCAAGTTTGAAGCGCAACCCTTCAAAATGAACCCCATATTGCTGCAAAACAATGCACGACAAGCGAAGAAAGCGTGGCCACCGGAAACAAGTATTCACCATCCCCGAGGGACCATTCATCACATTCATTGATATTGCCAGGGTTGAGCTGATTGTTTCCTGCATAATTTAGAAAAAATAAGTATACATGATAACTGCAATTTATGAGAGAGGCACGAAAACTGAGAGCACTCAAGGCACGGACACTGTTTTTGTGAGTATCTGGGAAGAAGCAACTTCTAAATCTGAGCACACATGCGCCCACACACATACACACACAAGTAAAGGATGAGCGTTCAATATCAAGACGCACATTCGAGGTAATCCGGTGTGAGACAGCCGCAACATGATAGAAACACACCTCCCGGACGCGAACAAAATTCAAAACTTGCCAAAGATTTCTATATATTTCTAAATTGATAGCTCTGCCGTTGCCTAAGCATTCAATAAATTTTTTGACTAAAATCTTATTTTGGTACCCGTAGGACATGGAACCGAATCCTGGCGGCAGCGGCTGCATTTTCGATGGAGGTGGAAACGTTGTTGGCCCGTTCGCTCAGATTTGTGTCCACGTTAAAGAACCTCAGGTTGTCGCCATTTCTGGAGACCTACAATACAGCATCTCGCACAATCATACGCTCGTTTTGGAACGTGAAGCCTTATATATCAATTAGTCATTCGTATATCGGTTCTCTTTTAGTCGGCATCAGCAATGCGCCTCTCTCTTATTTCCTAGTTTTATAAAATAATTTGTCTACTACAGTCGCATTTTAATGCGTGCTCTTTGTCATACTTCCAGCAAAGTGGGCCCTTACAGTTTGTATCGTTGCGGCCACCTAAGCCAATTGCATTTTCACAAAACTAAGAGAATGCCGACCACTTTACTCAACTGGAACTGAAAATTCCGTGCACACGTTCGGGAGCCCCAGAAGGTGATGCACGTGGAAGCATCATGATGAGCATCCCATGCTTGAAGACATTTGCTTGTCCCCTATTCTGTTCACAAGCCAGTGTCGTTGCATTTCCCAAGTCAAAACTAAGTCTCAGCACTGTTCACACTCCCGTCTTCCACCAAAAAAAAAACTGCAGTCACAGTCACGGCAGCACGACTGAAAAGACAAAAAAATCATGCATCATAGAATGCATCACCAACACAATATTTATGGCTAGTTTTTCGATAGGGTGCCTTCTCCTTGCTGTGTTTCTTTGACTTCAACGTTTCCTCCGTCTTAGAATGTTAAGCCGGGCTGTCATATGGGTTAACATTACAACCTCTTACCCAATCTTTCACAAAAACGTGGAGAGCTGCACGACTCGCTCCCTCTTCGTTTGCTTTACCGAGTTCTGCTAACGAAAAAAAGGATATCCGCATGCGTAACAGATCGCGGCACTTGTCAACTGTGCGCCAAGGTTTCCGTTAGAGCCTGTTGTGTTGCTGGAATGGCGTCGTTGATACTCGTACAGGCTGGGGAGTCGCCCAAGCGGAGGTCGTGGTGGAGTAGCAGCAACAGCAGCATAAGTCAAGCGCGGTGACGGGTGCTGTCTGAGAGACGGCGGCAATTCCTCAAGACCTGTGCCTGGATTACCTGCCTGATGGCGGGCGCGAGACGCTCAGAAGAGGGTCCGTTTGCCGGGATACGACAGGCACGAAAGTTGTCGGGCCACCTCCTCGCGCACATATCGTTTGATTTTGGACTTAGCGCTGTGGTCTCCACCCAGGCTCAATGCCGCGAGAGTTTCATCGGTTAGCCGCTGACGCTGTGTCATGACTCGTTGTTTGCGCAACTCCTCGAAGCTCTGGCAATAGTGGCGTTCGGACACGGTACGTGGGCCCTTGGCCAGCTGCATCTGGAAGCTGTCGTCGTCTCTCCCCTTCAAAATATGTTTGATCTTGTCTGCCTCGATCATGAAGGTCAAGGCGCTTGCACAAGTCGAGCACCTCGATATAGCTTGTGAAGCCTTCTCCTTGAAGCTGTGCGCGTCCCTGTAGGCGCTGTTCGGCACGGAGCTTGCGTACCTCGGGGTGACCGAACACATCGGTAATGCGTAGCTTAAGGCCGGCACCCCAAGTGGCTAATTCCGACTGGTGTTGTTAAACAGAGACTCGCCACCTCTTTCAGGTAGAAGGGTACATATTGCAGCTTCGAAAGGTCGTCCCACTTGTTTGCTTGCGCCTACCTTTTCAAATGTCGACAGCCAATCTTCTACGTCTTGCTCATCAGTACCGTCGAAAAAAGGTGGATCGCGCACGCGTGCAGTGGGAACGATGACCATCGGAGGCTGGGTCGTACCTTGCTGGATGGTTTCTTCAGCCATGTCTGGGATGGCAGGTAGTTTCCTGTTGCGCAGTTCCAGGTTGAGTTACCCCGCACCTTGGCCACTCTGGAACGGGGTTTATTGGCGCAAGTAGTACTTGCACAGCAGGTCTATTGATGCGGGAACCGGGCGGTAGGAACCAACGCAGGAAAACACAACGCTCGCGGCAACAGCTCGCGCTCGGCTCCTCTTGCTAAAGGCGTGACCCACTGCGGCACATATTCTTCTTTCTCTCTACACACGTACTTCTGACAACGCGGTAACGTAATTCCACTGATTTTACACTGGTGTCTTGTTAAATCAGCCAAATGTTGATAACATGTTTGATTTATCAACCCATTATTATCGAATATGAGCACTACCTTACAAGAAGAACACAGGTGATTGAAGGAGAGCTCACTCACCATTTTTTCGCCGCACCAGCGTCCGCCTTGTCCCTCAATACTCGCGAGATCACAATGTGTCGTTCGCTGCCAGGAACCAACACACGATTACTGTTCGCACAACTTCCTTCTGTCGTTGGGAAACTTCGTTGCTTTTTGGCGCTTCTGATACCCAGAAGGTTCTCAAAACGCTTTCCTTTTCTCCAACGCGGTGGAACGTTTCGCACAGTCCTCACTGCACCAGCTTGGTCTGCGTCATGTTGGTTTGTAGAGAATGACCTCTCGGTGGCGAGGCTTCCTACGTCACTTCTCGAACAGTCAATGAATGCAAGTGAGTGATGACCCGAAGCGATTAGGGAGCTTTCACCGATGCATAAGCGATGCACGGGAGCATTTCCGGAGGAAACACGGGAGCATAATCAGGGGATTGGCCCCATTTTTTTCTGGTTTTCTTCGTCCAGCGATCACCGGAGTAGAATGAGAGAAAATGATTGTATTCGCTCCGGTATAATCTGGTGTGAGGGAAGTCACCAGGGCAGAGTGGGCGCATCATTCTCCGATTCCTCCCAGATGCGTATATTTTTTTACAGTTCAGCAACACGTATGGTGGTCCAAAATAACTGAGAATTGTCTGCCATACAGGTACGGTCGGAACTTCAGAATGGCCCACACGAGAGCTAAGCACTCGTGTTGTGGGATTGAATACTTTACTTTCGAGTGGGACAACTGCCGCCTGCGGGTAATGTCACGGTCTGGGTAAATACCTGAGAATGACGACGATGAAGGGCTGAGGGGAACGTGATGTATGAGCCTGTGGATGTCTGGGCTCGAGTCGCAAGCTAGTTTTTGTGACTACTTGTCATCTGGTGGGTTTCCCTAATGGATAGCGTAATTTCTGCTTACAGACGTACCATCTGGGAGACTCTTGATGCGTCTCGTACCAGAGTGTTTCACTGCCATGCAAGTAGAAGATAGTGTTCGCCAACATAAGTGTCGGATCTCAATGGGTGCTGCTGCGACAAGCTCACACAGAACCAGCCAGTCTTCGATGTCTATGTCACTTGTACCATTGAATGAGCCTGGGTCACAGGTTGCACCACAATGATCGGCTGGGGGGCTGGCGAATCCTGTTGACATTGAGTAACCTGGTCAGTCATCGCGGCAGCTGCGATGCGCCGTCCACTGGGAAGATCAAGTTCTTGGGGCTGTATAGCGTGTAGTACTCCGCACCTCCACCAACGATGTAACAAGAACATAGGTATAAGCTATGAATATATTGGCGAGCAAATGCGTACAACGCTGCTGCAGTCCGTGCGCTTTCCCGTCAGGACTTCATCTTCTTAATTCTCAGGTATTTACTAAGCCCATGACAATATATATATATATAATATATATATATATATATATATAGATATTGATATAGATATAGATATATAGATATAAAGAGAGAGAGAGTTTTACCAACAATATTGCCAAGGAAAACGTAGGGAAAGTTCTCAGACCAAATTGTATTGTAAATGTAAAGAAAGAAAACTGGGTAAAAAGATCACTTACCTTGGGCAGGCACCAAACCTGCAACATTCGAATAACGTGTTTGATGCTCTACCACCGAGGTACCACGGCGACGATCATCCCAGTCACTTTATTGGGTATATATGTGAACTCAAACATGGGTGTGTCAGTCAGCGCCATCAGTAGCCATAGCGGTGAGTGTCGCACATTTTTTATGAGTCCGTAGGGAATAACGTATCACGATAACTTTTTTCCGAGCTGGCAGATGACCAATAGTCCTAGTATACAACTTAAGAAGGAACCAAGACTACTAGTACAAGATCCTCGCTAATGAATAAAGAAAAGATGTGTATACTTAAGGGCTCGTTGTTCCGTGCTTTGACACGACATTATTTAGATTCAACAAGCAGTATTACGAAGGAAAGTATAAG
Source organism: Rhipicephalus microplus (assembly GCF_013339725.1). Classification (NCBI taxonomy): domain Eukaryota; kingdom Metazoa; phylum Arthropoda; class Arachnida; order Ixodida; family Ixodidae; genus Rhipicephalus; species Rhipicephalus microplus. The sequence goes on from NC_051174.1 coordinate 79,390,343, forward strand.
GGCAGGTATTAGACTGATGGCAATGTAAATATGAAGAATTGAAAGTGCGTCAAAAGATACTTTGTCGTGGGCAAGAACCGAGGTACTAGATACGTGGGTCTGCTGTCAGCTGACACTAGTATCCACGTATTAGTCAGCTGAGAGGTCGTAATAGGTTCCTGTGCTACGTGACGCTAAACAGGCTCATAAAGAGTGTGCCACACTCGCCGCCTTCCCCACTGGTGGCGCTGAGTGACACTCCTAGGTTTATTTCAAAATATCTACCATTTGAAGTCTTAGGCAGACAGCCACCATGGTAGCTCAGTTGGTAGAGCATCGGATGCGTTATTCAATATTCAAAAGTCGCAGCTTTGGTTCCGGCTCACGGAAAGTTATCGTTTCACCCAATTTTCTTTCTCCACATATACATTACAGTTCGGTCTGATAACTGCCGCTATACATTCCTTGGCATTATTCGTAATAGTGTGTCAAAACACAAGAAAACGAAACAATTCTTTAATTATATGTTACCTATATATATATATATATATAATATATATATATATATATTATATATATATATAATATATATATATATATATATATATTAGTGTCAGCCATCAGTACTTGCCAATACCCGGAGGGTAAATGTAGGAGCGAGAAATATTCTGTGCCTTGTATGCAGTCGTGTGCATCATTGAAGCGCGGAAGCGGGTACGCATTTTTCCGGGTTATCGTATTGAGGCTGCGATAGTCGACACAAAACATTATGGTTCCATCCTTCTTGCGCACAAGCACCACAGGAGAGGACGAGGCGCTTTGAGATGGCTGAATCACTTCGTGCCGAAGCTTGTCGGCAACCTGTTCGATAATAATCTTGCGTTCTGGCGTGAAGACTCGATAGGGTTGTTGGCGTAACGGAGCATTTAAACCGGTGTCGACATGATGAGCAACGCTCTTCGGGCAACCCAAGGTTGACCGGTCGCATCCGAAAGATGAGCGGAAGTCGTGCCGAAGAGCGAGTTCACTGCGATACGATGGCGATAATTATTCGGCGACCGAAAGGCGAAACTTATCTAGGGCTCAAGACGTCGGCACAGGTGAAGTCATAGCATTTATCTTAAGGTAGGCTTAATCCTTGGCAATGTCCAGAGAACTCGGGAGGTCAGCGCCTTGTATACGCCCCAGGATTCCCTTCGAGTCAAGGTCACGGCAGACGTGAGTAAGTTGGCAACCAGCATCATCGTTGCACTGAAATTTAACTGAGAGTACTTCAAAGGGCAGTCGTAAGCCTCGGCGATGGAGGGAAAACTCTGACGGAGCGGAGAGTGCTGCCCCGTGCGGCGCTGAGTTACGATGACAAAGGCTCACGTGTCGGGTGGAATATCTGTGTCCTCCGCGATGACAAGTTTGTGAGGAGGAAGGGTCCTCTGAAGGAGAGGACTGTAAGGGCGTAAGATGGACTTCTGCACGACAGCTGTCTATGATGGCGCTATGGCTTTAGAGGAAGTCCTGCACCAGAAAAATGTCGTGGAAGCAGGAGGGTAGCACGAAAAACTCAATAACGTATAGTGCGTCCTGAATGGTAATCTGCACCATGCACACAGATGATGGCACAATGCACTGGGATCTAGCAGTAGGGAGCATTAGTCCTGACAACGACGTCGTCAGCTTCTTTAGCCTGCAGCACAGTAACTCAGAGATGACGGAAACGGCAGGTCGTGTGTTAATAAGCACTACGGTGGCGGTTCTTTTGACAACAACATCAAAAATGGGGACCTTTAAGCTTCGCCTTCAAGAGTTGAACGCGATAGTGAAATCTGGCCCCTAGTGCGCCCTTCAACCGCTAAGTGCACACGTATTATTACTTTTTGTTACACAAATGCGCAAACACAAAAGAACACGCACACAAATGCGCGCGAGCACTAGCGCGACGTATCTATAGTAATGGTACAGGGCCCGGATTCACAAAACTCACTTATGAAAACATTTTTGCGCAAGAGAAATTTTGTGTCTTAAGTCGATTCACGAAACGAAAAAACGTCGTAAGAGGCCATAGTTGTCCCATCGGCCACTGCAAATAAAGCGCGCTGTGACTGCCCGGGAACATGTCAGCGATGGTGATGCAGTTGCTATATTTGCTTACGTCACTGAAAAGTGCTCGTAAGGATTCACGAAGCGAAATTGTGCGTAAAAACAGCATGGCTGAGAGAAAATCCCAAGAGTGGTCCGGACCACTCTTAGGAACAATGTGGCTACTTAGAACCTGCTGCCGCAGCGGTATACTTTGGTGCCCTGGCTGGTTTTGAGTTATTTCACGCCCATTAAGGGCTGCTTGATGACTGCTGGTGCGCTTTTATTTCTTTCGGCGCTTTGAGCTTCGCGTGTTGTTTCCCTTGTACGCAGTGGATGGTGTTGACAACCACCACCGTCCAATAAGTTCGAAGTCGCAGTAATTGAAGAATTCTATTGAAGAGGCATCAAGAGTTTAGCAATGCCTCAAAGATGGAAGCACATTATATAGCATTTGCTCTTTGCTGGATCAACGCTTGTGGAAAGGCATGATATGTTTTCTGCTAGAAGGACATAGTTGTCCCTTTTTAGGGCTGTTTGAAAGTTTCGTGTGAATTTAGTGGCGATGGCTGCACTATTCTTGCCTTTTTTGGCGTAGTTTATTAACCTCCCAAGTGCGCCTACAAATTGACCAATCGGCTCGTTTCCGTCGTGACACCTGTCGAACAAAATACGTTAAGAAAACTCCTTCAGCTACATGAAATTTATGTAGTGTTTTTTTTTTCTTTGCCAAAGAACCTGCAAGTTACACCATGGCTTTTTATTAGGACACCCGCTGGCCACGTGAACGGCCTCAATTCGATCCACAACGGGACTGAAAAGGTTATTCTTTAATTTATTCTGCTTTCTCATTTTTTGGTCATGGACGATTCTTCACTCGCAACCAACGGGGCCGACGCTAACGGCGGAATTTCTACGACACGAGCTCTCTAATTCTGCAATATGGTAAGTTGGGCTAGTTTGATTACGTTCATAATTGAAAATATTGTTAAAGAGCACTGAAAAACAGACCGAGAGAACAGGCTGAAGCGCTGTCCTTGTCAGCCTCTTGTGTCCGTCTGTTTTTAGTGCGCTTCAATAAAAAGCTTCTCTAACGCTATTGCGTTAGTGACATTTCGCGGCGAAACACAAGGAGGCCGTGGACACTATGACTTGCCTGCACATCTTGCCTCTGGAGCTGCAGCAATTAGTTTGCCTCCTCTGTAGCAGAACGGTGACGCATTGGAGACAAAGAGCGTCGTCGAGGAAATGGGAGTCAGGCACTGGAGGAGGAGGGTCGGTTATCCGAGATCGAATTCGGTGGTGTGCTTGGGGGCAAGGTATCGGGCGTGGTCATTGCATAGAAAAGGAAGTTATGTAGCGGCGGCAGTGGTGAGCGACTTGGCCAGCTACACCACAGGTACACCACACATCTGGGCGGCGGAATAAGAGAGGCGAAGGCCCTGCGTAGCGAAGCGGCGGTGCAGGACTCATGGACGGTAGTTAGGCGGGGGTTGGCATCGCAGGGCGAGCATATAATGAGGGCTGCTGATGTTGCTTAGAGGCGATGGCAGCGTATGTAAGGGGCGCAGAGACGGGCTGAGTAACGGGGGTAATGTTAGGCCTGGGAGTTCACACCGAACGTCAATGCCTCTGCAAAGGCGATCTGTGTGAAGGCCAGCGATCAAGTCGGCCTGACGCAATAAACTCAATGACGTCATCAAGCGGTGGCGCCGGTCTGTCACGCACCGCGCAGCGGCATCCCTCTGCCCACGGGCCTGATGAAGCAATCAGCGCCTTCCAGTCTGGCGAGTCTTACGCAATGCGTGGCAACATCCCTCGTCCTTAAGTGCAACCACGCACAGCGGTGGGTCTCGTTGGAGGATGCTGACATCACGGACAGCGGCGCTTCTTGTTTGACGTTGGTGAAGCAAAGATCCACCCAGTACACATAAAAAAGCCAAGCGGCGCGTCGCCAGCCTTGATCTATGCGTCAGAGAGAAGCTGACGGATGCGTGCGAGAGAATACACCTCGGCTCTTCGAGTCCCTTAGCTGTCGGCCCCAGTGCCGAAATTGTAACGCCTCTATTTCTATGCTATACGTAAACCCTACCTTAACTCACCATCGTCTCGTCAGCTCGACTATCAGGTCTGCGCGGAAGCAGTGTCTAGCTGAGTAAAACGCGCTACCATACGGCTGGTGACCTTGTCGGCGGCGGAGTTGGGAGCAGTGGCGCCTTCGGGACCGCGTTGGCGGTGCGCCTTCGTAACAGTGGTTGGCTGCTACGGGATCGGCCGGCGTCAGCGACATCGATGCGGTGAGTGCCTGATGTTTTCCCGCCAGTTCACCAGACTACTCTACCACAAGTTATACTGCAATAGATGGCGCTATGGCTTTAGAGGAAGTCCTGCACCAGAAAAATGTCGTGGAAGCAGGAGGGTAGCACGAAAAACTCAATAACGTATAGTGCGTCCTGAATGGTAATCTGCACCATGCACACAGATGATGGCACAATGCACTGGGATCTAGCAGTAGGGAGCATTAGTCCTGACAACGACGTCGTCAGCTTCTTTAGCCTGCAGCACAGTAACTCAGAGATGACGGAAACGGCAGGTCGTGTGTTAATAAGCACTACGGTGGCGGTTCTTTTGACAAAACATCAAAAATGGGGACCTTAAGCTTCGCCTTCAAGAGTTGAACGCGATAGTGAAATCTGGCCCCTAGTGCGCCCTTCAACCGCTAAGTGCACACGTATTATTACTTTTTGTTACACAAATGCGCAAACACAAAAGAACACGCACACAAATGCGCGCGAGCACTAGCGCGACGTATCTATAGTAATGGTACAGGGCCCGGATTCACAAAACTCACTTATGAAAACATTTTTGCGCAAGAGAAATTTTGTGTCTTAAGTCGATTCACGAAACGAAAAAACGTCGTAAGAGGCCATAGTTGTCCCATCGGCCACTGCAAATAAAGCGCGCTGTGACTGCCCGGGAACATGTCAGCGATGGTGATGCAGTTGCTATATTTGCTTACGTCACTGAAAAGTGCTCGTAAGTGGATTCACGAAGCGAAATTGTGCGTAAAAACAGCATGGCTGAGAGAAAATCCCAAGAGTGGTCCGGACCACTCTTAGGAACAATGTGGCTACTTAGAACCTGCTGCCGCAGCGGTATACTTTGGTGCCCTGGCTGGTTTTGAGTTAATTCACGCCCATTAAGGGCTGCCTGATGACTGCTGGTGCGTTTTTTTTCTTTCGGCGCTTTGAGCTTCGCGTGTTGTTTCCCTTGTACGCAGTGGATGGTGTTGACAACCACCACCGTCCAATAAGTTCGAAGTCGCAGTAATTGAAGAATTCTATTGGGCGTCAATGGCATAAAACTACGCATGTAAAGATTTGTGGTTGGATGAAAACCAATGTGATACGTGAATGGTCGGTGCATTCGAACGCGACATGACATAGGATCAACCTTATTTGTTATGTTGTTGTGTTGCGCCCCATCTCATCCAATTAAAAGTGCGACTCGAGATCCTTGCCTCATTGGTGGAAATTACCACCAAAGAGGTTAATGGGAGCACATTCTTTGCACGCTATTGGAATAAAAATGAGAGGAAGTTTTCAGTGAGTGGTTCATAAAGTTTGTGCTCTAGTGTACTTTCATTGGCTCTAACTGTCCAATGGTTGCGATCTCTGAAATACAGCTGTCGATACACTTTGGGACGATCTGGAACAAAGCGTACTTTGTAAACCAAAGCCTATTAGGGGTGCGCGTGATTACGCATGGAACTACAAACAAATCATGCATCTTCACCTCACTGTTCAGACACCGATATGGACCATGATAATATGGCAAGCAATCGGAATAAAATGACCCTAGTAACTTTGTATGACACCGAAAATATGCAAACCCTCACGATTCTGGAGCAAACCTTGGCTGAATTCATCCCTGCGTCAATTACCAGCCATTTAACTTGGCGCACGAACATCATTCAAAGGTAGAGCGAGCCACTGACATGTATTTTGTGCGACGCAGCGGCCACTTGACCTGAGAATAATAGCGTTGCGAAGGCGAATCCCCTGTCGCATGCTCTGATCGAAGCAGACGACAAACGCGAGCAGACGACGGCTTGGCCGACAGGCACAGCTTGTGATTGGTTGTGAAGCAATACCCTCTACATCAGCTCACTCCGTGACGTTGCCAAAACACTTCTTTCATCTGGCACGCCTGTCCTATTCGTCATATCACCCTCCTCACACACAAGAGAAATTTTTTTACGCCGTGAAAATAGTGCAAGTACTTTCTAAGAGCTCTCTTACGTGCGGTGCAGTTGTCGAAAACAACATGGCGTCGTAAACAGCATATCGGTCGGTGCGACTTTCAGCAAATGCTTCTCGCACGAGTTACTTCAGCGTTTGACCGGATGTGTTGTGATTACAGCAGCTCTTTCATGCGTGCGTGTGAGCAGTGCGGAAAGCTGTGGCAGTGCAATGGTGTACGGTGAAGCGCAGCGAAGCCTGTGCGTCGGTGTGGTTATCAAGCGGGGATCGGCGTCGATGTATCGACGGCAACTAGCACTCGAGAAGCCTGCAATGTGTGTTTGTGTGCCGGTAACAGTTCGTTCGCTTGACTTTCCAGTCTCTCAGTTGGGTGCTGTGCGACATTTCGGATTGACAGCGTTTTGACACGTTACTTGAGTGACCCCAAGTACGTACGGAAACGTATGAACTACGCGCTCGGTTCTTGCTTCGCCACTAGTTAGCCCGTACGCTTCTATTTACTTGAGAGCAATGTACTGTTCGGGAGTGAAACGATGTTCGTTGTGAACAGTGGTGCTGTGTTGACGTTCCAAGACTTGTGAACAAGCTGTGCTCGTGTGACCGAAAATTGAAAGACAGCGTTGATAACTGTTTTGCCCGGCGAAGTTGTGGTGGGGCAGCTTGGCGCTTTTGTTTTTAAGTCGTCACTTCTCCTTTTTGTGATAACCATAGTCCTAGCGCTGTGATGTGATCAACCAAAACTGCGAGATGCTACATTCTGTTGTGGATCGTGTTACTTTGGAAGCGCGCCTAGACTGTTCTTCGGTAACAACTTGAGAGTTCTATGTGGCAGCGAGAGCCCGTGAACGTCAAGCTTCCCTTCGGCCCCCAGAAAAAGCAAAGATTTCACCGGTGCCTTGCTTTGGATGAAGTTGTAGGCCAATATCGCCTAACTACAGGTTTCCGAGTTCGTCTGGCCATCGTTTTTCACGGCACTAGAGCCTTGACAACAGCCGGTCATGGCCAGTTCTTACACTTTATCAATGGACGTGCACGCCTGGCCAGCCCTTCATTGCTGTCATTGGCAGCTTCCAGTCTGCAGATGCCCTTTGCCTGTTGGCCGTACTTGGTTCCTCATGACACCGACGGCTACTAAATGCTGCCATCGGTGAGTTCACCTTGCAGAACTAAATTTCACCAGTACTATAATTCACGCAGTTCTATAACGTGTGCAAGTTTTTAAGCCCATCAGATGTAATGTTTCTCTATGGTAAGTTGAAGCATGAAAAATATACTACTACTGTTATATACATACATATATTATGGAGCAAATACATAAAAAGTTTTTTGTGATTTGATACAAGTGAGCTCTTGTTTGATTATGAGGTTGGGCCTGTCGATTGACCACGTTTGATAGTTGGAAAGTTAATGTGAATTTTTTTCAGAAGCCAGGTTGCACTTAAAAATTTATGTTATTTTGGAAAATTAGTTCTATAGACGATTACCACTGTGCTAGTACTATACTTCAGTAGGACATATATATTGCGGTACGTAAATTTTACATGAGGCTTCAGTTTATTTCAAAGTGATTATAGCAGATTTGGTCACATTAACGAAGTGATAGCTTCCTCAAATAAGTATTAGAAGTGAGTGCTTTAATGATTGTTTTTAAATATCTCGTTTTTGGCTCTTCACAGATCGCAGAGATTGGTTTGTTAAGGTCCTGTGATTCATCGGTTGAACATTCTGGCACATCAATCCTCATCATTACTTGGAGCACCTGTACAAAAATAGGAAGGACGCGTTCTCCCTAACTATGCAAGCCTATGTCACTGCTGGGACTGTTATCATTCAGCGGATGGGCGTGGAAGCATGCATGGCAGCCTCATCTGGAAGGACTGCGATCTGCTTGGGAGCTTCGAGCGCACAAAACTGCCTAACGGCTGGCTGCAAGGTTAGTTTTTCTTTAATACATACGATTACGTGAACACCACTTACTGTGCACAAATTGAAAACCCAAGCATGGTTGCTTTCAGTGGATACCTGTAATATTCTTACACATAATTCTTATTCAACATTTATAGAACTAAATTGCAAGATAATTGAGAATGTTGAAAGCTGAAAGCCTGCAGCTTATGAATGAAACTCCAATAATCTGAGGCTCAAAAGCTTGTGCTTTGAAACGAGCACAAATACTTTGATTCCTTATTGAGCTCTCGAGCTTGTGACTCCCTCTGTGGATCAAGTGCTCTGGAAGGAAATAGCAAGTATGAGCAGCGCTTGGTGCCACAAAAGTATCGTCGCCAACTATTGGAACTGGCGCATGAAAACGCATGGGCAGGGCATCTAGGCATAAAAAAGACCAAGGCTAAAGCTTCCCTTGAGTTTTATTGGCCGAAATGCTGTAAGGATATTGGAGACTTTGTACGCTCGTGCGACACTTGTCAGAAAGCGGGAAATTCACGGACAAGTGGAAGGCATCCATGAAGCTTGTGCCAATCAGCACAGAACCTTTTCGGCGCCTAGTAATTGATATAGTCGGGCCATTGCCAGAATTAAGGCAAGGTTGCCGGTACATCCTGACGGCTCTCTGTGTAGCCACAAAATTTCCAGAAGCGATACCACGTAAGGAGCTCAATTCTCCTCATGTCGTGGATGCACTGCTATCTATATTTGCACGCGTCGGATTTCCTTCTGAGATTTCCTTCTGAAATCCAATGCGACAATGGTAGTGTCTTCACTAGCTGCCTTACCTCTATTTTATGGATAAATGTGGAATAAAGGCTCGATCCATCACCCGCAATCTAATGCGGTAGAGCGTATGCATTCCGTTCTGAAACGGATACTGAGAGCTCTTTGCTACGAGCACAAATGCGACTTGGAAGCGTGTATTCCTCCCGCTATGTTCACCTCTAGATCAGCTCCTCATGAGAGCACTGGTTTTAGCCCTGCAGAGCTTGTGTATGGCAGGAGTTTGAGAACACCATTACGAATGCTACGTGAGTCCTGGGAGGCACTCGATGAGGAGCCTAACGTAGTTGCGTATGCTCTAGTTCTCCTTCAGAGGCTTGGAAAAACGAAAGATCTTGTGAAAAGCTACATGAAGGCTGCGTACACGTTGTCGAAGGAGTACTACGACAAATCGACGAAGAAGCGCACCTTTGAATTAGGTAGTCAGGTAATGCTGCTGCAGCCGTCCAAAATGAACAAGCTTGAGGTTCATTGGGAAGGGCCCGCCAAAGTAATATTGAAGCTTTCTGATACCAATTATGAAGTGACATTAGGAAGCTAGCCGAATAAATTTACAACAGTAACTTTATGAAACCATACGTGCAACGCCAAGCGGTCGTACATCTGCTTTTGAATGCTTCCGAAAAAAAGGGAGCAGAAATTTTGACCTCTAGTGATGTAATCGAATGGGAATCGGAGGTAATCTGAAAGCAATTGAACCTAGAGCCTAGGTTAAGTGAAGTCCAGAAGCAGGTTCCTGAGAAGGATTGTTTTCGAGCTTGAATACGTGTTTTCGGGTCGTTCCGAAAACACGACGGTGATTGAACACGATATCAAGCTAACTAGCTGTCTTATGAGGAGCCTATCCGTAGCAAGCCGTATCGTTGTTCGCCTGTGCTAAAGTGCATCATGAAAGAAGAGATCAATAAAATTCTGGAGTTGTGAGTCATAGTACCGGGCGAGAGTTACTATACATCACCTCTAATATCGGTTCAAGTGCCGGGAAAAGATCCGAGGTCATGCATCGATAATCAGCGTGTTAATTCCATAACTCGATAGCAAACCTAGAGGAGAGGAAGAACTTGTGTCACAGTCTAGCTATATTTCTATGTTAGACCTCGTGTGAGGGTGTTTACAAGTCCCACTTACGGAGCGCGCTAGCCGCTACGCCACATTCGTTTCTCCATACGGAACGCATCGTCCACTTAAGCTGAGCTTTGGATTGAAAAGTGCGCCTTTTTTAGGCTTAATGGACCGCGTTCCTAATGGCCTCTCCGAGTTCGCTCTGCCGTAATTTCACGATATCGCCATCGTCTCAAACAACTGAGAACAACATGTCGAGCATTTACGCGTTTTGCTGAATAGGTTGAAAAAAGCTGACCTTAGCGCGAAACCTAACAAATATCATATAGGGTGCGGTGAGGTGTCATACCTGGGGCACGTTTTGCGGTGTGGCCGGCGTAGACCTTCAGAAATTAGGGTACCCGACGTCGCGAACTATCCACGACAAACCACAAAATCTGAGATAAGGGCATTCTTGGCGCTAGCAGGATACTATCAGCATTACGTGCAAAACTACTCTAGCATTGCCAAACCTCTAACTGACGCACTTCGAAAGTCCGAGCTGGCTAAAGTAGTATGGGACTCAGAAAAGGAGAATGCGTTTTGCAAGCTGAAACAGAATCTAAGCGAAAAGCCCGTTTCCATGGCACCTGATTTCTCCAAGAGATATGTCATTGAATGCGGTGCGAGTGATCATGGCATGGGAGGTATACTGTGCCAGGAAGACAGTGCTAGTAAGGAAAGGCCAGTTTTTTATTTAGGTAAAAACTAAGCTGTAGAGGAGAGGCATATAGTACCTCTGAAAGGAATGCGCTTGCCTCTTGTGGGGCGTTCAAAAGCTAGCCTGTTATGTCTTCGGTTTTATTTTTGTGGTCGAAAGGTGGAGCATGATACTCCTAACACACAACTTTGACGTTCGCTACAAAAAGAAAGCTAAACGCTAAAGCAGATGCATTTAGCCGTGCGTTTCGGAGCAAAATTTTGTCATCAATGCCTTAGTTGAGCGCTCTCGTCCAAAGGGATCTCAAGGGGCCAACTTTTTGTTGCATTCTATTTATACTTTGTTGTACGTGTAAAAATATGAGTTCTCATTTTAAAACCCTTGTGTCCCACATGTGTCTCTTGATGTAGAGGGAACCAAATTCCAATACACAAGTAGCCAGGTATATGTTGTAATATTTTTTGTCTGGTGTTTTGTCGGGTAACCGAGGACAGTTGCTTGTGTCATGTGTTGTCCGTTGTCGAAGCGCTCTTGAGAAGTTGCAGAACCATCGACAAGCGCTGAGACCAAAAATCCTCAAAAGATACGAGTGAAGCTGGCCGACAAAATGTGGCGACAAGCCGGTGGAGCTGGGATCCATCAAGAAGGGGATGTGTTCACAAAACTGAGCCTAGAGCTACATTCTTCCCATTGCCCTGGAGGCAAACCTAGAGAGACCTCGCGAACGAGCGTACCCGACATTCGAGCCACGTGAAAGCAGCTCGTCTTTCCGGCGCATTGTCTGGCGGCGGGGGTGCTAATGCGCCTGGGAGTCCACATAGAACGTCAGTGCCTCTGCAAAGGCAATCTGTGTAGAGGCCAGTGATTGAGCCCACCTGATGCGATCAACTCAACGACGTCATCAAGCGGCGGTGCTGGTATGTCACGGAACGCACAGCGAGCTTCTTCGCCCACGAGCCAGGTGAAGCAATCGGCGCCTTTCAGTCTCGCTAGTCTTATGCAAAGCGTGGCAACATCCCTCGTCCTCGGATCAACCACGTGTAGCAGCGGGTCCCCGTTTGAGGATTCTGACACCATGGCCAGCGGCGCTTCCGGTAGGACGTTGGTGACGCAAAGATTCACCCGGTGCCTCTAAAAAAAGGCAAACGGCAAAACGGCACGTCGCCAGCAGTTGACCTATGCAGCAGAGAGAAGGCGATGGATGCGTGCGAGAAAAGACATCTCGGCTCTTCGAGTCCGTAAGCTGTGGGCCCCAGTGCCGAATTTGTAACGCCTCTATTTCTATGCTGTACATAATCCTTGCCCTAACTCACCGTCATCTCGTCCGCTCGTCTATCAGCTCTGCGCAGAAGCAGTCGCGAGCTGAGTAGCACACGCTACCAAACGGCTAGTGACCTTCGCGGAGTTAGGAGTGGCGGCACCTTCGGCACTGTGTGGACGTCATGCCTTCGTAACAGCATAGAGCGGAAGCAATGGTAATTCTGCCGCCTCGTCAGGCTTTACCCGCAAGGTCCTTCTTGGCTGCTTCTCCTTGCCCGGCAACTCTGCTCGCCGAGCCGGAAGGTGACTTTCTTCTCCAGGGAGAGTTAAGCTGAGCTTCGGCTGTGCTGATTCACCATAGTACGTTGGGTTCGCGCGCATCAGCCATGGATTCTGCACCAAACAGTAATATCATAGTCCTCAAAGGACGAACTGAGTCTCACTGGGCCCTAGTCGTCAGGAGATGGGCCATGACCACAAGGCGCCTTGCGCCAAACGATACATCATCCATCTTTATGGGACGTCAGCGGCTTCCAACCGTACGACAGTGTTAGGGTACGTCCACTATGTGTGCCGTGACTGAAGTTACTGCCCCAAAGGGTCGTCCCTCTTTCACGTGAGAGGCTATGTGCGTTTCATATGCAGTGACGATAGTCACTGCGTCGATGGGTAGACCCTTAGGACCGCTCCAGGCACTAGCCGCCCGTGGTGGCACACCTGCCGCACCCAAGCGGGGAGAAATCAGTGAATGAAATGCTCTTTCAGCATCCGCTTGTGTGCGGCAGGGGTTGCGCCACGTGCGTTGCGGCTGTGCGAGTAGCGCGTGGAAAGGTATTTAGGTTAGGGTGAGGTACGTCTGCGTTGTGTGTGGTGACGCGAGTTACCGCGCCAAATTGTGGCCCCTCTGTCGAGTCTTATGACCCGTGGTGGCCAAAAGACAAGCCATAACCGCAAGCGCCCAGCCTGTTGCGATCGCCCACTTGCCAGGGTGCGCCCGTTTTTAGCATTGTGACCGAAGTTACCATGCCGAAGAATAGCTCTTTGCCATGTCTCACTAGGTTGTACCCCGGGAGACAGGCCGCGTCTGTTTGGCGCGAAGAATGGCTCCTTGCCAGGTTGTGACCGTCAGTCAAAAACAAATCTCTCTCACCAGACCCTGGGAGGAAGGAAGTGCCGGGACAGATGTACCGGTGATGATCGGCCCGTGAGTTACGTGACACTCTGGGAAAAATCGCCTCGGGGCACTGCGTCTCCTTCATATATCACAACGGCATCAAAATCGTCGTCGTCGGCGCGCCGCTCGTTTACTCGGTTCACATCGGAGTCGGCACGGCATGGGATGTGGCGTGGTATAGACTCAAGTGTGGTCGGGATAAAAATTACTTCCCTATTAAAAACTATTTCCACGAAAGAGCAATACAGTTAACATGATAGCAACGTGTGTTAATGTTATTTATTTACAAATATTGCTATCTCAGTTTTTGAGACATAGCAATTGTGAACGTAGATGTTCACTACGTCAAAAAAATATACAGTTTTCCGAAAAACATGTTCAGGCAATTCTTTTTCAAGCTGCTCAGCAAAGAGTCCGCGCAGTTTCCCGTCAAGTTCCTTGCATATAATATCCCGTTTTGTGAAAAAATAAAAGATCATGAACTAGATTGAACGAGCACAATATTTAAAGGATAAAATTGGTGAATATGATGTGCAGAAGATGCAATGAAACATATATGCTAGAATAATCGAACGACTGTGAACCATACTATGCTGGAGGATGACACGAGTGCAGGTGCACCGATGTTCGAGAGGCGCTGAAGGGATAAAACATGAGCATATGAAGTAGGCGAGAAACTCAAATCATAACGGCGAAATATGACCCTTATTGCTAAAAGAATAGCATTTCAACAAGGCTTTATATATGTAATGTACGAGGCTATGTTACCTAATAACCGATGCTAATTGGAGTCTGACAAAAGCTATATGCGGTTTCAGTCTGCATTCTGTTGTCGAGTTGGTGAATGTGCGTCGGAGAAACCAAGGTTTTCGGAGAAATAAATTGTTGCAGAAAGTTTCGGCGTACGTGCGCCATTTTAAATTTGTTCTGATAGTTACATCAGTGTATTAAACTATGTAACACGTGCTAGGCTTATACTCCTATTAGTATATGTAAAATAAAGAGGCTTATGTGTAAAGGGCGTGATTACAGTATTTTGGAAGGGAATAGACATTTGCCATTATTCAGTCAGTTACAAAACAACGAAAAAAGAGCGCTGTGCCGCGCATCCTGATCATGAGTATTCGCAATGTCATGACCGTCGTGCCACCTAGCGGAATTCAGGAGTGTCTTCTCATGTATGATCAGTAGGTAGACGCTCCCTTGTTCGTTGTTGCTAGCCTAAGTGTTTACGCGTTAACAACGAACGAACACAAACCACTTTGTATGTTGCGTGCATCAGTGAATATACAAAACCGTTCGTGACACGATAATTCTGATTCGTTTCTTCGAGAGGTGAAGTTTTCGTGAAATACGTGGCAACTCGCGCTTTCGATTATAGCCCGCAGAGTACATATATGAACCTCGCTAGATTTTTGCAGCCATCTTGGATAGGTAAATCTTCTGTATAACCTTTACGGTTGAGCTCATTGTGTACCTGCGTATAGTATTCGTCAATGATTTTGTAGTGCATGACTTGCATAACATTCATTGCAAGTGTAAAATAGCGCAGGCTCACAATTGGCGCTTCCAAACCTTGGCCTACGCTTCTCTGCCTGTTTTTAACGTTCGTCGATCAATGGTAGCACACTACAAGTGGTTCTTTTTTGCTTGGCATCGGAGCGAAATTTTCTCCCCATGCACCTCCATGTAAACGTGGTCAGTATTGCCTTGTTGGAACCGTGCAATGACGCGTTGTTGGTGCAATAGAAGTCGTTCGGCAAAAAGAATTCCTTAGATTACTTTCAGCAGTGAATTTTAAGGAAACCGTCTTGACGTCGAGGATTTTTCACTGGACGTAGATGGTTGTAAACGCGCTGAGAGTGACAGCAACGATGAACGATAAGCAGCTAGCTCACGAGCAGCGAGTTGCACTTCCCGTTCCGTCGTGCGTTGATGTTTTTTTCTTTCACGCTCGTAAATCACTTTAATGGTATTATTATGCCATATTCTTAAGTAAGCTCAAAATTAAAGAAAAAAACAGTTTAGCTTGTGCATTGCATGTAGCCCAATTAAAGTGAATATTAAAACGCCGCATGCCGCATTACGCTTGAGCTCGACCAGCGAAGTGAATTCGTTAGAGCAATGATACAACAGTGACGAGTACACTCAATGCTAACTTCTGCTCTCTATCAGTGCCGTTCAAACGACGTTGGTGTTTATTTATTTATTTATAGAATACTGCGGACAAAAAGTCCAAGCAGGGTGAGCATACATGAAACACACTAAATAACAGAATGAAACAAGGTTGCAAAGCGTTTTTTACACAATTTCTTTGCTATAAGACAGAGGGGTTATGGCTTTAAAAAAAGTAACAGTTGAACAACAAGGTGATAATACCATTCAAGGAAGTCATGGAAGAAGAGTATTTACACAAATGGTCAAGGGCGTTGAGGAAATGCTTCGGTTAGTTTATTCCAATCATCTATTGTTTGTGGGAAGAAGGAGTACCGAAAAGTATCAGTCCTTGCGAAGATTGGCGTTAGGGAATGAGGATAGTGGTGTCGAGTGGGTCTGCTTAACAAGGGGGATACGTATACTGCGGTGTCTAAGGGTAGCCTGTGGTTCACTATGTCTGAAAGAAACTGTAGCCGACTTTTTGTTCTTCGAATTTGTAATAGTTCTATACCATTTGCTGTTAGTAATGCAGTGGGGGAGTCGGTTGACATAAATTTACTATATATGAATCGTACTGCTTTTCTTTGAATTCTTTCTAGGTTTTGGACGTTAATTTTTGTGTGGGGATCCCAAACTATGGAGGCGTACTCAAGTTTAGGCCTAATTAGGGAAAAGTAGGAGAGGAGTTTAACACTAGGCGGAGCAGTCTTGAGCTTGTGGCGGAGAAGGCATACTTTACGGAAAGCGGCAGAGCAGATGTTATTTATGTGCAAATTCCAGGATAAGGTACTTGTTAACGTTAAGCCTAAGTATTTATAGGAGGCTACATTAAGTAAAGGTGCTTCAGCTGAATTGTATGTGTAGTTTAATGGGACTTTTTTGCGCGTTGTGGGGAGATGCACACATTTGCTTGCATTAAGAAGCATTCCCCATTGCTCACACCATTTTGATACATTGCATAAGTTAGTATTAAGATCACATTGGTCACTAATGCAGGTTACATCTCTAAACAAAACACAATCGTCAGCAAATAAACGAATTTGTACCGGGGTGCTAATTACATTGACAATGTCATCATTGTAGACCAGAAACAGAAGGGGGCCTAGTACGCTACCCTGCGGAACGCCAGAAGTCACAGGAAGGCAGCCCGATTGTTTTTCTCCTACCTGAACACATTGGTTGCGATTGAGTAGATAAGTTGACGTCCAGGAGATAAATAATTCTGGTATACCAACTAACCGAAGCTTCATAATTAGTTCTACGTGTGTAACTGTGTCGAATGCTTCACTGTAGTCTAAGAATATTACATAAATTTGGCCGTTAGCATCAAGACAAGCTGGAAAGGTATGAACGATAGTAACCAATTGTGTTGTAGTAGAAAATCCTTTTCGAAATCCATGTTGATGATTTGTTAAAACTGAGCGTTCTTCTAAGAATTCATTTAATTTATGAGCTAGTACGTGTTCGATAAGCTTACAGCATGATGATGTTAAGGAGATCGGTCGATAATTTTGTAGCACAAGGCGGTCACCTTTCTTGAATATAGGAACTATTCGTGCCGACTTGCAGTCATCTAGCAATTCCGCTGATAACAGAGAGACTCGAAAAATGACGAGTAAGTATTTTGCAACAGACTCTGCAAAGCGACGCAGAAATATGTTAAAGATATTGTCGGGACCGCAAGAAGTCTTAGTCTTTGAGTTCAAGTACAAAGCAACGACACCAGAATAAAAAAAAGTTTACATTTGCAGCATTGTCCGCATTTATGACAGATGGGGAAGCACTAGGAGTAGAAAATACACTATGAAAATACTCATTGAGGTGTTGAGCAAAGGCAGCCTGATCAGATACCATTGAACCATTGACAAAAACCTGTATATGGGTTTCTTTTTTTCGCTAATTTAGTTCCAGAACTTCTTTGGATCATTCTTTATGATGTTTGCGAGTGACGTATTGAAGTAGTATTCCTTCGAGGTGTGTACGGCATGTGCAAGCTTATCTAGAGCGTCAGCTATAACTTCGAGGTCAGCATGCTTTTTCTTTAGTCTTTAACTTTTTGCTTGAGATGAATGATGCTTCTCGTCATCCAGGGCTTATGCTTATGCACCTTTTCAAGTTTAGACGGTATAAATTTTTCGATACAGTAGAAGCATATGCCTTTAAATTGGTCCCACATTCTACAAACATCGGTAGCTACAAAATCTATCAGACAGGTTTCTAGGTGCTCGATAATGCAAGCATCATTGGCATGTGTATAGTCTTCCACACAATGAAAGGACAAGTTGGCAGTTTCCGAAAGCGGTACCAGAGGGATAGAAACTGACACAAGGTAGTGATCAGACAGCCCTTGCTCAATTACTACGGTATGTGTACTGAAATCACGGGGAATAAATACCAGATCTAAGATAGACATAGCAGTACTCTGATAATGCGTTGGTTCATGAACCAATTGTACCTAATTAAGTGCGAGCATGATCTCAAACACTGCATTTGCATTGCTGATATTGGCTGTAAAGGTTTCAAAACGCTCCCATTCTAGTCCGGGGAGATTGACATCACCAATCGAAAGAACTTTGTTGCCATGGTATTTAGACATGTGTTACTTTAGTTTTAATAGGTATTCAAGAGTTGAGTCCGGCGGTCAATATATTGCACATACGATGAGTGAGTGGCCCCACAAAGTTACTTTAACACGGACACATTCAAGCTACGGTACATCATCCAACAAGACAGCATCAAATTTTTGTTGCATCAGGACGGCCACACCACCTCTCCTTGATTGCCTGTCCTTATGAAAAGCCGTATAAGAAGGTGCAAAAATGTCGCCATCATTCCTGTTCATGTAACCACGAATAAGTTATAACAGTAATGTGAGGATCGTACTGCAGTATTAGGGTTTCGAGGGGTTCGGTTTTATCCATAACACTGCGGGCATTCAAATTAAGTAGACGAAGTTGCTTGTGCGCATGCACATTACGTCAGGTTTTAGACTGTTGGGGTGCAGTGTTCTTGTAGCCATCATTTTTACCCGCTTATTATATCGCACCTCATCCCAAAAATACATATCCTTATCGATCTTTAGTTTATTGTGTATCAGATTGATTGATTGATTTGTGGGGTTTAACGTCCCAAAACCACCATTTGATTATGAGAGACGCCGTAGTGGAGGGCTCCGGAAATTTTGACCACTTAGGGTTCTTTAACGTGCACCCAAATCTGAGTACACGGGCCTACAACATTTCCGCCTCCATCGGAAATGCAGCCGCCGCAGCCAATTGTGTATCAGGTTGACTCCTTTCCCTTGTTCTATCTCGGCCTTTGCGCTGTGCCAGAACAGACTGCGTTTTTTAGCGTTGATTTTGAGTAATCATTCTTAACAGAGATATCCGAGCCCTTCAGTTTGCTTGCGTTTTCATTATCTCTTTTTTTCTGTAAAGTCTTGCAGATACACTATTACAGGCCGCTTTCCTACGTGCTTACCCTGTCGATGAATACGCCCTACAGATTCAGATTTAACTTGAAGTTTTTCTTGAAAGAGACCCTTCACGACCTTGTCCTTTAGTTCCTCTTCTGATTCTGCTGAGGTTTCAGGTATTCCTTGAATAATTAGATTTGAACGTCTGCTGTGGTCTTCAAGGTCTGTTAGCTTTTTAGTTTGAAAAGACATTGCGTGTTCAAATTATTTCAATGTGACATGCAATTGATGGGTGTTTTCATGCTGTGCTGAACAGACGCCTAAAGTCAAGCATCTGTTCTTTCAGCTAAGGAAATAGTGTTTTAATTTCAAGTAGTTCCTTACGCATTTCTGTCTGACCGTCAAGTAGTTGCTCGTACAGTTCCTTCTGGGTGGGCCCAGGGTTTTCCTCGACATCACCGCAAATTAGTAGTTTGCAAACGACAAAACAGTCATACGCAATCACAAAACAACGCCGTGGGCACGGCAGAACCACTAAGCTTCGACAATCACTACGTATTGAACAAGAACGGGGACTAACCTGCACCAAGCAGAGAAGCGTTCCGTTTAGCGACATGGCAGCTTTGGGTCCACCGTGCACACAGAAGACGAAATCGTGCCGGTGCTCTTTTATAGCGGCGCCAAATGATGACGTCACGCTGTGATGCTTGAAAGGAAAGGCCAGTAGAACTGCGTCGTCGGGTGACGACAGCGTTGAAAACTGGGGGCCTTTGCTGATGAGCTGGCTCGTGTCGTCGCAAGACGCATAAAGTGGCTGCGCGCATTCAAAAGCACTGAAGCCAAGAAAAACCTGCACCAAGCAGAGAAGCGTTCCGTTTAGCGACATGGCAGCTTCG
Organism: Rhipicephalus microplus; assembly: GCF_013339725.1. NCBI lineage: Eukaryota > Metazoa > Arthropoda > Arachnida > Ixodida > Ixodidae > Rhipicephalus > Rhipicephalus microplus. The sequence continues at coordinate 79,410,051 of NC_051174.1, forward strand.
GATCCACCGTTCCCACCCAACAACCTTTTACAATTTTGACGTTGCGAGAAGCATACGCGTGCATTCGTTTTGATATCCTTGTTTCAATCGCACTGATGGAACCTCCAACATGCGAGTGCAGTGAATTGCGCATTGTTAGAGTCTGATCATGGCTCTGACACATGCGCTGCTTAATGGGAAGTGATATGCTTGTGTTCTGCTGAAGAAGCAGCTGCATGATGCTACAGTGCAAGTAATGACGACGGCGTATGATGTTTGCAACCCATAGCTACGGTAAACAGTTTGTCCCGTGCAGCCGCAGTGGCACACTACTCGCTAGTGGGTAACTACTGTTGCGAATTCCCCAGGCAGGGTCAGAAAAATTATCTCGGAGGGCCGTTCAGTTCAGACGTGAATTCTAGTTGGTCCACTTTTCTGTAGCACGCACAGGATTGCACAAAGCATTGTTGATACACCGACAATCAGCTGACACTACCCCTTGCACTGCGGCGAGAATTGAGATAGCGAACATCCAGTATTCCTATTGATCGGGAAAGTACTTTGGTTAGATACCTTCATTTGACGATCAAGAGTTCAACCCGTGAAAGCGGCACGGGAAGTACGTCCGCGCATCCGATCTTTTCCTATGCGAGTTCACGGGTTGATCATCCTTCCACAGCCATCTTGGATTGTACGGTCCCCCCTATAGGCCATGGGCATTGCGAAATACAGATGGTTTTAGAGATAACGCAGTGAACTGCATACATTCTAAGGCGGATTTGAGAGTCCACAAATAACTTTTGCTGCGTTATGTATATAATTATTAAACAGTAGTGGTCAACTCACCAATCCTTCATGCTCCCCTGATGTGAATTGTACGTCAGATGACTTAGCAGTTGAACGTAACAAATTTAGAGCGCGACTACGAAATATCCGCTATCTAATCAACCAGCTTGTTGTCGACGTAACAATTTTGAAGAAGCTAAAAGTTTAGCTATCGATATGACTTCGATAGTAAAGAGAACAAGCAACGTCATGCATAAGTTCAAAAAACTGTGTAATAGAAGAGCGAGCACAAAAACCACGCGGTGATCAGCTAAGTCTATTAATTCCATAGCGCCAAAGAGCACGTTTTCCAGAAATTTCGGCGTCAGCATTGTTGGTTGTAAGCGAAAAAATCATTTACTTGGGCTTGACAGATAAAATTGCAAAGATGAACAAAATATGAATATTTTTTTAATTTTTCGGTCTGAGTGAAGATTGAACACAGGTAGCTTGCGTGGAAAGCAAGTGTTCTACCACAGAGCCACACGTATTTTGTTCTTCCTTTTCTTACATGGTATTTATTGCAAATGTGGGTTAGGTATATACCTAAAGTATTAGAGTAGGAATCGCTTCGGGGTGGGTACAAGTTCTTTTCATTATTGTGCACTTGATTGATATGTACTTAATGAAAACCTAGGCATGCCTTTGTTTTGTTTTGTCCCCTAAAATATCTTGGCTCTTACCCACAAAAGAGATTGTCCACACTGTATCTTGTACCTGAAATAAATACAACGATTGTTAAAAAGGAGAGAAATATTTGAAGCCACATGTCTGCTTCTTTTATTTCTCTGATGGCTGATACCCAATATAGGTTATTGGCCAAGTACAAGACATTTTTTCTCAGTATTTTCTTCAGCATACTACATATATAGGCAAGAACTAACTAATATATCGAATATAGGTAGAAATTATTATTGTTGAGATATTTGATAGATGAAACAATTAGCTAGAACTTCATTTATTTTGATTGATAAATTGTTCAATAGCGAAAAAACATTTCTGTAACTGTAAAGCAGAGTAAATGCGCAAAAACAAATACACCTGATTCTCATTTTCCCGACCCAGATTTCGAAAAAGGGGTACTACGAATCTGTTTCCGAATGAAGATAGATAGATAGATAGATAGATAGATAGATAGATAGATAGATAGAATAGATATAGATAGATAGATAGATAGATAGATAGATAGATAGATAGATAGATAGATAGATAGATAGATATAGATAGATAGATAGATAGAGATAGATAGATAGATAGACAGACAGACAGACAGACAGACAGACAGACAGACAGACAGACAGACAGACAGACAGATAGATAGACAGACAGACAGACAGACAGACAGACAGACAGACAGACAGATAGATAGATATAGATAGATAGATAGATAGATAGATAGATAGATAGATAGATAGATAGATAGATAGATAGATAGATAGATAGATAGATAGATAGATAGATAGATAGACAGACAGACAGACAGACAGACAGATAGATAGATAGATAGACACAGACAGACAGACACAGACATAGATAGATAGATAGATAGACAGATAGATAGATAGACAGATAGATAGATAGATAGATAGATAGATAGATAGATAGATTCAAACTGCATTTGGTTAGCTAAGAAATGCTTCTCCCTTAATATAAATAAATAAATGATGGTATCAACACACATAAGTGTCGGACGATCATGGCTACCGCCTGAGGTACTCTATTCCACTAAACTTTTTGTCAATTTCTGCAAAAAGCTTTTGCTGGAGATCAAAGGTGACTTGGTGGCTGAATACGAAGCGCTGGATACCCTACAAAAGAAAATAAATATTTAAAGATATAACTTCAGAAAGACAACAGCAGGCACTTTTTTAATTGTTCAGAACATGTACTATTCAACACCAAAACCTTTCATGTATCGCAATGTCGACGTTACGATATTCACATTAAAATTTTGTAGTGCGCATGTCGGTGTAGAATGAGTGGCTGAAACTCCCATTGAATTATCAAAGATGTAACTGCTTAAGGCCGTAGACCATAAAAATGACGACGCTGGGTGTCACGGAATGGCCCTTCGAAACCATGAGCGTGGCTTCTTCTAACGCCTTCAGAAGGTATCTTACCTCGGCAAGGACGCCGAGCTGATCACCAGATATTAAATCTGAGGCTTTCGCCGAGTGGCGCCTCTCTCTCTCTGCAGGTGTAGGAGGACCCGGCTGACAGTTTCGGACAACTTCAAAAAGCGCTCCTGCATGTAATAACAAGAATTCCATCGGATCCTGATTTCTTGTATTAATTTCAATGACTCATGTTCCAGCTTGCCGTCTTGCATCTGAATTTCCACCAACAATCGCGACGTAACATCGCTGGTACAAAAGAAGCGAACTCTTCACCGTCATCAGCAGCGGCCGAAAGGTAATGAGAGATGTACATTCATGGTTATGGGCATCGGTGTCAGTGACGTGCTCCAGGATTGCCTCCGCTTCTTGCTCATTTTCTGGGACCACCACTATCTCATGCGCTTCCATATCTGATGGAACTTTGTTCACTTCTAAACCACTGGCAGCTTGGCCTATTTGGTTGAGAAGATGGGCAACGCAGAGGACGTGCATATCTGCGTCAAATTTATTTCGGACGACTACCTTAATGTTCTACCCGCCATCTGTGACAAAAGCTCGGACCGTACACTGATCAATACGCCACTTATCGCGCAGTTCGCGCATTGCTGCACGGAGATACGGATTTCTCTTACTTTATGGGATATACGTAATGTCGGTTTCAATTTTCACTAGCTTACTTCTTTAAAAGTATAAAAAAGATTAAATCAAGAATGCGAACCTAATATTGTTGAGCATCGTGGCCAACGAAAAGGGTATATTCTTCAAAATTAAAAACAAATTACTTGCCTTCTCTGAAGTGAACCGCGAGACCAAGGTGTGATTGCATTGTGTTTTCGTGCGTCCAAAGATCGGCTGTAATGGTAAGATGATCTGCGGCTTGAATTCTCCGATCAATATTGCTCTAAGCTCCTCGTACTTCGTTTCGAGACTCTTAGTGATGGTAGGCTCGGTTGGAGGCTTATAAAGTGGATGCAGCGCTTTCACGAACGTCTTTAAATCATCTTTTTACGGTGTGCTGAGAGGCAAGTCGTTGTGCACGATCATGTACCCGAGAGCATCAGTAGTGTTACGCCTGCCAGTCCACACCGAACGTCAATGCCTCTGCAAAAGGCTATCTGTGTCAAGGCCAGCAATCGAGCCCGCCTGACGCCATCAACTCAACGGCGTCATCAAGCAGCGGCGCCGGTCTGTCACGCAACGCACCAAGAGCTCCCTCAGCCCGTGAGCCTGTTGAAGCAATCGGCGCCTTCCAGTCTGGCGAGTCTTCCGCAATGCGTGGAACGTCACTCGCCTTAGTGCGACCACGCGCCGCGGCGGGCCCCATTGGATGATTCCGACATCACGGCCAGCGGCGCTTCTGGTTGGACATTTGGTTACTCAAAGGATCCACCTGGTGCCTATAAAAAGGCGCGCCGCCAGCAGTAGACCTCTGTGTCAGAGAAGAGATCTCGGCTCTTCGAGTCTCTAAGCTGTCAGCCTGAGTGCCGAATTTGTAATGCCTCTATTTTTTTGCTGTACACAAATGTTGCCTTTACTCACCGTCGTCTCGTCCGCTCGTCTATCAGCTCTGCGCAGAAGCAGTCGCGAGCTGAGTAACACACGCTACGAAACGGCTGGTGACCGTCTCAGCGGTGTTCGGAGCAGTGGCGCCTTCAGGACCGTGTTGGCGTCGCAGTCCTCGTAACAGTGGTTGGCAGTGTGACAGCTTGGGCTGGTTGGTATTATTTATTTTATTTTTATTTATTACATACTGCAGTCCGTAGACCAAGCAGAAGGGGCACAAAAAGGGAGCATAGCGAAAAAAGCGAACAAGTTATACAGCAAGTTAGAATACACAAAGCTACTGAAAAACAAGTCATACTAAATAGGATGCTTGTTTATAAATATCTAGAAAAAAAGCGAACAAACTTCTAGAAACAGTTTCAAGCACAAAAACGTAAAGCTACACAGTGGAAATAATAACAGCAAGAGTGTTGATTACACAAAAAGATGCATGTAGTTTTCAAAGTCGGGAATGCCACGTTCAGGAAAAACATTTGAAGGCAGTGCATTCCATTCGCTAATGATCTCGGAAAGAAGGAATGTTTGAAAAGGTTAGTACGTGCAAAGTAAAGTGTCAGATCATAATTGTGAGCATGCCTGGTTTTGCTGGAAGAACAGGGAGAGATGTATTTACTGGATCAATATTAAACTGATGATTACGAAGCAGGAAAAGAAACTTGAGTCTGGCGATAGTTCTACGCTGTTTCAAGAGCGGAATGTTGTTAGTAGCCATAAGTGATAAAGGTGAATCAATATTGTGATAGGCATTATAGATGAATCTTACCGCTCTCCTCTGGACCATTTCAAGTTGATAAACATCCTTTTTAAAATACGGGTCCCAGGCTACGCATGCTCTCACAAAACGAGCGCTCAAAAAAAATTGCCCACAGCTTCCCTCGGGGAACACTGAGGAGGATGCGGAGCAATAATTGGTTAACGGTGTGTTAAAGTGCGACTTACTTGGGTCGATAGCTAAATTGGTTAACGTGGTTGTGAAATGGGGTGTTAAATTGCGACTTACTTGGGCCGATGGCTAAATTGGTTAACGTGGTTGTAGGAGGGGGTGTTAAATGAGTGAACACGTACACACGTATGCGAAAGGGTGGCGCTGGTCGAAGGGACGTCGATCATTGTGTTTTGGATTCGTTGGCATTCATTTCACCGCGACCTTGGACGTCGACGCGCCGTACAAACCAACCGACGAGCGGCAACTGAGTGAGCGAGCGCTGACCTTGAGTATATATACAGCGTGACGGCGCATGCACTGTCAGCTGTTGAATGTTCTCGAAGCGCGAGGCCCCGCCTTCTCTAAAACTGCTTGCATACACTTTCCTTGTGCGATCATTACTTGAATACGGTAATATTATTTGGTCACCATTCACAAAACAGCAAATCACGAAACTGGAAGGAATACAAAGGAAAGCTATGAGGTTCATTTACCACAAGTACAGACATACAGATTCTCCGACTAAACTAATGAAAAAAGCTGGATTACTTACTCTAATGAATAGAACAAGGTTAGCACGTGCAAAATTCATACATGAATTAATACATGGTCATTTAAACATTGATGTATCCGCCTATCTGACGTTTGATCAAACTAGAACAACACGCCAAAAACACCCAATGAGACTTAACGAATACTCCTTCAACACAACTGCTTTAAGTACTCATTCTTTCTGTTAGCCAATAATGAATGGAATAAACTGGATCCGAGTATCTCCAGCACTACCGAATTAGCAAAATTTCTAACCCTTGTCGAAAATGAACTTTGTATTATGCAAACGGAATCACCTGGTTGATTTTAATATGTGTGTTCGTGTGAACATTGTACGAGCGAAGTATCATGTCATCATATTTTTTCTTTAAGCAATTTTTAGTACTGAATCCAGGTGAAGAGAAATCGCTCTGTTGATTCTTGAACATGTTTCTGTTTTTCAGTGTGTATAAATTTGTCCTTCCTTGAAATACTTCGCCATATTGTAGGGTAGTTTCTTATTGCTGTAATTTCTTGTTGTGTTTCTTGATGCATATGCCAATATGTTAACCAATGTGTCAACCAAGTCGCTGCATTTATTTTCTTCTCACAACTTTTCTTTACACTAATGTTTTAGGCCTTCTTTGATCTGAAATTGTTAAATGATCCGATTCTGTTAGTTTCATTCTGTACTTTATCGCGATGTATGTCTTTATTGTGTACCTATTCGAATTTTTATGTTCACGCCCTTCCTGCTAAAATCCCTGATGGGATTGGCAGTATGTCGAAATAAATAATAAATAAATTTATCTATCTATCTATCTATCTATCTATCTATCTATTTATCTATCTATCTTTCTATCTCTCTAATTCTATCTAGCCACCTACGACTTTTACCTCTCTGAACGTTTCGATAATGGGATCAATACCAATATTAGTATGGCTTAACATGACTGCATGACGACCACCATAAGTGACTAGTCATAACATGAAAATCGTAAGATGTAGGTTATGAATGTAATAATTTACATTTCATGGTCTGACTGCTCTTGCGGTGGTTTAGCTGTCAAGACATAATGCAAAACTGGCATAGTATGACATGAATGCATGGCAAACGTTAGTAACAGGCCTTAGCGTAAAAATCACGACATGCATGTCATGTAAGTCATGACTACACACTACGAGCATGGTGCGCTCTCGGTCGCTTCGCCAGCTTCACATATACCAAACCCTACAAAACGCGATGTCAATGGAGGACCAACGTATATAACTGCTGCAAACATGATAGTTATGACATGCTGGTCATGTAAAAACATGGCTAAATATCACGCTCGCGATGCACTCGCCGCCGTTTCGCTAGGTTCACATATACCAAGTTTGGTATTACATGACGTGAATGAACGACGAAGGTAAATGACACGTCCAAATGATGATAATCTTGATGCGTGTCACGTAAAACTTCGCTACATGCTACGCTCGTAGTGCGTTCTCGACCCTTTCGCTAGCTCCAGTTATACGCAATTCAATGTTACGTGACGTTAGTGGAAGACGAACACAAATACTAGGTGCAACCAAGATAATCATAACATGGAAGTCATATACGGTAAAATTTACGTGCTTCTCGTAACATTGTGCTGATTATGAAGTGATAAATACACCTTCATTCATGCTTCCCATATTTTTGATACCCACTGTACATAGGATCAGGCAAATTTTTTATTATTTTTAATACAATGGCAATATCGTTAGCACACCATTCTGAAGAAGACTTCAGAAACATATTTACAATATCGTCTAGTCGAGAGAGCATGTGGAAATTTTAAGATTTAGTATACGGCTTTGTAATCTATAGCAGCTTAATTTTTTATTAGGAAGAGAAGATACTTTGTTGCACGCGGCAAATGGAGGAGTGATGCTGTTATCGGTAGAAGAAATCAATTTCATGTCCACAAGCTGAATATTTTAGAGGAGCTTCGTCGGATACGGATCGGTAACCCACGAATCCTAGGTATACATCTGCTATTAACATATATAGATTGACTACATTGTTATACAGGGTGTTCCACGTAACCTTAGCGAGAGTTTAAAATATACCGGCACCCGCAATTACAACGCCATGAAATGCATGTTGCTCAACGTTGCCTGTCGTTAGTCAGACTATTTTTGTGTTGTAAAATATTGTTTTGTTAGATATGTTTATTTCGTTCACTTTTTCAAGAAACAAAAATAAATGAAAAATTTCATTGAGAAAGTTCAGATCGGTTTGCGAAACGTCCGATTAGACAGTTTTAAACTTTTAATTGTCAGGTATTTGTGTTTTTTTGCTAATTGCAAATGCCCGCGAAGTAGAAAAAAATACCGCATGACAAACCCACTCATGCGCCAGTGCGCACAATGGTTCTAGTGCTCCAAAACGTTCCGCGTACGAACTACCACAGAATTTGTCCCATCGTGCTGCTTCGGCAGGGCCGCAACGAATGTGGTGACTTTACTATGAACACGTTTTGCTATCGACCCCCAAAAGAATAACCGCTGTGACTGCTTATCGCTGTCATGAACCGGGGCGAGGTAAGTGTGTCGTTCGCACGCAGAACGTTAGGGAGTACTAGAATAATCTAATCGTGCGCACTGACGGGCGAGCACGTTTGTCACGTGGAAATTTTTTGTATTTCGCGGGCATTTGTACTGAGCATAAAACACATACTTTACAGATATAATGTTCAGAACTATTTATTTGGACGTTTTGCAAACCGATCTACACCTCCCTGTTAGAATTTTTATCCATCCTTGTTCCTTCAAAAGTTAGTTAATTAAACTGATCTGATTAAACAATACCTGAGGACAAAGAACATAGTCTAACTCCCGGCAACTGGGAGCAACATGCATTTGGTGGCGTCGTAATTACGTGTACCAGCATATTTTTAAACTCTGGCTAAATTTATAGTGAGACACCCTGTAAATTGGACATTCAAAGCCAACTGTCCCAAACTTGGCGCTAGACATCTCCGATTTATTTGTTAAAAATTTCAGAACTATCTACCTGAAGTCAAAATGTTTCCCCGAAATATATTTTGCGAAATAAATCTCCACTACCACAAGCTTCATTTGAATTTTTTCAGAAAGCTCAAAACCATAGCTCGTAAAGAACGTTGTCGAAAAAGGCTTTTTTTTAATTACGATAAGACAAATTTTGAGCATTATAAACATTAGAGGCGTTTTACTTGATGTAGGTTTTACGAGCTTTTATACTGTCGTAAATTTTTTACGTGGCTTCTAATAGGGAGAGCTCGGTTGATACTGGCAATTTTTTTATGAAAAGACAACACGGAAGAAACTTGAATATTTGACAATAGAATGTTTTCAGAATGTGCTACTGTATACTGAAAGTTATTTTAGGCGTATACAGTGCAAATTAAAGTATACAGGTGTTCAAAAAGTTGCAGAAGTGTTCATTTTTGCATGTTCGGCCATGAATTCAACATTGAGGTGGTACTAATAAAAATATGCTCAGCAGCACATTTATTAGCAACTTTCATTGACTACTCATTCAGAACGCTTTATCAAACTAGTTTTTGTTTTAAGCGAGAAAATATTTTGAATTAGTGTGTTACCGCTCCCGGGTTTTTGACGTGTTTATAGCCGTACCAATGTGTCCTAACAGTAAGTACAAGCTTCACGTACGTGATAATCATTTAGACAACGTGATAAACTTTGTCTGCGCTTATTTAAATTGCTTACAAGGTACTATTACTCCAAGTTAACGAGAAACAGGAGACCTACTTGACAACATTTAGCCGCATGCAGCCGTCCGCTGGCAGCATGCGTATATATATGCTTACGCAGCACCGGTAGGTGGCACCATTGTGTGCAACACACCGCTGCCTATATGCTAACATTCAGAACTAGGAAGAACACAGTGATGGAAAAGATCAATTGAAGTGAAAAACAAACAAAATTAAATTGGGAGAACCCACGTACTCGGGAATCGACATTATGGGAAGCATGCGGAGGGAAGATGACGGGGTTGCTATTTTTTATTGAGCGACACGTCCTGAAATGACGCAAAGTATATGCACAACTGTTTCATGTAGTGGTTAGAATTCAGAGGCGTAGCACTTTGGTGAGCGCTTGTTTGTGACACAGCCCCCCCCCCCCCTTTATTTAAAAATATTATCTTATGCTAGTCGAACCAAGCGAATGAGCGTTACAGCCTAATTACAAAAGTCCTATAAAGAGAGTCCTCAATTATGGCACATCACATTCACATGGAACCTCATACAATTTCACAGTGCAATATACCATCACGGACATGAGTACAACGCTGATTACACATTTTAAAGAATGCCTTTTGGCACATACAACATTATAATGACATCACCACAGCACATCAGACACTAACTCACTCGACATAAGCGAGTGACACAGAATATCATTACACAACGCCTTGAGGCTCAAAACTACCAAACGCATTACCGTTTAATAACCTCAACCCGATCTTGTATGCGCCATGTCCGCGCTGGCTACCTTTCCTTGCGGTGCTCGCTCGGTGAGCTTCCACGCCATGTTGCGTACGTGGAAGCTCGTGTGATTTTGCCGCACTTACCATCCACGTTTCTCTGCCAAGTTACGTTTCATGCAACAGCGAGCAAGATGCGTCATCTGCAAGTGACGACGTTTGTCAGACTTGTTCATGACGGACGTCTCATCTTGTCTTTCTCCTTTCTGCTCTGACGATCCGTTTCGAACGATGGTACCATGAGGCGGCGCCTCCGCTATCGTTGACGCTTTCTACACCAGCCACGCCTCGTCACAATCGATCGATCTTCGCTGGTTCTTTGTCAGCTTGGGGTTGTCGTGTCATGAAGCCTGGCTGGATGACTTCGTCACCTTTCACTCTTGGTACATTGAGGTCGTTTCCGCTACATCTTCACTCACACGTGAAACTGTTTTTTGTCTGACACGATGACCTCAAAATCGTCCTTACTTTGCACCACGGCTTTATCTTCAGCTCGGATGAAATCTTTCCGCTTGATTCTCTTCCACTTTATCACGTGGTTCCTGCTTGACAAGGGGCTCATATAGGGCTTTCCCAAACCATTCTACATCGTTTGCTTCTAGTGCTCTGTTGATGTTCCCGTTCATAGCGTCGTACAAGGGGGTAGTCATACACAGGGCCGTACTTTCTCGTTGAATTAAGGTGTCTCCACCTCAATCTCGTCTTCAGGATGCCTCGGAACTGAACTGTCTACTAGGCAAACCGGCCTCGTTTTACCTGTTAGCTCGCAGTCACGCACTAACGTTTCCGCTGATAACGATGGTGCTTCTGGTGTCCTCTTCAACAGTCATCCTCCTTTCACATGTTTCTCAGCAGCGTTGGCATTGCGCAGTTACGCCTGTTTGGAGCGTTGTATGACAGTACCCACGATCGGGAGTTCCTTCCTTTCCAGATTGGATGCAGGTAGTGTTTCGAACATTACTAATGCAGAAATATCTGCCCTATTCAAAATCCTGGGTTGGTAGAGCTGGAATTGTTGGTGGGTATGCTGGAAAGAATAGTGGGTATGGTGGAAATATTAGTGGATGCGGTGAAAACTGTAGTTGGCATAATGGCTGATGGGCGGCGAGAGTGAAAAAATTAGTAGCAGATGGTGGTGTTGGTGGCCAGCCAATGATGGTGACGGTGCAAAATGCCGGCTCATAGTGGCGAGGCAAAACGTGTTTGGTGGAAGGGTTGGTGAGCAATGTGGAGGGCGGTGGCATGATCAAAAAGTACATGACAGAAGGTGAAATCACTTATTTGTAGTGTTTCATTCTTGAATGCGCAGAGATATATGGTTATGGTCAAAAGAAACCAACGCTGCCCATTATGCTTTCTAGTACTTTTTTATTTCTGTGGTGTCCAGAACGCTTCAATTGTGGTGTAGCATAGAATATGCGGCAGGAAATATGTTCACATTTCGCGCAGGTACTTACAACAGTTTGACATCCGTGATGTGTTTCTTTGTTGTGATGTTAGAAGACTAGAGTTGTCACTGTGAACACGACAATAAAGGTTTACATCGGCGAGAAGTTGTCGACAAATAAATGGGCTCCAATTCGCAATTGCCCCATTCAATGTTAGAGCAGGACACAGTGGTCACTTGAAGTCGCTACGCTAAAACGCAACTCTGGTAATTCTTGCACACTCTATTGTTCGAGCAGTCCCTTTAAGTTATCAAAGTGTGGGCGAATATGTATAAAATTCACTTTAGACATGCGTTCAGATCAGCCCTAGTGAATTTGATTTTCACCTTCCTGTTCGACCATCATGATTTCCACCAAAGGTTAGTCATACCGACCAAATCCGTAGAAGTGTTATCGGCGCTTTTGGGTTTCAGAATAGACAATTTTGACGAGTAAAAATGACTATACAGAACAGCTTCGGCATCATTTACTCTAAATGCGGCCTTTTTTATTGTGTACAGTGTCCGAACAAAAAGCGACAAACATCGATGCGACACGCTCGCAGCACTTCCACCAAAGGTACGCCTCGCCTCACCGACAGCAGCTGGTCGCACTCGCCGGCACTTCGCTGGCTCTTATGCGAGAACATTGACACGTCAATTCGTATGCTTACTGAACCAATAAGAGAGCATAGTGTTTCTGGCGCACTGCATTCGTTTTGGACTAGCCGTTATGTAGCTGTTCCTACCGACAGAGCAACAGCGGTGCGCTGGCACAACTGCGGTGTGAGTTGCGCGAAAAACGTCAAAATTGATTGTGTGGGCGTATCTATCGAATGACCATAGAAGCGTCATAGAGCCTTAACTGATATAGTCCTTTGGAAGGAGCGAGAAACGAATAGTAAACTTGGCAGTAACCGCCGATTAACTCTACCGGCACCTCAGTTCAATGAGTTGTGTTTTATTCCCTTGCAGTTGTGAATTGTAACAAAAGCATAGCGCTGTTGCCATTATCACTGTGGCAATCGTTACAGGCAGCAGTTCGTGTTTATCAAATGTGCAAGTTTCAGTAGCAGGTGCAGATCCCGTCCCTCCCAAGTAAACTACAAACAGAAGTTAAACGGTGATTCTGTGAGTTGACTACTTTTTTAGCACCCGCACAACCATCTGTCAGCGTGGCACAGTGATTAGCGTACTGAGTTCATAATTCGGAGGTGCCAGATTCGATCCGCGCTGGCGCACCTTTTTTTTTCAGAAGCTTCAAACATTATTTTTATTTATCAATTTTTAGTATTTCGTCAGCGGCAGCTCGTCACGGTGGTTCTGACGCTGCTTCGCGCTCCAGGATTGCCGGCTATAGCGCGCCATCCACCATCCGCTCCACGATACGCCCCCATACACCATGTGCCACCATTTCCACCGCCATAATCCACCGAAATGGTGGATGGTGGAATCCACCATTCCTATGGAGAACGTTTTTTTCAAAAGGGTAGTAGGACAAATACAAACAGAAGGCAGCTTTTTCTTTCGTTCATTCCTTGATTACATCCTTCAACACGTCAAAGATAGAGAAGGTCAAGGTTGCAGTGATTTTATCTTTCGCTTTTTCTTGTTCACTTGTTATAAGCTTCTCATTGTTCCGTTTGAACAGATTGCTTAACAAAACATTCGCAGCAGCACTAAGAATATACTTCATTAAGTGCTGTGGGGAATGTCCCTGGTCACAAGTGTCAAGGTCTTCATCACTGTCGGTAAACGATGATGTCAAGGCAACAAAAAGCTCTTTTTGCTTCGGAGAACCATAAACTTCGGTTGAATTCTTTTTGCTTACGAGTTGTTGAAACACTATATTTAATGTCAAAACAGCTTGTACAACAACAGGTTGAGGAAACTTGAGGCCACCTTTCGTGGCAGTGACAATAAGTAAACAATCCTCGTTCTCACAACTCTCGTCTTCTAAAACAAGATTGTCCCTACAGGAGGCACATACAAGCTTTTTTTACAGCTGCATGTGCGCAGAAGCTTGCCACATGAGTAATGGTAGGAAACTTGTGCTGCTTCTTTGTGATGTAGTGCTCTCTTACGGCTACACCAAACCGTTTCACATACTGTGAGTCATGAAGTGAGCCACATCGAGCGAAAAAATCTAGATAAGGTAGTTTGGAGAGCCTTGAGCACTTTTTGCAATCTGGACCTGTGCTCTAACTCGTATATCTGTCGTATAGACATGTGATACCGCGCTCCTGACAATTGTCGATATTTCCCAAATCTGTCCTTCAGGCAGTCGGTCTGAAACTTCTCTAGCAACACGTACAAGAAGCAGAGCTCTTCATTGCTGTAGTGAGTTACTTCTACAAGGGCATGAAAAGTGTGGAGAAATACACTGTGTGTTTCACGAGTCAGGTGGCCTGCATCATAATTTAGGCTTCCCCAAAAGTCTAGCCAGTCAATTACGCTGTTGATGAAACTGATCTGAGGAGAAGACAGACTTCTCACTGGCTCTTGAAAGCTTTCGCGCAGGAGCTGTTCCTTGTGAGAAGTTTTGAAATTTAAAATGTTACACCACGTCATATAGATGCGGATAAACTCTAAACTCAGCTGTGCCTTTGACATGTTGAAGTTGAGCTAACATTGAACTAGTGAGTGCTGTAATATTATTAATGTTGAAGATCTTTAGGACGAGCTTGACGTCCTTGCGCTCCAAGTTGGACAGATATAGCGCTTTTACAGATAAGTGGGAGACAACCAAAAGAGCTCATTGGTTTCCTCTTCGTGCACCTTCTTCAATATTCCAATTGATGCTGTGAACACTTGTCTATCACTGGAAAGTTTAGTTATGTCGCGAAAAACACATTCAAGTCCCTAGATTTCTTTAAATAAGCCAGTTGTTAAGGATAAACAATAGAATGTGAACACTGTGTAAGACAAGTCTGGAAGGATCATACGGGTCTCCATTCCCAATATTAAATTGCGGTGGATCAATAAAAAAGATGTTGCTTTGCGGTTAATGGAAATATTGTCAGAAATGGCAGCGATCACCCGAAGTCCAGCTTCTTCAAGCTCTATAATGAGGTGTTTCAGAACGAGTGCATCGAGTTTTGCAACTGGTAGAATATGCACATCTTTGTTGGATGACAACAGGCTGTGCGTCATGAACACGTACGCTGTCTTCGCAGCAATTTTGCAGTTTGTGGCTGCACCTATGAAGAACCACCTTTATATGCGAAGTAGGACTGTAAACTAATCTCGTCTACCATGAGCGTTACAGTCTATTCATGGTTCTTAAGTGCTAATTGCTAATTCTTCAGTGCTGTTTTCAGTGCTTCAGTGCATTTTTTAACGAACTTCGGCGACTTTGAGCGTATCTAACTATTCATCTATGTAGCCACCTACGACTTTAAGCTCTCCTGGTCGTTTCAATATTGGTATCCATACCAAACTTGGTATGACGTAACATGAGTGTATGAAGAACATATTTGACTAGTCATAACATGAAAATTATGACACGCATGTCATAAATATCATGATTTACATTTCATAGTCCTGCAGCTCTCGTGGCGGTTTTGTTCACATGGCATGTTGCAAAACTGGTATGGTATGGCATAATTATAAGGCGAACACAATCCACAGGCCCTCACATGAAAATCGTGACATGCATGACACGTAACAATATGAATACACACCACGCTCATGATGCGCTGGCGGCCATTTCGCTAGCTTCACTTATACCGAATTTGGTGCTACGTGACGTGATTGAATGACGAAGATATGATACTTGTGCAAACATAGTAATTATGAGATGCGTTTCATGTAACAACATGACTACATGCCACGATCATGATGCGCTGGAGGCCGTTTCGGTAAATTCACTTATAACAAATTTGGTATTAGGATCGCGAATGGATAACGAATGTACCATACTTGTGCAAACATGATAAACATGAGACGCGTGTCATGTAACAACATGACTGCATGCCCCGCTGACGATGCGCTAGTGGCCGTTTCGCTAGCTTCACATATGCCAAATTTGGCATTACGTGACGCCAATGCATTACACACGTATTCGACTGGTGCAAACAAGCTAATTAGGAGAATAATGTCATGTGAAAACATAAACACATGCCACAGTCAAGTTGCCGAGGCGCGTGCTCGTCGGCCTTCATTTCGTCGCGTCATGCCGGCGTTGCCACGCCAGGCGCCAGTCCCGCCATATATTCGCAGGCGCGAACCGCGCTGCGTTGCTTTGACACATATGCGTTTTAGCGTCCTGCGTCCCACCATCACGAAAAGGGGAAGACGCAGTGTTGCCTTGGTAAGCCATGGGCGCGAAATACAGCATGTCGCATTTCGCGCCGGTTGCCGTCGGGTACGCCAACGGACGCTGGTCGAGCCGATCACGCCTAGCGTCAGGCTATAGAGTGCGCGCGTTTTGCTAACGTAGCGTCGCTGTGCACACAGTGCGCGTGTGTCTACGCTACATTGGAGTATATTTGTCCCTTCATGATGTGCTCGCAGCCATTTTTTCAGCTCGACGTATGTCAAAGTTGGTGTTACGTGACGTCAATGGATGAATAAATATATGACTGTTGCAAACAAGATGATCCTGACACGCGTGTCATGTAAGAACATAACAACATACCACGCTCGTAGCGTCCTTGAGGTCGTTTCGCTAGCTCCACATATACTAAATTCGGTATCACGTGACGTGAGTAGAAGAAGGTAAGTTATACATCCAAGCATAATAATGATGGCACAGAAATCATGTATGGCATCATTTATCTTTACCTCGTAACATTGTGCTGATTTTAAAGTCATTCACGATAATCATACCTCTCATTCGTGCTTCGCGTATCATCGATTTCCACTGTACGTGGAATCTGCCAACTTTTTGCATTCGCGAGCCGCACTTAAGTAAAGAGAAATATACGTGGTGCATCCAGGAAAAATGCTTGGAACAGTTCCAGGCCTTAGACGCCTGAGTTTAAATTGAACTTCTATGAATTTGTCAGTGACTGTGTCCGCGTAGCTCGTCGAAGTGATTGATTGATATAACTGAGGGTCTGACGTCACAAAACCACCATATGATTATGAAAGACACCGTAGTCGAGGACTCTGGAAATTTTGACAACCTGAGGATCTTTACCGTGCACCCAAATCTGAGCACATGGGCCTACAGCATTTTCGCCTCCTTTGGAAATGCAGTCGCCGCAGACCTGTGGGCCAGCAGCCGAGTACCTTAGCCACTAGGTCACAGTGGGGGTGCAGTTCCTCGAGGTGACGAAGTCACTTGGGTGAAAGTGCTTTTCGCAGAGCTGCTAAGAGACAGAAAGTTACATTTAGGTTAACGGAAGAAATACTGAGCAGTCTCATAATAATGCGACAACAAATAGAACTATGAGAACAAATTGAATTGAAAAAAAAAGCAGATTTCCTCACCATTACGATCTTTGATGGCGCGAAGTTCATACGCGGCACAGTGCTTGTCCACACTGCTCTTTCAGTGGCGTTGGCGGGGAACCTGGAGACGCAACTGTGGGTCCTCCGGAAAATTTGAATTGCAATTTGGCGCACAACAACAGCCAGGCATAGTCCTTGGGTTGTTGATACGTGCCGTGACAGCAATACTGAGTTGCGTGACAGAGACAGGTCGTTTGCTTGCGACTACCACCAAATTATACCTTTCTAGTACGCTTTACCCAAACGACCCAAACACTGTAGATTTAGCACAATGTTGCCAAAGCACAATACACTTTCTGCTACAAACAAAACTTTAGAAATGAAGTGCCTGTTGTAAAATATATCATGCTCAACGGTAGTGTTGAAGTCATGTAGCAAGAAAAAAAATTGTTTAGCGAAGGAAGAGACTACGGGAAGAAATCTTTGTCAACTTGTCCAAAAAAAATGCCGCAGCATGCGATTGGCTGCACATTAGTTTGCAGCTGTAAGCTGTGACAAGCCATGTTGTTCTTTTATCGCACGGAGTATCCTTCCTCCCTGTTTCGTCATTTAAGTCGGCTCTCTCGCCCTCTCCGAACCTCCTCTGAATTCGCCGCCTATCTCACTGTGATGATGTCGGCCTGTTGAGGAGAGGTCATGGGAAGGCTTTCTGTAGGCTAGGGGGTGTTTAGCGGGCAGCGTATTTGGAATTGCTGGCCCAACATGGAAAGAAGTGGGAAAAGAAAGAGTGCGAGGAGGATGGCAGTTCTGGCCTCGGGATGGCTCGCGCGCTATTGGTTCGCCTTTGGAGGTGACGTGCTGGTGACGTGCGCGCTGGTAACGCAGCGACACCGACTAAACTTGCGCACCTGCACCTCATTATTAGCCATGCTCCCCGCTCTGCCACAGACCCTCTCCGGCTAAGCGGCGCAGCCCCCGCCATAATTCGTGGTAACGAGGGACGGGTCTGGGTTACAAAATAAGGTATACCGAAGAAAAGACTTCAGTTGGGTGCTCGAACTGCCTATTCAGACGCCGCGTAAGCCTCGGAGAGGGCATTGTTAACTCCCCAAGATTGCCTGCTTCATGGTCATTTCAAGCAAAGACATGGGGCGAATTTTCGCTCAGCCGCCGATCTCCCGAAGACATGCCGGCAGTCACTGTCGTCGTCGCGGAGTCACGGAAACAGAGAAATGTTTACGGCTGTTCCATCGTGCCGAAGCACCCTCGCCCCTCCGGTGTCTTGGATGGATCGCTACCGTGCGGCGAGGGCGTGAGCGAGTGAACTTCAATAAGATGGCGATAGCACGGTGATGGTTTCAATGAGCGAAGAGGTTCCGACTGTTAATGGGAAGTGCCTCTGCAACGGCTTCAGCGCAGACAGTAGCAATACCAATACTACGACCTGAATCGTCGTATTAGCTGCCTTGCTGTAGCTGGCGAGGCACTCGTGCGCATGTGTTCATGCAGAGGTCGACGAGGAGGCACTTCACGTCAGATGGGCCGGTCGAACTGGCGTCTATTTCGCACGTAAATGTGCACGAGGCTTCCATGTCATTCGGAACTGCGTCGTTGACTGAAACACGCTTCACGTTTGATGTGTTGGCGTCTAATTCAGTTGTGGGCGTCTGGGTGTCTGCCATTACAGTCGGAATCGCGTTTAGGCAAGGGCAGTTGGAACTTGTATGGTGTGTGACAGAAGTTTGATGCATGTGATTGAACGTTAGATGGTAATTTTGAACTTTAATTCGCACATGAGCGTCGACCATGCCAGCAGTGGTGAGTATGATGTAGTGGTTTATTGAATTAAACAAAACAAAAAAGTCAATCTTCTACAACTCTTGGGGGTAGCATGATTCAGCTCAGCTCTTACAGGGAGAGGGAAAGAGGGATGCAGAAAGGCAGAAGGAAAGACGATAGTTATAGTGTGAGAACAAAACGACGACACAGAAACAAGAAGGAGACGCCTCCTTCTTGTCTCTATGTCATCGTTTTGTTCTCGCGCTATAACTATCGTCATGCCATACCAACTACCCAAGCTGCCGCAAAAGGGAAAGGTAGAGAAAGAGTGTGGCGGCAGGTTGTAGGTGCTTCCCTACAATGGAACAGCCTGAAAAACTCCACACATTCCATCGCGGGCGTGTGCGTGCGTCACCAGCACGTCACCTATAGGCGTGCACGTCCCCTACAGAGAGGAACCAATACCACGTGAGCAGTCCTGATGCTCGCGCTAGCGTCCTCTTCGCACTCTTTTTTTCCCTCTTTCGTGTGATGCGGGGCCAGCAATTCCAAATACGCGAGCGGGCACCCTGAAGGAGCCGCGGCTGACGACGGCGGACAGGCCTTTGGAGGTTAAACAGGAACAGCTCCAGCAGAACAGTGGTGCCCTGAATTGTGAGCGTGACGCACCTGCCTCGGTGAACACAGGAGACGACCGGGACGGTGGAAACAAGGTTGGCCGCGATGTAATCAGGTTCTCGTTGACGCCGTAGGTGGTGCCTACGCAAATTTTCTCCACGATAAGCATGTCCCTCACGTATATCTCGCAGAACCGGCCACTTAAAGAAGAGCTGCAAGATCCGCGAAAGGTAGGATGTCCAATTCAACGACGCTGCGTCAAAATTGACGCGCACACAACTAGTGGCCGGGAAACCGGATGGAAAAACCCCGATGGCATCGCGCGTTGCAGCAAAAAAGTTGACGTTCTTTCCCAATGGGCGGCAAAAATTGGTGCCTGCACGCTGTCCCTCTACTACAGGAGGGGCCGTGCGCCGTGATACGGGGTAGGAGGGTGTATCGGCGTCCGGTTGTGGAAAGAGACGAGAAGGGGTGGCGAAGCGAGAGTTGGGAGCGACAGTTTCCTCCGACGCCTTATTCGAAGTGTGTGACGACGACCACGATGATGTTCTGTGCTCGCAAGAGGTACTGGAGGCGGAGAATTCTTCCGTCTCTACGAATTGTATTCAGAAATGCGCCTCGACTCGAAACTCGACCTCAAAGAATCCTTGAGTACTGTTTTGCGTAGCAATTTCTGCAACGCGAAAAATCTCGAGTATCCCTTTAGGCCAAATTTCAAGTCCAGGAGCGTTTGTGAATACGGGTCTATGTTTTTAAGCTGAGTTGGTGCAGCCGTGATGGAGCACTTTCCTCGCAAGCGTCCAAAGGCAAGCTTTGCCGAGTTGCGGTCGAAGAATGACCACTTGACATGAAGCGTTGGCGAAGCATCTTGAAGTTTTTTCTGCTCTGTATGGACGTCCATATTCAGATTTTGATTGGCCTGAGCAGGGTACCAAAGTACAGGCAGGACCAAGCTCTGGGTAGCCCTCAGAAGAGCTGCGTACTTGATGGCATGTAGCAGGCGTCGAAAAACATCGCGCGAAGGAGGGGAAAAATTGGCCCATTATCTGCATGGTACACTGCAAATGTCGTCTAAAGACGATCGTCTTGCGTCTAGAGAGAGTGACTAAAATGTTTATTTGATGTTCTGCGCAAGAAAATCGGTAAATGGTATTCTGGAGGCACTGCGTTAGAGTGCCTCGAGCGTGCAGCGGAGACGAACTAGCGCTTCAAGTCACGTCACACGTGAGATATGAGAGCCATCTGGCAGTTATGTTGAAAAACGAAGCCCACGTGCGGCGTGCATGCCTGTCTCGAAGGTGATTAGGCGTTGAACGCAAGGCGACGGGTAGGTGCCACCACCGTGTCGTCTTAGCAAAGCGTCGAAAACACTTGCCTTTCCTTCAAGTGTTGCAGGGTCAGCGAAGTGTGATAAACGCTACGGTCCTTAGAATTGCTGATGTATGCCTTGTTCAATAAACGATTTACACACAAAACAATGACGTGTTGTTATGGTGCCTTGGCTTTGCACAATAATTGTTTTTCAATTGAAAATCACACAAGTATGAGCACTGAAACTAGCAATATTTGTTGGCGCTGCGTACGGGGTTGACCATCTGGGGTTTCGGCTGGTCCCTCCGTTGCCTTTTAGCGTGCCATTAGGGATGGGCAAGCAGACAAGTGTACAGAAAGAGAGACAGACACAATTTTTTGCGCCGAATGTCCCCAAGAAAGACTATTGTCTTTAGAAAAGAAACCGTCTGGGTTGTAAGCTCGAATCGTTCCCCCTGACGAGTCGGTCATTGAATGCTTCCTACCCAATACAAAACGGTCACTGTAATTTTTCATCGTCATCAGCCACCAAATTATTTTTTCGAACAGTCGTAACATGCAAGCACACTTGAAATAGTAGCTCCAGCAGCTTGCAATGAATTCTTGAAACTCCCCTCTTCCAGCTTTGTTAGGAATATTGCTGCGCTCTTCACGATGGTGCGGCGCTGCTCTCAGTTTTGTCGTTTAGCGAGAAAAAAGTATTGGGAGACAAAGTATTGCGGTAGAAAGTAGGCGCATAGTGACCGAAATGACCTAACTGTAGAGTCCTAGCAAAGCACATGAGGCGCTTGTGATCAAATTGAAGCAAAAATATTGCAAAAAGAAACAGGACTTTGAACCAGCCACATAGTTTGAGTGGGAAACACCATCCATGGATAAACTGAGTACTGCTGTGTACTACTATGTTCACTGTAGTACTTGCCATTACTGTGGCGAGTACTACTGTGTAGTTGTACATGGCAAAATAGCTGCATGAGTACCAGGCAAACCTAACATGTTTTCTCGTCAGCTTTCTTCTTTTACTGCTCTTGCAACAACAGATCACAGCTAGATTTTGCTAGCCTGGCTTATATAGGAACGTGGCACTGGTGACCTTTCTTTCACCGCTATTTTCTAAAACTATTGATGGAGAAGTTGGCAATCGGTGTTTCACCTTTTTAGTACAGCTTGCGTACATTTAAAACAAACCTAATGTTGTGCAGTATTCCTACACAAATCAAATACTGTTTGATATCTCGTAGTTTGCAATATAGGTTGCTAAAGGCCCAAAAGAGCTTCAAGATATCTTTTCGTTTGGTTGGTATTTGTGGTAAAGGTTTACGGGCACACACATATCCAGGTACTACTTGTTTTGGTTACCTACACTCAGTAAGGTATTGAATTGATACATGGAATTGCATGATAAAGTGCTGATATGACTCACTTTCAGGAAAATACTCCTTCAGATACAAGCTACCATGTGCTATATGACAATGAATTTAACTATATCATGTGAGTATGACATGCTATATTACATTTTCGTACATCCGCATGAAATGTTACTTTTGAATTGTATACAAGAAAGCCGTCGTAGTGTGGGTACGCAGTATCACACAGGGCAACGCAAGGACTAAACCCATGTCCGGCAAGATACGTTTGTTCTATTGTGCACTATAGTTTATGAATTGAAACTTCACTTCAACAAACTTCAAGGCACCTCCAAAACAAAGTTATAAAGTGAAAGTTCACTATACTGAAACATCAATGTTTTATTGTGTCATCGCAACCCGAAGAAACCATCCGCTTTTCAGATACATTGCATTTATGTGTGTTTGTTTTCTAAGCTATTTGCATAAGAACTTTACGCTTATTCATGATGAATATTACGCAATATTTTGCCACACTTGTTTGCTTAAGAGTGCAGCGGTCAGGAGCTGAGTTGCGCAAACTCCCATACACCTTCTGCTGTTCAACATCCTGACGGACAAAAAATGGCCGGCATTGCCAAGCGCAACACCACTTCTACATGAAATATCCACTACGGACATATGCGGTTCCGTTCGGCGTTCATAAAAATCACCGCCTGCTTGTATTCTGTAGCTGTCATTGCCTCCCAAATAAGCTTCAGTCGCGTGCCGTTGGCGCTGCCGATGGTGAAGGCTGTGATAAAGATGTTCAACAAAAACATCATTGCACTATTGAAGTGATCATAATAACACCAGAGGTGTCGAATTGTCTAACGGAATACTTTCATACAACTCGAATGAGCTATCCAGCATGTTTCCTTCAATTGAAGTAAGGTAGTATAGGGCGAAATGGAGTTTCCGTGAAAAATTTCGAAAAACGTTTTTTTAGGTTACGTTCGTTTAAATTGCACTTCGGAGCATAGAGTAAGACTTCTCTTCATTTCTCGATGGATCCAAGTAACTCCTCCTATTTGCAACCTGCGGTAGTCCATCAATACCTACGAAACTATATATATATATATATATATATATATATATATATATATATATATATATTGTAGCGAAGCCTCCGAACTATGAAATGGGTCGAACTCTTGCGTACCTTCTAGTGGGGCTACCCAACAAGGACGCCGCTCGCGCTGAGAGCCCGTGCTTTGCTGTGACTGTCGCCATTGCATATTCTCGCTCGTTGCCGGCTAATAAACGCCTTAACAATTTGGTGGAGAGTGCTGCGATCCCTGTCTATGCCTTTGGAGCTACGATCACGTACCCTGCCATCTACTATGTACCAAGACGCTTCTCAGCAAACGCCTCCTCCAATGCCACCCCCTTGTCCCGGTGTCCCCAGAATCCGCGATCCACCCATCTTCACTGGCGCTGATGGCACTGACGTGGAGGACTGGCTCGCCATTTACGACCGCGTGAGCGTCCCCAACAAATGGGACGAGGACGGCAAGCTGACAAACTTGGTGTTTTACCTTGCCGGTGTCGCCAGTTTGTGGTACAACAACCACGCGTCCGATTTTGCCACCTGGTCCGATTTCAAGACCGCAATCGTCAACGTCTTCGGCCGCCCTGCTGTTCGCAAGCTGCAAGCCGAGCAGCGCTTGCGTGAACGTGCTCAGGAGGCTGGTGAGTCATTCACCAGCTATATTGAAGATGTCCTGGACCTATGCAACAAATCTAACCACACCATGTCCGAGTCTGACAAGATCCGAAACATCATGAAAGGCATCGACGATGATGCCTTCACGATGCTGCTCGCCAAAAACCCCGGCACGGTGGCTGAGGTCATCACACTGTGCCAGAGCTACGAGGAGCTCCGCCGGCAGCGTTCGATGACCCGACGCTCCCCACCACGAGCTGCAACGCTTGCTGGCTTGGAGGCCAGTTGTGACCAAGTGGCGTTGATGGCAGAACTGAAGTCCTTTATCCGTGAGGAAATCGGGCGTCAGTTCTCCCTCCTGCCCTTTTCCCACCAACCTGCTGTTCAACAATCGGCAACTACCCTTCTCCCTCCCATCCGCCGAGCGATTGAGCAGGAAATAGCGGAGGTAATGCCTGCTTACCACCCCCAACAGCCTCCGGCTCCTGCGTCCCTGAGTTACGCGCAAGTGGTCGCCAGGCCACCCCAAGTCGTTCAAGCACCCGCCCCTCTGACCTACGCTGAAGCTGCTGCACGACCTCCGTCCGTTGCAGCGGGTATGCCCGCTACGTATGGTGACGTAACCCCTCAGCATCAGCTTCAGTCCACCATGTAGCCACCGTTCCGTCCATCAGCCCTTGCGACATGGGTGAGACCTACCCCGGTGAACAGATGGCGCACACCCGACAACCGGCCCATCTGCTTTGCCTGCGGTTACGCCGGTCACGTGGCCCGTTATTGCCATCGCGTACAGCCGGCTCCAATTTCTTCACCTGTTGCTGGCCAACTCAGCCGTCCTTATCGCGAAGAACCGCCGTCTATGCCCCCTCGATCTCGCCCAGGTCCGTCTCGAAGATCACCGTCTCCACGACGCCGTTCCCTGTCTCCCATGCGGCCAAGTGCGGCATCTCATGAGCGGGAAAACTAGTCGTCGCAGTCCCTGAGGCAAGGACTGCGACGCTATCGCAATGTGAAAGCCCTCAGAGCAGCCCCTCGAATGTCATTGACGTGCTTGTGGACGGTGTTTGTGCATCGGCTCTTATTGACACTGGAGCTGCCGTATCAGTTATGGACGAAAAACTCTGCCGCTTACTTCGAAAAGTGACGACGCCACTTTCTGGGTTATCCCTTCGTACTGCGAGTTTGCACCGGATTCATCCTACAGCAGGGTGCACAGCTCGCGTTGTCATCCAGGACGTTCTGTATGTCGCCCAGTTCATCGTCATTCAGGCATGCTCTCATGACGTCATCCTGGGATGGGACTTTCTCTCCCGCCATGACGCCGTCATCCATTGTGCCGCTGCCGAAATTGAGCTCTCACCCTTCTCGCATTTGACGCCAGAAGACAGTCCCCCGACACTGAGCAAGATTCTAACGAGAGACGATACAACAGTGCCTCCAAACTCGACGACGGCTGTGTCTGTCTACTGCGCTGGTCTCTCCGACACCATTGGACTTGTTTCGCCATCTGACCGCGCTTGCAGCAGGAAAGGGTTGCTAGTACCTTTCGCGACCGTGCAGGTCAACCAGGGCAACACTGCTATTTTTGTAACCAACCCGTTCCCGTACGCTGTTACCTTGCTTCGAGGGGAATGTCTCGGCAGAGTGGAACCAGTCGACGACGCACAAGTCCTGGACGTACCCGATGACACGCGCGCTCCCAGGTCGTGTACCATCAATGCTGTTTCCACTTCTGATTCGTCGTCTGCTGATGTATTTGGCCCCTCCATCGCTGACAACCTTACGGCCGTACAGCGTTCCCAACTTCTGGACCTGTTACAAGAATATCGTTCTTCTTTCGATGTCGGGCGAAGTTCTCTCGGTCGCACGTCCGTTGTTACGCATCGCATCGACACTGGTGACCATCCACCTTTACGGCAACGTCCATATCGCGTGTCGCCTGCTGAACGTCGAGTAATTAATGATCAGGTTGACGATATGCTCCGACGCGACGTTATTCGGCCCTCCGACAGTCCATGGGCGTCTCCTGTTGTTCTTGTTGCGAAGAAAGACGGTTCTGTGCGGTTCTGTGTAGACTACAGACGGCTCAATAAGATCACTCGCAAGGATGTTTATCCACTGCCACGCATCGATGACGCGATTGACAGCCTTCATGGAGCCGATTTTTTTTCTTCTCTCGATCTGCGCTCGGGGTACTGGCAAGTACCCATGGCTGACGACGCTCGACCAAAGACCGCCTTCGTCACGCCAGACGGCTTGTACGAGTTTAACGTCATGCCGTTTGGTCTATGTAATGCACCTGCGACCTTTGAGCGCATGATGGACACCATTCTGCGCAACTTGAAATGGTACACGTGCTTGTGTTACCTCGACGATGTCATTGTCTTTGCTCCGGATTTCTCCACGCATCTCCAACGTCTGAAAGAAGTTTTCGCACGTGTGAGCGATGCCGGCTTACAACTAAATCTGAAAAAGTGCCGCTTTGCAGCACGGCAACTCACCATACTGGGGTACGTCGTGTCCAAAGACGGCATTCTTCCTGATCCTGCCAAGCTTCAGGCCGTGGCCGAATTCCCCAAACCTGCATCTGTCAAAGAACTGCGTAGTTTCGTGGGCCTGTGCTCATACTTCCGACGCTTCATACGAAATTTCGCCACGATCATATCACCGCTGACGAAGCTCCTTGGAAGCAACGGGCCCTTCAATTCGTGGTCATCTGAGTGCGACGACGCGTTCGCGAAGCTCCGCCATTTGTTGACGTCGCCTCCCATTCTACGCCACTACGACCCTACAGCCCCAACGGAGGTGCACACGGACGCCAGCGGAGTAGGCCTCGGCGCTGTCCTGGCGCAGCGAAAACCCGGATTCCCTGAATATGTCGTAGCATATGCAAGCCGTACGCTCACGAGAGCCGAGAAAAACTACACCGTCACGGAGAAAGAGTGCCTGGCGATCGTCTGGGCTCTTACAAAGTTTCGACCTTATTTGTATGGTCGCCCATTCGATGTCGTCACCGACCATCATGCACTATGCTGGCTTTCATCATTGAAGGATCCCTCAGGCCGTCTCGCCCGTTGGGCTCTTCGCTTACAAGACTACGATATCCGCGTGCTGTACCGCAACGGACGCCAGCATGCTGACGCCGACGCCCTCTCGCGCTCCCCTCTGCCTGAAGGTGATGTGCTCTGCTCAGTATCCTCGGCTGCAGTTTCTGCCATTGATGTTGACATCATCGCTACCGAACAGCGAAAGGATAATTGGATCGGCCCGCTCATCGACATGCTCTCTGACCCATCCGCAACGCCATCCACGCGTGCATTGCGTCGTCAAGCTCGCCATTTCGCCATTCGTGACGGCCTCCTACACCGACGCAATTACGACGCCGACGGCCGGCAGTGGTTACTCGTGATACCCCGCAGTCTGCGGTCAGAGATATGTGAATCATTCCATTCTGATCCGCAATGCGCGCACTCTGGGGTATTCAAAACCTACCATCGCATTCGACAACGCTACTTCTGGCGCGGGATGTACCGCTATGTGCAGCAGTTCGTTCGCTCTTGCCTCACTTGCCAACGCCGTAAACCGTCAGCCCACATGTCGCACGCCAGTCTACAACCGTTACCTTGCCCTGACCGTCCCTTTGGGCGCGTAGGTATCGATTTGTATGGACCACTTCCTCTGACGTCGGCTGGTAACCGCTGGGCCATCGTTGCCGTTGACCATTTAACGCGATACGCCGAAACCGCCGCTCTCCCTGCGGCTGCTGCGCGCGATGTTGCGTCCTTCCTGCTGCATCGATTTATACTGCGCCACGGACCACCCCAAGAGCTTCTCAGCGATCGAGGCCGTGTCTTCTTGTCGGAAGTCGTCGAAGCCATTCTGACGGAGTGCCATTCTGTCCACCGCAAAACTACTGCTTACCACCCACAGACGAATGGCCTCACCGAACGCTTTAACCGCACCCTCGGCGACATGCTTTCTATGTACGTCGCTGCCAACCACACTAATTGGGATAATATACTGCCCTTCGTCACCTACGCCTACAACACCGCCCCTCAGAGCACGACTGGTTTTTCACCTTTCTACTTGCTGTACGGAAGGCACCCGTCGCACACCATGGACACGATACTCCCGTACACGCCGGATCCATCTGAGTGTACACCTATTTCCGAGACAGCCAGGCTTGCTGAAGAGTGCCGCGAGCTTGCCAAGACTTTTACGACGCAAGATCAAGAGCGGCAGAAGAGTATCCGTGATGGATCCACCACTTCTGAGCCCATGTTCCTTCCTGGTGCGCTTGTATGGCTCTCGACCCCAACCTCTGCCGCTGGCCCCTCTTCCAAACTACGTCCCAAATACGAAGGCCCCTACCGTGTCATCGAGCGCACCTCACCCGTCAACTATCTCATCGAACCCGTTGAACAATCTTCGGACATGCGCAGCCGTGGGCGAGACATCGTCAACGTGGAGCGCCTGAAGGCTTATTATGACCCGCTAATAATAACAAGCTGTTAGGTCGCCAGGCGGCTCCCTCTTCGACCCCGGGGTAATTGTAGCGAAGCCTCCGAACTATGAAATGGGTCGAACTCTTGCGTACCTTCTAGTGGGGCTAACCAACAAGGACGCCGCTCGCGCTGAGAGCCCGTGCTTTGCTGTGACTGTCGCCATTGCATATTCTCGCTCGTTGCCGGCTAATAAACGCCTTAACAATATATATATATATATATATATATATATATATGCAGGCATGGTGGTTGAGTGGCCGTAGCGTTGCATATAGTCCAGTAGATCCGCCGTGAGTGGTCACAACGTGGTTTATTTCGACGTTTCAGCCGAGAGTCTGGCCTTCATCAGCATTAAAGGTACAGTCTGTTGGTGCTCAGCTTTATACAATCTCAAATCAGAGGGAAAGGGAAGAGGAAAAAGACAGAAAAAAAGAAAAAAAGAAAAAGAATATAAGGTGAACTGCCCTCGGGTGCCCTCTTCCACTCTTCTTTCCACTCCCCCCTTCAACTCTCTCCCCTTTCTTCCCTTCATCTCTCTCCCCTTTCTCCCCTTCACATTTCTGATGTCAGCGGTCTGTGTACGCTTCCTTTTACTAACGCATTCTTCCCGACCAGACGGCGCCTCCTGGCACTGGCGGTTCGCCTCCTGGCACAGCAGGTCTAGCAGCCACACTGGCGAAAGGCGTCGATGACATGCGCGCCACTTCTCCTAAGGTACAGGTAGTGATATGCACGATACCGGAGGTACCGGTGCGTGATAGCAACCTGCAAAGAGCGGTTGTAAACGCAAACCAAGAGATATGACGGATGAGTCGAGAGAAAGGCTTTGATGTGGTGGAAATAAACAGAGAGGTGCATAGGTGGGGTGGTCTTCAACGAGACAGAATTCACTTCGATGGGCGACTAGGTCATGAGGTGGGTTGGCGACTTGCAGGACGCGCAGTAGCTTTTTTTGGGGGCAAGCGAGCCCTTTGGGATGCAGGATAGCTAGTAACGAGGAAAACAACCATGGAGATTCTTCGACAGGTGTTATGGACAGATACAATTCCAAAGTGGCACCAATGTCTAAGATAGGTAGAGTCCGGGGCATGAATAGAGGTAGCCACGAGTGCCGAGCCCATTCAGACATAGGGTATATTAACATGCAGGGTGGTAGGAACAGGCTGAAGTGGGAAGAGATAGAAGAACAGCTAAGGGAAGAGAGGCCGATGGTATACGGTTTTGTAGAAACACATCTCAGGGACATGGAACAACCTCCGAGCAATCCAGACTACGCGTGGGAATATTGTAATATAACACAAGGCAGCAGAAAGGGGGGTGGTATTGGGGCATTCATTCATAAAAGTACAGACTGGCAAAGGGTCAAGCAGGAGTGCAAGGAACATTTATGGCTAAAAGGGAAAGCGGCAGGTCAAATGATACTCCTTGGTTTCGTGCACTTGTGGACGGGAGCAAAGGCCAGAGAGGAAAACCAGGCAATGGTAGAGTGTATATCAAAGGACATTGAGGAGTTAGGAAGAAAGTGTGAGATAATTATACTAGGAGACATGAATGCGCACATAGAAGATATAGATGGGTATACCGACCCGACAGGCAAAATGATCATGGATATGTGTGAAAGGCTTGATTTGATCATTTGCAACAGTACCGAGAAGTGTGAAGGGCAAATAACATGGGAGGTAGGAAGGCTGCAGTCGACGATGGATTATGCACTGATGTCACAAAGGATGTATGATAAGCTCAGGGGAATGCACATAGATGAAGGTGGCTCCAGAAGTCTTGGTAGTGATCACAAACGTATCAAGCTAAGTTTTAGAAGAGCAGTGAAAGTGAGAAGGAGACAAGGTGAGCAACTACAGAAAAATTTTTATTCATAAAGGCTAAGAAAGGCAGAAAGGCTAAGAAATAGCTACTGAACAAATTTGAAAAGTAATCACTGAGGTTAGTAAAACAGTGTGGACATACAGGAATCTAATTATGCTGTTTGAGGTAGAGCTTGATAAGGCACGTGAGAAGTCACCCCGGAAAAGAAGAAACAAACCCAAAAGTTGGTGGGATGAGGAAGTTAAGAGAGCCATAGCAAAACGTCAGGAAGCCTCTAGGGAACACAGACATGCTAAGCAGCGGGGTGAACCGACAGATGATGTTAAACGAAAATGGGAAACCTTTCTAAGCTGTAGAAGGACTGCATCCCTTCTGATCAATGAAAAGATTAGAAGAAAGGGAGCTCAGTGGCTGGTAGAAGTACATAAAAAAGATAGAAAGGCAGCTGCGAAATTTTGGAACCATCTGAACTCCCTAAGAAATGAGACGAGCCTAGAGCAGAGTTTTATACCTACAGCCCAAGGTGCCAGGCTAGAAGGGGACGAAGCTATTGAATATATAAGAGCAAGGGTGACAGAAAAATTTCAACAAAGACGTACTTTATGCACCACAATAGACAAGACGAATCAAGTGGTGCAATGGCTCCATTTTCACAACAAGAGTGGGAAAGGGCTGAGAAAAGGGTTCCTGGTAGTACATCAACAGGCCCAGATGGCATTCCAATTAGGCTGATGAAGACATTAGGTCCGAAGTCTAATCAGGCTTTGAGAGAGGCAGTGAGCAAAATAATAATCGATGGTGAAGTTCCCGATGGATGTAAACATAGCAGGATGAGCATGATCTATAAAGGAAAGGGGGACAAATCTGACATAAACAACTACCGTCCTATAACAGTGACATCAGTGGTCTACAGGCTGGCGATGCAGATTATAAAGGAAAGACTGCAGGCATGGATAGAAGATGATGGGAACTGCAGAATGGGTTTCGGAAACACGGGAGGTTGGAAGACAATCTGTTCTCACTGGCGCAGTGCATCGAAATAGTAGAAAAGGAACACAGGCCCCTGTGGCTAGCATTCTTGGATATCAAGGGAGCGTACGATAGCGTGGTTCAAGAGGAATTGTGGGGAATACTGGACACACTAGGCGTGGAACATGTAGTCACTAATCTTTTAAAGGGTATCTATAAAGGTAACGAGGTAGTTATAAAGTGGCAAAAACAGGTATCCAAGCCTGCAGAGGTAAAGGGGGGCTTAGGCAGGGGTGTCCCTGTCACCCTTATTATTCATGATGTACCTACAAGGATTAGAGGCAAAATTAGAGGGAAGTGGGCTGGGCTTCAACCTCTCTTTAGTCAAACAAGGAAAACTTATTGATCAGGCACTACCAGCAATAATGTACGCAGATGATATAGTGCTAATGGCCAACAACAACGAAGATTTGCAGAGATTGATGGACATCTGCGGTAATGAGGGAGATAGGTTAGATTTTAGATTCAGTAAGGAAAAATCAGCAGTCATGATTTTCAATGACAACGAAGGTAGTGAGCTTAGGATGCAGGACGTCACGCTAGAGATAACAGATAAATACAAATATTTGAGCGTATGGATAAGCAATGGGACCGAGTACTTGAGGGAACACGAAATATATGTGACGACTAAAGGTAACAGGAATGCAGCAGTGATGAAAAATAGGGCACTGTGGAATTACAATTGGTATGACGTGTGAGAGGAATATGGAAAGGGTTCATAGTTCCTGGGCTGACGTTCGGCAACGCGGTCTTGTGCATGAGATCAGAAGTTCAAGCAAGATTAGAAATTAAGCAACGTAGAATAGGTAGGCTTGCTTTAGGAGCTCACGGGAATACACCAAATCAGGGAGTACAAGGTGATATGGGATGGGCATCACTTGAGGGCAGGGAAGCTAGCAGCAAGATAAAATTTGAGAAGCGATTGAGAGAAATGAAGGAGGAGCGTTGGGCTAGGAAGGTTTTCAGCTACTTGTACATGAAGAATGTCGATACAAAACGAAGGAAGCGAACCAGGAAGTTGACTGGTAAATACTTAGAAAACAGCAGGTGGCCAAACCAAAAAGAACTATCGGTTAAGAAGAAAGTGAAGGAAACGGAGACTGACATGTGGAAAATGGGCATGATTAAGAAGTCCGCACAATTGATCTATCGAACTTTTAAGCAGCAAATTGCCAAGGAAAGGATCTATGATAATACTCGGGGTAGTTCTCTACTGTTTGAGGCAAGGACGGGAGTACTACGAACCAAGACATATCGGGCCAAATACGAAGGGGTAGACACAGTATGCAGTGCGTGTGGAGAGGAAGAAGAAACTGCCGAACACTTGATAATGTTCTGTAAAGGGCTTCACCCTATAGTTCAGGATGATGGCGCAGAGTTTTTCAAAGCACTGGGGTTTAGGGACTGGGAGGGCAAAATAGACTTTAAGCAAGTAGGCTTAACTAGAAGGAGGTTATCTGATTTGTGGCTAAAGTCAAGGCACGAGTGAAAATTAAACTCTTCACTGCAAAGTACGAATCCTCAAACTCACTTTTTAAGGAAAAAATAAATAAGTATAGTTTTGAGTTCATTAAGTAGTACGGCTTGGTGGCGCTAGCCACCGCCCGATCTAAAGGGTACAGCCATATCCATCCATCCATCCATCCATCCATCCATCCATCCATCCATCCGGTTCGGTGTGGGGCAAAAAAGAGCTTTTTTAGGAAGTTTTAAGCCTTTAACTACTCGGGCGCCGTCACCATTTTGTCGTAGAAAGAGGGGTGCCGCGTATTTCGGCAGAGGTTGGCAAGCAGGGCCAATGCGAATTCCTTGCCCGCTTCTGGATTACGCGTGCAGTGGGGGCCTCCCGGCTGTGCACAGGGTTGCTGTTGGGCATGTCATGCATGGCACAATTGATTGGGTAGTAAAATAAAACAGAAAACAGACGACAGCTGCACTTAGGAAGAGTAGTTACTCTGGGAATTATTTTGAGTTGTCCAGTGCCCTTCGCAGCTGCAGTGCCGTGAGCTCAGTTACTGTTTTCAATTTTGCCGTTATTGTTTTCTAATTATATAATTGCTGCAAGTGTACCAGGACTCTCATTTAGTCTTCTACCGAGGGTGTTTAATCGGTGGATAAGGTATGATCTCGTTGTTCACGTTCTCGATTTGATTTAAATCCCATCTCTAAGAGCGTTACTGATAGTTTGTCGAATGCATGGTCGGGAAGATTGAGATGTTTTGATAGAGGTAGACTTGGGGCTGATTTCGCATGGGCTCTGTGATTATTGAAGCAAATCCTAAATGGTGTTTCTGTTTGTCCAATGTACTGCATACCACACACGTTGTATTCGAGTAGGTATACCGCATTAGAGGAATCGCATGTTAGGTTTCCTCGTAAGTTAATCGAAAATTTGGATTGTGTGCTGGTTTCTTTGTGTGTTTCTCGCATCGCCTTACATACAAGACATCGTGGCTTTAAACAAGGTCGGCATGAATTATTGGGGGGTGATGTGTTAATTTGAGAGTGGACAAGTTTGTCTTTGAGGTTACGTGGTCGTCGGTAAAGTACGCCTGAAGCGGATGGGAATGCGCGTTTCAGACGTTCACATTGTTCAAGAATGTTGTAATGTCGTTTAAGAATTTTGTTTACATGGGGGAAGTTTGTAGTGTGTGTCAAGCAGAGGTTTGTTCGTTGTGCGTCTTCTTGTGGTGATCACTTCATAAGTAAGTCTTCACACTTTAGTTTTCCGCTTTTTCAACAGTGTCATTAATTACATGTGGGGGTATTTTTGTTTCTCGAGCACAAGTTTTAGCCTCTGGGAGCTCGTGTCAAAGTCAGCGTCTCTAGAGCAGATTCGCTTAAAGCGGTGAGCCTGGCTATATGGAATACTGTTTTTAAAGTGGCGTGGGTGAACGCTTTGGTAATGGAGGTATTGTTGTCGATCCGTTGGTTTGCGATATAAGGTTGTAGAGAGCTTCTCTTCTTCTATCGTTATGGTAACATCAAGAAAATTTACGGTTACTTGTGAGTACGTGTGTGTGAAGTGTATGTTCGGATGTGCAGTATTGTAAGTGTCGATAAAGCTGAGAAGTTTGTCCTCGCTGTGGGTCCAAATAAGAAAGATGTCGTCTATGTATCTTCTGTATAACATTGGTTTCAAGGAACTTTGTGCAAGAGATTCAGATTCTAGCTTTCCCATAAATAAGTTAGCATAATTAGGTGCCATTCTGGTGCCCATAGCGGTCCCGCTGATTTGTCGAAAATACTTTTGGTTAAACTCGAATGAATTTATTTCGAGTACCATCCTCGTCAAATTTGCGATGGCAGAGAAGTCTGGGCTGTCAGATTGTCTATGGTTTGTGTACATGTTTTGTAATGCAGCGATGCCGTCATCATGACGAATATTTGTATACAATGAAGAGACATCAAGAGTAACCAAGTACGAGTTTTTCAGCACACACAGACCTGCAATGTCTGGAAGAAATTGTGTGGTTTCTTTTATGCACGGCGCGAGGGTGCATGGAATGTGGCTTATTAGTTAGTCCACGTACCCTGATATGGGTTCAGTTATTGTACCGATGCCTGATATAATTGGTCGACCTGGGCTTCTGGGTTTATGAAGTTTTGGGAGGATGTAGAAGCGACCTGGACGAGGGTATGCTGCTCGCATCAGTTTGTGGTCAGTGTTGGTTACCTTTTCTGCATCCAACAGGTTCTTTAGTTCTGTTTATATGATACGTTTGTATTCATCTGTCGGATCACCTGGGAGGCGTTCGTAAAATCTTGAGTCCTCTAGTAGTTGGTTGTATTAGGAACTACAATTGCTCCTCCTCTGTCAGCGGGCTTTATTGTTATGTCTGTCCTAGATGCTAAATTTCTCATACTTAATTTTTCAGATTTTGTCAAGTTTTCTCGACTTGCTTTCTGTCTGTGGTATTCGTGTACTATATCTTTCTGTACTGCGGTGATATAAAGGTCCAAGCACTTGTCTCGATTACTGTTCAGTGTCCAATCATTTGAAATACGACGGTGAATTGTTTTGTGGTTGGAAGGCATGTCAAAGAAATATTCGTGCAACCTTAAGCTTCGAGCGAAGTTGTCGAGGTCTCGGAGGAAGTGGAATTCATCGAAAAGTTTTGTGGTCGGACAGAAGCTTAGTCTCTTAGATAGCAGTTTTTCTTTGTCAAGTGACAAGCTCGTGTCTGATAGGTTTACAACCACAGTGTCACAGGGTGTGTTCCTAGATGGGTGCTCGTTTGTACCGTTAGTGGTTTCCTGGGTGGTGGTGTTGTGGTGATAAGGAACTATATCTGGGAACGCGGGTTTCGGCACATGGTCTCTTTTGAGTTTATGATTTTTGGTATTTTACTACCCAATAAATTGTGCCATGCATGACATGCCCAAGAGCAACCTTGTGCACAGCCGGGAGACCCCCACTGCACGCGTAATCCAGAAGCGGGCAAGGAATTCGCATTGCACCCGCTTACCAGCCTCTGCCGAAATACGCGGCACCCCTCTTTTTACGACGAAATGTCGACAGGGCGCCGAGTAGTTAAAGGCTTAAAACTTCTTAAATGCCCGCTTACCAGCCTCTGCCGCAATACGCGGCACCCATCTCTCTACGACGAAATGTTGACGGGGCTCCGAGTAGTTACAGGCTTAGAACTTCCTAAAAAGCTCTTTTTTGCCCCACACTGAACGGCCAGTGCTAGGAGACGCCGTCTGGTCGGGAAGAATGCGTTAGTGGAAGGAAGCATACACAGACCGCTGACATCAAAAAGGTGAAGGGAAGAAAGGGGAGAGATACGAAGGGGAGAAAGGGGAGAGAGAGATGAAAGGAGAAGTGGAAGGAATAGTGGAAGGTGGGCGCCCGAGGAGAGTCCACCTTATATTCTTTTACTCTTTTTTTTCCTTTTTGTCCCTTTTTTTGTTTTTTCTGTCTTTTTCCTCTTTCCTTTCCCTCTGATTTGTGATTGTATAAAGCTGAGCACCAACAAACGGTACCTTTAATCCTGATGAATGCACGAGGCCAGGATTCCGGCCCACGGGGGGCTAGTTCGTTAAACGTCCCCCACGTGCCGCATGAAGTTGAACCCTCCCCCTCGTTCCCTCTTTTCTCCTCCCACCACGACGCTGACGAGTTCCCTACGGTAGGTAGGTAGGTAGTAAACTTTATTCACTCAGTTGACAGGAGAGAGTTGGGGACGGCTTTAAGGGCCGGCCCCTTACAAAATCTAGGAGGAGTCCCTAGTCCGGGACCCCTGTGGCTTCTGCTGCAGCACGCGCTCGGGCCACTAGGGCACGCTGGTCCTCTAGGGTCGAGTACGGAAGCGGCCTCGCTCTTCAACCTGTTCTCGCCCGCCCCTCATTGCGGGAACCAAAGAATAGCGACCCGCTGTCAGTGCATTCTTACTCACGCCGTTTAAGAGCCGGCGTGTGTAGAGTACGCGAACAGGTTCCGAACCGGCCATGAACAATTTTTCAGACTGAGGACTTCTTTTTTTCCTTGCCTTGGTTGAATTCGAGTCCTCACAGTTTTGATATAGTCATCGATAATTTATATACGAAGAAGCTACGACCAACTGCATTACATTCTTTATTTTTTTTTTTCTCGTCGTAGGTAATCTATTGTAATCATAATATCAGGTTCAATACTTAATTTGTGGCTAAGCCGTATTACTTTCCGACCCAAACTTTCTGTAGGGCAGAATAAAGTTTTTAATCTTGTTTTTTTAGCTACTAGGCTATTGAAAAGCACAAAAAATTAAGAAAGATGTTAGTAGAACGATTTTCACAGGAGAAGCATGTCCAGTATATTGGACACTGGGATTAATTTGTTGAACAAATAGGTACACACATTCTGCTATTCTCTTAGATAGAGCGCTGCTTTTGGCCCTGTTAGGTTAATAGTCTTATAAAACGCAAGCGGGGTTTGTTTTGTCCCGAGAAAAAGTTGATCCTCTTCGCTGATCCTCTTCATGTTTCATGCTGTTGATAGATTCCCAGCATGCCTCAGTTTTATTTTTCTATGACTGGGCTTGAAGAGTGTCACGTCAAGCCACCTCTTGTTTTCTTTTTTTCCTTCTAAAGCACGATGTGCACCAATTGCATCTTGGTGTGAGTGTACTGGGCATAGGTAATTCTCGCATTGCCAGCAAAGTTTTCATTAGAAAAACTACATTTTTTGCAACAATGCATCGAAAAAACATGACAGAACTCGCACAATTTAAATGATTTCAATGGTGCAAAGATATGTCCTGAAATACTTTTGTATACTTGACCACATCATGCGCACGCAGTTTCGCGCAGATTACGCAATTACTTCTAGTTCCCGATAAATAGGTGGAGCTGAAGGGTGAACTACACCTAAAAACATCTTACTCGACTCTTACAGTAGCTACCAAAATGGTTTTAGTTCTGACTGTAGCTCTGCTTACTTTTATTCATCACTTTTACCGTCATGTTTTTGTCAGCGTCTAAGTATATGTACCACCCTGCTGAAATCACCAAATGGTGATTGCAGTAACTGTAAATAAATAGTAATAATATATAATGTGTTCAATACATTAGTCAAGGGGCAGGAAAGGAATGTGCTTGTTAACTACTTAGTAAACGCTCCGAGATTGTACTGTTCGGTTATCCTTTGCGGAAGCTCTTTCGCTTTCTTATTTCTTTGTAGAGCTTATTCTTTGCGTCAATGTGCATAAGGAGCTACGTATAGTTCCATTGAGAAAAGAACACCAGATGCTCGGTACGGACAGCACACTTACAGTGTAAGCTGGAGGAGCAGCTTTTGTAGACATTTTTGTAACTTAGTGTTAACATCTCATTTGCTGGCATCTCATTCCAGGTGTCTTATTTTATAAGGTACTCAGCATAGTTCCGTAAAATGTACTTCAAACAATGCCTGCTTCAAGGGACAGCGTGCGCCTGATTGTTTTTGCACTACTACCTAACAACATTTAATTAACGAGCTTCGCAACTTCAGATTATGCAGCATCGTGTGTTTAACAAAAGATTTGCTACATCTAGAACTATTGTGTCTTCATGTTTTTGGCTCATTTAAATCGCCTTGATATATTACAAATAGTATTAGATAAATTATTTATGTAACACTTCATCTGGCGAGATTTCATTGCGACATGTGAAAGAAAATTTCATAGCGTTATTGCACACAATACAAGTGCTTTATGCAACACATAGTCGAATGTGCAACGATCTCCGCATTGTTGATATATATGTTGAAGGCCTGTGCACCAATAAAAGAGCTATCGAATGGGGTCCTTGGCGTACGATGTAAGGGCTAACATGCTTAACTTAAAAGCAATCTTAAACCCACACTGTTTATTTAGGTGTACATCTCAAGTACGTAGTGCTTCCTCTTGCCCCCGGATGTTGTCGGAATTCAGAGCTTGATTTCGCGATAGAAGAGTGAATGCACCATAATTATTGCCTCTATTAGAATGGAAAATATTGATGATAATCCACCTTTTCACTCAATGGTCTTACTGATGTATTAGTAAACATGGCAATGGCAGGAACACTAATCATGCTGTAGCCAAGAAAAAAAACTGATGCAGAACATTTTTATTAGTCTATAAAACAGGTATCTATTGATAATATTCCATTAGTTGCTAACGTGAGGTCATTACTGGCAGCAATATGCTTTCATTTTCCTTCCAGGAAGAAAGAAAACTGATGTTCACGTTTGGTGCCATCGTATACAGTGTTACAGCTTCGATCCTCCCACAGTTTAGACAAGAGCGTAGGATGAAAATTTAGGTGAATTACATGCTTGATACATGTAGCATTTTATTTTCAACGGCAGAGTGTTTAAGCTTCATTTCCAGCCATATATAAATATATATATATATATATATATATATATATAACGAGTCGATAGACTGATGTAGCAAGAAGGGAGAAAGAAAACTGAGGAAGAGGTAAAGTAAATGAACGGAATTGGGGTAGGCCACCAGCATCGTTGCTTCCAGTCTTCTCGTGTGCGCCAATAAAATCTGCTTTTTTTTCTTTAGCTCAGCAATAACGATCGTTTATATATTAATGCTATACAATTCGCAATTCTTTGCACGGTGCTAAAGCGCCCGAAGTGGTCTAGTTTGTAAATGTTACAAAGGGAAGCGACAATAAAATGCATCATGGAACTAGAATAGCATTCTGTTGATAAGCCTGCCTTTTTTTTAAACTGTTCACCGTATAGGTAGGTGAACACACTAAATGCTCATATTAAATTATTGATCACAGATGGTAGGGTTACATTCTTGGTGCTGAGTTGTACGTGACGAACTACTGGAGGAACAGCTGAGTTTTAGTGCCGGAAAGCAACACAGTAACACAATATTTACCTACGGCATTTTTTTTTTCAATTATGGTATACAACAGCAAAAATCACTCCTAACATTTTTTTTTCAGTTAGCTTGCCTTTAATAATTCATCTCAGCAACCTGGTTTTACATTTATCAACAAAAAAGTTCACTCTTTACACTTTTGTGACGCCCCTCGAGAGGTACAAACTGACAAAAATATTACCCAGCGTTGTGAACTTAGATAGCTTTTGTCTTTTTTTTCGTTTTTTGCCTGCGTTTTTATTATTATAAGCAGGCGTCACCATGTGTAGAAAACGACCACTGTACCGTGTAGAGGGACCCGTGAAAGACACACTACGCGACAACCTTCCCTCGCTGGTCACCCCACTGGCAAAAAAAAGTTGAAGCCAGCAAAGCGCATTGCCATCCCATATGTGCCGGGCGCCAGTGAAGAGCTCTCCGCGATTCTCGGAAAATCAGGGGTCGAGGTGGTTCGAAAGCCTGCTTCGATGCTCACCCGTTTGCTACCACGGCCGAAGGAAGAAGCAACACCAGCGAGTAGTCTGCAAGTTGCCGTGTTCAGAGTGTCGAGCCAGCTATGTGGGCAAAAGCGAATGTTTCCATTCAAAAAGCCCGTGGAGTGGCCGAAAGGCTTGGACTGGCGTTCCTGACGAGGGAGTCAGCCGCTGAGCGCTAACGTGCGCCTTGCCGGGCAGCAATGAACTTCCGCGCCCACTCGTTAAGATTACGCCAACTTAAGAACGACGTCAGAAAGGCAGAAGTGCAACGCGGCGCTTTTGCAGAGCCCCTGAGAAGCCCGACAATATGATTGATTTCTACAGCTTTGCGGTTCTAGAAACAGGGAATTTCGAAATGATGTCCTTGCGCGAATCCTGTCACATTTACAACATGCTAACAAACTACAACTCCAAGGCATCTACAGCAGCGGAACTAGCTACTTTGCGCACTGTACTTTGTGTGGTCAATCAGGAACCACCGCAACAATGGTCGATTTGCAGCGACTCAAGGGCTGCCCTACAATCTGTGCTCTCAGCACTGCGTCGCGGTCCGTACGAACAGCTTGTTTTCAAAATTCGATGCCCCCTTGACACATGAGAAAGGGCATCATGTGACGTTTCAGCAGCTGCCAAGTCACTGCGGCGTCATAGGGAACGAACATGCCGATACTGCCGCGCGGGCAGCTCTTGAGGAAACACAAGAAGAAGCCATACCACTTTCGCGGACCAATGCTGCCAGTAATCTTCGACGATTTGCGCGTGAGTCACGTTTTCACTATGGTGCCCACCAAGCAACGAGGCGAATCGTGAACAATACCTGTCCTCTTTGATGCCTCTCCGCATGCCCACTGGGCTCGACCGAAGAGAAGCCACCTTTCTTCATCGCTTATGGCTTGGAGGGACATTTACAAAATCTTATTCCTTTGTCATAGGAATGGGCGACAACGCTCTAGGCGATGCCTGTCATTGCGAAGAGACGCTACACCACATCCTGTTCGACTGTCCGCTGTATGACATCCAGATACAGTCACTGGCGTCTGCTTTTGCGCGCATCGACAGCAGCCAAATGTCTGTGGACACTATTCTGTCAAGTGCCCGAGAGAAGACATTGCAACAGAAGGCGACAAAAGCTCTGTTGAAATTCCTACGCGACACGGTCTTGAACAAGCGGCTGTAACAGCTATGTCACACACCGCGAAAGACAAGACTGGACTATGACTGAGTGTGCGCGCGTGTGGTGCCGAATGTGACGTGTTCATCTATCTTCCCTCTCTGCTCTCTATCTTTCATCTCCCCCATCCCCTTCCCATGCGCAGGGTAACAAACCGGCGGCCTATTTGCTGGTTAACCTCCCTGCCGTTCTTTTTCTCCTATTTTCCTTCCTTCATTTCTTAGCGAACTTCGGCGACTCTCAGCGTATCTATCTATCTAGCCGCCTACGACTTTTAGCTCTCCTGGCCGTTTCGATAATGGTATCGATACCAAACTTGGTATGGCGAAACATGACTGTATGGAAAACATATTTGACTGGTTATAACATTTATGTCATGAATGTCATGATTTACATTTCATGGTCCTGTAGCTCTTACGGTGGTTTTGTTCACATGGCATGTTGCAAAACTGGTATCGTATAGTATGATTGCATGGCGAACACACGCGACACACTTAAAATGAAAATCATGACACGCGTGTTATGTAACAACATGACTGCATTCCATGCTCATGATGTGCTCGCAGCCGTTTCGGAAGCGTCACATATACCAAATTTGGTACTACGAGACGTGAATGGATGAAGAAGGTATGATATTGGTGCAAAAATGATAAACATGACATGCATGTCATGTAACAACATGACTACATGCCACGCTCATGATGCGCTCGAGGCCGTTTCGCTAGCTTCACATCTACCAAACTCGGTATTACGCGACGCGAACGGACAGCATAGGTAAATGACACATCCAAACATGATAATCACGACATGCCTGTCATGTAACAGCATGACTATAGAGGCTAGAAGCCTCTATACTGATGATGCGCTCGCGGCCATTTCACTAGCTTCACATATGCCAAGTTTCGTATTACGTGATGCCAATGGATGACGAACGTATGTGACTGGTGCAAACATGATAATCATGACATGCGTGTCATGTGAGAACATGACTACATGCCTAAATCAAGGCGGCAATACATTTTGACGTGACGCGGTGCGCTTGCTCGCCGGCATTCATTTCGTCGCGTCACGCTGGCGTTGCCCCGCCAGGCGCCGGTCCTGCCATATACTCGCAGGCGCGCTGCGTTGCTTTGAAGCACAACCGGCTTTATAAAGCCGGTCGTGCTTTGAAGCATGCGCGTTTCAGCGCGTCCAGCGTCCCTCCA
Organism: Rhipicephalus microplus; assembly: GCF_013339725.1. Classification (NCBI taxonomy): domain Eukaryota; kingdom Metazoa; phylum Arthropoda; class Arachnida; order Ixodida; family Ixodidae; genus Rhipicephalus; species Rhipicephalus microplus. The sequence goes on from NC_051174.1 coordinate 79,452,650, forward strand.
TATTGAAAAGAGGAAGACGCAGTGTTGTCTTGGTAACGCATCGGCACTAAATGCAGCATGTCGCATTTCATGCCACTTGCCATCGGGTGGCGCCGACGGACGCTGGTCGCGCCTGGCGTCAGGTTATACAGTGCTCGCGTTTTGCTAGCGTAGCGTCGCTGTGCCCAGTGTGCTCAAGCGTCGACGCTACATTGAAGGATATTGGGCCCTTCATAATGCTCTTGCCACCGTTTTGCTAGCTCCACATATTCCAAATTCTGTGTTACGTGACGTCAATAGATGACGAAGGTATATGACTGGTGGAAACATGCTAATCGGGACACGAGTGTCATGTAGGAACATGTCAACATACCATGCTCATAGCGTGCTCGCGGCCGGTTTGCTCGCTCCACATATACTAAATTTTGTATCACGCGACGTGAACAGATGAAGAAGGTAAACGACACATCCAAACATGATAATCATGACACGGAAGTCATGTACGGCATCAATTACTTCCACCTCGTAACGTTGCGCTGATTTTAAAGGGAGATATCAACATTTCTCATTTGTGCATGTTTCGCATATCATCGATTCCCACTGTACGTGGAATCTGCCAATTTTTATTGTAATGAAATGAATCATGTAGGAAAACCTTTCCCGTGTGCCCGTTCCATCGGTAAGAACACGAGTGAATAAACATCCAGGCACACCATAGAAAGAGAATACAAAAAAAAAGAGTGTTCAATAGCAAATGCGCAGTAAAACCAGAACCGAAATATGATGAGACGGAGAGCAGCCAGCGTAAGGCCTTATATGAAGCGAGCGAGTCCAAAATGGAAGCACTGGGTCACTGGCTGCATGCTGTGGTTATCTCTTCCGAAAGCAGTGTCGGAATCCTGCCACGTATCCGACTCGGACACGATTATGACTCCTCCGCACTTGTCCACACACCGGCACTTCGGAAAAAAAAACCTGCTCCCGCCGTAATGACTATCCCTCCATCAAGCCGACTACACAGAGAAAAAAAAGGGGGGAGTAGACTTTGCAAAGAGAAAAATGTTTATTCTCTTTCGTTGGGAGCTAGGCTGGACCTCTGACCATTGTTGGCGTCCATCCTACCCCCCTTCCCCCAGCGCATCGTTTGCGTTTGTGGGAATGTGGTTTGAGGAAGGCGTTCGCCGAATTTTCATTGTGCGGACGACGACGCCAGAGGACCATGCTGCCTAGCCAGTCCGCCTACCTTGAGACGAACCCTTGCTCGCGTTCAACGAGATAACAAAAAACGTCTGTCTGTCAAATGGGTATTCTCCTCCTACACCCTGGCTTGTGTAGGGCACGGGGTAGTCACCATTGCACTATTACAAGCCCATGTGTATAGTAAGATTGGATGTAATATGAATTCCTAAGTATTGTATGAGGTTACTTGATCTCAAGGGAAGTTATTTAAGTAGTATGCCCGAGAAGAGTTCGGTTACCTAAATATATGCTTAACTTTACATAAGTGAATGATTAGTTCCATTAGCCACAAGCTGCACCAGTTAGATATTTTATTTAAATCGGAGTGTAAGCGATTACAATAGTCGTTTGAAGCAACTTCTGTAAAAGTATCGCAATCATCAGCAAAAAGGTGGATATTAAAAGCTACTTGAGAGGGTAGGTCAATAATATATATTAGAAACAACAAAGGACCAATTACCATCTCCTGGAGCACTCTTGAGATGACATGGCACATTTATGAACTGTAGCCGTAAGCAGTAACGTAATGTAAGTGATTAGCAAGACAGCATCCGATCTATTTTAATAGGTTAATGTCAATATTTAAGTTCCGTAACTTGTGCATGAGAAGTTTATGACACACTTTATCAAATGCTTTTGCAAAATCTAAAACAAATGCAGCCAAAAAATGTGCGCAACCTATATACATATCCCGTTACAAATATAAAAGAACTATGGCGCGCACAAATTTACAAATTATACCTATAAATATATGCAAATGCCAAGATTATCACACAAGGTAGGTACAAATGTTCAAGCACCGTATTCAGTAATAAATGCACTTTGTATACATTCAAACAAAAGGTAAAAATAAGGTATTCTCAAGTACTTTCATTTCTTGTCCTTATCAAGGCTCAGAAACAATTTTCTCTCTATGAGATAGAGCCCATCATCAACCAGGGATTGCCGCTACTCACTTCAGCTGCAAAAATCGCATGGAACCCTGGCGTAGGCAGTGCTGGGATGGGGGGGGGGGGGGGGTTGTGTACTCGTACACATACAGATAGATGCACCAGCATGCATAAGGAACAGTAAAGCCTCCACTTGAAAAGAGTTTCTGGCTACACTGCTGGCACAGCAAACAAATAAAAAAGAAACCAGTAAACAAATATGGACCATTTTGAACTAAATGCTTAAGGCAGCTAGAATGTGATGAAAGCTTCATGAACATTACTTGTGTTTGCAAAAGCCTATGATATGTTACAGAAATTTATAAGGCCAGTCCTGAGTATCTTAGGACCCCAGATGCCGATTCCACAGACACTTTTGCCTCGTATGATCCGACGGTGCATTAAAATGTCAGCATAAGACTACGACGACGTGTATTGTCCTGGAAACAAGCATGGAAATACCAACGCACTGAGCCGCTTACCCCTCAGCGAAACCATTGGGGATACACCTCAAGTTGGCTGCATGCTCATGTTCAAAGCGCTACCAAGGCCTCCACTAACAGCGGACGAAGTCACAATGGCCATGCAAGATGACCCGACATTGTTCAAGCTCTACAACGTCCTGATGGAGGGCAGAGTTCAAAACTTCAAGAATGAGAAATTCAACGTTTTTCACAAGAGAGAAGCGGAGTACAGCTGTCATCGTAGTTGTATCAAATTGGGATCACGAGTTTTCATTCATGGCCCACTTAGACAACGAGCAAAGGCTCTCATTCATGCCGGACACCAAGGCGTGATCACAATGAAGTGCACCCGCAGCTACATGTGGTGACCGGGAATCGACAAGGGCATCGAGATAGCTGCAGAGTGCACAGCCCGCCACTTAAATGAACGCGCACCGCCACGAGATCCAGCACCGGACTGGTGAAGAGCGAGCACACCTTGGCAGACATTTCTGGTAATTCAGGATGCCTACAGCAAATGGGTTCAAATTCGCCATGTGAAGAAAACAACATCGACAGCTGCCATCAATTTCCTGCGGTTGTTGGAAACATTCGGATTACTCCACAAGGTAGTTTCAAACAACGAAATCGCATTTGTGTCAGCCAAAATACAGAAATCCTACGAGTGACAACTGCATCACAGTGGTGAAATGTGCTCCGAACCACCCAGCCACAAAAGGACAGGCCAAACGCTACGTGGTAGAGCTAAAACGTGCTCATGCAAAAGACTCTACTACGAGGTCATTACAGTGGCGCATCGCATGTTTTTTTTTCAAGCAACTTACAACGGGCGAGACGGGCCAAGTACCGGAGAATCTCATGTTTTCTTGCGAGCTGCGAACACACATCTCAGCCCTTCTACCAGAACCGCCTTGAAAGGTCATACCAGGTAAAAAAGACGCCTCGCGTTGCTGGAAACTCTACAAAGGACAACCAGTGGTCGCCCGCCATTTTCACAGAATGCCTGAATGGACGGCGGCCATCCTAAAAAAAAGAAAGAAAAGTCTCAGCCGGAGATATCGGCTTGTTGAATTTAAAGCCCCGCCATCGCGTCTTCTACCGGAAAACGCATGGAGGGGCTATAGACCGGGAATTCCCGCCCCCATCCTGTCGCCGACAAGAGCACTCGCCTGTGTTGCCCCATCCTCGAACTCCTGCAACCGTGTCCATCTTTCCTATCTTCTCCTTACTTCCGTCGCTCCCCGTCCCTGCGCCTCGCTTCTCCTCCCTCTCTCTCTATGTCTCTACCTTTTGATCCTATCCTTTTATTCCCTTCTCTACCCCCATCTCTCGTGAGCTACTGTTGAGGTGTCCTCCCCCTGAGAGAGAGGTATGGGGCTCACTTTTCTTTTCATTTATAATCACTCCCCCTCCCCCTTCCAGCCAGTTTCAGGGATGCGCTCTGCCCCTACCTCCCTCCCCCCCTCGATACTTGACGCCGCGCGCCCAGGGACTGACTGACTGTCGGGGCAATCAGTGCGCCCGCGCACTGGTTGCCTCTCCTTTGTGCTCCTCGCCCCTTTTATGGCCCACAGCGGACTCGAAAGCCAGCGCTCGGACAATTTGGACTGTGCTGCGCGCAAATGCCTTTCTTGAAAGTAATAAACTCAGTTCCCTGTTACGTACGCTTGTTATTCCGGCTACCGTGGACATAACGCAGTGCAAATAAGGTTATTTGTTCTTAAAGGATTTAACCTCCCCACCTTTCAGCATTATACCTCTCTCTATTAACTTACTTCTCTTATTATTTTTATATCATTAAATTGGAGAGTTGCATATTAAAAAAGAGGAAGTGGTTTTATTTATTTAGAGATTTGTTAATTTTTAGAGAAAACTGCCAGTCTAATGCCGGACTTTGGGCAGGGGTGTGTGACGCAGTGGACGCAACATTGTGTAGGAGGTACAGCAGGATAGATAGTGCTGAATGAAAGCACGAAAATTCAAAATGAAAAAAAGAGAAGCGACATGAAATACGGTCCACAATCCCAAGAATGGCCATAATACACTAAACAATACAAAAACTATAAAAACAGTGCCCACTAGGCTATGTTGTTTGGGCAAAAAGTAAAAAGAACTCAAATACCAACTGTAGCAAAAATAAAGTCGGCAATATTAAGAAGCGAGACAATGCAGAATCGAAGCATTGAATAATCGTTCAGAAGCGAGGCATTGAACCTCAAGTAATCAGTCTGATCAAGGTGGGTATTAAAATGAAGCGCACTGTAATATATATGAAGGTGTAGTAATGAGCCATGTGAAACAGCTAACGCACGAAGAAACTAGTTGAGATCGACACTTTCAAGAATTTTTGGTGGTAAATTGTTATTGTTCCACTCTCTGCTTGTGCGAAAAAAAAAAAACATGCCTGTATATATAGGGGCTCAGTCACTCTTTCAAGATTGGAGGCACGTGTTTCGTGGCGCAAAATTGGTTTGGTATAATTAGTTTTTTTTATTGCCAGATTATTATTATATATGAGATAGAACAGCTTCGTTATTTCGTGATAACGTCTCCATTCCAGGGTTTCTAGTTTAGCGCTCTCCAGAAAAAACTGACGGAGATGTGTTACTTTTAGGCATTGAATATGAATTTTACAGCTTTTCGCTGTATTGATTCAAGTTTATCTGTGCTAGCTTGCGTGTGCGGGTCCAAGACAGCCGATGAATATTCTTGTATTGGTAATACGTACGTTTCGCATGCAGTCGTTTAGGCTCGCCGGATGCCTTAGCGAGTACCCGTTTTGGGTAGCTTAGTATTTTTAAAGCCTTTTTCTCAGTATACGACACAGGTTCGTTCCATCTTAAATACCTGAGATGTGATGATTAGACCAAGGTGCGTATACTGCGAGACAAAGGACAAGAATTGATTGCCTAGGTTGTATTGAATATTTAATGAATCCGTTTGCGGGTTATAATTATCGCCCCATTTTTTCGCGCGGTAAAGGTAATCTGTCATTTTGTGCACCAAACTGGAATCTTAGATAAAGAGTTATTTAAAAGAACCTGCTCACCGGAAGCGTTGACTACTTTAAAGCACACAGGCATCTGCGAAAAGCTTTAGATTTGCTGGGATATCAGGTGGCATCATTGACATAAGCCGAAAAGGAAAGAGGCCCGAAGGAGTCCCTGAGGTATGCCGGATTTAAGCGGCGCGGACGGCGAGTTGATACTCCCGTCTGTAATATCGCGCCCGGTGAATATTGCTCGCAATTTCAAAGCCTGACTTGAGATGCGTTAGTTTATTAGTACTTATTAACTAATTAGTCGATAACTATAACTTCCATGTAACTTTTAAAACTCGACAATGTGCTGTAAATTGAGGCCTCTATATGGTACATGCACTAAATGTTCGAAAACGTGCACTTCGTCCTTTTTAACATTACCCTGTTGATGTGCTGTACTATCAATCTTTACCTCAATGAACCCTAAATACTGTTTCGCGGGGTCATAAAAGTGCCTTCCATAGGAATCCTCTCTTTTCACGCGTACCCTATTTCAAACTTTACGTGGCACCGTAGAGTACACCATCTCAACGATAGATGGAGCTTCAAGGGCCTGACAGCTCTCACACCCCGAACAAAACTGGCCAGGGAACTTTTTTTTACCACGCGATTCAAACACGCTCTATACCATAATGAACTAGACATATGCCAGTACCTAAATCCCAGAAAGCAATTGGATATTTCCAAGTACGGCTCCACGGTAGCGATTCAAATGCGGTAAAACAGCCGATATTTCCGAGAGCGCCCATAGGCGCTGTGCATTATCTTTTAATAAGCTGGGGAACTCGCACTATTACAACCACGATACTATAACTCCGGCAAAAGAAAGATTCATACAGTTGCTACTTGAATCAGGGAAAGCAATGAGAAAATCAAAAAGGGAGAGGAGTTATTATCGTTTTGCTCTCCCTTCCCCTAGAGTGACGCGGGGCACCGCCCCCACCATGCGAGAAAGCGCGCCTCCTGCTCGTGTGCCGGAATCCTGGGGACGACTCTAGGCCGAAACGTCGAAATAAACCACGTTGTGACCACTCACGAAGGGTCTACAGGACTATATATATATATATATATATATATATATATATATATATATATATTGTTACGAATAAATGTAGCACCTGGTACTATATAAACTGTTCATTTTGTGCGAACTTGTGCCCGTAAACTCAAAGCTAAAAATGGTCAGCCAAAAAATGTCTGTGCTCGCTGACTTCAACTTCGCCGGTCTCTTCCTCTGCCCCTCGAGTCTCGTGCCAGTCCCATGGCGTAGCATCGTGGCGCGTGCAGGACGGCGTTCCATGGCGTGGCTTTCTTGCTACTTGCTTGAGGGCTTTTACGAACGAGAATTGTGGTACGCGTCTTCTGCGATGGTCGAGCTGTGGCATTGTCCCCCTTCTAGCACGCATCACCCCGATGCGTAGAGCCGGCTGACAGTTTCTAAACAATAGGACTTGTCCTTGTGTTAGACCACGTGAGTCAGTTCACTTGTTCAGTTCCTGCCATAGTACGGTTTCGTACGTACTACATGTACAACTTCCGGGAGATTCCTGCGTCGTGGTGTGCCTACTTGACCTTCAGTGATCACTACGTAGTTTAATGGGCCTAGCTGACAAAGAACCCTGTAAGGGCCAAAATAGCGCCGCATAAGCTTTTCTGATAGGCCACGTGTAGTACAGGCGTCCAGACCCAAACTTGGTCTCAGGGGAGTACTGAACGTTCCTTCGTCTTAGATTGTAACGGTGCGCGTCGACGTCCTGCTGTTGAATGATGCGGTTCCGTGCTAGTTGTCGCGCCTCTTCTGTCCTTCCTACATATTCGCTTATGTCAGGGTCCTCTTCATTGGTGCTGTTGACAGGCAGCATCGCGTCTAATGTCGTTATTACTGTTCGACCATAAACAAGTTGAAATGGCGTGAAGTGGGTTGTCTTTTGTACTGCGGTATTGTATGCAAATGTAGCATATGGTAATATGGTGTCCCAAGTCCAATGCTCGACGTCCACATGCCCCGCCGCGGTGGTCTAGTGGCTAAGGTACTCGGCTGCTGACCCGCAGGTCGCGGGTTCATATCCCGGCTGCGGCGGCTGCATTTCCGATGGAGGCGGAAATGTTGTAGGCCCGTGTGCTCAGATTTGGGTGCACGTTAAAGAACCCCAGGTGGTCGAAATTTCCGGAGCCCTCCACTACGGCGTCTCTCATAATCATATAGTGGTTTTGGGACGTTAAACCCCACATATCAATCAATCAATCAATCAATCCACATACATCGCAATCATGTCAGCAAGCGTCCTGTTCAGCCTTTCAGTTAACCCGTTAGTTCGCGGATGGTATGCGGTAGTTCTTCTGTGGTCGGTGTGCGCTAGTTTCGTGACAGACTGTACTAGCCTTGCAGTCAACGCAGTTCCTTTGTCCGTTATAAGAACTTTAGGTGCGCCATGTCGCAGCACTATCTGGGTCACAAAAACTGAGCCACTTCATTTGCCGTTCCTTTTGTGAGAGATGACGTCTCGGCATAACGGGTCATGTAGTCAGTTGCTACAACTATCCAGCGCTTCCCAAACGATGACACAGGAAATGGTCCTAGCAAATTCAGTCCGACCTGCTCAAACGGGACTTTCGGTGGCTCTACCGGTTTCAAAAGACCTGCTGGTTTTAGGGGTGGTACTTTGCGTCGTTGGCATTGTCGACATGATCTTACGTAAGGCTGTAGTGAATCCATCAATTTTGGCCAGAAATATCTCCGGCGGATTCTCGCCAAAGTCCTACTAATGCCCCAGTGACCTGCCGATGGGTCATCATGACACGCTTCTAAAATTTCCGCTCGCAGTGATGATGGTATCAGCAGTAGGAACGTTTCAACGGTGTGTTGAAAGTTTCTCTTATAGAGAACGTTGTTGCGGAGGACGTAGGAACGTAGTCCACGGACGAAAACTCGCGGTACTTTGACTCGCTGCCCCTCTAAGTATTGAATGAGCAGAAGTAATTCTGGTCCATTCGTTGATCATGAGCCATCTCCGACACATTCACAGCTCCAAGAAATGCGGAGTCTTGTTCATGCCCAGTAGACGAGTTTTGGATTGGTGCTCGTGGCAAGCAATACGCGTCATTGTGCTTGTGGCCAGACTTGTAGACTACGGTGATGTCATATTCTTGTAGACGCAGGCTCCATCTAGCAAGCCTTCCGGAAGGATCCTTGAGGTTCGCAAGCCAGCACAATGAATGATGGTCACTTATGGCTCAGAATGGTCTATCGTATAAATATGGACGGAACTCACTGATGGCCTATATATCTGCGAGACATTCCTTTTCCGTAGCTGAATAATTATACTTAGCTTTCGACATAGTGCGGCTTGCATAAGCAATAATTTTTTGTTCCCCGTTCTGCCATTGAACAAGAATAGCACCGAGGCCAACGTTGCTGGCGTCCGTATGAATGTCTCTTTTGGCATCTTCGTCAAAATGAGCGAGTACGGGATGTGACTGCGAACGCCGTCGTAACTCAGAGAAGGCGTCTTCTTGCTCTTGGTGCCAGATGAATGGCAGAACTTCCTTCGTAAGCCGTGTCAGTGGTTCCGCAATCTTGGAGAAATTTTCCACGAAGCGCCTATAGTAGGAACAAAGCACCAGGAAACGTCGCATAGCTTTCTTGTCTCTTGGCCTTGCGAAATTTTCAACCGCAGTGATCTTATCCGGATGTGGGCGGATACCGTGAGAACTGACAATGTGCCCGAGGAACCGAAGCTCCCGGAACCCAAAGTGGCACTTTTCGGGTTTGATCGTAAGTGCAGCCATACGAATACCGTCCAGTACCGTTCTCAATCTCTGTACGTGCTGCTCGAACGTAGTGGAAAAAATTACTACGTCATCCAGATAGACAAAACAAGACTGCCATTTGAGGCCGGAGAGCACAGTGTCCATCATCCTCTGGAAGGTACCGGGAGCAGAACACAAACCAAATGGGAGTACTTTGAACTCATAGAGTCCGTCGGGTGTCACAAACGCCGTCTTTTCACGATCTCGTTCGTCGACTTCTATTTGCCAGTACCCGCTCTTGAGATCCAACGATGAAAAAAAGTGAGCATTGCGCAGTTTATCCAACGTATCATCAACTCGTGGGAGTGGGTACACGTTTCGCTTCGTGACGAGGTTGAGTTTTCTGTAATCAACACAGACCCGCATGGTGTTGTCCTTCTTCTTCACCAGTACTACCAGCGATGCCCATGGGCTTTTGGAGGGCTGGATGACACCGTCATCGAGCATCTTCTGTACTTGCTTCTTTATCGCCTCCCTTTCTTTTGGAGCTACTCGGTATGGATGCTGACATACTGGTCGAACATGACCTCCGATTACAATGCGGTGCTTCGCTACAGGCGTACGTCCGACTTTCGAAGAAGAGGAAAAACACTCTGAGAATTCCTTGATCAACTCTACAATCTGGTCTTTCTGCAGAGATGAAAGCTCTCAGTCAATATCTATTCTCTCGAGGACACTGTCCCCTGTTAAGGGCGTTGTAGATACTTTTTCTATGGTGCAAACATCTGAGACTTGTACGTAGTCATGAAGTGATGCTATGGCTGCTCCCTTCGCCACATGCTGTACCTCGTTGGTAAAGTTAGTCAATAGCACATCAGTATATCCGTTCCGCAGGTTCACTAGACCTCTCGCCACGCGTATCCCCTTTGTGAGCAGCAGTTCGATATTTCCATCAGCTAGTCCGGCGTATTCACGAAAAACGTCGCTTTTCACAGAAACTGTCACGCTGCTATGTGGCAGCACTGTCACACCTTCATCCACAATATGAAGAGACGAAACGATTGGTTGCTCCGCATGACACACGGCAACAGTGTTCTCTGTAGAGAAAGAAACTTGGGATTTCTGCAAGTCCATGATGGCACTGTTTGCTTGCAGAAAGTCTATGCCCAGAATTGCCTCACGGGAACATTCAGGGAGAACGATAAAACTGCAGACGTACACATGGCCTCTTACTCCCACTCTCGCTGTGCACAATCCTACGGGGCTGACTAAATGCCCGCCGGTGGTGTGTATCTGTGGTCCGGTCCAATGAGTGAGCACTTTCTTCAGCTTCTTTGCGGGCATGCTACTTATTATTGAGTAGTCTTTACCTGTGTCTATTAACGCTATGATTTCGACGTCGTCTATTCTGACTTGTAGCTCGGATATCACGTCACCATTACTGCGCTTGTCCGTCGTTGTGTCAGTGTCGTCTTCTGATCCAGTTAGCGATGGAGGGTTTCCAGTTTTCCGAAAATCAGCGGCCTGCCTCCACAGGTCGCTGGTTCTACTTTTCCCGTCGCGGGCTTGGTGAACGACGCCTCGGAAAAGTAGATGACGGGTGTGGACTCGGCGACCTATTTCTGATTGATGCAATCGACCGCGATTCATGTCGCTGAGTGTTTGGATAGGCATAGTGCGAAGATAAATATTCTTCGATTTCGTAAGGGCGCTCACCGTTACGAGGGCAGAGTGCATTCACTGGGAAGCCACGTTGCCCGACCCGACGGTAGTGGCATGTTCGATAAAGATGACCTGCCTCGCCACAGTGGTAGCAGAGGGGCCGCCGGTCTGCCGTGCGCCATACATCACTTTTGCGGGGTCTCGGTTCTGGCATCGGCGGTGGCGTACTGCGAGGAAAGGTCGGCGGCATAACGGGAGCTTGTGCAAAGCTCGGGCATCTCATGTCTTGCCGTACGACTTGCGCGTACGACAGCTGTGGCTGGGGTTCCGGTTGCGTGTGGTGTGGCACCTGAGGCTGCGGTTGAATAATCGCTTGCCGCACTTCTTCACGTACAACGTCCGCGATTCAGGGCATCGCTGGAGGACTTTGGGGGAGTTGCAGTTTCTGAAGCTCCTCCTTAACAATAGCCCTAACCATTTATCTGAGGACGTCAACGTTGGTGGGGAAGGTTGTTGACCCCACCCTGACTGAAGAGACGCTGAAGTCTCTGTTGTACAGTCGCGCACGTTGATGTAGTGTCCTTTCCCTGGTCGTTGCCTCAGACCGGAACTCTGCCACAGTTCGCGGTGGATTACATACCAGGCCTGCAAAAATTTCTTTCTTTACTCCGCGCATTAGGTGCCGCAACTTCTTCTCGGCCATGTTTTTTATCGGCTCGGCGGAAGAGCCGTGACATGTCTTCTATGTACAAGGCCACGCTCTCGTTATTCCGTCGGTTCCTCGCCTGAAGAGCAGCCTCTGCCTTCTCTTTGCGGTTCGTGTTCGAATAGGTTGCGATTAGCTCTCGACGGAAGTCGTCCCACGACAGCAAGGACGCTTCGTGGTTCTCAAACCACGTATTGCCAAATCTTGCAGGGCGACGTAAACGTAACGAAGTTTTTGGGCTTCGTCCCAACCATTCAAACGTGCAACGCGCTCGAAGCCTTCAAGCCAGTCCTAGACGTCTTCAAAGGTCTCACCGTGGAAGACCTCTGGTGTACGTGGCGAATCCACAATGAGGTGAGATGGAGATGGCATCGACTGGGTGGCCATCGCAGTGAAGCTTGTGCTTGAGGTCTCGACAGGTCTTGAGGAGTCAATTAGGGGGCCAAACTCGGGCGGCTCACCACGTAGTCGGCGACTCGTGCGTTGGTGCACAGGTGTCAATCCTGCTGGCTCCAATCTTCTGGGATCTGGGCTTCTCTCCCTTGCCTGTGGTGGGCTTGGAATCATACCCAGCACCTCCACCAGATTGTTACGAATAAATATAGCACCTGGTACTATATAAACTTTTATTTATGGCGAACTTGTGCCCGTAAACTCAAAGCTAAAAATGGTCGGCCAAAAAATGTCTGTGCTCGCTGACTCCAACTTCGTCGATCTCTTCCTCTGCCCCTCGAGCCTCGTGCCAGTCCCATGGCGTAGCATCGTGGCGCGTGCAGGATGGCGTTCCATGGCGCGGCTTTCTTGCTACTTGCTTGACGGCTTTTACGAACGCGAATTGTGGTACGCGTCTTCTGCGATGGTCGAGCTGTGGCTATATATATATATATATATATATATATATATATATTTATATATATATATATATATATATATATATATATATATATATATATATATATATTGACACGTGTTTATATGAGAAAGAACGATGATAGGTTGACAACGAAGCAGGCGTCTTGCTGTACAGCTGATCCTGAACACGCTCTTTTCGCTGCTGTAAGCTGCTGTCATCTTTTGTTTGCGTTGCACTGCATCACTGTTGGAGGAACTGCGCCGCGACGCTGCCCGATGCTTCACACCCCTAGTGGGAGCCCTTCTTCCAGCCCGGACGTGCATACTGCAACCCCTGTCCATTGATTCAGTCGTCGGCTACGAGGTCTTCCTACAGATCTCAACCCCTCGCAGAAGCCCTCTACCAGACATCTAGAAATGGCTAACACCAGCCCCCAGCCTGTACTTCTCGGCAACAGTCCTCCCGCTCCATCCGAGGAAACGTTTTTTTTAATCGCTGGAGCCTAAAAACTTTGGTGGTGACGCACACGAAGATGTAGAAGACTGGTTGGATCACTATGACCATGTTGCGAAGATCAACCAGTGGTCTGCTCAGGAAAAGCTCGGCCGGGCCTACTTCTTTCTTGATGACAGCGCTCGTACTTGGTACGAGAACAGAGAAGGTAGCCTGTTCACATGAACCGACTTTCACCAGCAGATGGTTGAAACTTTTGCCAATGTCGACAGACGTGACCGCGCCCACCAACTACTAGAGCTAAGGGTTCAAAAACCCAATGAAACGATCGCCATGTTCGCCGAAGACATGAAACGTTTATTAAGGAGCGCTGACCCGCAGATGACCGAAGATAGGAAATTGCGCCGGACTTCTGCGCAACCCGCCAAGCACTGAAAAGAACTTCATCAAAGAAGCGACGGCTATCGAGTGGGCCCTTCACCAACACTGCCGACAATTTGACCGCTTGTGCAGGAGCACCCAAATTCAGGCCACCGCTGTCATGGCTCTTTGCTTGACATGATTAGAGAGATTGTTCGTGAAGAACTGCAAAGGTTGCGGACTCCGGTAGTGGATACACCCACGGCATCTGTCGCTCAAGTCGTCTGCGACGAAATCCGCCAAGCTGATTCAGCCCCCGAACAACGTCCTATGACGTACGCCGCCACCCTTCGAAGCTCCCCACCCGCTCCGCCTTTATACTACCCGCCACCTGCAACTGTTCCTTGGCCACAACTACAGGATGAGACATCGTGGCGCCCACCCATCCAGCCCCCATACGACCAGTCGTCTTCTCGCCTGCCATGGCCTTCGTAACGTGAGGAGTCATCACGGCAACCACAGCTTCGCCGAACGGACACCTGGCGCACTGTCGACAGGCGTCCACTCGGTTTCAACAGCGGAGGTGTAGACCACATAGCCCGCTATTGCTGGCACTGCACCGATCCGTCTCGCCCTCTCAGGCTACGGTTTGACAGTCGACATGCCAACGACTACGTATCCCGCCGTGGCGATGTCGGTTCTCAAGGACCTCTGGTGCCTCGACCTCCATTCGACGGCTGCCATAACAATGATGACGAGATTATAACTGTTCACGAGCCGGGCTTCCGACATCGACCACGCTCTCCTTCTCCTGCCCAGTCACCTTCGTTGCAGCGCCGCACTTTTGCCGACACCAGAGGAGCGAGGTCACCCAGCCCACACCGGGGAAACTGAAGGCGGTGGCCTCAGGGGGTAAGGTTGCCAGCGGTCAAGACGAAGAAAAAAAGTCCCCATTACTCCCACCTCAGGACGCTGTAAAGCCGACAAGACGTAATACTGACGAAACTGGTACCTCAGGCCTTACCGTTCTTGTGGACGGACAGCAAGTCAAAGCTTTAGTCGACACCGGGGCTAACTTCTCTATTATCAGTGATGACCTTGCCGTACACCTCAAAAAAGTAAAGACAGCGTGGACGGGACCTCACTTAAGGACGGGTGGCAGCCAATTACTGATGCCAGTCGGAATCTGCACAGCAAGGCTTGACATTGGTGGCTCTACTTTCATGGCGACGTTCATCGTTCTCGCTTCATGCTGTAAAGACCTGATTATCAGGATGGATTTCTTGAGAGAACATGGCGCCGTCATCAACGTCCCTGACAGTGTCATTACGTTCCGGAACAACAGCCCTAATGTAGTCGATTCTTCAGAGCCGAGACATACGTCTCGTTCAGGGCCTTTGCGTCTGACGGATGACGATGTGGTCGTCCCGCCACGATCGCGTACGCTTGTTTCGGTGGCAGGGGATGAGCCGTTTGACAGTGATGGTATTGCTGACCAAACAAGCTCGCTGATATTTAGACATGGTATTTCAGTTGCTCGAGGTGTAGTCACTGTCACTGCGGGACGCACAAACTGCTGCTCAATAACTTCAGTGTTGAGCGCCGACTTCTTCCGAAGGGTACAGCCGTTGCTTACTTTGACAATACTGCAGAAATCCAAGGCAGTTTATCGGCTCTAGACGAAGCACCTCAAGAAGAATCAGTACCTAATCTTGACGTTATACTACGTTGTCAAGGCATGAATGAACGAGACTTCTTGAGCTGCTAGCTGAATTCCAGGACTGCTTTTCATTGACATCACGGGTTGGTCGAACGCCGCTTACAAAGCATCGAATAACTACCCACGACGCAGCAAGGCCTATACACCAGAATGCTTATCGTGTGGCTCCAAAGAAACGGGAAGTGATAGAGCAATAAGTCGCTAAAACGCTTGAAGATGATGTGATTCAGCCATCACAGAGCTCGTGGGCATCGTCTGTAGTACTAGTTAAGAAAAAGAGCGGTACCCTGCGTTTTTACGTGGAGTACAGTAAGCTGAATCAAGTGACTAAGATTTGTATCCGCCTCCGCGTATTGATGACTATCTCGATAGGCTTCGAAACACTCGCTTCTTTTTTTCAATAGACCTCAGAAGCGGATATTGGCAGATTAAGGTAGACCCAAGAGTTCGAGAAAAAACCGAGTTTGTGACACCGGGTGGTTTATATGAATTCAAAGTTCTGCCCTTCGGTCTGTGCTCAGCGCCCGCTACTTTTCCAAGGCTCATGAACACTGTACTTTCAGGGTTAAAATGAAAGACATGTTTAGTTTATCTAGACAACGTCATAGTGTTTTCCCCAACTTTTGACGAGCATCTCAAAAGGCTAGAATTGTTTTACAAGCCATACGCTCCATGGGCCTCACAATAAAAAATTGCCCGCAGCTTCCCTCGGGGGAACACTGAGGAGGATGCGGACCATATAATTGGTTAACGGGGTGTTAAAGTGCGACTTACTTGGGTCGATGGCTAAATTGGTTAACGTGGTTGTGAAATGGGGTGTTAAATTGCGACTTACTTGGGTCGATGGCTAAATTGGTTAACGTGGTTGTAGGAGGGGGTGTTAAATGAGTGAACACGTACACACGTATGCGAAAGGGCGGCGCTGGTCGAAGGGACGTCGATCATTGTGTTTGTGGATTCGTTGGAATTCATTTCACCGCGACCTTGGACGTCGACGCGCCGTACAAACCAACGGACGAGCGGCAACTGAGCGAGCGAGCGCCGACCTTGAGTATATATACAGCACGACGGCGCATGCACTGTCAGCTGTTGAATGTTCTCGAAGCGCGACGCCACATGCGCGTCCACTGGAGAATCAGGAGAATTGTAGATGTCGAACGCGGTGTGTAGAGGAGGAAGGGTGCACAGATGGTGGAGGAGTGAAGCGCGCGCGGTGTGTAGAGGAGGAAGGGATGCACAGATGGTGGAAGAGTGGGCGACGGCGCGACGGCGCATGCGCGCGCGTCAGCTGTCGAATGTTCGAGAAGCGGTGCGGACGGCGCACTACAAGGCGCGAGTATAAGATGCTCCGCATCTAAAACCAGAGAAATGCCAATTTTGCTTTGAAGAACTGCTCTTTCTTGGTCATGTCGTCAGCTGCACCGGCGTTCGGCCTGATCCCGAAAAACTTGCAGCCGTGGCACAGTTCGCAGTACCATCCAATAAGAAAGCTGTCAGGCGCTTTCTGGGCCTATGCGCCTACTATCAGCGGTTCATCGCCGACTTCGCACGGATTGCGTCACCTTTGACTCACCTTACTAGAGACGACGCCACCTTTGAGTGGAACGACGAACAGCAAGCAGCGTTTATTGACCTCCACCAACTATTTGCTCGTTATTCCTGCACCCCTTCGAACTGAAGTGCTTCAAGCAAGTCACACCGAGCCGATGTCTGGTCATTTAGGCTACACTCGCACATTGGCAAGAGTACAGCAGGGACACTACTGGCCACGACTCACAACAGCCGTCAAGCACCACATTCACACTTGCCTCGATTGCCAGCGACGCAAGTCACCTCCAGAGATCCGCCGGTCAGCTGCAACCTGTTCAGGTTCCACGTACACCGTTTCAACAGATAGGAATTGATATTTTGGGACCCCTTCCTACTTCTACTGCAGGGAATCGCTGGGGTATAGTCGCAGTAGACTACCTAACAAGGTATGCCGAAACAAAAGCTATTCAAAAGAGCACCGCAGCAGAGGTGGCAAGAGTTTTCATAGAAAATATTGTGCTACGCGACGGTGCCCCGACTAAGACCACTGCGTACCACCCGCAAACAAATGGACCAACGGAGCGCCTCAACATGACGATTGAAGACATGCTGTCGATGTACGTGGATGTCCAACATAAAAATTGGGATAAAATTTTACCATCCCGTTCGCATACAATACCGCTAAACAAGAAACGAATCGCATGACTCCATTAAGCTTGGTTCACGGACGAAAGGTACGGATATTGCTGGATGCGATGTTGCCACATGAATGGCACGCTACAGACAAAGGCGCTGACGTGTTCACTGAACGCGCGGAAGAAACTAGGCACCTCGCCCGCTTATGGATCCACCAGCGACAAGACTACGACGCAGGCCATTACAATGCTCGCCATAGAACTGCAACGTACAAAATCGGTGACAGAGTGTGGGTTTGGACACCCGTACGAAAACGTTGACAGTCCGAGAAGCTGCTAAGGTGATATTTCGGGCCATACCGAGTATCGCGCCAGCTAAGTGATGTTCCCTATCAGGTCGTCTCCGACAGTCCCCACTCGCCGAGGCGTCGCCAGCAGCAGCCTGAACTTGTTCATGTTGTGCGTATGAAGCCGTATGTGAGTGATTGACTGCACGTTAAAAATACTGTGGGTCTGAATCAGCATCGGGGCGATGCTCCTATAAGGAGGGGCAAGTGACACGTGTTTATATGACAAAGAATGATGATAGCAATGTTTTGTAGATTCCAGCTAGTGGGTAGGGAATTTTTTGGGTCGACAACAAAGCAGGCTTCTTGCTGCACAGCTTATCCTGAACACGCTCTTTTCGCTGCTGTAAGCTGCTGTCATCAATTGTTCGCGTTGCACAGCGACAATATATTTATATATATATATATAAACGTAACCAGCCGTGAGCAGGAATCGATTCCTGCTCATGGCTGGTTATTTTTTCATCCACTTTTCTTTCTTCTTATTTACATTGCATTAGTTCTAACATATTCTCCTGTGCATTCCTTGGCATTACTGTCTGTTAGATCTCATTATTATTGTGTCAAAACACGGAAAAACGAGCCCTTAGGTATACATTTCTTTCTCTATATATATATATATATATATATATATATATATATATATATATATATATATATATATATATATATATATATAGAGAGAGAGAGAGAGAGAGAGAGAGAGGGAGAGAGAGAGAGAGAAAGAGAAAATATTTACAAAGAAGTCGAGGCGTATACCAATACAATTTGTATATAGCCCTGAATTGTTGTGCGTTGTTGGTTTCTTGGGGACCGACGGAGACGTGGTGGCCCACCAGAAAAGCTTCGGTGCCAATAACATACTCCCTATAACCTCTACAATCAACGGGAGCACTATGAATAGCGCCATTCACGGGAGCAGACCACCACCACCAGCTCCAGCGCTTTTCAATTCGAGCTTTTATGTGATGCTTAGATGACATTCATCCTGCAACATACTAGGGCTCAAGATGTTGACGTAGCACACTGCTTTTAGAGCTAAGACGACGCCGCAGTTCTGCTGTAGTTGTCGGTGAATTTCGCGGTGCAGGAACATGGGAACCATGCAAATGTGCTGTTGTGGGTTTTTCGTCACCTGATTTTAGCGCGTTCTGTGACCATGATTCCTTCAGAACTACCATCGATTGAGAGGCGTTTAAAGTGCGACTGTGGTCAAAGCTGTATCGCTGCCATCCCTTTCAAGGGAGAATTTTCAGTGGAGGTCCAAGGACTGCATGTGCTTTCTAAACCAAGAGCTGGCTTCTTCATCCTCCCATGCTTTTCGACCTAACATTTTAGAGCTAGAGCTCTCCTCTATTGGCGAACATCAAACTTGTTTATTTTTTGCGCACTTTAACGAACTTCTGAAGCATTTTTCTGAACAGTCTCAGTAGGAAAGTTTGCAACGAGACTACTGAAGGAGTGCAAAGACGTCGTCATGTTCTTTTGCAATCTTCGTGTTCCAAGCTCTGCATCACAAACAAAATGATCAGCAACGTTACGCAACAACTCATCCGGCACAAAGTTCTTCCATTGTCATGCAACATTGCAACCGTTGTCCACAGTTGCTTCCATTGCGTGAATTTAGAATGACTCCCATGAAAGCTCGTAACGCAATACAGGCGACTGACAGTCGACACGTAAACCTCGAAAAAAAATAATTTTTATAAGACAGTTTAGAAGACCTGTGCAATAAAAACGCATAGCGTTTAATATGTGTGGTTATATTATTGTACCACACAAGCTCTAAGAGGTAAAATTCTATGAATGCACAAGCCATAGCCCACCGTTGCTGGTCTCAGCTGCAAGGCGCCAGTTACTACTAGCCGAGTGCGTTAGCCACTAGACCACCGCGGTGGAGCGTTGGACACAATATTGGCACTTTCAATTTTGGTTTCTTAGGTGATGAGTGGTCGAACTTTTTTGCTTGTGTCCTTAAGTTAAAACCTAAACTGCGTTAAAGGATGCTTCATGCGCAAATGACGGAAAAGAATTGAGCACTTAACACAATCAAAAACCCGAAGACGGCAATTTAGAAGAAAATTTGCATTTTCCACTTGGTCTCTCATATTTTAAAGCCACGCCAATTTATGCGCTAAGCAGCTGACATGCTTTTTCATCCTTTACTCAAAATGACACAGTTCATCTTAGACAGCTTCTCACTGACTGCTTCTACATGACTTGGATTTCGACAATAATGGAGATCTGCTGCTATGTCATGCCAAATGAAATTTCTAGTATATGATCTGTGCCGAGAAGAATAATGCATTTTTCTTGTTGCCCCATTAAGGAAGTATACTTTCTGAGTTTTTTGTTGGTCTAGTATTGATTGAAAAGCATGTGCAACTCCCCGATCAAAACTAGACAAATTACTGCGAGTATCAGCCACAGTTGCGTTTCAAGTGCTGTACCGTGTTTTTCTTTCGGTCATACGTGACACCAATCAACAAGTTGTTAATGAGTTTGCGTCAACTTTGAATGACAACACGCAGGTCCGCTGATAAAAATTGGTGCGAAGGAACAGTATCTGATGTTTCATCAGACATGGAATGAAATGCTGCTGACCGAATTGATAGAGAGCATAAAGGGTAAGTGCGCCTATATACACTTTTGCAACACAAAAATAAGACATTCTAAAATGTCCATAGCGCAAGATGAAAAATGTGTTGAGTTTCTGCCCAAAATGCTCTCGTAAGTAAAATTTGAAAATGGCTTGGCAAAGGTTCTTTCACAGGACCTAGCAAATTGGCTCTCCTTTGGGTAAACTGCACGGAAAATTTGTACTGCTGGTGGTGCATGTTATGTTTTTTTTGCTTATGTGTCGCCCACAATGGTATCAGCTGCATAATTTCTTTCAGCGTAATAGTCATTGCAGCACTCCGCTGCTGACCCGACTGTCATAGAAGGTAGTCAGTGGTGGTCACATTTTGCATTAGATATAAGATGCATTCCGACCTATTTTGCTATCAAGGTAAAAAAAAAGGCAATTGAAAAGTTTTAACGCATAGTTATGGATGAAAGATAAGTAAGGAAGATATATCGCCATGGAGCTAGAAATGAGATAAGTGGCCTAAAAGGTGTAACGTGGTAACTCGAACAGTCTGTGTGCCATCGCCTGGAAAAGTAAGTAGTCTGTCGGTACTTCCGAACACAGCAGTTCTCTAATTTTTGTGAAAGTGTAAATGCAGTGGAGAGTGCACTCTTCTCGTGGAGGTGCAATTGAATATCGAAATATTGTACGAGATGCGGTGGAAGAAGAATAAATTATGATGGCACAAAGAAAAGTGCGTAGGTGCCAGCACGACACGGCCTCAATTTGAGCAAAAGGGTCTGTATTGACACCATAACTGAACCTATGATAGGACGTACAAATAAGGGTAATAATCTATCTTTGACATGTGACATATGAGTTCACAACAGATCAAGAGGTCAGTTGCATGTTTTCAATGATAACGAGTACTGCTTATCGTGTGGAGAAAGGATTGCGAATGCTTCTGATGTGAGGGTGCGCAGAAAAATACCAGGCAGCGCGATGGTTATTCTCGTGTTGTTTGTGCGACCCAATTTCTAGGTTTAAATGTCTGTACACCTGCAGCCATATTCCAAAAGACAATAAGTGATTACACAGTTCCTCATTTCTTTAAGAGGCTGGAGAAATGGGCAAAGTTTTTCTAGAAGCTATAGATGCTAATATCTATTTATGTAGCAAACTGAGTCGTCAGGTCGACAAAAGAAAAATTGCCCAAATAATATTAAATAGAAAGAAAAAAGTAGCCAACTAGATCTAGTGGCAGTAAAAGTCGCCATAAGTAGCCATGCATGTTTGAAACCGCTTTCACAATTCTATTTTCTTAAGGCGTTTATTAGCCGGCAACCAATGAGCATACACATTTGCGACAGTCATGGCTAAGCACGGACTCTCCGCGCGAGCGGCGTCCTTGTTTGGTTGGCCCACTAGGAGGTACTCAAAAGCTCGACGTATTTGAGAGATCAGAGGCTTCGCTACAATTACCCCGTGGACGAAGAGGGAGCCCCCTGGCGACCTAACAGCTTGTTACTATGAGCGGGTCATAATAAGCCTTGAGGGGCTCCAAGTTGACGATGTCACGCCTACGGCGGCGCATCTCCGAAGATTGTTCAACAGTTTCGATCAGATAGTTGACGGGAGAGGTGCGCTCGGTGACACAGTAGGGGCTTTCGTATTGTCACGAGGTCATGACGTGGCCGAAGACAGGAGACTTTGTGTTGGGATTTAACTGTTTATTTGGGCGAACCTGTGCCCAGTAAATAGAAAGTCCGATTACAGTAGCAGTCTTGCACAGATAGCAATACGGGAATTTTTATTCAACGAATAACTTGTAGGCAATATACACATACACTTCTCATAACATTGCACATAGTTGATTTTTTTTAAACTTATCAGGAATATTGACAGGGGCGCTGTGGCCGTACATTGTTGCTCAAATGAACAGGGCGTGTATTGTGATTGTGGACATGGTACAAAATGGCGGATGGGTGCTGGCGATCCATACTGATACAATATATTGGAGTGTGTCAATATACAATGGCGAACATGTATATAACGGCTTAGCATGCAAGCCTGCCCTTTCTCTTAACAGTGTTCATCCCGCAGAGTACACGCATGCACTACCTTATGGCTAACTCATTTGCACATAGTAAAAGGTAGGTTTGCAACTCTTTTGCCACCCCACCAAAAAAAGAAAAGGAAAAGAAAAGCCGGGTGGGGAGGGGTTAATAAGGCGTGACTGTGCTCAACAGTCTGCCGTTTTTAAAAAGAAAAACCTGTTATGCCAGCGGCGGAGGAACTTCTCCTCGCCACTGGTCTCAAGCTCTCTTGTGAGGTGCAGCCACACCAGAAATCTAATGCGGGATACCGCTGGGTAGGCCGCTCTAATGGTCCTGTGCTTGGCTTCCGCTAGGCATCGTTTTTGTCATATTACGTAGAGCGTGCAAGCGACCACCCACCTAGCGAATGCGCCTTCGTTACGGTCAAGAGCCGGCGGTGGCCATATGCGGAAATCGTTTGTCACCAGTCGCCAGATAGGCCTGGCCGCAGGTCATTCGAGGAGCGTGTGCTCCGCTGACTCGTCAGCACGGCAGTTAGAGCAGCGTGCGGATGGGACTACCCCAAACCGATGGAGTCTGTCCCTTGTTTGGAGGACCCCCGAATTCCTCTTCCAAACGAAATCTTTGATCTCCTTTGGTAGGGCACCCCCAAGCTTCGCCTGTTTCCTTCGCCATTTCCATACTTTGCTTCTCTACTACTCCAACATCTGGCGTCTCGTCACCTCCTACACTATACGAACCGGTGGTTCTTTGTCGACGTCGCACTCTACGACCTCCTTGTCGAGCATCCTCTTGGTGTTCGCCGCCGCCTTGTAGGAGGGGGAGGGATTTCCTGCCAACGAACCTGGGTGCCTGTCAGCTCCTAGAAAGCCATTGGTAGTAGACCAGTAGAGAAGGAGGTTTTTCCCCATGTAGTCTCCGATCCGGTGCAGGGAGCGTGCCATTTTTAAGGCAAGCACTTTGCTGGTAGTTAGCACGTGTGGCAGTGCTAGGCCCCCTTCCTTCGCGGGCAGCTGTAGGAGGCTTCTTTTTACCGGTGTCGGCTTTCCTCCCCACAGGAAGCCTGTGATGATACTGTTGAGCTTACTTGCGGTTGTCGCTGGCATCACTGCCACTCTACTCGCCAAGAACGCGAAGGCACACGTGGCAGTTTTTACAATAATGACCTTTTCTCGGAGGGTCAGCGTTAAGTGGTTGGCTCTTTCGGCAACGCATTGAGCTCTCTCCAGGGCTTTCTGCCACGTTGTGGGTGCTACGCCTTCCCCTGAGAAATAGACACCCAGGACCTATACTGTAGCGACCACTTCCATGTTACCCATTGCATTCGAGGGAAACGAACCAAAAAAGTCAAAGACTTGCTTTTCTTCTCGTTTATTCCGGCCCCCGACGCTTCGGCGTAGCGGATGTAGGTATGTCGAAACCGCTCAAGGCTGCTTCTGTCCCAAACAAACAAGGAGACATCGTCGGCATAGGCCAATACCCTCAACTCCTCATCTCCAGTCAGTGGTAGTCCCCTGAAGTGCGCATCACCTAATAGGCTCGTCAGACGGCTCGATAGATAGTACAAAAACAGTGGCGCCAAGCGGGCACCCCTGCCTTATGCCTCTGGTATAGGCAAAGCTTGCCGTTGCTATGCCATTGACGGCCACGCAGCATGTCAGGTCACTATACAGCAACTTGATAACGTGGATGACGTCCTCTGGTAGGCCAAATTTTTGCAAGACCTCAAACAGGTATTCGTGCCTGAATCTGTCGAATTCCTTTGCCTGGTCGAGCGACAGGAAGGCACCTGAGAGTCTCTTGCTGGCCGCATACTCAAAGGCATCTCTAGTTAGTGTCAGGTTTGCGAACAAGGATCTTCCGGGGACAGCGCAAGTCTGGCTCGGAGAGATGATTTCTGGTAGGAACCATTTCACACGATTGTTAATAACTGTGGCTACAACCTTGTAGTCGACATTGAGGAGGGTTATGGGGCGCCAAGATTATGGTAGGGCCGGCGGGGCCCCGTCCTTCAGCAGCAGCGCAATTCAACCTACACTGAACGATGCTGGTTTTCAGTGCTGTTTTAGCACCTCGTTCACAAGTGCTACAAGCGGTTCCCCTAAGAAATCAATAAAGGCCTGGTAAAATTGGGCTGTAATGCCATCCATTCCCGGGGCCTAGTTCGGGGACATGTGGGCGACTGCGTATCGCACCTCCTCAATTGACGCTTCACCGCACAGGGTCTCGTAAGCGCCTTCGCCAAGTCTGCGGAGGTTCCGGCAGAGATCTGCGACCGCTTGATAGAGTGAGTAGCCATCTTCAGGGGCAACTTCCTGAAAGAGGGACTTGAAATAGCTTCAGATAATGGCAGCTATTTCCGCTTGATCATCCGTGGTCGACGCGTCTGGACGCATGGCCTGTGTTATTCTAGAGCTGCCGTTACCGCAAACCTTGCGCAAGTCAGCCGTCACGTCCGTTTCGCCCGACGATCCATGCGTTCCTGAAGTCTTACGCGTCCTTTCTTGTAGGAGTCGTTTGTATTCAACTTCCAGGGATGCCAAGTAGTTCCTTGTGCAGGAGGTGAGGGTCTCTGCGCCTTTAACGATTCGCATTCTGCGTAACACTTCGGCCATTTGTGCCGTCAGGCGGCGCTTTATGTTTCTTCCTTCGCTGTGCAGGAACCTTTTTCACTCTTTTTTCAAGCTCTCCTAGACATCTGGTGTTATAAAAGGGGCTTTGGGCACCGACTTTTTCAAGAAGGGCCTGATACTTTGCAGGCAGGTTTTGTCCTGTATTAGAGTGGGGTCCAGTCGCCATGCTGAATAGTCGTGATGAGGTCCGGCTGTCGCTTTGACTGTCAACACGATCGGGGCATGATCCGTCATTCTTTCTACCCTGGAGGAGAGGGTTGCTGTTTCGCATGACACCGCTGAAGGTAGCAGGAAGTCTGGAACATAAATCCTGTCGATCCTGCTCGCGGTGGTCCTGGATACACGGGTCTGTACAAAAAGATTGTCATAAAGGTGTACTCAAGCATCCGTGAGCCTGAGATGACGCAGAATTCTGACTAATTCCTTAGCATTGAAAGCAGACCTCCCACTGCCCGGGCCTCTGATGTCCCGGGTCGAGTCGACCACGCAGTTAAAATCGCCTAACAGAACGTGGGGTAGTGGTTCCTGCAGGTTGTCGTGCAGCCCTCCGAAGAAGGCATTCTTGTCCGTTCGCGTGACTGGTGCGTAAATACACACGAATTGGACCCTCCTGCCGTCGATGTAGACGTCGAGCATCAGGGAGCACCCATCCTCCCCAACGATACAGTGGGCTTTGTGACGGAATCTTCCCGAGATAAAGATGGCGCCAACACTGCAAGACCTGGCACTCATCAGGGAAAAAAAACTTCGACGCGGCATTCTTTTCAAAGACAGCCACATCGAGTGGGGACCTGAAGTTGGTCTCCTGAATAAAGAGGATGTCAATTTCGAGTGCTTGGGCCACCACTAGAAGCTCGCGCTACTTTATCTTATCACGGAACCCACGCATGTTCCATGTAGCAACACGGAGGGCCATATCGCTTCGTTTCAAACCGGTGCCTCGGGGAGAGGGGGCTGCGTCAAGGGTTACCCTGCGCTAGGTTGCGCATAACAATGATCTCGGGCCTCTGCTTCGAGAGAAGGTGGGGAGGAGGCACCTCAAGCGCGCTTGCACTAAGGTGTGAATTACACTTCGTGACGCGTCAGGGTCTATCGCCGGCCTCTTTGCCAGGCAATTTCCCTCTCCCATGTGGGGTTCTAGCTAGTCTTAGGGACTTCGCTCGGGGAGGAGCATCGCTGTCGCTACCCAATACTATAGGGGTCTGTCGGCGATGTATATTATCGGAGCCCTGAGGTATGACCTGTCCCAAATCTTCTGGCCTGTTCTGCGCCTGAGGCGAGCGTGAGCGCGAGCGGTCACTTCTCCCGCGAGCGGGCTGCGTCGGGTTCGTAGGAAAGCCTTTGTCGGCCTTGTTAGCGGGGTCTGCTGGCAGTGTCGTGTCTGCCGGGCCGGGGTTAACTACCGGCTGCAACAGATTAGGTGTCCTGGCATGGTCGCTACCAACTCTAGGCGTAATGCCGGTATCACGAGGTGGGGCGTTGCCGACGTCCAAAGGCGGGAAGTGTGCCACGTCGACGACCAGTTTCGCTGATTTCTCACCATTCTCGTGGTCTGGTACTTTTTGCTCCTCGCCCTCCGACAACAAGACCACCCATGACTCCCTCGAGGTCTCGGCAGAGCTGGTTTCAGGGCTACTGCTCGCCGCCTGCTTCGTATCAGTTCCATCATAACTTGACTCACTGCCGTTTTCCCCGGCATCAATCAGGGGCTCGGGTTCTGTTAGCGTGGCGTGCTGATTGACCCGCTCGTGTTCTGCGGCGTTGTCCCAGTAGTTGGGTGTTCTGCTGGTGGTAGGCGCTGGAGATCTGTGTTTAAGGACCTCAGGTCCCGTCGTCTGTTCCGCGCTGCGCGAGATCGCAGGGTGACCGTTCTGCTCGTCGTTGGCTGGTTCATCATGGACTGGAGGAAAACGCACGCGCGGCAGCCACGTATGAGCGGCGACGAAAGCATTTGAGCGTGCCGTGTCGCCGGCGCATCGCCTGCACGCTTATTCGCACCCTTCCGTGCTATGGCCAAAAGCGGCGCACCGCTTACAATAAGAAGTGGTGCATGTGATTGCCATGTGCCCCTCACCCTGGAAACGTGCGCACACGCGTCGCATGTCGCGATATTCCAGCATTAATTTATGGCCCTGAATCCAGGTGAAGTTAGGAGCCGGCTTGCTCATTTCTATCTTCACCACCCGAACTCCATTCAGTTTAGTGTGCCGCGTCGGTACCGTGGCGAACGCCACGCTCTTAACTTTACTAAATTGTTTCATAGCCGAGGTTATTGCTTCATCCGGTACATACGCCCGCAAGTGGTAGACGTTTACATATGTGACAGGTGGCCCTACTGCTTCCACTCCCACCTTCGTGCCATTAACGGTGAAGCCCTCTGCTACCATCAGTTTGGTTGCCTGGCTAGCGTTTTGCGTACAGATAAAAAATCTGGAGCCTTGAGGACCAGCCCGTGTGCTTGAGCTTGCTGACCAGCCCATTATCATCACCTGCCGTAAATTCCATAGTATCAATAAGCTCATCTACGCAAACATCTCCTTCCGGAGCGTTAAATAAGAAACACGTTTCCCTCACCCGGGGTTCAAAAACAGACGCCATTATGGTTGGCGTAATCTTTCCGTCGCGCCGGCAGCAGGGCCGAGGGCGTGTCTGGTAGAACTGGTGACACGCAGCTGTTACTGCTCACCCGTGCACAGGGCTCTTGGCCTTGATCAGGTGGGCGTGGCCGGTAGCTAAAGCTAGGGTATCGGCGAAGTGAATCCTTGAGAGAGGGTCACTCCCAGACTCATCCTGTACTCATTGCTGCAGGAGGGGGGGGGGGGGGGTCACTGGCATGATTACCGGGGATTGCCGCCTTCGGTGCCTCGGGCGGAAATGCGCTGAAGCAAGCACTTCTTCCTTTTGATTACGATCCCGGGGGTCAGCGTCGGCGTGACGGGACCCCGGGCCGGACAAAGAAAAGCTAGCTCGGAGCCGTTAAGAGGCGTTAAGCAGTGAACAGAACGCCGGCCATCGATCAACTGCTGACAAGCGGCAGTTCAATCAACTAGTGATCAACTAGTGACAAGCGGTCGTCGATAACCTAGTGGTAGTCGATCACCTAGTTTGATCAAGTAGTGACAAGCGGTAGTCGGCTATACTGTTGCCAATGAATGTTCTAGCGTTATCGCTGGCGGTGACGTAGGTTCCAGAAGTATCTGTATAGTTCGCAGAGTAAGCGTGATCTTATCGAAATTATCTAATACTGTCCTGAAGCTTCTCGATCACTGGAGGCGCGGTTTGTCAGGGTGCGTCAGGGTGTCAGGGTGCGGGTGTCAATATGTCAGGGTGCGGTATATCGACGTTATTTCAAGTCAGCGAGCTACACGAGGTGTGTTCTCCCGTGGATGCTACCACGATGGACTCAACGCCACGTTGCCCGGTGCTACGGTCACCGCAACGACGGTGCGCATCAGTGTCGTCTTGAAAACTTGTAGGCGTGGAAGTTAAGTGCGTTCAGCGTTACCATGTAGACTTACGTCTCGCGTGGACAGGAACTTGCGAGTAGATTTTCTTTAATTTCGTATCGTCCTGATGTTCTTTGTGAGATTTCTTCGTGTGTGTTCTCGTCTACGTCCAATATAAAGAACGTCTTCATGTTATCAGGTTGTCTTGAGTGCGCCCGATGACCTGGGCTCATCGAGTAGACCCCCTTACTCGCCACATGCGGTGACATTCGGCGGCTGTGCAACGGTGAACGGGAAGGGCTTCATGGTCTCCATTGAGTTCCTGTCAGGTAGTCGGCGATGTTACGTGGCTGGTCTCCTGGCTGCGGACGTGGTGCATTGACGGCGAAGCCATGCAGTCCCATCGGTCGATACTGGCAATGGCGGTATGTGTGTCCGGCCTCGCAGCAGTGGTAGCAGAGTGGGCGTTGGTCAGGGGTGCGTCATACGTCAGTCTTCCTCGGCACACTGCCCTGGGCCGCTGGCGAACAGTAGGACGTCGGGGGGGGGGGGGTGCTGGTGGCGGTGGCGTCTGGCGACGGAAGTGCGATGGGGCAGTGTTTCGCTGTGCGCGTGGAGAAGGGGCGTGGCGGCGGGCTGCAGCAGCATAGCTCATGGCTTGAAGCTTAGGCTCTTGAGGCTGAGAAACGGCTAGCGATTTCTGGATTTCCCGTTGGCGTACGACGTCCGCGATGGATTCCACGTGAGGCTGCACTGAAGGAAGTAATTTTCGCAGCTTTTTTTGCACGATTGCTCGGATCGTCTCACGCAAGTCAGTGGTTCCAAGCGCTTGAATGCCGGCGTAGCTTGTAGAAGAGATTGGTAGCAGAGCGGGTGGTTGTCAGGTGCACGCCAAACGTCCATTTTCCTCGGCGCACTGCGCTGGCCCGCTGGCGAACAGTAGGACGTCGGTGGGGGTGGTGGCGGCGTCTGGCGACGGAAGTGCGACGGGGCCGCATTTTGAAGGGGACGGGGAGGAGCGTTGTGCCGCACTGCAGCGGCGTAGCTCATAGTTTTCGGCTAGGGCAGCGGTGTTAGGGGAATTTTAAGCGATTGCCGAACTTCTTCTCGTACAATGTCGGCGATCGAATCCGTTTGCGGTTGCGCCGAAGGCAACAGCTTGCGCAGCTCTTTCCGCACGATCGCTCGGATCGTTTTACGCAGGTCTTCAGAGTCACTGGCTTGAGCAGCAGTGCATTCTGGAGTCAGGCTATGATTATAATGTCTGGTGCGCATGTCCAGGGTCTTTTCGATAGTGGTCGTCTCGAATGCAAATTCTTGAACGGTGTTCAGTTGATTGATTGATTTTGGGGG
Source organism: Rhipicephalus microplus (assembly GCF_013339725.1). Lineage (NCBI taxonomy): Eukaryota > Metazoa > Arthropoda > Arachnida > Ixodida > Ixodidae > Rhipicephalus > Rhipicephalus microplus. The sequence continues at coordinate 79,482,375 of NC_051174.1, forward strand.
TTTAACGTCCCTAAACCACCAAATAAATATGAGAGACACCGTAGTGGAGGGCTCCGGAAATGTAGACCACCTGGGGTTCATTACCGGGCACCCGAATCGGAGCACACGGGTCTAGTTCATTTCCGCCTCCATCGGAAATTCGAAACCGCAACCTGCGAAACCGCAACCTGCGGGTCAGCAGCCGAGTACCTTAGCCAATATACCACCGCGGCGGGGCGACGGTGTTCGATGGATTCCTCATTAGCCCGGCGAAGAGCTCCTGCTTGACTCCTCGCATGAGGAAACGAACTTGGTCTACCCAGGCATGTCTGCGTCAGCGTGACGGAATAGGCGGGTCATCTCTTTGGTGAAAATGGCAACAGTTTCATCTGGTAGCTGAACCCGGGTCTAAAGTAAACCAGAGGCCCTCTCTTAGCGAGCGACGCTCGCGAACGTTTGCAGGAATGCGCCGCAGAAGACATCCCACGTTCTGAGCGTGGACTCCCGATTCTCGAGCCAGGTCCTTGCCGTGTCTTCTAGGTCGAAGTACACACGACGGAGCTTTTCTTTGTTGTCTCAGTGGTTGAGGGTGGCCACACGGTCATGTGTTTCTACCCAGGTCTCTGGGTCTTCAAACGATGAAACATGGAAAGTTGGCAGTTCCCTAAATTGATGCATGACGATCGCGGGCTGAAAGACAGAACATTTCGTGTTGGGATTTAACTAAGCAATTCACAATTATTCACACAACAATTCACACACTGCTGATATTACCAGTCGGTCCACTGCATCAGGAAGTAGTGTTTGCGTTGATGCGAAAACGATTTTTCACGCAACTTGCATGATTTTCTGGAAATTACTAGAGATCGCGACAATGAAAATGAGTCTACAGCATGATTAGCGGGCTCACGAATACAAACGCTAACACTGAAGCATAAATTGCAACTAATTTCACAATTATTCATTCCGTGATGTATTCAGAGTCAGCTTCCGTACCTAAGCCAAGATATGTTACAATCTGTACGTCAAATGTGATAAAGAACCGATAGCTTTGTGAGCGATTTGTAAGGATATTCTAAGGGGAACACTAACACAAATCCGCATAATACCACATACCATGGAAATCAGTATCATGCTGGTGCTGGAGGAAGTTGAATGTGGTGCAGTTGTCTTTTTTTAAGCCGAGCGTGTTGAAATAAAGATAAACATGTGTGCAAATGTCGCATGTTTGGGCGTGTTCGTCGAACAGTCACACAATTTTTTATATAACCATGTAGTTGTTTACAGTTACCTAACGATGCCGAAAACAACATCGGTGTTACCAATACAAGAAGCGGTAAGCAGAAATTTCGCGCTTGTGCTTGCGAAGATGGTAGCCCTGGCTTTTGCTACGTAGACCAACTTCCGTGAATTGCGCTCACATACAATTGACGCTAACCCAACGTGAGGCTTGTATAGTACAAAGGTAATGTTAATACTTTAGAGCACATAAAGCATTGGTGCATTGCATTACATGAAGTACTATTCGATATTATATTTATTTTAATAGTTGATAAAAAGTGAGCGGAGCTTCTCAGTTCTGAGCAAGTTTTTTGTATGTTATGTGTGTAATGCACTAACGGAAGCAAAATAAATAGAAATTTTAAGTTTACGCACTTCCACCCGCCTTAAACAGAAGTAATAGAGTCCACAGGCAGCCTTAGGAGTGTACAGTCGAGTCCGATTTGAAGGTTATCGCGCCAGCAATGACCAGGAACTACAAGAAAGCCCCGTTCTATGCAGAATACGTACTCTATAGGGGGAGAGGCTTGTATTACACAAGCGTCACTCACTTTTTCTTTTCCTGAAGCTGCGGTCACTCCCATCTGGGCAAGGTCTTTCACAAGAGCAGTTCGAAGCACCAGTTTGTGTTAACACATCTTTACCATCGATTTTGCAGTCGCCTGGGGCGATTACAGCCAACGAACAATGCACTTGATCGCAACAAATTGGCGGCTTAAAATATAGAGACAGCTTCGGTTCAGAGTTCATCGTATGGCCTAATTGTTTAGGCATGTTTATTCACCCTAGTGCAAAAATCAGCGCCACTGCGTACCAGTGTCCAGCGCCATGCCTGATTATGGGCCCAGTATGGCGCTAATACCAGCGCCTCCCAGCGCAGTTACCGGGACGCTGGACTGGCAGTGTCCCAGTGCACTGCGCAAAATGGCTTCCCAGGAAAAAAAACGGGGGCGCCCATTCGCCATAAATAAATTATTATATAGGTAGAATAACGCGCATTCACACTAATAATTTTAAAAAATTTAAAAACAACGCTTCACGGGATTTGAGCTCACTACCTCCTGATCTCTTACTGAGTACGCTACCCACTACGTCACGCCAGAACGTGCTTATGGTGTTGTAAAACGACTATTTATCCTAAGAGCGTGCCCTTAAACTTTATGTTTACAAGTCGTACAGTAAAGACTGCCGTGGTATTCCTTTCCACTTAACAACTGCGTCTTAATTCGACAGTGTCAAACAGCTTCCGGGCACTGAACGACGTGCCGATATTAGCAAGAGCGCAAAGTTTTTTGAAGCATCTACATCTTAACTCTGAAATATCTCAAATCGACTGGAGGAGCAGCCACAGATTGTCAGCTGTTGCTGCCGATAGTCTGTTTTCCTTTGATAGTCGTTTCTAGCACTTGCTACTGATTAACAAATGCAGATGTTTTACATGTCTTGTTTGGTAGATATCTACGCATATGACAGAATATTGAGTATTTTTCTTTCGCGCAAGCGATGATGCAGCAGTACACATCTGGCGTGCCAGATTACGTATTTGCACTTATATTGATACCTTCAACTAGGAAACCGCCGAAGAAATGACTAATGCAGTCCGCTGAAAAAGTATGCCAGTATGTTAGTTCACTAACGCGTACCAAATTGACAACTCAAGATTGCGGGTTCTACGCACGAGTAAGAGAAGTACTGGCTCCTGAGCTCAGAAGGAAGCTCTTGCTGACAGCGTCCGTTGCTGAAAGCACGACACATAGATCGTCACCGATACTTGTGCGGGCACTGCACACACAGATAAATGGTCGATTTGGGCTCAGGGATGTCTACACCATACTTTACAGTCATTGTTACACTCTAGAATTGTGCCTACTTAAAGTAAAAAGCGGCAGCAGCAGGTACACCGACGCGGGCGGCAAGATAGGCTTTGCTGGGACGGGGCACTGGGTGAGGCTGCTTTCGAAGCAGCTGATTTGCTATGCTTCAAGTTTCTGTACTTGAGCTTCGCAATATTTCTAACTGTTACCTAAGCTGCTCCTGAAGTAAGAGGAAGGTCAATCAATGCCAGATATGCATTTACGGAGTGGCAATGGCGAGGGACAGCCGTTTTTCTGGCCTCCGCTGGCAGTAAACAGCGGGCTTGCCATTGTACAGATATATGTAGTTATATCAACAACGACAATAAAAAAAACCACACAAATACCAATGCAATCCGCTGGAAAGGTATGCCAGGGAGCCAGTTCCCGAAGGCGTACTAAATTACCATCTGAAAATTACGTGTTGTTACATATCAGTCGGAGAAGTACCGGCTAATTGCCGCCGGCAGCTTTCGGTGACAGCCTGCGTAGCTGAAAGCGCGACGTTCGACCGTCAGCGCTCCTTGTGCGAACATCGATTCAAGATAAAATAGTTTATTTAAGTTCATGGGTATGTAAACTATACTTTACAGTTATTCTCGCACTCTAAAAGTGTGTGCACACGAAGCAAGAAGCGCCGGTAACATATTATTGCGCACATGCACCAAGACAAAGAAGCGATGAACGCACTTGTCACCCGGAGCGAGAAAAGAAGAGGAGGATCATCATCAGTCGGCCGCTTCTGAGCTGCCTCTCACGACCTAATAAACGGCCCCTTTCAACCTCTACCAGTCTCTTTCAAACGTAACAGAGTGGTGGAGGAGCTGGCTAAATGCTTCAACTAAGGAACGATCACTGCCACAGCTTCGACGAAGCCGTCGACTTGCCGGTATTCCACCATCTACCGTGAGTGACTTGGACATGCCCGAAGAAGCAGGCGTTTCCAAGACGGCACCGTCTGGTCCGCTTCCGTATTACCGAGTTCCTCCACCCTTCGGAGGAAAAGCCGAAGAAAATGTCGACACCTGGCTCACCAAGTACAAACGTGTGGGCAAGTCCAACGGTTGGGATGCAGCCGCTATGCTAGCCAAAGTAGTCTTCTCCCTGACTGACACCGCACTGGTATGGTACGAGAACCACGAGGACGCACTCACGACGTGGGATCTTTTGTTGAAGAGCTCAGGGTGTGTTTCGGCGACTCGGTTGCTAGAGAGAAGCGGGCTGAGCAAACACTGTCGCAACAAGCACAGCTACCAGGTGAGACATGCACCTCTTATATAGAAGAAGTGTTAAGGCTGTGCAAGGTGGCCTGTGCTACCATGTCGAAAAAGGACAAAGTTGGGTATCTGCTCAAAGGGATTGCTGAGGACTTGTATAAATTTTTAATTGGAAAAGAAGCCTCAGGTCTGTGTCCGACGTCATTCAGCATTGCCGAACTTTTGAAACGCTCTAGATGCGTCGAATTGTGGCCAAGTTTGGTCGGCTGGCTAACGTTACAACTGTTGCCAGTGTGGACACGAATCCTGGCCTCGACCTCTTTTCTACCATTCAACAGATTGTTCGTGAGGAACTGTCCCACCAAGAAATATCGTGTTCGACAGCTGACCATCACGAGTTGTGTCTGTCACGTGAGGCTATGGATGTGCCTCCTTTGACCCCATGGCAACCAACGATGAGCGCGGCAACTGTAGAGTACAGCCCAGCCCCACAGTCAAGGATGACAACCAGATTTCTCACGTCGCGGTATGACCGACGCTCTCAGCACACGCCTCCTCGACACCCGATGGCTCGGTACAACGTACCCGACCAGTACATTTGTCACACAAGAACAAATGTTGACGCTCTATTCATCGACGAGCGACCAACGTATCGACCTCGGCCGCTGCGCACTTCAAGCGGGGTGCCAGGCCACATATCGCGGTTTTGCAACCGTCGGGTTCGGGTGAATCCTCCGTATCACCAGCCATCCAACTTTTCACGACCCTTCGAACAGTCTCATGGTGACTGGCGACCGGCCGACACACCACCTGATGACAACAATTGGCCCAAAAACTTCCGCAACCACTCCCCGGCATCTGACTCGAGTTTCACGCCCCCACCGCGACCTCGTGCTCATCGTTCTTCTTCACCGCTGCGTCGCAAAGCACCCTCTTCGCCACCGGAAAACTAGCCAGCGCGGCCAATGGGGGTGAGGTCACTGGAAACGTGCTACTGACAGAAATACCTCCTGTGTGTATGTTTAAGAACAAAGTGCGTGTTTTGGTGAATTATGTGCCAGTGATGGCCTTGGCGGACACAGGTGCAACGATTTCCGTGATGAGTTCTTCCTTTAAAGACGTGTTAGGGCGGAAATTTGTTTTTACCTGGGACGAAACTTCGACGTTCTGTGGAGTGAGTGGAGAGCCGTTGCACCCTATTGGTGTGTGTAGTGCTGAAGTATTTTTGGGAGGCCTTATGATAATGACTGAGTTTGCGATTATTCCTCGGTAGACCCAAGACGTCATTCTCGGAATGGACTTCTTGCGAGAATGTGGTGCCATCATAGACTGTCGCACGGGGAAAGTCTTTGTGAGCATCCAGATGCCGCCAAAACTGGAAACTCCAGTGGATGATCAAACTACGCTGTGTGTCTGTGGCGATACGTTCATACCTGCGTTGTCCGCTGTATGGGTTCCTGTTGTTTGTTGCGGCGCGGATTCTGACAACTTCGATGCGAGCGTAGAACCAATGCACATAAACTGCGTAAAGAAGAATGTGTTGGTTCCCCATTGTGTGGTGTCGATCGATGGCGGACGAACTGGCCTATGGACTGTAAACTGTTCCTCTGAGCCCGTGACACTACCCAATGGTTTGATATTAGCTTGGGTCAGCAAAGACCATGCGATCAGTGGTCGAGCTCACGAACGTGCCGATAGAACATGACGGAACTGGTTGTCACAAATTGGACGGGGCGCTTATGGCAACAATAAATATGTCACTTAGCTAAACCGAGCGCCAAAAATTAATGAATGTGTTGTTGAAGCATGTTTCGGTGTTTGACTTTGCGCAGAAGGGCAAAGTAATCCCTATTCCCCTGTCTCGAACGCATCCTACCGCCAACATTGGCACGGCAAGTCCAATTCGCCAAAAACCATATTATGTTTCCCCATCAGAAAGACAAATTATCAACGACCAATTGCAGGAAATGATGCAAAAGGGAGTGGTACAAGAGTCAGCCAGTCCGTGGGCAGCACCGGTAATCTTTGTTAAGAAGAAAGATGGATCTTGGAGATTTTGCGTCGACTATCGCCGACTGAATGCCGTGACTAAAAAGGACGTATACCCGCTGCCCCGTATAGATGACGCAATAGACTGCTTACATTCGGCCTCCTATTTTTCCTCTGTGGACTTACGATCTGGTTATTGGCAAATTCCGATGCACCCAGAGGACAAGGAACAGGCTTCCTTGGTAGCCCCTGATGGGCTCTTTGAATTCAACCTGATGCCATTTGGACTGTGCAATGCACCGTCAACGTTCGAGATGTTTCTGGACACCACCCCGCGCGGCTGCATGTGCATCTGCATGTGCTACCTCGATGACGTCGTCATCTTTGGGCGCACGTTCAGTGAACACAACGCTCGCCTGGATACTGTTTTGAACTGCATCCGAAACTCTGGCCTAGTTTTAAACTCGAAGAAATGCCACTTCGGAGACTGCCAGACGCTTGTGCTCGGGCATCTCGTTGACAAGGATGGCATCCGCCCTGACCCCCAGAAGACAGCAGCAGTTGTGGCGTTCAATGCGCCGCGTTCCGTCAAACAGCTTCGTAGTTTCCTGTGGCTTTGTTCGTACTTCCGCCACTTTATTCCGAAGTTTGCCGACGTTGCGTATCCTCTAACATGCCTCTTACGAAAAGACAATTCCTTTGAGTGGACTCCGGAGTGCGATTCTTCATTCCGTCAATTGAAGTTTTTGCTAACGTCACGACCCGTTCTTCAGCACTTCAGTCCTTCTGCTCTGACAGAGCTTCATAACGATGCTAGCGGCATAGCTATTGGAGCCATCCTAGTACAACGTTACGGTGACCGCGAGCACGTCATCGCATACGCAAGTCACTCCCTAAGCAGGCCGGAACAAAACCACACTGTCACGGAACAAGAATGCCTGGCGGTATATTTGCAATTCAGCGGTGTAGGTCTTATCTGTACAGACGCCCCTTCACTGTGGTAACCGACCACCACTCGTTGTGTTGGCTTGTCAACCTTCGTGACCCTTGTGGACGCCTTGCACGCTGGGCACTCCGGCTACAAGAATACAGTTTTACCGGCGCTTACAAGAGTGATCGTCGACATGCTGACGCGGACTGTCTTTCACGTATGCTACTTAACACAACTAACTGTGAATCCGATGACCTTGACCAGCTTGTAGCGTCTGTGTCGCCTACGTTCCCGCACTACCCCAGTTTCAGAGCAGAACAGGGAAGTATGCTAAACTAGCACCACTATTCGCCGCTGCATCCGCTTTCACTATTGCACGCTCTTTCTGTATGCGTGCTGGACTGTAGCTCAAAAGGAACCTCTCCAGCACTGGCGCGCGTTTCCTTCTAGTGTTCCTGGAGAGCCTGCGAACAGTTATTATGAGTGTCATGCACGACGACCCTACATCTGGACAATTAGGTTTGGCGCGGACGCTTCACCGGACTAAAGAGCGCTTTTATTGGCCTGGTAGGCAAAAGTCCGTTGAGAGTTATGTGGCAAGCTGCATGCGATGTCAGCGTCACAAACGTCTATCAACTGGTCCAGATGGTCTTCTACAGCCGATGCCTACTCCAAGCGCACCTTTAAAACAAGGGGGATTGACTTTCTGGGCCTCTTTCCGAAATCGGCTAAGGGCGACCGATAAATAATTATTTGCGTCGACTACCACACATGCTGTTGCGAGACGGTGGCCATCCCCTCCGCAACTGCCAGTGAAGTCTCGTCGTTTTTGTTACAGTACGTCATTCTCCGACACGGCCCACCTCGCCTGATTATTAGCGATTGTGTACGACAATTCACAGCGGATGTCGTGTAGGAGCTACTTCGTTTATCTCAATCCCGCCTGCGTCACTCGACACCATACCACCCCCAAACTAATGGGCTGACAGAGCGTACCGACCGCACCATTATCAACATGTTGTCTATGCATGTCTCATGCGACCACAAGAACTGGGTTGACGTACTCCCGTTCATTACTTACGCGTTCAACACAGCGAAGCATGAGATTACAGGTTATAGCCCTTTCTTTTTGCTTTATGCACGTTCACCCCGGCACACAATCGACACACTATTACCTTTCTGTGATCACGATAACGTCACTGTCACCGAGACTCTGCCTCGCCGAAGAGGCACGTCGCATAGCTCGACTACGCACATTGGCATCGCAAGACAAAGCGAAGGCACGCTACGACATTTACCATCGACCAGTGATTTATCGCTGTGGTGATCTGGTCTGTATATGAACTCCGATGCGCAAGCGCGGGTTATGCCAAAAGTTTTTGGCCACTTACGATGGACCTTTTGTCATTGTTGACAGACTTACAGAGGTAAACTATGTAATAGCTCCTCTCACGGCAAGTGATCGACGAGCTGCCAAAACTCAAGTGGTTCATGTTGCCAGCCTGAAACTGTACACGCCACGACAACTCGACTGACTCGTCCGGCGGCCTTCGTCTGCGCGGAGAGGAATGTTGCGCACAAGCCTGAAGTTAAAGAAGCGTATACGATGAACGCAGTTGTCACCCGGAGCAAGAAAAGAAGAGGAGGATCATCATCAGTCGGCCGCTTCTGAGCTGCCTCTCACGATCTAATAAACGGCCCCTTTAAACCTATACCAGTCTCTTTCAAACGTAACATTATACACCAACGTGGCTGGCATGACAGGTTTAATGCTCGCTGGGCCGGGCGCTGGTAAGACCGCTTACGTATGCTCTGTATCTGTTAGGGTAGCATCTCTCCCTGCCGTCGATCGAATCAAGCGTTTTATATTCAACGACACCGAAACAAACCACGGCACACGCTACAATAACACGCACGCTGTAGCTGCGCTGGTAGAAATAGTGCATGCTCCAATATTCAGCAGCACTTGCCAGTGAAACTTCCAGCGTTTTCAGCGCTTCGCTGTGTGCACCAGCATCCCAGCGGTTGTGCCAATGCCCCTATCAGTGCGACACAGCTTTTTCCCAGTGCGCCCAGTGAAGGGCCAGTGATTACAAGCGTGTACCAACGTCTCCTACGTGTACCAGTGCCAAAAAACGTACTGGCATCACGCTATTTATGCAATAGGGCAATAATGAATTCATTTATTTATTTATTGTACTCTTAAGGCCTCTCGGCATTACAGAGGGGAGCGGGTTACAGGGAGAAAAAGAGACCACAGTAACATATAAAGAACACGATTCATAATTAGTACAATGTTCGATATTCATAGAATGTCAGCCAAGTATGACGAATATTCACTCAAAGAAAACAATTATTTATGAAATGCTTGAGTTTTGTTGCTTATACTGTATAAGTTGGATAGGTAGTGTTGTATGAAAAACTGCAGGTTTATTTGAAAGGAGATGATGAGATTTACAGGTGCAGCAATAATTGTATGCCATGAAAATTGTTAAGGTGATATAAGCACAAACGCTTATTACTGCGCAATATTATGTAAAGCTTTCCGAAAGTTCTCATTGTTAGTAATACTCACAATATCTGCCGGGAGGTCACTCAAGACATGTGATGTACGAGGTATAAATGATTTCGAAAGACGTGTGGTGTTACACGCATGAATTCTAACTTTGTGTTGATGATCCATGTGGTGAGATAAGTAATATGGTCGTGATATGAATTCCGAATTTATTGTGGAATGGTGATACAACTTATGAAGAATGATAAGCGAGAGACATTAGGTCGTGAAGCTAAGTGATTCGAGATGCAGATGTGATTTCATAAAGATGTGCTTGGTGTTTGGTTGTAGTCCCATAGAGTAAATCGAAAAGAGTAATTTTGAATTATTTCATTGGATTGAATAAGGTTGCGGTGATAAAGGTCCTGTATAGTTTAAGCGTACTCTAGTTTCGGCCTTCTGAATGTTTTATAAAGTAGTAGCTTTAATGATGATGGATAGCGAGAAAAGTTACAGCGCAAATAATCCAACAAACAATTGCCTTGATTGGTTGTGTATTCGATATGTGTATTCTATGTTAATCTAGCTGTTTAATGCACACTGAAGCATTTATATGCATTCGTATTTTCTCATGAAATGTTGTTCGGATGATATACGGGCAGGCTACTGTTATATCTAGGTATTCCTATAATAGAGACTCACCATATAATATAATAGATATAATATACTAGATAGATATAATAGATACTCACCAGAAAATTATCGCCCATATCACTAACATGCATTTGCTGCAAGATGCTTGAGCATATCATTTCTTTGCACGTTTATTGCCATTTGGAAACCAATAAATTCTTTTTTGAGATTCAGCATGGATTTAGGCGAGGTTTTTCTAGCGACACCCAATTACTGGAATTTACCACTGATCTTCACTTCAATATGGATAATAATTTACAAACTGACTGTATTTTCCTAGATTTTTCTAAAGTATTCGACCGCGTACCTCATTCCCGTCTGATTTCAAAGTTAACAGAACTTCGTTTAGATTCGCTAACCTTATCATGGATCCGTAACTTTTTGTCTTTTCGAAAGCAGTTCACTCTGGTTAATACCTCTTCCTCTCCAATTTCCGATGTCACCTCCGGAGTGCCTCAGGGTAGCGTCTTGGGGCCACTACTTTTTCTAATCCACATTAATGATCTTCCAACTAATATTTCTTCGTCAATACGGCTTTTTGCTGACGATTGCATTCTATACCGTTCTATAACTAGTACCGATGACCACCTTGCTCTCCAAAAAGACCTTAATCTCATTACCAACTGGTGTGGTGCATGGCAAATGACTTTAAATTTATGAAAATGTAATGTAATATTCTTTAGTCGAAAAAAATTAACTGTTGAATTTGATTACTCCATAAATAATTCCAACGTGTCACGGTCGTCTTCGTATAAGTACCTCGGCGTTCATTTCACTTCTAATCTTACTTGGGGGGCACATGTAACCTACATATCTGCAAACGCATCAAGAACACTGGGATACTTACATCGAAACCTACGAAACACGCCAAATAACGTCCGCAAACCAGCTTACTTAACCTTTGTTCGCCCACAGCTGGAATTTGCATCACCCATATGGTCCCCCTTCCAAGCCTATCTCATTAACCTGCTAGAAGCTGTGCAAACCAGAGCGGCACGGTTCATTTCACGTATTTACAGTCGCCCCTCGAGCGTTACACAAATAAAACGTGACCTTTCATTACAGCATCTAGACATACGGCGCACAGTTGCCCTCCTGTCTTTGCTTCATAAATATATTCACGTGTCCAGGCCACCACCCTTCCCACTAACGGCACCATTGCGCATGTCTAAACGACTTCACAATCAGCGAAGCATCACACGCATCTTTGGAAAAACAAAATCATTCAATTCACCAGCTTTGCCTCGCGCCATAGCACTCTGGAACGAACTACCCGACGTCATTGTCAATTTAACTAATCATGAAAATTTTCGCGAGCAATTAATGATACATCTATCTCAATAGCATTGTATAACCTCTTTGAATTCTGTGTTTGTTCTTTGTTCATTTTTGCAGCTGAAAAATTCTTGTTGTTGCTTGAAGCCCCTCTTTGTCATTTGTGCAACCACTGTTATTAGTTCCAGTGTTATTACTTGCTTTGTATTTTTATTAGTTATTAGTTATTAGTTGCTCTGTAGTTGCTTTGCTTTGTAGTTGCTTTGTATTGTGACAGAGGTATCACCCACTATAGCATTCTTTCCTATGTACCCCCCTTACTCTATGCTCCGTAATAGAGCCTGTAAGGTGTTTTTGAATAAATAAATAAATAAATTTACACGTGTTCATGTTAAGCTCCATTCGCCACAGATGACACCAGCTGCAAACGTTATTTAGAACGGATTGAAGAAACGAAATATTATGCGGTGAAGTTATTTCTCTTAAAATTACGCAATCATCGGCAAAGCAGTGTATATTAGAGGTAACCACTGAAGTAAGGTCAAGAATGTAGATAAGGAAAAAAACAGGCCACAGGACATAACCTTTGGGCACTGCGGCTTTAAATATGTTGCGTGTTGAGTCATGATCATTAGCTGTTTTGAACTGGAAACGATTAACAAGGAACGACTAAATCTATTTTACAAGGTTACGATGAATGTTTAGTATGTTTAATTTGTGAAGTAAAAGTTTATTGCATACCTTATTAAATGCATTTGAAAAGTCAACCCCTCGCTTGTTCAATAAGTTGAGATCACCCTCATCTAAACGCGGCGATCACTAAGACCAGCGCCGGAATCATAGTAAGCTTGAGCCCATGATGATGACGACTTGTGAGTTGAGTCATCATAATGGCAATGAAGACTCAACTATGGCTCGTACCCACTCAAGGGCTTGACCAAGGGTTGATTACATGAACGTTTCAGTCTTTAAAGTGTTAGACATATTTCTTCACTTTCAGCAACGGCATTCAAAAATTGCATAATATTTCTTGCCATCGTGAGCAGCCTGTCGTTCGTGACAGGCTGCTCCGAAGAATGACGAAGTATGGCGTAATGAATGGCTCTCTACTCAATATATATTTTCGAGATTTTGAATATTTGTTTTGTAAGCTACACAATTCTTGACGCACATTTTTCAGGGTGGCTGTGAGCCAGAAGCTCAAGCTATACATCTACATTTAGAAAAACTACCAGGCCTGCGGGGAATGCGCAGCAATGTCACTGCTAAAGCGGCAAGAGCGGCCTTTCCGCGCCTTTCTTTAACTCTTTGAGTAGCAGCTGCAAGCACAATTCCAGAGCACCCACTACGCGATTGAACCTTGTAGGGTAGACAAGCATTCATTATGCTATCCGTCGTCATTCATTCGAGAAGCGTGGTACCCGCTGCAGACTTGCAGGGAACATTAGGCATTTTCGTCCTGTAGCTGACAACGATGACAAAATAAGCCAAAGCTTTTAAATTTCTACAATCCATCATAGTGAGTATACGCCACGGTTGTTTGTTGAACCAGATCAAGTTTTTTAAAGTGTTTGACGACCCACTCTTGTCGCCATTCGTATAATGGGACACTTGGCTGTTCTTTTGCTGTTTATAAAACGCTCGATTGCTCATAATAACACAATTCCTAGCCCGAAGACTGCCCAAGGCCAGTTTGCAAAGCCGTTTATAGCACCGACGTAACTATATGGTGAAATATTGGGCTAGCATGCAAGACACCCTGGTTCCAATCAAATTGGTCATTGGCGTTTTTTTTATTTTTTGGGTTTTTTTCTTTTTGTTACATCGTACATAATAAGCATCATGGCATAAGCGGAGACACCCTCTTTATTCCATCTTCTTCCTCCATGTGGCCGGCCATCGAGCGCGTGCTATTGCAAGGCTCTGTAGACGGTAACAACGCCTTATATCACATATCTTCTCTTGCCGAAAAAATAAAAATAACAACAAAAGAATGGTTTTAATTTTTTTCCCAAATGAAGTGCTTCAATTTCTTCGGTGTCTTTTTTTTGCACTTGCTTCTTCTTAGGGGCGCATTGAATCCTGAGAGGCTGGTTGATAGATTGATATGTAGGTTTTAAAGTCCCGAAACCACCATATGTGTATGAAAGACGCCATAGTGGACGGATCCCGAAATTTTGACCACCCGTGGTTATTTAACGTACATATAAATCTGCCTCCATTTGCCTCCATCAAAAATGCAGCAGCCACAGCCGGGATTCAATATCACAACCTGCGGGACAGCCACCGAGTACCTTAACAACTAGACCACTGAGGTGGCACCTGAGAGACTGGTTGGAACTAGCGTGCCCTCTGGTACACATGATCCAGGGTCTGCTTTTTTATGGCCATCCGCTCTTCATGTGTCAGGTTGTGGTGCACTAGTTGACTGATTAGATGCAGGTGACAAGTTCATAAGAGCAGAGGTGTCCGGTTGTGGTGCACAATATGACTGATCAGATGCAAGTGACTGGTTTATAAAACCATAGGTGACCGGTTGTGGTGCACTAGATGACTGATTAGATGCGGGTGACCAGGCCATAACAGCAAAGGTGCCCGAATTCATTTTATTGACTGCTACGGGCTTTACTGCGACTAACTTGAATGCGTTGCACATGTCCATCGTTCAAGAGGCAGCAGGCTGATCCACGTTTTCTAATGATCTTCTTGAGCGCGGAGAATTGTAAAGGCAGCTTGCCGTAAACGGCAGGTGTCTTAATACGCACATAATCACCGATGACGAAGCGGGGCTTCTTGGCTCACAGTTTTTCATCCGTGTAGTTCTTCCAGATCCTTTGCTTCTTTTTACGCACTGTTTCAACTGCTCAAACGCCCTTAACGGGTCCATGCTGAAGCAACTGTCAGAAAATTTCACAATGTCAAGTCTGGTTCGAGGTTGGCGTCGATGAAGGAGAACTGCGGGTACCGCAGCAACAGGCGCGTGAGGTATACAGCGATATACTTGTAGGTAATCAAGCATAGCTGTTCGTATATCACTACGTTAAAACAGAGCAACTTGATTATACGACTTCAACACCCTAATGAATCTTGCGAACAAGCCATTAGCACGTAAGTAATACACAAAAGAGTTGTAATGCGTTTGTCCGCACTCTGTGAGAAATTCGTCGAAGCTTACTAAAGAAAACTGTGGTACCTTACCCAGTGGGTATCCTTCTCGCGCAAGAAGATCAAGTAAAAACTTCCTAATTGCAGATTTGGTCGCATCTCGTACGAAAGCCACTTCAGGCCACTACCTATAACAGTGAATAACAGTAATCGCAAAATGGTAGTCAGCCGAACCTTGCGTGAAAGGTTGCACATGGTCGATGGCGATTTTTTTCCCCAGGCTGCGTCAGGGAGAGGAACAGGTTGCAGTGGTGCTGCGAAAGCACGTGCGGACTTGTCACAATAGTGGCAAATCACGCACGTGCGCACCAGTTCTCCAATGTGGCTATTCATGCACGGCCACCAATAACCCTCTCTCAGGTGAGCTTTGGTACGACTAGTGCCTGAATGTGACTCATGGGCCAGATACATGAGACGACGTGTCAAATCACCAGCACGACAATCCTGTCACCGCGGCATAGGATGTCACTTACGACAAAGAGCTCAGCCTTCTGGTGATATTAAAGTAGCAACTCTTTTAACCGTAATTTCTTGTCAGGACAAGAAGTAGTCGTGAAGTGCTTAACTAAACGGACCAATAACCTGATCATCGGCACTTGCTTTTTGAAGTTCTATCATAGTCGCAGCTGGGTCCAAATGCATATGAATACTTCTTCAGGTGCACCATGGAGTAAACACTGTAGGGGCACCAGAAGAGAGCGTCAGCCAAGGCGTTTTCAGTGCGCTTGCGTATTCCATGGTGTAGTTGTAGCAAAGCAACCGTGAGCATCAACGCGCTATTTCTAATGGACGGTAACCCGTACATTTTGTTCAGAGAAGCGTAACCAATGCCACATGATCAGTCCGTAGGAAAAATTGCCTCCCCACAGGTGAACGTGCTAACCTTCGCAAGTCTAGACGAAAGCAACAGCATCACATTCGGCGACTGAGTACTGACGTTCGTGCAGGTACAGTTTGCGCGAGGCGAACAGACAGTTTGCAGTGAGGTTTCGTTATCCTACTGAAGCACCACACCTAATCTATATCCTGTGGCATACATCGTAACATCCACAAATAGGTGAGAATTGAAGAGATGTATCATTTCCAAGACGTTAGCCGGGCGTTCAGTTGCTCCAAACTGCTTTGTACTAGCGCAGTCCAAACGAAAGACGCATATTGTCGAAGCAAGATACGCATTGTCTCCACAACGTGAGAAAAACGTGAAATCAACATGGAACAAAAACCTGCAAGTCCCAGCATCGAACGCAGTTCATCAAGGTTTTTAGGTATTGGTAACTTCGTTATAGCCTCAATGGATGACATTAGTGGAATTAAGCTTCTAGCACTGACAACATGACCAATGAAAGTCAACTCTGCGACGTCAAAAGAACACTTGAGATTCATCCTGAGGCCCACATCAGAAAGCAGTTTCAAAGCAGTGCGCAAATTGCACAGATGATCCTCTTCAAAGCGTTCATACACAATTTTAATGTTAATGTAAGGTATGGCACATTTGCACGCTTTTAGGATCATATGCAATATTTTTCAAACTCCTGACGGTGGCGACGCCAGTCCAAAGTGAACCTCTTGAAACGAAAGAGTGTATCGTGAGTGATGAAGGTGTTAAGTCTACGGCTTTATGGACTGAGGGATAATAGGTGGTACGTAGATGCTAGGTCAAGCTTTGGGAATCGCTGAACCCCAGCCAAGCTGTTCAATAGTTTTTCAGTTTGTGCCAGAAGAAAGGTGCCCACAGCCACAGATTTTTTTGCCTCCCGCATTTCAACGCGCACGTAAATTGAGCTATCTTTTTCCCCTAGCCACAAAAATAAGCGATGCCCACTTTGACGAGTCAAAGGCTCTCAATTTTAACCTGGCCTTCCATGCACTTTTTGTATTTCTGCCGAAACTTGCTGACAAGTGACAAGTGGTAGTCGTCTCTGCTTGCTGGCCACTGCCTGCCCTGAAGTGCGGACTCCAACCTTGTAGCAAAAAACTTTACATGTTCCGAGATCTTTTGAAAACAGATGCTCAAACTGCGAACGTAACTGTGGAGGTAATGTGTTTCTTGGGACAGTGGCAGACACTTAAGGAGTGAGTCCTAAATTTTCATGTCCACAGTCACGATGTCATCTACTCCAAGAATGGCGGTTCCTCCAGACACAACGTAAAGTAATATAGCAGTAGATCTACCATGGAAGGAGGACGTACGAATGCAGCATCTTTGAACATTATTTGCGGACTTGGAGTAATCGAGGAGCTGGACGGAAGTAGACGTCGCAGGGTATAGTTTAGAAAAGTGCCACTGGTAAAGATTTTCGATCAGAATGAAACCGACAATCTAGTGCCAATCAAGAATGACACAGAAATTCCCTCAATTCTTGACACTGTGTAGATTCCCTTCTTGCAGCTGCAGATTTGAAAGACACTTAAGTTATCGTCTGGGTCAACTGTATTGTGATCATTCGCGACATGCTAAACATTTGCTGGACGATGCTGCATCGGTGCCGTGTACTGAAGGGCACTCGCAGAGCACGTGGTGTAAGGTGGCTAGACTGCCACATTTCCAACAAGGCTTAGTTATTTAAACCTCAGAATAAAGCTGGTGGAGAAAGACAGGGTTAGGATACGTTTCCGTTTGAAGTAACCGCAATGTCAGCGCCTGCGATCTATTTGGCTTTCTTTGTTGAGGTGAAAAGTTTATCCTATTCATAGCAAAATACTGGGTGATTTACTTGTATCTAGTTGGCTGATCTCTGTTTACCAAAATCCAGGTTGAACCAAATGCCCTTCATGGTCACGTACAGCTAACCCTCGCACGTTGGAAATGACCAACTAAATGAGATTCATAATCACTTCATCCATATTTTTCATAGGAGCCAGGAACCATGTAAGGGTTGTAGGCGACTTCTCGCCGATAATGTTTTTGGCCTCTTTGCACACAGCTTCAACACTGAACGCATGAATGGTGGCTCTGAATCGCTAAATATATTTACATGACGGTGATCTAAGAGAGTCGAAGCAATGACAGCCCGCTCAGCTGCGTAGAAAGGTTTGCGCGTACCGACGCCGTAATAATGGTGGTGGATTGCCACGACCGTATATTGGTCCGTATGGTCATTATATTTCACCGCGTCTACGAAACAGGCCCCCGTCGAGATCCTTAACATGGCGGAGAAGTGCCTAAGTGCGCACTCTCCTCCTTCGAAAACTTTATTGGGAACTGATGGTCCACGGGGCAGGCAAAACAACAATATTCTCCTTCTGGTCCCTTGTCAACCCTTGGTACTAAGCTTCAACCAGAGCTGGTGGGAATCGCACATCCGCCTTAATCATCATGCTGCCCGCTTTTGAGCCAGAGAGCCTAATCACCTGTGTTCTTCCATGCACTTCTGTGATTTCTTCTAAGGTAATATGAATTCCCAATGGCAGGATACGATCTCTGTGGGTGTAGTTGGGGAGCCCAAAGGGGTTCTTTACCGCCCTCCTAATTATTGCATTAATCCTGCCCCTTTCCGCTCTCTTCTAAACGTGCATTTCCACCACATATATGCCATATGAGACAGCAGAAAAGCATGTACAAGTCCTTTGATAGTCCTTTGATAGTCCTTTGAAGTTGTCCTTTGATAGTCCTGCCCTTCGATTAGCCACTCACCTTAAAACTTAATAACTCGACCTGTCTTTTTCGCTAACTATGAACCATGATGTTCTAGGTGCTCAGTGCGTCTAGCGTCGTACCCAAGATCCGAATAGAAGCAATTTCGGGGAATAATTATCCACTTTCGGTATGTACGTGGAGGTCGTTGTAAAGGGGCGGCACCCAGCCTCGCGGCCAATGGCCCTTCTTAACCCGCTTATAGAGGAGAAGCTAAGACATTTGCGGAAGGAAGGAAGGAAAATAGTAGGAAAAGAACAGCAGGGAGGTTAACCAGGCTATAGGCAACCGGTTTCCTGCCCCGCGCATGGCAGGGGGATGGGCAAGATGAAAGCTAGAGAGGAGAGAGGGAAGATAGATAAACACAACACAATAGGCAGCACACGCACAAACACTCAGTCATAGTCCAGTATTGTCTTTCGTGGTGTGTGACATTGCTTTACAGCCGCTTGTTCAAGTCCGTGTTGCGTAGAAATCTCAACAGTGCGTTTGTCGCCTTCTGTTACAATGTCGTGTCTCGGGCACTTCAAAGAATAGTGTCACAGACATTTGGCTGTTGTCAATGTGCGCAAGAACAGACGTCAGTGGCTGCCTCTGGAAGTCATACAACAGACAGTCGCACAGGATGTGGTGTCGCGTCTCATCACAACGACAGGCATAGCAGAGAGTGTTGTCGGCCATTTCATGGACAAATGAATAATATTTTGTTAATGCCACCTCTAGCCATAAGCGACGAAGAAGGGTGGCTTCTCTTCGGTCGAGCCTAGTGGGCATGCGAAGAGGCATCAAAGAGAACAGGTGGTGTTGACGATTCGTCCATTGCTTCATGGAAACCATAGTGAAAACGTGATTTCAAGCACAAATCGTCGAATATTACTGGCAGCATCTTCTCGCGTTCCTCCTAGAGCTGCCCACGCGGCAGTATCGGCGTGTTCGTTCCCTATGACGCCACAGTGACTTGGCAGCCACTAAAACGTCACGTTATGCCCTTTCTCGTGTGAAGCGTGGAAAAGGTATCGAATTTCGAAAAAAGCACTTCGTACGCCCCGTGACGCAATGCTGAGAGCACAGATTGTAGGTCAGTCTTTGAGTCACTGAAAATCGACCATTCTTGTGGTGGATCTCGAAAGACCACACGAAGTGCAGTGCACAAAGCAGCTATTTCCACTGCTCTAGATGCTGTGAAGTGGTCAGTCCTAAAGCTGATGGTAACACCTCTTGATGGGACAACTACTGTACCTGACGAACACTGGTGGTTCGTGGAGCCATCGGTATATATATGGACACTGTCTGAATATTTGTTGTGCAAAAGAAGAAGAGACAGTTGTTCAAGCACAACGACGAAAACTCAGACTTCCTCTAGATCCCTGGTACGCCAATATGCACTGTGGGTCGAATAAGACACCAAGGGGGTATCGGTGATTTTGATTCAGGAGTGAAGCCCGAGGGAAGTTTCTCGTTGTACTTCATAGTCATTTTAGCGAATGATGCTTGGCGCCTCTCTGAAGGCAACAGTGCAAGGTGATGACAGGGAGCACGTGAAAAATGACTGATGTGCGTTCTCAGGACTTCTACAGCAATGTTAGTACGTATTAGGTAGTTACCAGCAACTGGGATTGTGACCTTCGTTGACGTACGTCTGTGCAGACCAAGGCACTCTCTCATTGCTTGGGCTTGTACTGCATGTAAAACACGAACATTTGTCGTGCAGGTATGCTCAGCACGGGCAAAATATAGCTTAGGAAACCGAGAAACAGGGCTCGGTAGAGTTAAATGGTGGCGTCTACTGACATCCACCACATATTTACTGCTGGGAACGTGAACAATTGGGAAACAGTGGTCAGGCACTTTCTATAGGCCACATGTAAACTCCAACAGAGGTCCTTTCATAATGATGCCAACAAACCGGTGGGTTCTTTTGTAAGAAATGGGTCGCCCGAGAGTTGAGATGACATAAGAGGTCATTGCTTTGCGAGTGAAGGCCACCAGCGCGCATTTTCCTGGTGATATGCTAAGACCTTCCTTTAACGAGTAGTTGGCAGTCATAATTACTGCTCTTTCAAGCCGGGAACGTATCTGAGGACGTGTGACTGCCGAAGTCCAGGCACAGATGTCTGCGTATATTGAGATCCTAATGGTACTTGACAAGTATTCAGCAAGGCAAATTAGTGCAAGATTCAATGACGTCGGGCTATGAACTCCGACTTGAGGAACACCCCTGGAAGTATAGCGTCGCGTAGTTGGTACATCTTTTGTTAACACAAAGAATGCTCTTGCAGCCAGGTAACTCGAAATCCACTGAAAGACTCAACCACCAAGGCCAACCACCACAAGAACACCCACAATGGCTTCATGTAGTACATTATCATACGCGCTTTTTACAATTAGAAAGAAAGCTGTAGATAGTAGCTGACGGGATCTTTCGTGCTGAACGTACGAAACTAGATCAACGACATTGTCAATGGAAGAGCGGTCGCGTCGTGAACCAGCCATAAAATTCGGATAATTCTTGTAGTATTCAAGATACTACTCCAGGCGGCCTAGTATCACTTTTACTATTATTTTTCCAACGCATCTGGCCAGTGCTATTGGGCGGTACGAGGCGAGTACGAGTAGGCATATGCCCTGCTTGAAAATGTTTACCAAGCGACTTGCTTTCCAGTCGTCAGGAACATAGCCATCCTGCCACGAGATGTTGTAAAGGCTCGACAGTTCTCTCCTTGCACTTTCCCCAAGGTTGCACAAGGCTCGGTACGAAATACCATCTGGACCGGAGAAGTTGAACGCCTGCAGAGAGCTAGTGCCGCGTCGAGCTCCTCCATTGTAAAAGGAAGGTCCATGTGGTAGTCACGGAAACGAAGGGCGTCCCCTATTATGGCAGAATCTGAACGAAAAGCTTGGCGATCTGCGCGACATCAATGCCTTGCCGCCCTTGAAAGAGTACGAGCGCTTTGAATAGAAACCGCTGTTCCGTAGGTTGACGCAGACCTCGCATCGTGTGAGAGTGGCCTTCAAAGGTTTAGTGACTGGCAAAACGTTGTCCATTGTTCTGACGCTAATCTAGCCATGCGACGCTGAATATGTTTTGCATCCTTCTGGCTGCCCTAAGATCGTGAATATAATTTGTGCACCGATGCCGATGCTCAACCCATCGTTGAATTGCGCAGAGTCGCTCCAACTCTATGTGAAAGTCGTTTCGTGCAGAAGATATCATCAATATGTGAGTGGCGTTTTGCATTGTGCGCTTGAATGTTTGTTCTAACCCAGATCGTAGGCCATCACTGCAAGCATCTTCCATGCCAGATTTGAAGTTGGTCCAGTGGACTGCTCGAATGGTCGTCCGTAGATCACAGCTAGACAAGCTTTTTATGTGAAGGTAAATTGGAATATGATCACTTCCTCGAGTCTCAACATCTGAAAACCACTTGACGTATCGCGTGAGGAAGTTGCAGACAAAAGCAAGGTCGAACAGCTGCTGTACGTCACCACTCGAAGATAAGTGGGGCTACCGTCGTTCAGGAGAGTAAGGCCATAGTTGTAAGGCCATAGTTCGCCATAGATTATTCCAAGGCGATATATAAACGCCTATGAGAGTAAACATGAGTTTGTTCTTTTTCACAGTGATGCAGACATACTGATTGTGATCGTGAGGTCCACTTGATTGCATAACATACGTCAGTTCATGACGAAGAAAGACGATGATTTTGCTGCACGCACCGTTTGTTGTAGACATGGCAACTTCGTACCCGAAAGTCTTATTGGTTTCGACAAATTGGGTTCACATATTACGATGAGTGAAAACACGTTGGTATATACAAACTGACGGAAATCTGAAAGGCGTGATTTTAGTCCTCTGGCGTTCCAATAGATGACAGATGCAGCCTTGACTTCTTTACGAATTGATGAGGTGTGTGTAGCCATCCCTCTAGTTGAGAGATTCAAGCACTGGGCTTATGGCGTCCAACACTCCACGCGCGCTTCCAGCAGATGCTGTCTCTATCTAAACTAATATCGCTAAGATGGCTTCCATAAGGGAACGCAGCACCGAGATCACTTGACGATATGTTTTAGGCAAATCGTCCATGTCTAGAGACGGCTCTGGTATGGCCACAACCCGCTGGAATTCCTTGGCAGAAGAGCAGGTTGGGAGCGTGGACGATTTTTCCAGAGAAGGAGGCTTCTCCGTTTTTACGGAGTGCAGGGAAGGCCTTCATCCTCTAGAAAAGTCTCTGACTGATTGATCGATTGATTGATATGTGAGGTTTAATGTCCCAAAACCACCATATGATTATAAGAGACGCCGTAGTGGAGTGCTCCGGAAATTTCGACCACCTGGGTTTCTTTAACGGGCGCCCAAATCAGAGCGCACGGGCCTACAACATTTCCGCCTCCATCAAAAATGCAGTCGCCGCAGCTGGCATTCAATCCCGCGACCTGCGGGTCAGTAGCCGAGTACGTTAGCCACTAGACCACCGCGGCGGCGCCTCTAGAAAACTCTGGGTAGTGTCAATAGTCTCTTGCAGGACACGGTCTGCAGTGCCACCACTCCCTCCCTTGCACCAAATAGTGATATCATTGGCATAAATTGTGACCAACATCTGGACTTCCAGAAAGCTGCCTCGAGAGACCAGCCATCACAACGTGAAAAAGTAAGGATGATAGAAGAGATCTCTGCGGGGTTCACCCTATCTCTCAGCACTTGCATATCCAATTCAAGATCTTCAACTTAAAGAATGACTTTATGACCACTCAGGAAGAACCTCACAAACGCATGAAATGGGAAGTCCAGGTAGACACAAGAGATTTCCTCTAAAATAAAAACATGACAGACATTATGAAACGCTTTTCTTAGCTCCAAGCCTAGGATCACCCTGGTGTATCTGGTATAATTGTCTGAAATTTCAGTCGTAATAGTTTTCAAAGCATTCTGTGTGGAGAAATTTTCCCTGGAGCGAAATAATTAATCAGAAAAAATATCAATGTGTTCTATGTAAGCCGCCATTTACTACTGCATAACGTGTTTCGCCACCTTTCCCACGCATGTCGTGAGAGAGATGGGGCGTGGATTATCTAAACTTGAAGCTTCACCAAGCTTGGAAGTGTGGATCACCTTAGATAACATTTACTACTCCGGTATGTCACCTCCCCTCCGAATCCTACTAAACTCATCAGTAAGAAATTCAACAGAGTCTTTCTCAAAACTCCGAAGCGCTTTGTTGGTGATCCTATCCGGACCTTGTGCTGATCGGGCACTGAGGTCATGCAAGGCACGTCACACATCGCTGATGCCGAAGAGTTCGTCCAAATGGGGAAAAGGTGTTCCCATATACCCCGGATAAGCTTGCATGTTGGAATAGACTGCTAGTGGTAGAAACTTCTTAGCAAACTGCCCCGATAGCTCAACTCCCGATGGGGACGTCTGAGCCTGATGAAGTATTATAGCAAGGACCCCTTCTTATTTGGTTGTGTGCCCGAGTCCTCAAGCAGGTGTTTTAAAATATTTCTTATACCTCTGGTTCACATTTGTGCATTCGCTGACTTACCTATTACATCTCCTTGCTGCCTGTACAAGCTTTTGCTATGGTCTTTAATTTGCATATTAACCTCCACAATCTATTTCCTAAGCTTACAATTAGGCCTCCGACACAGCCATCTTGTGAATAGCGACATCTTTGCCTCCAGCAAATCGCAAGACGACTCTTCTTTTTTTTCTGTTTGTGCCTCTGCCTCAACAATCTTGTTAACTGCCCTAATATCCTGCAGCAGCATCGCCATCTACTGCTGCAGAGAGTGTGTTATCCCTTTGTTCCACTTGAGTCCTGCGTGAATCCCGATTTTCATTCCAATCCGCGTAAGTAAGCGTTCCTTTAAAGGGTTATCGCGTAAACATACATTATATTTTGTAGTGGCAAGCATAAAATTGTTGTTGCAGCTACCCAAAGGGCGATTAGGAGAAGTTCTGAAAGGCTGCTCTTCCATCTTTCGCTGTGTTGTGCTGCGCGTTTCGCGGGGACCTAGCAGTTTTTAGGTGGTAGTGTGTTGATTGAAGCAGTGATGTTAGATGTTATTGTCAATTGCAGCAGTCAGTCTTCTATTGACACTAAAGAAATCAGGGTGGGGTGGGGTAAAATGAGACAATAGTTTTAAAATAGTAAATATTTATTTTCGTTCCCCTCCTTACAAATAATTATAAATGCAGAAACTTTATAATACGTAAAAGGTGTGTGCTAAATAAATACTGCTATGTTACCAACACTCAAAAGAATATTTTAAAAACAAACAAGGAAGACTTCAGATTTCTCATTTTGCCCCTACCTGAAAGACCAAACAACAGGCTGCGTGGGGCAGAACTAAACGTGGTAAAAATATATTTCTTCAGTTTTGGCATTATAAAGACATAAAATTCACCTTTTGGGCCTCTACGCAGTCTTAAGAAGCCAGGTCGTTGGACTTCATGCATAGAATCTACACAGAATGCAGTGTTGTGTTGCTTCGAAGCTCCTTGCAGATGAAACATCGCCAGTGTTTCTCTGTGCAAATGTTTTCTTTTGTTCAACGCTTGCACCTCATAGGATTATTCAACAATTGGAGGCTAGATATGTTTTGACGTGTTTCTTCCCTGGGAGCCGGCACGTACATGAAGGCTCCCTAGAGATAAGACTATCATCTTCCAACGTCCATTTCCGCGACGCACGTAGATGCGTGGTCATTTGTTTACGTATTCAACATTTCGTGACTCATAAACATTGATTAACCTTTTTTTCACAGAAAAACCACTGTGTTCAATTTGGGCGAAGAATAAATCTGCAGCGAAAGATAAGCTGGACCCATATACATTGGCATTATTTCGCGAAATTTGCAAAGATGCAGTCTACGACGGGTACCCAAAATTTTGCCCGAAACATGAGAAATAAAAACCATTTTCTGTAGAGTGAAAATCTCATGCCATGAGTAAGCTTATTACAATGCAATGTGTTCACTCAAACTGGCACCTGCACATGGCAGGTCGGCGTCGGCTGGAAAAAGTTCCCCGGACAGCCTACCTTTTGCCCGTCTTAGGTAAGTCCTATACATTAGAAGTTCACGAGGAGCCGGAAGGCTCTTTCAAAGTTCTTGAATTTATTTTAAAGCACTTTTTATGATTTATTTTTATGATCATCATAAAGCAAACTAGTCCTCGATTATGGTAATTTGGACCCTGAAGAGATCCATTTGCTGTTAAAATGGCAATATTTTTGCAACTGAAATGTATTGCAATTTTAATACCGGATGAACCTGTACTAGTTAGTAGTCTGGCTGAATGCATAAAGTATTACAAACGTTTGCTTGATTTTCACGCCGACAGCTTCGTCTTGATGTGCAGAACTACAAGCGAATACCTCTCTCTTTTAGTACAGAGAGCTCTATAAGTTTGTATGTGCGTAGGTTGCCTAGATGCACCACCACTACCCTCAGCTTGTAGCATTTTGGGTTACCATAGTAGATATTTCTTTATTAAAGCGAATGTACATTGTGCGATTGGGCTATTTATACACTGCGAATGTAGCGTTCTTCCTATACCAGAGATTTTTACTGCCCCCGTTTAGGGTGTTAGAGTTGGCACTGTACTCTAAATTTTGTTAAAATAATGAATTTCCTGTGGCGTAACCTGGTCTATGTTCAGGACTGAAATAACAAGAAGCTTGCCGTTTTAGCGATGGTATGTTTCAATATGCAATGCCAATTGAATTGACTTCAGCTACTGTTAAAAATGTAGAAGGGGACACTGCCACTTATATACAAATAGGCTCCGAAAAATCCCAGGGTGGCAACAACAGAACATAAAAGAGAGGTATCAAAAACGCTTGAGATGCGCATTGGTTGAAACTCGGTCTCTTTATTTATGTGTACCTTATGAGCTGCGGCTGATCTTCTGCAGCAGAACGACAAGAAAACGCAGACTGCTCAAATCTTCAAATAAAAATCTGTTGTTTCAGACGAACTCCTAGAGCTTAGTTCATGACTCTGGTTGCTTGTGAAGCAGGTGTGCAAATGTGGTCTCCAAATATTCGCTCTCAGGGGAGAGGGCCAGGTTTGGGGCGCTGACAAATGCGTCTGGCATTTACAAGAGGCTGCAGCCAACGGAAACCAAAATTTCATATACTGCTGAAGGACTCCATCACGAAGACACGAATTGCATGTGGGTGACTTTTACATCAAGTGAGGCTAGTTTTAAGTTTTTGTATTAAGGGAAGATTAAAGATGGAAGCAACAACATAAGCAGAAAATCGTAAATAGAGTATTGTGCACCTGAGACAATGCTTAGATTACGGGGCTAAAAAGATGTGAACAAACCATGCTTACGCGCTTACGAACCTGAGTGGCATTTCACGCAGTCTACTTTTTCGTGTTCACTTTTTGCCACTTTTTTGTACAATACCTACTTCATAAAACACTGAAACAAGTTAGGAGCCAGCGCTGTAAAATTACTCATGTAGGTTTGTGAAGCATCACAAGAAAATCTTTTCAGCAGCAAATAATAAATTATGGCGAATACATTTTGCTTTCTGGAAGAAATTCGTGGAAAAGAATGAGTGTAAAGTCACCTTAACTCGAACTTACTATTCAAGTAATTTCGGGAGGCGCAAACTGCACATCACCTGAGCACATTTAGGGCAAAAATCTGCAGAATAGCGATCTATCGGCTGCGTGTTATGTGGTGTTGGTATTTCACAAAGATCACCTGCAAGTGAATTATGGTATATGAACGCATGAAGTACTAAAAGGGTAAAAATGTCAGGCTAAGTTCATATACCACTTCTGATTACAATAGTCATCGTGCAACAACTCAAAACCATGCATATCCGCATGTCGCAGAAACGAAGAACCATTCAAGTTACTCGCGCTTTGCACTCTGTCTTCACTCGCTGTTGCCGCTTTATCTCTGGTTATTCCCGCGAAAAATAGCGCGAAGAACAAGAAACAGAGCGGTAACAGAGCTGCTTGTATGTGAGCTCGTATGTGTGTGCGTATGAGACAGAGCGCCAGCAGTGTGCGTGTAAGTCTGTTCGAGTCTGACACACATACACGCACGCTTACGAAAACTAGCACACTCAACACACACTTCCACGGACTAACAGTTTCACGTAGTCGGAGGGCGCGGTTATTCTCTTCGTCATTCGGGAGCACCAAGTGGCGAACTGTCTGCAGGCCACGAATGCGCGAAGGGTCGTGTTTAGCCTTTTGCATTTGAAGCAGCATAACAGTAAAGGAGGGCTACCTCCTTCCTACTGGCGGTTCGCACTACAGCAATGGGAGGCTCACCGATCTCCACTGCTAAAAAAACGAAGGCCCGCCGAAACCCGTGCGAAAAAAAACGCACACAGAAAAATTAAATAAAACAACTACAAAGATAAGTTATGACGCATTCACGTGCACTTACAAGACATGGAGTAGTCGGGTGCAACAACTACAAAGATAAGTTATGACGCATTCACGTGCACTTACAAGACATGGAGCAGTCGGGTGCACTGGGCCGTCCTGATAGTCACTACGCCCTGGTTAATGGAAGAAAAATAATAAAAGGTGAAAAAAACTCACACACCCTTGCACAGGCACGATAGTTTTCTGTCGTTAGAAAATAAAGAAGAATGGCAGAGCTCATGTGCATTAGCAATCAGTTTGTTATGAGAAGCACGGAGAGCGAAAATTTCTGTTCTTACTTTTTGTTCAGCGAAACGTTACAAAAAGACATTAAAGGTATTTACAAGTCTTGTACGCACTAGCATATGTTAAACAGTCGAAGTCACTTTGTATAACCAGTTTTCTACATCTGCGTAACGATACCACAAGAACATCTATATTAGCAATGCCACAAGCGGTAAGCTGACATACCATGCTTTTGCTCGCAAGAGCAGTTGCGCTGGATATTGCTACAGTAAAGATGACAGTGCTGCTTGTGCGCAGGCGCGTGCTAACCTAAACTGGGAAGACGAGGACCATAAATATAGAAAATACAATAGCTTTATGGGACAGGATCGAGTGCTGTCTCTGTCTGCTTCTTTGGAATGGCACCGTTGTCGAAAATCTTTGGCGAACCCCTGCTGCTAGCTTGAGGTAATGTGCTTTTCAGCGGAACGTTGTCAGGATTTCTCTTTGATGGAACCCGAAAGTCGGCTACTGCCACAAATATCTATTCCACCACCGGGGGATCTCGTCCAGGCCTCCATGATGATCCCGCAGAACTACTTGACCGGTGGCGCGCTCTTTTGCACGCACAATGCACACAGTCTCATTTATGGGAACGTGGTTCAGGCTTTTCAAGGCGTGGATCGCTCAAGATCCACTCTACCTTCATAGGAGCCGTCAAGGAAGGTCATTCACGCTTTCTTGGTCGTACGCCTTTCTTCGGTGAGTCCTACAACCACCGAAGACGGCGTGGACGTGGTTTCTTGCTCATCAGGAACCGCATACTAGAGCTGCGCAGAGCTCTTGTGTGCTCTCACGCAACTGTTGTCCGAACAGCTAGACCGCTTGGCATCGTTGATCTCCATGGTCCAGCCGGTCGCCACACCATACAGCGCTCTTTCGGAAGTACTGGACTTCCGAGAATGACACTGATATATAGGTGGCGACTGCCAACGCAATCGGTTCTCGGCATGCCTGTCCCGACAAATATAAATAGCAGGTGGGCATCACCATCCAGCGGCCTGAGGGCAGTCCCTGTGGCTGTATGCTTCCCGTCACTTTTCTTCTCTAAAACGCTCTTTTGAGTGCCGGCTGCAACATTTGGGCAGAGTGAGTTTTGAGCAGACGCGACTAAAATTTTTTCGGGCTCCACCTACTTGGTCCTTACGTCGACAAAGAAGCAGAGAGTACAATGAAGGTTAAACTGCTTATTTGGGTGAGCTTTTGCACAGCAAAGAGAAAGTCGGATCACACTAGCAGACCTGCACTGATAGCGGCGAACGGATCGTTGGCCGTCGATCAACTGACAAACGGCGAAGCGCGTCGGCTTTTTATACACTTGCCATCTAGTTTTCGAGTGTTATTGCTAGCGGGGTCGTAGGCTGCAGAATAATCAGTTCGCGGAGTGGCCGTGATCTTATCGAAATGAGCTACTACAGTCCTGAAGTTTCTCGAAGAGTGCAGGCGCAGTTTGCGCTGAGAAATAGGTAGTGTATTGGCGCGACAACAAAACTTCAGAGAAGAAACGTGGCATTGCTTCCCTCTGAAAAAGCATCGTACCAATGCTTTAACGGAAGACTAAAGTACAACAATGATGCAAGAAAGTAGAAGCAATAAATTCCTTTACAGCAATAATACAAAAACAAGTTATGGGCAGTAACAGCGCTCAAACTCATAGGACGAAAAGAGCAAACACAAACATTTGACATACATTGCCGGCATGTCAGCGATGATCTTGTTTAGCCGCTCGGTGAGGCCCTTGGCGGGTGGGCGGTACGCTGTCGTCTGGCGGTGTTTTTTCTGCCTGTATGCCAAGATCACTTGAGTTAGGTCAGCAGTAAATGCCGTTCCGCTGTCGGTGCGGTGAAGAGGACCTCTAGGGCGCCGTCACGTAATACGGTGTTTTCGACGAAGAACTTAGCTACCTCGGATGCACTGCCTTCGGGCATGGCTTTTGTCTCGGCGTAGAGGATGAAGTAGTCGGTAACTACCACGATCCCCTTGTTTCCAAAAGTCGACGTCGGGAACGGCCCCAGTAGGTCAATACTAATCTGTTGGAACGGTCGGCGAAGTGGTTCAATGGGCTGCAGAAATCCCGCTGGCATTGTCGGTCCATGGTGCCTTGCGTCGCTGGCTATCCCGGCATGTCCTCCCATAACGAGTGACTTCGGTGGTAAGACGGGGCCAGTAGACACTTTCTTGTATCCTCGCGAGCATGCGGGAAACATCGAGGTGCCCTGCCGTCTAATTGTCGTGCAGGGCCTGAAGGAGTTTTAGTCGCAGAGCTGAAGGCGCCACAAGGAGATACTTGGCTCGAAGCACTGAGAAGTTTTCTTTTGGAGAAGACCGTTCCACAAGAAGAACGACACAAGTGCGCGCCTGAATACCTTCGAAACTTCGGTGGTCCTGCCTTCGAGGTATTTTATTAGGGCCCTAAGTTCCGGGTCAGCCCGCTGTCGTTCAGCGAAGTCGTCAGCAGTTATCGTTCCCAAGAAGTAGTTGTCATCTGGGTAGTCGGCCAATGGTGGGTCGAAAAGCACACGAGAGAGGCAGTTGGCGTCGGTGTGTTTTTTGCTGGACTTGTAAACGACGATATTGTGATATTCTTCAAGTCTGAGTTTCCATCATGCGAGGCGACCTGGAGGGTCCTTCAAGCCCACACAAGGCGTGGTGGTCGCTCAAAACTTTGAAGGGCCTGCCGTAGAGGTAGGAGTGAACTTTCGGTGCAGCCCAGATGATGGCGAAGCACTCCTTTTTTGTTATGGAATATTGGCTTGGGCTTTGAATAGCGATCGGCTGGCGTAAACAATAACCCTTTAAAGTTCGTCAGCCCTTTGCACAACGCAGCCCAGACCAGGCTGCACGTCAGCCCAGAACTACGCTGCTTGCTTCAGTGTGTATTTCTGTCTCGGCGAATACTACGAAATGGGCAAGTTACGGAGGCGTCTGGAGGCGATGTTTAAGCTCCTGGATAGCGTGTTACTGCGGCGTTTCCCACTTGATCTCTACGTCAGCCTTGGAAAGGTTAGTGAGTGGATGGGTGATGCGGACGATGTTATTCACAAACCGCCTATAATAGGTGCACAGGCCCAGAAATTGGCGCATTGCCTTCCTGTCAGTGGGCGGCGGAAAGTTGGCAATAGCGGCTGTTTTCCGCGGATTAGGACGGACTCCAGACTTATTAATCACGTGTCCCATGAACAAGAGCTCCTCGTACGCAAATCTGCCCTTTTCTGGCTTCAGAATATCTCCGTACGTCTTGATGGCTTGAAGTACAGCTTTAAGGCACTAAAAATGCTCGTGGAAACTCGAGGAAAGCACGACGACGTCATCCAAGTACACAAGGCAAGTCTGCCGCTTCGATCTTGCAAGTATTCTATTCATAACGCGCTGAAAAGTGGCCAGTGCTGAGTAAGGAGCGAAGGACATCACCTTAATTTCGGAGAGTCCATCCAGTGTTATAAACGCAGTCTTTTCTCCGTGTCTTTTGTCGATTTGGATTTGCCGATAGCCAGTTTTAAGGTTCATCGACGAAAAGTACTTCGTGTTATAGAGACGATCCAGTGCCTCGTTTATTTGTGGGAGAATAAACACACCCTTTTTTGTGATTTTGTTGAGGTAGGGTTCTGTCCTTCTTCACTATCACCACGGGGAGCGCCCATATACTTTTGAATGACTGCATGAAGTCCTCCCGTAGCATTTCATCAACTCGTTTCTTTACGGCCTCGAGTTTTCACGTTGAAACCAATACCGACTCTGACGAAGTGGTGTGGCAATTTCCTCAGTTATGATGCGATGTTTAGCGATTGGGATCTGCCGAATTTTCGACGACGTAGAAAAGCAATCTTCCTATTGCAGGAGCAGGGTCTTGAGTTGTTGCTGCTTATGGTTCGGAAGGCTCGGATTGTCGTCAACATCTGAGGGAGGGGCTTGGATCCTTTGAGCAGCTTCCGCAGAATCGGCGAGGACGAACGCACTGGTGGATTCCACAGTTTTTTCGATGTATGCGACCGTCGTTCCTTTGTTCACATGTTTGTACTCATTGCTGAAGATCGTTAGCATAACAGTGGATTTGCCTTCCGCAGTTCTGATATTCTTCTTGCGACGGAAATATTGCGGGTGGCCAACAGCTGCTGACTGCCTTCAACGACGCTTTCCAAGTCAGGTGATTTCGGAGCGCCAACTGAAATAATGACGCTGGAGGGAGGTGGAATGGTGACTTGTTTTTCCAGCACATTCAAAGCGTGGTTTCCTGACGGCATACGTGGTGGTAGTGCTTCTTTTGTGGATAACGTTATCGACTTTGTTCTTAGGTTGATGACTGCACCGTGGAGGCATAAGAAGTCCATGCCAAGGATGACATCTCTCGAGTAACGCTGTAGGGCTGCGAAGTCTGCAGGATAAATACGGTCGTTCAAGGTAACTCTCGCTGTGTAAATTCCTGTCAGCGTTACTAGATAGCCTCCAGCTGTGCGGATTTCAGGGCCTTCCCAAGCTGTCCTAGTATTCTTCAACTTCGCGGCAAACGGCCCACTGATGACGGATTAGTCGGCTCCAGTATAGACGAGAGCGGTCACGCTGAGGCCATCGTTAAGAACGTCGATATCACTAGTTCGCCTTCTCGTGTTGCAGTAAGGCCATGGCCTCGGGTCACGGCTGCGACGGCTTGTTCTGCTGCTTCAATGTTGTGTCGTAAGGCCACCTTCGGTACGTGAGGTTTTGTCGTCAGCACTTTGCCTCGTGGGCGTCGTGTTCGGAAAGCTCCATCGCGGTCTCGTCGTCGGAGGAGGATCTTCGGCAATTTGTCACACAGCAACCGCATCTCTATCGGTTGCTGCCCTTAGTTTCTCGGATACGGGCTGAAAAACTGGCCCCGCGTTCGGCCAGAGTACTGCCGGTGGTGCGGTGAAACGCGGCGGCTAGACGACGGTGACTGGGAAGGATTTTGTGGTGTCCATTGCGTTCCTGCTAGGTAGTCGGTGATGTCCCGTGGTCGTTCTTCTGGCTGCAGACGTGGTGCATTGATGGCGAAGCCACGCAGTCCCATCTGTCGGTACTGGCAGCAGCGGTCCGTATGCCCGGCTTCACTGCAGTGGTAGCACAGTGGGCGAAGGTCAGTTGCGCGCCAGACGTCAATCTTCCTAGACGCATAGCGCTGGACGGCCGGCGGGCGGTATGGCGTTGGTGCCTGGTGGAATAACTGTAGCGGGGCAGTGTCCTGATGAGGGCGTGGAGTACCATTGCGGCGCACTGCAGTGGCGTAGCTCATTGCTTCTGGTTCAGGCTGCGGTGCCTCTGAGATTCCAAGTGACTGCCGAACTTCTGCGCGGACATGTCGGCGATCGAATGGGCTTGCGGCTGTGTTGAAGGTAACAGCTTCCGCAGCTCCTTCCGTACGATTGCTCGAATCGTCTGAAAGCATTGGCACTGAAAGCATCGGCGCAGTTAAATGAAGTGCGGTGGTTGTATTGCGTTGTGTGCATCTCATACGCCTTTCTATAGTTGTGCCCTCGGTAAGAAATTCGCTTGCAGTCTCGAGCAGGTTTCGCACAAGTCCAGCAAACAGCTCCTGCTTTACTCCGCGCATGAGAAACCGGAGCTTCTTTTCCTGAGCCTTGGTGGAGTCGGCGCGTCGAAAGAGCCGGGTCATCTCTTCGACGAAGAGGGTAACGCTTTCTTTAGGGGGTTGCACCCATGTCTTTAGCAATATGGCGACCCTTTCCTTGCAACCGATGCTTGTGAACGTGCTCAGGAATGTCGTCTGAAAGAGTTCCCAAGTTCTTAGCGTGCATTCTTGCTTTTCGAACCACGTCTTCGCGACATCTTCTAGGTAGAAATAGACGTCCTATTGAAAATTTGCCAAATGGTGGGCATGATGGGACCCACTACCCACCATCTTGGTAGATTATGTTTTCGGGTAATGATGAACGGATGGTGGGCAAATGGTGAATGGTGGGAGTGGTGAACAGATGGTGTTGGGTGCGAATGGCGGACAGATGGTGGGCATAATGGGACCCACCATCTTGGTGGATTATGATAATGGGTAATGACGGACAGATGGTGAAATGTGAAGTGATGTGCAGATGGTGGGTGAATGAGGGATAGATGGCGGACTATTAGAGTGGCGGGCATATGGGGGGGGGGTACTGATGATGGACAGAGGGTGGGTGGATAGTAGACAGACGAAGGACGATGATAGTGGTCGGCAGGTTACGGTTGGACAACGCTGGATGTATGATAGGAAGGACTGGTAGATAATGATGAGTGTTGGAAGATATGTTTATGAATTATTTAAAAAGACATTGCACTTCACAACTGGATCTTAGATTACCTCGTACCGTTGATGTAATGGAATGAAAAAAACTTTATTTATTGAAAAAACTTTAGTTCGCTACCTCTGGTGTTAGTAAGCTTTCTTGTCTGCGTATACATGGGGCCAAGCATGCAGCTACATGTTGCTGCAGCACAAAATCAATGATGCTTCTTGCAACAAAGAATTGTGTTTATTTGTTGCTCTTGCTGTGGTGCCTAACTAATAGGCCCCGCTGGCTTGCCTTATAAAGTAACTTCTTTGGAGCTTGCAGATGGGAACGAAGCAGTTTTTTTGAAGTGGCACAGCTGGCCCCATGTGGTGCACTTGAAGTACATTTGATTTGTGGGGTTTAACGTCCCAAAACCACCATATGATTATGAGAGACGCCGTAGTGGAGGGCTCCGGAAATTTCGACCACCTGGGGTTCTTTAACGTGCGCCCAAATCTGAGCACACGGGCCTACGACATTTCCACCTCCATCGGAAATGCAGCCGCCGCAGCCGGGAATCGAACCCGCGACCTGCGGGTCAGCAGCCGAGTACCTTAGCCACTAGACCACCGCGGCGGGGCCTTGAAGTACATTTCCAGGCAGGCATTAGAGACGTGTTGTACATCATTGAATTTCACGTGTTGGCTTCATGTTCCCACGATGACATCCTAGGATGGGATTTCTTATCACGTCATCACGCCGTCGTAGACTGCGCTCGGGCCGAAGTGGAGCTGTTACCATTTCGTGATGCGCCTTCTGTTGATGCGGCCGTATCTAGTGTGGCTTACCTTGTCGTCGCGACGGACATAGACCTTCCTCCTTTCAGCGCCCAGTTTGTCCCTGCCTGCTGCGCTTCACTTTCTGACGCTACCGTCCTATTCACACCATCTGACATCTTCGGTAGCAGCCACCACACATCGCTACCCTTCGTCGTTCTTGAGCTTTGTCAAGACACTACTGGAATATTTCTTTCCAATCCCAATTCGTGCCCCCTCAGTTTGCGCTGCAACGAGACGCTCGGCCACCTTCAGCTTATCGATGAAGATACTATCGTACCTGCAGATTTCTTCGACACCAAGCCGATTATGGAGCTGAATGCGTTGGTTCCTCGCTTTGCCCTGAACACCGTGTCGTCCGATGCATTTCACCGTTCTATTGACAGCCATCTCGCCCCGGCTCAACGAGAGCAGTTTGTTACCCTGTGGCACGAATTCAGGCGTTCGTTTGACTTTCCCCAAGCGGTGCTAGGAAGAACGGACACTGTTGTGCACACAATTGACACAGGGAAGACTACTCTTTTGCACCAGCGCCCCATCGTGTGTCCCCGGCGGAGCGTCGCGTAATTGGAGAGCAAGTAGACGACATGCTACAGCGTGGAGTCATCAAGCCTTCTTGTAATCCTTGGTCTTCACCAGTTGTTCTCGTCAAAAGAAGGATGGTTCGATCCGGTTCTGCGTAGTTTACAGGCGCCTAAACAACATTACGAGGAAAGATGTTTGCCCTCTTCCAGCATAGACGACGCTCTCGATTTTCTCCAAGGTGCAGAACTTTTTTCCTCCCTTGAACTTCGCTCAGGTTATTGGCAGGTCCCAATGGCTGAGTCTGATCGTCCAAAAACGGCGTTCGTCACACCGGATGGTCTCTATGAATTTACCGTAATGCCATTCGGACTCTGCAATGCGCCCGCCACATTCGAGCGAATGATGGACAGCATTTTACGCGGTCTCAAATGGAACAAATGCTTGTGTTATCTTGAGGACGTTGTGATCTTTTCACCGGATTTCACTTCGCATCTCACTCGCCTCCGCAAAATTCTACAGTGCCTTACAAACGCCAGGCTTCAGCTTAACCTGAAAAATTGACACTTCAGGGCTAAACAACTCACCATACTTGGTCATGTCGTCTTGAAAGCCGGCATCCTTCCCGACCCTGACAAGCTTCGTGCTGTTGCCGAATTTCCTAAGCCGACTACAGTTAAAAACCTTCGGAGCTTTGTGCGCCTGTGCACCTATTTTCGTCGGTTATCCGGAACTTTGCTTCTATCATCGCTCCGCTTACCAAACTTCTTGCCAGCCCTGCAGATCTTTCGAATTGGACAGCAGCCTGTGATGAATCCTTCGCAACACTGCGCCAACTTCTTACCTCACCACCCGTACTGCGTCATTACGACCCTACTGCGCCGACTGAATTACACACGGATGCAAGTGGCGTCAGTCTTGGTGCAGTACTCGCGCAACGCAAACCAGGTTCTACGGAGTATGTGGTCCCCTATGTCAGCCGCGCCTTCACTAAGGCAGAAGCCAACTATTCTGTTACGAAAAAAGAGTGTCTGGCGATTGTGTGGGCATTAAACAAGTTTCGCCCCTATTTGTATGGCCAAACTTTTGATGTGGTAACTGACCATCATGCTTTCTGCTGGTTGGCTTCACTGAAATATCCTTCTGGTCGCCTCGCACTTTGGGCACTACGCCTCCAGGAATTCGGCATACGCGTCGTCTACCGATCGGGGCGAAAGCATTCTGTCGCAGATGCACTTTCACGATCACCCGTGAAATCTAATGATACGGAAATATCAGCCCTTGACCTTCCCGTCTCTGCAGTCAGCATCACAGACATGCCATCCGAACAGCGGAAGGACCCTTGGATTGTATCGCTCTTGAATATGCTTTCTGACGCATCAACTTCTGGTTACCCGCGTGCTCTTCACCGCCAAGCATCGTATTTCACCATACGGGATGGCCTGCTATACCATCGCAACTATCGAGTGGTGGGTCGTAAATGGCTGCTAGTCATACCCAGCCATATGCGGTCTGATATCTGCGATTATTTTCGTGCTGAGCCGCAACACGCACACGCCTGTGCGCTAAAGAGATATGAACGGATCCGCCAACGTTACTACTGGCGGGGTATGTACACGTTTGTGCGCAAAAACATTCGCTCATGTTCCCTGTGTCAGCAGCGCAAGACATTTCCTCATTCACCCGGTTAACTGCTGCCTTTACCATGTCCTGCACGCCCATTTGATCGTGTTGGGATTGACCTTTACGGCCCACTACTATGCTCTGTTGGTGGTAATCGATGGGTGATTGTGGCTGCTGACCATCTGACAAGGTTCGCCGAAACAGCAGCGCTGCCTTCGGCTGGTGCTCGTGACATTGCAACCTTCATCTTGCATCGGTTTGTTCTTCGTCATGGTGCACCACGGGAGCTCCTGAGTGACAGGGGCTGCGTATTTTTGTCTGAAGTTCTGCAGCAGCTCTTACAATCATGCCGTACGGTACACCGCACATCAGCCTACCACCCTCAGACGAACGGCCTAACGGAAAGTTTCAATAGAACCCTCGGAGACGTGCTCGCTGTGTATATTGTTTCCGACCACTCCAATTGGGACGTGGTTTTTCCTTTCGTGACGTACGCCTACAATACGGCGATTCAATCAACAACAGGCTTTTCTCCATTTTTCTTTTATATGGTCGTGACCCATGCAGCACACTCGACACAATTCTGCCATACAATCCTGATGCCTCCGAGTTCAGCCCAGTTTCTGAAATGGCCGATTATGCCGAAGAGTGTCATCAGCTTGCACGGTCCTTCACAGCCGATAATCAAGCCCTCCAAAAAATCGCCATGACCATGAACTTGCTCAGGACACTTTCCCCGTCGGTTCTCTCGTGTGGCTCCGACTGCCTTTCCACTCTCCTGGACTGACTCCCAAGTTTGCACCAAAGTATACTGGCCCTTACTGCGTCATACAGCACCATTCTTCTGTCACCTATGTGATTGAACTGCTCAAGCCGTCCACGGACAAGCGCCGCCTTGGTCGTGAGACGGTCAACGTCAGTCGCCTCAAGCCCTGTTACGACCCTCCTGTTCTCTCGTCACCTTGAGTCGCCAGGATGGCTCGTCTTCGTCACCGGGGTATTGTAGTGGGGAATTCGCAAGGCACTGACTAGTGGGACCATTCCTGAGTGCGAAGCGCGAGCGTGTGCACGAGCTGGAGAAGCTGGGCTGCCCGAGTATTTGTGTCTGTACCGGCTGCCTGCCTACTACCTGGCGTCGCTATTAAACTCCCTTGCAAAACGAGCATTTCACTGGTGGACTGTCAAAAGCTTTGTAAAAATTGGCCATAACAAAGTCCACATTTTCAGCTTTCCCTTGACAAAGTGCCACCATATTGGCATCATCATAAAGAGGACAGATTGGAGCTCAAGATAGCCACAAAATTGCACTTCTCCAATGAAAAATAAATCCAGCTTCCTTCCGTGTTTAGTTTCATCAGCTGCTAGCTGCAATTTCTTTGACCTCCAGTTTTTCATGTTTCAGTTTTTGAGCAGTTGCTGTCAGTCAAACCTGTGTCATTTCATAACAAATCACGCTATGGTCATTCCGTTCTCTGCACTTAGAATGTCAGACATTGGTGAGTGCCGCAAAGCTGTCCATACTTGTGGGCACATCATACAGACTTTTGTAATAAGCTTTACGTTGTTGGTAAGACAATATGTCCAGGAAATTTCAAAAAACTTTCATGTGCTTACTTAGATATTAAAAATAAACCAATAGCATTAGAGCACAAAATGAACCCTTGTAAATATCATTTTGCAAAAATTTTGACGAACTCGTGTCTAATTATCTAATTAGGTTTGGGGTGACGTTGAGAGTCTATCAAGTGTTGTAACCAAAAACTTAGACAGTTTCAAACCGATTTCAGTTCTGGTATCAGCACAACAAATTACATCTGCATGCCGAATTTCATCCCTTTAGCTTCATAAATAACATTGATATTTTTCATTGCCACGTCCTCCCTTAAAAACAGACTGAGCACATTCTGCCACATACCTCATTAACTAAAATGGTCGTAAAAGGAACATTTGGCTTGTTGATCTTGAGGATGAAGCACACAAAAAGAACTCTTGTTCTTAGCTACAATGAAGTGTGGAAGTTTCACAAGCTCTAATTTTTACAAAGGACCACTGCATAACATTACTCTTTTTTGCTGGCTTTCACCTCAACGAAGATCTTGTAGACTTCCTACTTTGCTTTTAAATTGTAGGAAACTGCATCTCTTGTCACAAAGCCAACGCTTTTATCAGCTTGAATTACCAGAAATTATTGCACATAAAACACAACAGCTGCCATAAAATTCTGCGACGTAAAAATGACCGTTTTTTTCTCAGTTTTCAAACTTTTATGCCCTTTTATACGAAGCAGACCCTAACGTCTACATTGGCTTATTCAACAACCTACTGGTTCATGATTAGTATTTGTACGCTAGAATTTGGAACTTTGTTGCATACACGGCATAAATGTTCTGGAATGCAAACATTTTTTAGCATGTTGCTTAAGCCCCTAGAGCCGCCTGGTAACGCTCGAAAGGGCCTCATGGTGATATATATTATCAAATTTCAGAAATTATTAACCGTATACTCATCAAAGATCTAAAATTTAGCCCAAAACTCTTTGCCAGCTCGCATACTACTGGCATTGTACTGGTGAGTTGCTAGAAAAGCTGATGTGGAAGTAAGGTACCGTCTTATATGAAGGCGTGGAAAGATTAGCAAACACCAGGAAAACCTTCCATTTTATGTCATAAGAATTTTATCGCAGCTGTCTTGTAAGTGTACAAGCAAAGAAGTTTGTTAAGAGCTTTAAAGAAATGGCTTTGTGGCAAAGATGCAGATCCATATAATTTCATGGCACGACGGGCAGTCAACAAGAACCTCAAGATAAAAGCCAGTGTAACAAGAGCGAAAAACAAGGCGGTGGCTCTGTCTAAGAACATGGAACCTGCAGAACTTGCACAATCTATTATAGCTGCCAAGAACAACGCCCTCTCTCTGTTCTTCACGGCCAGGACGCGTAAGCAGGTCGTTTCTTTCTGGACGATTGTGAGTGAAAAAGGTATGTAGTAGATTGTGATTCGTCAGTTTTCAATGAAGGGGCTCAGCTGTTGTGAAAAATCCATTTAAGACTGATCATTCCTCGTATATCACCCACTTTCTTCAAGCAAATTTCTCGGCAGTACTTCTCTTCAGCCGATGTTGAGCACCTATTTTATTCTGTTCCGTACAATGAACTGTTTTTTTTTTCTGTGCAAGAAGTTGCCTAGACGAGAGTGGTACTGTTGTCTTTCAGAATGCTGCAGACATGATGGTAGCTTCTTGAGCTTTTAGAGAAGTCCATCAGTTATAATGTAGATTTTCATGTTCAAAGACAAAGCATCTGCATAGGCTATTTGTGTTGCTCATAAGCTGAGCAGTTTGTTCGTATTTCTATTGACTGTGAACGCCATTCTAATGGTGGAAAATTTGAAGGTTTTGAGCTATGTTGGCATTTCTTTATTGTAAAGGAAGGAACCTCCACTATTTATCACACTGTTAACAAAGCTTTAGTGGCTTTTTGCTGTCTCTGGAAGGAATTGTGTTTACGCAAATGTTGCCAGGTTGTGGCTTGTTGATATTGATAAGCTTACACATCACTTTACAGAGCCAGTACACCTGTTCGCATTACCGACATCTACAAAATAATTGCTGCTATACAAATCATCGTATTTAACAACTGTAAAAAGAA
Organism: Rhipicephalus microplus; assembly: GCF_013339725.1. Classification (NCBI taxonomy): domain Eukaryota; kingdom Metazoa; phylum Arthropoda; class Arachnida; order Ixodida; family Ixodidae; genus Rhipicephalus; species Rhipicephalus microplus. The sequence continues at coordinate 79,523,421 of NC_051174.1, forward strand.
GTGCAGCTCAACATCACTACCGGTCTGAACTTGAAAAGTAATGCTCAAACAACATACAAAAAGCTTTTCGAAACCAATTGAATTGGTTGTAATCAAATGGCTTCTCTCATACGCTCCTTATTGTTGTCGCCAAATTGTTTTTCCAAAAAATCAAAAGTGACCTCTCTGGTACTTGTGCAGAACTAGAGAAATATGAGGCCTCAGCTCATGCCTTATATGCACGGGGCTGCACATATTCTGAAAAAGGTTGCAAGCAGTCATAGCATGCCAATTGTCTTTTCTGAGCCAGGGAGGCTAACTTAGTTACGCCCACATATACTATTTAACGTAAGCAACAAAAATGGTTGTGGCAAAAACACAGCAAATGTTGAGCAAAATGTTGCACTGGTGCTAAGGAATTTCCGCTATTCTACGGTAAGATGCGGGCGAGTCAGACGGGAAGATGCATGAATGAGAGCGCAGAGGAACAAATGCTTTGCATGAAGAATATAGAACACGTCGACATTCACCACCCATTGTGATTCCCAGTGTGAGCTCTACTTGATTAAGGTTCACATTTTCAGTAAAAGCAGGGACATCATGCTTTACGAAATCATTCAGGCATTTCATATAGAAGCATAGGAATCCTTATGTATCAGTGATACTTTGTTCTTTCTCTCCCAGATGGTAAAGAACTTTTTAGATCTCAGGTTGTCATAAGAGTGGTATGCGCTTGCTGTATGCCCAGCTTGCAGCGCATGTCTGCGCATATAGTGCATACTTCGTTGCAGTATAAGCTGAATAAACAGTTCAAAAATTCGTGCCCTTTCAACACCTTCCTTCAATATTGGTTCACACAAAAACAGCCCTACCTTTATGGCTTTTACCTCAACATGGACCAATTAGCCAAGCAAAGTGTGCTGCTGACCGGATTCATGAATTTCGTTGTGCATTTACTCTTCTGAATATGTAAGGATGGATTAAATAGTAAACCTCCAGTTTATGACTTGATGTTTCTTATAAACATAGATGCGCATTTTCCCTATGTCGCAGCAATTGCTGAGGGCACCTTTATACCGCGCCTGTACACAATCACAGGACAAGTGGGTGTGTTCTACAAAACGTCGTAATACCAGAGTCGTTGAATACTTTTACTGGTCATGAGCTTCAGCGAAAGTTGATATAGAGACAGGAGCAACTGCTAGGGGCACCCTCGCCCACGGCGGGCCATCGGGGCAGCCACGGCGCTACAATTGTATGGCACGCACCTGAGCTGTGAAACTTTAATAAATGTAGCCGTAAAGGTTGCATACGTCTTCAGAGTGATGTTAGCTTAAAAAAAAAGTCGAGAGAGATCTAATACAATGAAATTCAGCATCAAATGAGGCCTCGAAGCTAGAAATTCGATGGCATGCTGACTCTACTGTAAAGTATCCTACCATTATATAGGCATGCTTATTTTTTTCACTAAAGCATCTAGTGAACAACTGCGTACAATTTAGAGTTTTTTAATGACTATGGTGGTTTTTAACGCGTGGTTGCAACTTTTCACAGCACATTTCTAAGCTTCCGGGCTATATATACATTCGGTGTTTCTATATACAAAGATACAGATAATAAAATTGCCTCCCACCTATTACACCAACTGCCACTTTGGAGAAATCAATGCTTTTACATTGCAACTGATGAGACTCAAGCAATACTTCATTTTCTGTTTTCTTGCATTTATTTATCACTACAGTGCCGTAAGCATTCCAAGTTCGATAGGCCACGCTATGTATTTTGTCGGTCCTTTACTCTGCTGTGTAGCTTACTCAAGCTGTTATTTCTCAGCCCTTTTTTTACTGTTTTCAGTGTAAAGGGGAAAAGTTAACCCTAATATTGTAAACAGCGCAACAATCTGGCGCATTTTAAATCCGATATTTATTATTATAAATCAACAAATGAAACAAAAAGCCAAGAATATTTTCAACTCTGCGTAGCTACTCTGAATCTGCTACTAGAAAAATTTAATAAAACCAATATGCACACCAGCTTGACACTAACGGGGTGGGTGGAGTGGAGGCATTATTTAAAAGCCTTCAAGTTTTGCAAAGCATTTATTCAGGAAGAGAAGTTTAAATAAACAGGCAGCTCCTACTCTATCAACAAACAAGAAAAGCATGATGCCCAAGACAGTTCAAATAAGCTGTATATTGCCATAATTCGTCACTGAAGAATATCTCGGTCAAACGTGTTAGCCGCGAGATCAACATTGTACACCAAACCACGAGCTTTTTTTTCGGTTTGACTAGGGGTAGAGTTGGCTTCTCCTGCACATCCCGCGCTCTCAAAATTTCACTTGTCTCAGCTCTGTTGATTTTTCTTTTATAATGGGCATTGCCTGCCACATATTTTTGGTACGGGCAAAGGACTTGTTTTTTTTATTACATCTCAATAAAGATGGTAAAGTCAAAAGGCTTACATGGCTCCTCAAACGAGAAAATTTGACCGACTGCGTCCCGTGCAGGAGGCGTCCGCATGCGACACAAAAAGTTATCTTCTCGTGCTCATGACGCATGGTTATGAAAAGTTGACTTTGTACGCTTATATAGCTTGAGCAAAATTTGCGCCGCATTCTGGTGCAATTGCTTTTGCGCAGTCACCCTAGCAAACATCAATTGGTAGCACTGAAGTCTCTGTTTCATGCAACTAATGTGTGCTTTGATTTTTCCAAGTTGTCGAGAGCTGCATGTAGCTCCGTCTGCTTGACATATTACGTCTACAATTTTTGTAACTTTATTGTCTATATAAACAAAACAGTGAAAGATTCACTCATTGGGTTTCTGTGTTACCTACTTGCATGGAACGAGGAAGAGGCGGCCGGTATGCTCACCTTCAATAAATGTATCATTATTCATTGCAGCTATATCAAGAGGCCTCATGCACAGTCTGTTGAAGCATGAAAATTCTGTTTTGTGAGGTATGAAAAAACAAATCCTCAGCCAACATCATAAAAAAGATAGCAGGCAATGCCAATTAGAAAAGAAAAATGAACACGGCAGAGCCAAGTGAAATTTTGAGGGTGAAGAATGTGCATGAGAAGGGGACTCCATCCTAGTGGAAGTGGACGACAAAAAAGCCCATGTTTTAGTTTACAGTGTGGTTCTCGCTGCTAAAATATTCCGTCAAGTTAATCTTGAGTGACGATTTACTGCTATGCGTAGCTTAATGAGGCTGTCTAAGAGCTCTTGCGTTTCTTGTTTGCTGTAGAGTAGGAGGTGCCTGTTGATTTAAAGTTCTCTTTCTAAATGAGTGCTCTGTAAAGCTAAGATTTTTTATCACTGCCCCTTCCCAACCCCATTATTGTCAAGTTGGTTAGTGTCATAACAGTTTCATTACTTTTTCTAGTATCTGTTGTAGAGTAGGTACGTAGACTTAGAATTATGCTTGGATTTTTGTTTCATTTTATTATATATAATGATATTTAGTGGATATAAACTGCCACAGAAAGTCAAGTTGCTTACAATATTATTGGTTGACTTGTAAGTATTCATGATACTTTTTTGTTAAACTTCAGAGATATAGTTGGATGGTTCCAAGTCTCAGGAAAAATAATTGAATTGTGACAGACCGTCCTCGATAGTTGTAGGAATTTTACTTGTCCTGAGTGCGATGAATCTAGCTTTCACTATTCTTGCTTCAACATTTTTATTGTTTTTTTTTCGTTTTCAATGTTTTCTCGTTTTTCAAGCTTTTCTTTTTGCCTCTTGATTTTTTAGTTTTTCCCTTTTTATTTTGTGTTCTCGCTCTGTTATCTGTTATTCCCTTTCATAAAACAAAATTTTAGTGTTTTAAACTTCTGTATCTTTTTTATTTGGTTTTTTTACTTTTCCTCCTTCTTTCTAGTTTTCTCTCCTTTTTACTCATTCTCTTCTCCTTTCTTTCATTCAATGTTTTTACATACTTTTTGTTTACATTCATTTGACCAAATTCAGATTGACTGTACCCAAGCATAGACAATCGTTTCATAACAATAATAAATGTTTTCCTTGTAGAATTGGTTAGGAGTCAGCAGGGGCATTTGCTTTCGCTCTTTATTGTAGAAATGCAGTATAGTTCTAATCTATTCTTTCCCTTTTTTCATGAACAGTAATTCCGTCATGAGAAGAGTTTGAGTTCGCAATCCATTATTTGTGAATTGCTTTGAACACCTAATTGTCCCGTAAACGTTTTCCAGCTCGCTCACGCTTCCTGTCAACGCTTGGTAGGCGAGTGAACTGTACATCTTTTTGCACTACATATTAATATGCCGCGAGGTCGTGAAAAATTCTCGGCACAGCCTCGGCAAAAGCTTCGAAACGTTGGGTGGTGACTTGACAACATCTCCGATTTACCATTGGTACACGTGAGCGATGTCACTCTCATCGAAGTGCCTTTCGCACACCTGCACATTCAGGGAAACAAATGTAAATTATCAGACTATTGTCGCGGCGTTTCACACTTCCGCTTTTCACGCCGATCACTGTAGGCAGCGAGAACTCCGAGACTTTTTGTCGTCTTTTTGTGACCGGATCGACAACCAAGTAACCAGCAGGTATACGGTATTCTACCCTATATTCAGGCTCAGCACGCTATGCACGATACTAATCATGAGGTAAAAAGCTGCGCGACGGCACACTACGATAATATGCATTGACCCCATAGCGAAACCAGCAGCCAGGTTCCCTCTGGTTTGCCCGATGTCTCGCTGCCTCCACTTCCAGCGCACAAAGCTCTCCCCAAGAATTACAGTGAACCTTCACGAATAGTTAAAGTATTGAAAGACTCTGGTAATATCTCTGGTTTAGGTCCCAAAGCACAATATAATTATGAAAGGCGTCATGATGGAAATCTTCTCCAGCTCATCAGCAGCTGTAAAGACAGCATTTGCACCATATGCCCTGCCAACTTTTCTTATCCTGTGAAATTAGGCAAGAAGTGCAAAAATACGTATAGCCCCCATGTTACTGTTACTTTTTGCATACATGTTTAGAATTAACATAGTGGGATTTTTCAGACGTTCAGTGAGAGTGGCTACTGCAAAGTGAGGATAACTCATGTCTACTGGATGCATGACCACTGTGTCAAGGCTGACCTTCTTTTGTGTACAGACTGTAAATTGTATGACACCAATAAATTGTATGACACCAAGCAGTGCGTCGGCTTGCTTCATGCCTTACCGCGTATAAATATTTATTGGAACAATGTTTTAAAATAGTGACCATTGCTGCAGTTCTGGAGAGTGCATTCTGATAAAGCTGACATTATTCAATGTTTTAACACTATTTTGAAATGCATGACAGCTTTCAACTAAATATGGTCCCCAAAATGTTCTGTTGCAACTGTTTTCTAGTTCTTAAATTGCCACGCTGCGCTGTGCAATTTTCGATTTATGTTGCATTACAAGCTGTTAGTTTTTTAAGAACAATGGTGAGATATGTTTCTGCCTCCGAAATGAATGTAGTAAAGCAAAACAAAATAAAAATTATGAGCATTTTTAAGGGTGAAATTGACTGATCTTAAGTAAGAAGACGCAAGAAACCAATGTGCAATGAAATAATCGAAGAAACTAAGCAAAGTTTTGCAATCTGAACTAAAAACTAACTATTAAAAAAACATGACTAACAAAGTTTGTGCGCCATCACTTCTTTAGGAGTTGCATAACCATAGTTTTAGTGAGGAAGAATAGACAGGTCACACACCAAAGAAAGGCTCTGCGTATATGTTGTGTATTTGTTACATGTTTTTCTCAATATAGATTGGTTTAAAGCCACTAGAAAAATACAGATACGCTACTCCTAATTTCTGGGATGTAAAACCCAACAAATCTGCATCAGTTGGTATGTGTCCATCATTACAAATGAAGAAAAGTGTAGCCTGGTTGGTAGATTCGACGCATCTCCATCCTCGTAGTCTGCAGTAGTCAAGTTCATACTGTAGTATTTGTTTACCAAGATGCAAGAGACTTGTACCAGGCGAATGGCAATAGGAGGAATGTATTAGTTTTGTGTGACACTTGGCCCTCGTGACAAAAATCATAGGGTTTTGGAGACGCATACACCAAAGATAAACAGGCACTGTATGCCTCAGGAATCACTGCTCTGCATGTCTAACTGCAAGAAATTAATTTTTGCGAAAGGTACCTGTGCCAGCATAAGGTGTCGCCAAGTACAAAAAATATTTAATAACTATAGGACAGTGTTCGCAGCCATGCATAACAGTGAATCAAATCAATAATGAAAACAAGGATTGGCTGCCAGCCTGAGCGGTTCACAATGAGAAGTACTACGAAAATACCTAGCGTCTGTAGCCGCACTCCTGTATAGCCAGAAATTGCTCTTACATTCTAAATAAGAGCAGCGTGAAAGCACCATCTTATTTTCAATATGTAGGACCACTTCAAAATACTGCTTCAGGAAAGTTCAGGCATGTTGAAACGAGAACAGCATGAAGCAATTAAATATTGCACAAAACACCACGAGCCGTGGCTACATTGGCTTAGCAAGAAGCTGGACTTCGAACTCCCTCAAAACCTAATTGTTCTAGGTGAATATAAACACTCACACAAATGCTACACAAACATGTAAAGTAAGGCTGGTGCACAACCTATCGAAAAAATTTGACTATGCCCTCGCATGATATGTAACATGTATATGTTATCTGTGCTACCTTCATCATGAAGCTGTAGCAATAACGCGAATTTTTCCTGTACGAGGGTCCTCACAAGAAAGGCTGCAGTGACTGTAGAATTGTCTGAATGCAGTGCCATTACTAAACGTGCAAATGGGTGTAGTGCGTGTTACACAACGACCCATGCCATGAGCACAATACTCTCCTGATATTTTGGTGTCTGATATAGGTTGCTTTTACTAATTAAACTAAACTTGAGTCAAATGACAAGTTTTGTCATCTTCAGAACTAAATTTATTTGAAATCTGATATTGATTTGTGAAACAAATGTTCGCTATAATCAAGGAGATTCTTTTGCTACATCAGCACTGCTTTATGTTTCTTAATCAGACGAAACCTCACCACTTGGGAGAAAACACACATATATTATAAGGCTAAATGAGTGGAAATATTGTCAGAAAAGTTTACAACGAAGGCAGTGGCTTCCCAGCATTATTCATAACTCCGGTTGACACCAGCATTGGCTGCATGAGGACATCGCCAGGTTCACCAGGCCTGAAGGAGGCCTCAACAATTTTTTCGTTAAAGCAATGCCAATGATTTGATTTGGTTTCGTGCCAATGAATTCTGGTGAAGCACATTTTGAGGGAAAGTTGTGCAACAAGGCTGTTGGCAGACAGCTCGAAGCTTGGGCCAAGCAGGCATACTCTCATCAACACTAAATACTCAACACTAAATAAATGTCACCGACAAATACAGTTAGCATTGCTGATCATGGCAGTTGTACATTGTGCACTGATTTATTTGTATGTTAGACAATAACAGCAGGGAAAATAACCTAGATCACTAATAATACATAACATCACCATCAGCCACATGCAAATATGGGCCCTTCAACAATGAGCGATAAATTTAATGTGAATGTTATCTGAACCGAAGCTGCATGGTTTATGCAAATTTTGCTCATTACTCTTACTCAAGCAATATTGCTCATATGAATTCTATTGATTCAATTTCTGTGGTATACTTGTTTGTGTACAGCCAACAACCTCAACACTCAGTGTTGCACAGTGCATGTCAGTGGATTTAACGCTGCGTCTTTGGCGAGTTGGCACATTTACGTGTTTGGTGGACCGTGCAGCATGGTACCGATGAGCAAACGAGAATTCGATGACACTTCACTCCTCTTTGTGCCAAGCTGCATGTGACCCAAACAAGCCATGCAAGTGCTGTATTATCTATTTTAGATGCAGGATGGCTTATTTTTTTAGGCACGTACACAATAAGTGCATATATTTATAGCATACTTTATCCACGTGAAAACTAACATTTATGGTACCGTAATAGAGCCTCAGCTAGATTTTGAGGGCACGATGATTGTGCCGCTTTGTAAAACTGAAAACTGAAAACTTTGAAAACTGCAGTCCACCATCAGTTCCACCTGTTGAGCCCGAATAACCTACAAAAGTTACTGCATAAGTGTCTATAACATAAACATATTGATCAGCGCTTGCTACAAGCTATACAATTGCACAAGTTAGGAAGCAAGTAATGCCAGTCTGCTACGGGCAGAAGTTGAGTTCAAGGTAAAATGAGATGCAAAATTCGTGAAACGGGGTGCCGGCGACAACTTGCGTTCACAATTTTCGCAAGTAATACCTATGCCGCATGTAACTTTAGTGTTACATGCGGCATAGATATTACTTGCGAAATGTTACATGCAAAACCACGTTTTGTTCATGAAAGATGCCGTAGTGAAGGGATTCGAAAATATTATTTTGGGGCTTTGCTAAATGCCCAGAACACGAACCTGTGGCATTTTACTTTTACTGAAATGGGACCGCCGCAGTTGGGACGAAACCCGCGATCTTCCGGTGAGCAGCAGAGCACCATAACCCGTCCTCCACCACAGCGGACTGAAAATTCTGCCGAGAGTACGGCTTAAATCTGGTCAACATGCATCAAGGTCAAAATTTGGCTCATAACTTGTACTAAACACAGTCTAATGCTGAAGAAATGGAAATTTAACCAATGCGTTCTGCTCGCTATTGCTGGAAAGACTTAAACAATGTCCGTTTGATCTTCGAAAGCTTTCGCAGGTCACGTTCCTCAATAACGCACAAAACGCACACCTAAATAAAAAACAGCGTTAAGCAGTGCGTGTGCGGGAGCTAAATCGCTATCTTGAAAAAGGTCTCGCGCGAGCACAGTGTACACAAATACAACAGCATGCAGTACCAACACGTTATGCGATCTCCTTAGGCGACAATAAGAACAACTCACAACGTATGAAGCGTGACTATCAAAATTACTTACCACTGGCTAGAAAGCACGCTGTCCGCTGACCACAAGTGTTCAAGCAATGCGCCGAGTGAAGAACGGCCAGCGATCCTCGTCCACCGCACCCCGTGTCAAAGCATTTTGCAGGGCTCCAGAGTGTGTCGTCGGGAAAGGATTGCGCCACTGCTACTCACTGATGAGTAGGGTGCTTCGATGGCAGCGTTGCTTTGAAGAACATGACTAGGAAGTCGTGACATAGCTCTTAGCAGAAGTGTGTCCCCAGAGAAGTACGGGCAAACAGCATAAGTCTGCCGCTTCACCATTTCACTAATGCTGCCACGCACACGACGCGCCCCTCTACATAACTGCCTTTACATAATTTTATGTTAATATAATTCTCTCAAGACGTTGGAACAGTCTGAGCTTGCACATTTAGAATACTAAAGGTAACAGCTCGATTAACGCGAATATGTTTTTTGATGGTATTTTGCGGTCGTCCATCGGGGTAGACATGAAGCTTGGGCCCGTATTTACAAATAACGTTTTTCTTGCGAGTAAACGCAGCCTCTATTAGAGGAAATCCTAAGTAAAGGTAAATAAATTGGACATTTCAAAAGTCCACCTTATGGCGTTTTAAGGGCATCTAATGAAGGACGTCCTTATCACTGTAAGCCTGATATAACCTGGTCTAACCAAGGGCGTGGTATGACAGTCATGGGAGGAAAGCTACGCACGTTTTAAGATTGAATCATTCACTATTGCGCGCATAACTTATTCGCACAACAAAAGGCTAAATAAACTGCACACTTAAATTGCCAAAAGGCAAGCGCGGCTAGTATTCGACAACAAAGTTTCATGTTACTGACTTTTGTTGACAACTTTCTTTTCGGCTAAACACTATTCGTCATAATAACATACCTCCCAAATTACACGTCATTTGCACGTGGCTTGTGGTGTTTGTGCGTTACATGTGCGTTTGGGAGTGAGATCTCATTAAAGGATATTGTGGGCAGTCTCCTAGTTCAATTTGGGGGTCTTGCAGGTTCTTCCCCATTCGGATAGCGTCACGAGGTGGACTTGCAGTATTGTCACCATGTGTTGTGTTGTGTTGTCGTGTTCTGGCCGCCACAAAGAGTGACGGTGGTAGAGAAACGGACAGTGTGTGCGAACTGAAGTGAATGCGCGGGATTGGTGTGTGCATGTGGGGCGAATTTTAACTCCCAATGTATTGTAATTTGGTTTTACCCTAATCAATTGGTAAAGCTCTCGCCTTTACGTGCATGTGTTTACTTCAGCTGGTGTTAGCACATTTGCCGTTGGATCAACGCACGTACGGACGTACAACTGCGGAGATTCTTGGATTATTTAAAAAAAATGAGAAGGCTGATGGAAGCAAGATGGAAGCCTGGTGGATGATGGTGGCATGATGAAAAGCGCATGACAGTATGCGAAATCACTCATTTGTAGTGTTTCATTCTTGAATGCGTAGATATATATGTTTACGGTCAAAAGAAACCAACGCTGCTGATTACGCTTTCCAGAACGTTTGTTTTCTTAATTCCTGTGGTGTAAACAACGCTTCAACTTTAGTGGAGCACAGAATATGCGGCCGGGAATATGTTAACATTTCGCGCACGTACTTACATCAGTTTGACATCTGCGCTTATTTTCTTTGTTGTGATGTTTAGAAGACTAGAGGTGTCACTGTGAACATGACAATAAATGTTTTACATCGGTGTGCAGTTCTCAACAAATAAATCGGCTCTACTTCGCGATTGCCCCTTTTATTATTTGAGCAGAACACAACGGTCACTTGAAGTCGCTACGCTATAAAGACAACTCTGGTAAATCTTGCACACTCTATTGTTCGAGCCGTACCTTTAAGTTGACAAAGTGCTTACGAATATGCATTAACTTTTACTTTCGACATGCCTCGCGATAAGCCCCAGCAAATTTGACTTTCACCTTTCAGGTCTATCACCATAATTTCCACCGGAGGTTAATCATACCGACCGATCCCGCACAGGTGTAATAAGCGCTTGTGGGTTTCAGAATACACAAGTTTGACAGTGAAAATAACAATACAGCACAGCTGCGGCATTATTTACCTTAAATGAAGCCTTTTATATTGTGTACGGTGTCCACGCAAGAAGCGACAAACACCGATGTGACGCGCTTGCAGCTCTTCTACCAAAGGTACGCCTCCCGTAACGGACAGCAGCCGGTCGCACTCGCCGGATCTTCACTGGCTCTTATGCGAGCACATAGATACGTCAATTCATATGCTTACCGAAACAATTTAATAGCATAATGTTTCTGGCGCACTGCATTCGTTTTGGCCAAACCATTATGTAGTTGTTCCTAATGACAGAGGAACAGCAGTGCGCTGGTACGACTGCGCTGTGCGTTACGGAAAACACATGAAAATCAATTGTGTGGGCGTATCTATCAATTGACCATAAAAGTGTCATAAAGCCTGAACTAATATCACCCTTTGGAAGGAGCGAGAAATGGATAATAAACTTGGCAGTAACTACCGATAAACTCTACCTGCTCCTCTGTCCATTGAGTTGTTTTTTCTTGCATTTGTAAATTGTAACCAAAATGTAGCGCTGTTGCCACTGTCGCAGTCGCAATTGTTACAGGCAGCAGTTGTTCGTGCTTATCAAATGTGCAAATTCTGGTAGCAGGTGCAGATCCCGTCCCTCCCGAGTAAGCGACCACCAGAACTGGAGTTAAACAGTGAATTTGTGAGTTGACTACTTCTTTAACACCCATGGCCCCGTCCACCATGGTTGGTGTGGCCACCGTGGTTGGTGTGTCAAGTTCAAAATTCGAAGGTGGCAGGTTTGGTTGCGCGCTGACGCATCTTTTTTGTGGGTGCTTTCTAAATTGTTTTATACAATTGTTTTATATATATGTTTAGTGGCAGCTCGTCGCGGCGCTTCTGACGCTGCTTCCCGCTCCAGCATTGTCGGCTGGAGCGCGCCATCCACGATGCGCTCCACCATACGCCACCATACACCATGTACCACCAACATTTTCACCGACATAATCCATCAACATGGTGAACGGTGGAATCCACCATTCCTCTGGTGAACGTTTTTTCAATTTTTTTGTCCCTTCAGGAGAAAAGGAAGTAATACTAGATGTATGTGATTTAGCGAGTACATCTTTATATTGCACCAGTGCATCGCAATCGATGAATCACATCCGAGAAACCAATGCGTTCGTGTTAGATTACGTCACTTGTAACTGTGGAGCACAGCAATCTGGATCAAAAGGCATCATTCTTTTGCTTTATTAGGCCAAGCATGTAGGTGACGCAATACCTCATTTTAGAAGTGTTCTACTTTTTCGCTTATGTTTTATCCGATTAGTTAGGTCGGGTTTGTGTGTAGCACGATCACTGATTGGTTCAGAATTGAATTTTTCAACTTCAATTTTCATTGAAGAGAATTACCTGTAGGAGCGCACTGATAACTGCAGCGCAAAGTACTACATTTAAAGTTGTATCACAAAAAATCCAAGATGTTTTCAAACAAGTACTGCACGTCATATATAGAGCTCATCTCCAAGCGATTATAATAAATAAAGTAGGCGCCGATTGATGCTGGCTCATTATCATGTGTTATTATCACTTCTATTGCACCAACCCACCCACACTCTAAGGCAAAGAGGTGTTAAAAGGGTGTTTGGTCCGTCCTTTTGAAACAAATGGGGCTGCCACAATCATTAATCCCTTTAATGACTAACGGCACCGAATCTAACAGTCGCTTCAAAGGACTAACATTTAGTCCACACACTTACACTTTAGTGAGTAACCGTTAGTTCCACAGTTCACCCCAGAGGACTAAATATTATTCTTCACACTTGCACCTTATAGAGCAACTGTTAATCGGCATATTTACACCTTACCGGGCAACTGTTAGTTCTCACAGTTGCAATTTCCGGACGAACGGTTGATCCACTCAAATACTCCTATCGGATGAACTTTTTGTCTCTAGTTCAAACATTGTTTCTTTTTTATTTGTTGCCAGGCCTAATACTTTTTTCGCGTGTTCTTCTGCGCAGTCAGCAACAGGTCGCGCAGAAAAGAACACGCGAAAAAGTAGTTAGCCACCTATTTGTAACTGCTTTCGCAGTCACGGCAACAATGAACGACAAAAGTGAGACATCTAAATCTTTTATTTTTCTACATACACATGAAGTTCCCCCAATGTTTTAATTAAATTCATAGCGAAGTGTACAAGTCCAGTCTCATTGTCAAATCTTGTTCACTCCTTGAGAAGCTCCTCCGACGGAAGCGATAGATAACAGGCATTGCGGACGCCAGCGCACGCAGCCTTCTGCCTGTTGTGTTCCCACGGCTGCACATACAATAATATAGTAAAAATAGTTAGACACATGTGACAGAAGATAACGCGCGGGAGAGACGCCGGGAGGTCAAAAGAAAAAAAAAAGAAAACAAACATCCAACGCTCCCCGGGCGCGCGCTCTCCCCTCGGAAGCGTGGCTTCGCCAACGAACCTCCTCACCCCACATCGGCGGCCGAGCAAGCCCGCGAAATTTCTAGAACGAAAGAGGCGTGGTCACGCCGGGTTGAGTCATCCATCGCGGAGGGCATTCCAACCGTCTCGCCCTCTCCCCAGCCTTCGCTGCGTATCGCGCCGACGAAATGACGAGAACCCTCTGGAATCTCGCTCGGAAGGTATTTAATCGAGCAGCCGAGACGAGAGAGCAGGAGAAGACGGAAGTTAGCGCCAGAGCGCGTAGGGATTCCGCCGTGTAGTCGGCGAAGGTTTTGTCCGTAGAGACAAAGCAGGAGAAGAAGATGATTTCCACCTGAGGGGTGACGACTCGAGCTACAGGCAAGAGCGTGTGTTTACCGCTATCGAGCGAAGACGCGTGGCAACAGCTGCGTGTGGGAAGCCGACGTGTTTCCGGCGAAGAAGTTCGAAGCTTGGAGAGTGGCCATTTGAAGACTCGAGGTTTCCTGGAAGAGAAACTTCGGCGAGGTTTCCTGGAAGAGAAACTTCAGGGGGCAGCGGAACGACAACGCTGGACTTTTAGTGAGTGATTCTCGGAAGAGTATCCTTCGGACTTTTGTTCCAAGGACTTTGGACTGAATAGGTTTTCTATCTCTTTATTCTTTAAGTGTCTTCGTTGTTCAATGCATGCGACTGCATTGTAGTGTGTATTGTTGTCTGTGTTCGTTGTTTCGAGTGTGGCTGATTGTACTGTGTAGTACGTTGTTTGATTGGTGACATATTGCCCTCATCTATCGTGGAGTGTGCATTCTTGTGTATGGTTTTCGATCTGCCATTATTGAGAATATAAGTGTGTTTTGTTTATCAACTCTCGGCTCTGACTTGTTCTTTGGGCCACAGCTGCCGTCCGCTGGCGCGCCAAAAAGGACCACTTCTAAATTGTCCACGCTTTCGTGGTGCGGTTCGGGGGCCGATACTTCGGCCCTTGGAATTAACCCGGCGATCGCCTCCCTAATAAACGGGACATGTATGACAATTAATCTGGCGTCCGCGACAGGACCTTTTGGTGCACAGTGTGTCCAAAGTAGTGAGAAAGAGCCTCGAGTTGTTGATAGTGCTATCGGAACGATTCTGTGTGTTGTTCAGTGTTCTCGTTAACGAGTGCGGGGGAGTGTTCCGATAGACTGATTTAGGCAGATACTTTTTGCACGCTGCAAGGTTTTATTTGCGAGTTGCGAGACAAAATGGATCTCGAAAAGTTAATCGCTCTTGGTGAGGAGATGGTCTTTCTGGCGCGGAACTACGGAAGTGGGTCACCCAGAAGGAAAAAGAAGAAAAAGAGAGGGCCTAAGAAGAAAAGGCAGATGAGCTGGAAAAAGAAAGGTTGGCGGTCGAAAGAGCCAAAGCGGAAAAAGAAGCTGAGTTGGAGAGAGAGAGGTTGGCAGCTGAGAGGGCCAAGGAAGAAAAAGCAGCTGGGTTGGAGAGAGAGAGGCTGGCAGCTGCGAGAGAGAAGGAAGAAAGAGAGGCAAAGGAGCGACAGCTGAAGGAAGAAAGAGAGCAACAATTGAAGTTGGAATTGGAGAGAGAAAAGTTGGCAGCTGAAAGGGCGAGAGAAGAAAGAGAGACAAGGGAGCGACAGCTGAAAGAAGAAAGAGAGCTGCAATTGAAGTTGGAGCTGGAGAAAGAAAGACTGGCAGCTGAGAGGGCGAAAGAAGAAAGAGAGGAAAAGAAACGGCAGCGACAGCACGAGATGGAACTCGAGCGGCTCCGTTTGCAACAGCGAAGTGAAACTCCCGTCCAAGGTAGAGTTGAAAGCCGCGAACGGGAGGACCACGGCTTCCGCTTGAACCCAAGCAAGCTGCTCGTAGCGTTTGATGAAAGGAAGGACGACCTTGACGCGTACCTTCACCGATTTGAGACGATTGCGAGGAGCCAGAATTGGCCGGAACACCAATGGGCAACTGCTTTTTTAGTACCTGCTTGAGTGGTGAAGCGCTCAGTGTGTACGGCAGGCTGACGCCGACCGATGCAGCCAACTACGCAAAGGTGAAAGCTGCTTTGCTGAAGCGATTTAGATTTACTGTAGAAGGTTTCCAGGGCAGATTTCGGACAGGAAAGCCAGCTGATGGTGAGACGGCTACGCAGTATGCCGCCTGACTTTGCCATTATTTCGACAGATCGATTGAACTTTCAGGGACAGCGCAGGAGTACGATGAAGTTAGAGAGCTCCTAATTAGAGAACAATTTCTTACTAGTTGCCACCCAAGCCTGTCGCTGTACTTGAAAGAGGGGAAGGCTGAGTCACTTGAAGGAATGCTTCAATTGGCTGATCAATTCTTGGAAGCGCAAGGTGGAACTAATTTGGCCAAGGTCAAGAAGGATTGTCCCGATGATTCGAAGAAATTGGCTCCCGAAGAAAAGAAGCGTGCACCAGAGAGCATTCCACGATGTTTTCTGTGCAACCGAGTGGGTCATCGCGCGAAAAACTGTCGAACGATCTTTACGAGCTCTACGGCAGTAAAATGTTTTAAGTGTGGTCAGACTGGGCACAAAACAGACGCATGTCGAAACGGAGCGAATCAAACTCACCAGGTATCCTGTGTGCTAGCAGCACCTAAATCCGAGGATAATGCCGTCACCGACGGATTTGTAGAGTTGAAAAATGGGGAGAAAATTCCTATTGTGGGTGCTGTAATGTCAAAACAGCCAACCGGTGTTGCGAAAGGAATGCCAACGCTGCCTGGAAAAGTTGCCGGCAAAAAGATTATGGTGTTAATAGATACCGGCAGCTCCACTGTTATCGTGCGGAGAAACTTGGTACGGGAAAGTGAGTTAACGGGCCAATGGAAACCGGTTTGCCTAATTGACCGTATGGTTCGGATGCTTCCCGAAGCAGAGATTGAGGTTGAAACCCCATACTTCAGCGGGAAGGTTACAGCTCTATGCATGACGACCCTCCTGTACGACCTCGTCATCGGAAACATCGACGGGGCGCGAGGGCCGAATGATTCAGAATGTTTGGGAGAAGACCCTAAGATAGAGCCCTCGCCAACCCAGCGACCACAAGATACAGTGGAGGAGCAGCCCGTGATGGATCTCACTAGAGTCCAAGGCGAAGCCGCGGCGCAAGAGACAGTGAATGAGAAGATGATCGTGTTGAATGAGTTCACGGGCCGAGCAACTGGACTTACGTCGGCACGACCTCAACCGACCGACAGTGTGAAGGAGACGGAGTTGACCAGCCGGGCAAAATGTAGAGCCATGATCAAGCTGGTAAATAAACAGACAGGACCCGTCGAATAATATCACCCGTTAACGGTGTCGGAAGTGACAACGATGGCTGAGACGACGCCTCAGATATCGTCGTTGGAAAGGGCTCGCCGAAAGAGAACGTGGAAACACAAGAAGAGATCGAGCGAGCACCGCAAGAAAGGGTGCAAGCGCCACTCGGAATGCACCGGATAGGTGTCGAGGTCGAATCTGAATATGTTTGGCAGTGCTGAGTGCCATATGTTGTGTTAATGTTGTGTTATCCTGTGTCACAAGTGTCGAAGTGTTTGTGCTGTGATGTATAGTGTTGTATAATTGTTGTAAAGCCAGAACCTTGTACGTTTGTATTGTGTGGAATGTGTGATGAAGCGTTGTACTCATGTACTTGCGGTTATATTTCGTGTGTGTGAGATTGATTTGTAATGTCCAATCGTTTTGAGTGATATATTGTGAATGTGACGTGTCATGAGCGACGGTTTGTGTTACAGTCTTTCAGAGTGTGTGGTGACTGTTCGCGCTCGTTTGTGTGGTTTTGAATATTATGAGATAGTATTCTGAAAGTGGGAGGCAGTGTCACAGAACGAGCGCTAAAAATGGGCGCGCCGCCAAATTCTTGCGATAACGTGCGGGAGAGACGCCGGGAGGTCAAAAGAAAAAAAAAGAAAACAAACATCCAAGGCTCCCCGGGCGCGCGCTCTCCCCTCGGAAGCGTGGCTTCGCCGACGAACCTCCTCACCCCAAATCGGCGGCCGAGCAAGCCCGCGAAATTTCTAGAACGAAAGAGGCGTGGTCACGCCGGGTTGAGTCATCCATCGCGGAGGGCATTCCAACCGTCTCGCCCTCTCCCCAGCCTTCGCTGCGTATCGCGCCGACGAAATGACGAGAACCTTCTGGAATCTCGCTCGGAAGGTATTTAATCGAGCAGCAGAGACGAGAGAGCAGGAGAAGACGGAAGTTAGCGCCAGAGCGCGTAGGGATTCCGCCGTGTAGTCGGCGAAGGTTTTGTCCGTAGAGACAAAGCAGGAGAAGAAGATGATTTCCACCTGAGGGGTGACGACTCGAGCTACAGGCAAGAGCGTGTGTTTACCGCTATCGAGCGAAGACGCGTGGCAACAGCTGCGTGTGGGAAGCCGACGTGTTTCCGGCAAAGAAGTTCGCAGCTTGGAGAGTGGCCATTTGAAGACGCGAGGTTTCCTGGAAGAGAAACTTCGGCGAGGTTTCCTGGAAGAGAAACTTCGGCGAGGTTTCCTGGAAGAGAAACTTCAGGGGGCAGCGGAACGACAACAACGCTGGACTTTGAGTGAGTGATTCTCGGAAGAGTATCCTTCGGACTTTTGTTCCAAGGACTTTGGACTGAATAGGTTTTCTATCTCTTTAGTCTTTAAGTGTCTTGGTTGTTCAATGCATGCGACTGCATTGTAGTGTGTATTGTTGTCGCTGTCCGTTGTTTCGAGTGTGGCTGATTGTACTGTGTAGTACGTTGTTTGATTGGTGACATATTGTCCTCATCTATTGTGGAGTGTGCATTCTTGTGTATGGTTTTCGATCTGCCATTATTGAGAATATAATTGTGTTTTGTTTATCAACTCTCGGCTCTGACTTGTTCTTTGGGCCACAGCTGGCGTCCGCTGGCGTGCCAAAAAGGACCACTTCTAAATTGTCCGCGCTTTCGTGGTGTGGTTCGGGGGGCCGATACTTCGGCCCTTGGAATTAGCCCGGCGATCGCCTCCCTAATAAACGGGACATGTGTGACAAAGATGAAGATGCATGCATTTGACAAGTACGTGCACGTTAATATAAAAAAAGCGATGAAATATGACACACAAATACCTTTACCTGCACAACTCGCACAGTCCATCTGAAGCTGCTCTGGCGAAAGAGATGGATGACAGGCATCACAGACGCCTGCGCACAGAGTCTTCATTATGCTGTGAGCCCACGGCTGCAGAATAAGTATGTAAAATAGTGAGCCACACGTGACAGAGGATGAATACAAATGCATATGAGAAATACGTGCAAGGTGAAATGAAAACATACGTGAGATATGACGTGCTAATAATTTCACCGTGATGTCACACATACTCAAAGACTCATTTTGATCTCCGTCGCGCCACAGCTTAGGAGCGGCGGCTGCAGCCAAAACTCCGCGAACCTCCGTGCCGCTAACAAGTCGGCGACTCCTAAGCGAGCGACGTCATTCAGCTCGAGCAAGCGAACGCGAGACCAAACACGGCGTCGCACGCGGAGTATCCGCCGCCAACGAACATCGAACAGGAAAGCCTGCGTACGCTTCGCCGCGGCCACGAACTGCGCCGAGCTGGTTTGGAGCTCGCGCCGAAGGAATCGACGATAATGCGGCCCTTTTTCACAAACTCGAGCGAGTGCAGCGCGCAAACGCGAGTCCGCCGCAGCGGCCAGCGAATGGCGCCGAGCTGCTTGCGACGGACTGTAATGGCGACCGATTTTCAGCGAGTTCCGACGCTAGCGAAAGCCCCGCCAGCCCATGATAGTGCACTTACAGCGCGCGACATACTACAACCGAGCTCCTTACGAGAACCCGCAACGTGGCTTCGACGACTGCCAACGCGGCTACGAAGCCTCAGCCCATTATCATCAGCCCGGAGCTCATCGCGGCGGCGAAGACCGGCGAGCACTCGATGAGCGAGCGTACAGGAGGCCGATGGTAATGGCGGCCAATTTCGAGGCGGTCGCAAAGCACAGGTGAAGCTGCAGACACCGAAGCAGACCTTGCACGATGCATTTAGTGCGTGCGATATACAACATGACTGAGCCCGTTGCCGGCAAGCGCGATCCGTATCGCAAACGCGACAAGTAGAGTACAATACAGAATGATAACTTACTTGCCTTAGAATCCAGTGCTGTTTTTTGCCCTGAGTCAGACTGAATTATATATCCGATAGGCCTGCTGACTTTTTGGCCACCTTATTTGCTCCCGCAACTGTTGCTGTCATGTGTTGGTCATGACTATCTTGAAGCCAGAGATGTACAGCGCGGCGTTGTGACATGTCGAAGCTTGCTCCAGATTTCATGGAACAACGAAATGCAAAAGCAGCAGCCCACGCTCATCAAGCGTACAGACAAGCACCACGTCGTAATTCTTAGATCTTCGAATCCAGGTGGCCATGCTCGAGCACTCCGAGCGTGACGCACCGCGAACCGTCACCGGCAAAATACGGGGAAAGACTGAGCCAGCAGAGGAGCAGAAGGACATGTGTTCTGTGGAGAAGGAGAGCTGGTTCACTATTCGCGCTGCCTGCGATGCCCGGGCGGTTCATTCCAGTGGAGACTAAGTGGTCTCGCGCCGCGTGCTTCCCTCTTTGGTTGCTTCTCAACGGTCTATCGGTTTATCGCGCGCGCCTATTGGGCTCCGTTAATCTTTTTTCCCGTAATTTTGCCTTAGAGTCCAACACATCCCCACGCATGCTACCATTCACACATTTTGCCCACTGCCTCTCCCACCAACCACGTGCACGGTGGGAGACATGGTGCGCATCCACTCAGCACGCCCACTACATCTTCCAGCATCTGTCATTCGTTCGTGTCCATAATGTACCCATGATTCCCACGTTGTATCCACCAACCCACCTGTTTTTCCAGCATCAAACCGGCACTCCCATCAAGTGTGCCACGATGCCCACCATTATTCCCACCACCTACACCACATTTCCCGTCATACCCACAACATTTCCACTATTCCCGCCATAACTTTTATGGTGGGTAATGCTGAGTTTTTCAATAAGAAGAGCTTGCAAGAACTTAAGCTCGTTGCACCTGCGTGCATCGAGGCCTCCTCCAGGGCGGATGATGACACGGTGATGACCAGTTGGGAGTGGGGGGAGCCGGCTGGCGGCTGCAACGCTCGTTACAGCTCTGGTTAACAGCCCGCCAATGCGATTGCCGGCTGGCTTGCCGGTGGTAGGTGAAGGCTTTGCTCAACGTCGTATTGCGTCAATCCAATCAGGCGCACTAGCTTCCTCCTCAGTAATCGTTTCTCCATCGACCATGGCTTCAGGGATGCTGACGGCACCGCGGTGGGACGTGTCGGCGCAGGTGTCCATAGTTGTGCTAAGACTACTCGAGGCTTAGCGAGCAAAGGTGAAACGTTGGTTGGAAATGGAGAAAAGTGGGATGGGCTGAGCCAAAATTGGTTTTGGGTATTCCCCGAGACTTGGGAAAATATTTGTGATAAAATTAGGGAATTTTGAACCCTGCAGACTAGCAAAAAGTATACCAGAAGGCGTAGCCGATGCCTAGACGTCTGCTCATCTCGACGCCTCCTAGCGGTTCATCGCGCCAGGCCAGGAATACACCCGCAAAAATGTCGCTTCCCTGCACCTCTCCTCGGCACGCTAGGCCGATCCGGGCGGCATCTGCTACTAAAGAAAACGACTGCTTGCGTTGCACAACTATATATTGACCATCCCGCATACGTAAGCACCAGATCCTGCGTTAGGAATTCAGTGTAGGGCGTCTTGGCCGTCACTTGACGTTGAAAGTCTCGCTTCACGTTCACTCAGTAAGTAGAAATAATTTAGGCTAATGAACATTTAGACATATGAAAATCATACCTATTCACGCAACTTTCACTTGATACCCACACCACACTTCGACGTATTTGCTCCAGTGACCCCGAGGGAGTATATGGGTGGCAATTTTTTAGAGCGAAGCTCCTCTTTGTCTAACTTTGTCCTGCGTTTGGAGCAACCAAGACGAGAAGAGACGTGAAAGGAAAAAGGCAGGATATCTCGAAGAGTACAAAAATCTGGGGACCCTTAGGCTTCGCCTTTAAGAGTTGAACGCGATAGCGAAATTCAACCCCTAGTGCACCCTTCAACCACTAAGTGCACACTTATTCATATGTTTTGTTACATACACCCGCATGCACACAAACTCGCACACAGTAGATTGAACCAGTGTGCGCTATTATCACCAAATGGCTCGTTTTTGTCGTAACAACTCAGTTCAGTTCAGTTTATTACCTTAAAGGCCCCCCGTTCTAGGAGGGGCATTACATAAGGGAGGGGGGGTATTTAGGTTAACAATAAGCATTAAAGTTGTTTTAGCATTGAGATGATCAATAATACAGTCTTGAAAGGCAGATGATGAGGCGATGTTGGCGATGTCCCGGGAGAGGCCGTTTCAGTCAGTGGCTGCTAGAAAAAAAGAACGAGGCAGAAAAAGCAGTGGTGCGCGATGATGGGCGGGCAACCAGAAATGGATGACTGGTTCGATGAGATATGCGTGCTGCCGCTGCTATATAAGGTGGCTGATTAAGGGAAGAATGAAATAATTTGTGATAGAGCACGAGAGTTGCAGTGCGGCGGCGCAAAGATAGGTGTGGCAGTCCGGATTTCGCTTTCAAAGATGAAATACTGATATCGAATGAGTAAGATGAGTGAATGAATCTGGCAGCACGGTTTTGTACCGCTTCTAATGCATTTATTAAATTCGCTTGATGTGGGCTCCGTATGGCAGATGCATATTCTAATTTCGATCTGATTAAAGATTTGTAGGCAAGTAAATTTACATGTAGAAGGGCTAGGCAGAGATGGCGTTTGAGAAAACCAAGTGCTTTATTAGAGGCTGAAACTACATTAGCGATGTGGGTACCCCATGATAAATCATAAGACAAGTTTATTTCAAGTTATATATAAGATGGTACTGATTCAAATGTGGTGCTAACGATGAAATGCTGGAAGCGATATGGGCTGTGGCGACGGGAAAAGGACACAAGTTAACATTTAGAAGGATGAAGGGTCAATAACCATGTGTTACACCAATGAAGCACGCTCTTAAGTTTGGTTTGGAAATACAGGTGATCATGCTGGTTACTGATAGTGTGATAACTGACACAGTCGTCCGCGAACGTGCGAATGCTGCAGGATACATGATCGGGCAAGCCGTTAACATATATTTATTGAATAGTAGGGGACCAAGGAAAAATCCTTGGGGAACGCCTGATGTGACTGGGAGAGAGTTAGATAGGTGATCATTAACAAAGACTGACAGGAATGGTTAGTGAGAAACTGTTCATTCCAACGAAAAACGTTAGGGTCTAGGTACAGGTGTGAAAGTTTTAAAAAAAGGTTGCGTTGAAGAATTTTATCGAAAGCTTTCGCATAGTCTAGAAAAATACATCAGTCTGCATGTTACGGTCTTGGTTAGAGTGCAAGTCATGAAGAAAGAGCGCTGATTGTGTTTTCCAGGAGAGACCTTTACGAAATCTGTGTTGTGATCGATGAAAAAAAATACATGAGTCCAAGAAACTTGCGATTCGAGAGTAAATGACGTGTTCAATGATTTTACAGGGTACACTAGGTAATGAAATGGGTTGGTAGTTCAAGGGTGAGTCTCTATTACCTGATTTGTACACTGGAACGAGCTTCCCCGTTTTCCAGCCATCTGGAATGATTCCTGAGGTGAGTGACTGTGAAAAAATCAGATAAATAGGCGGCACAAACTCATTTACCATTCTTCAGTAGCCTAGGATTAATTGAGTTCATACCGGCTGATGATGAAAGCTTCTTGTTTTCGATTACGGATGCAATGCCTTCTTCGAAAACAAGATAGTTGGCATGAATGCTTCGATGTTAACTGATGGTGACTGTGAAGGTGTGTCAAGTTTTTGAGTAAAGACTGATGCAAATGCGGTGTTAAATATTTCCTCACATTCATGGTCTGTCACTGGTTCGTGTGCGCCGTTAGTCAGCGTGATGTCGTGCGTCTGCTTTGGATTTAAAAGTTGCCAAAATTTCCTGGGGTTGCAGGTTAGCGCCTTTGGTAAGTCATTGTGATAAAATGTATGCTTGGCGTTCCGGATCTGAACTAGATATGATTTTTCAACTTCGAAGTATTTATCCCAGTCACTCTGGGTGTCACGGCGTTTGGTCGAACGGAACAGCCGTTTCTTAATATTTTCCAGCTGTTTCAAACGTACAGAAAACCATGGCTTTTTCTGATTAATATGAAAGGTAACCCTCAAAATGAACATGTTAGTGAGCACACTTAATTTATTTTTGAATATGGACCAGTTTTCATGTATTGTGCGAGTGGGAAACACTTATTTGTACTCAGAAAAATGTGTTGAGGTCTTCAGTTATTGCATCGTAGTTTTTTCCGTCGTAAAGACATTTTGTTTTTGTGGATATGTACTTTGGAGTGGAACTGAATGAGAATAGGGCATGTATGATTTTATGGTCGCTTATTTCGGTGAGAGAACTGATAGATGAAAGGTTCTCAGGACTGTTAGTTAGTATCAGGTCTAGGATGTTTGCTGTTTGTTGCATTCCGCGTGTTGGTTCCGAGACTATCTGACTCAGGCTAAAATTTAAACATACGTTAACAAAGTTGTTAGCCTCTGCATCATATAATAATGAGGAAATGCCTAGGTTATGCCTTTCGATGTTCCAGTAATTGAAGTCACCAAAGAGAACGATGCGAGCATTGGGGTAAATGGCAACAAGTTGCCTTAGGCTATTGGTTAGGTGACTACAGAAGTCTGGATTAGTATGCGGTGGCCTATAACAAACGCCAAGAAGTACTGTTAGGGGCGTAGCGTCACAAATGAGCCATAATGATTCAATGTCGGATGTGACTTGTACAACGTATTATAATATACCTTAGTGAATTGTGACCAGAACACCACTCCCTCGAGTACACTTTCGGTCGCTACGATACACACGAAATTCAGGTAAGTCAGTAAGAATTCCAGTGTCTGAAATGTTATCGTTGATCCAAGTTTCAGTTAGTACCAGTATATTGCTTCCGGATGACAAAACAATATTCCATAGGAGTTCGCGCTTTGGACGGAAACTGCAGGTGTTAGTAATTATCACGGAAAATGAGAGTGGTTTGGCAAGTGCCGGGGGTTGTAGGTTTGTAGGTACTTGGGGACAGGATGATTGCTATGCGATTTCTTTAACTGTGCTAGACAACTTATCAAAAATATAATGTTTCAGACCGATGTGCAGTGTTTTATACCGCAAGAAGAACTTAGCAAATTTAGCATTGGCAAATGCTATTAATTGTTTTCGCGCATGTCGAACGGAGAGCGAAAAGTGCTCTCCAATGCTTAAGTTAGTATTTCTTAATTTCCGGCCATTTGATAGGATTGATTCCTTTGAATTGTAACATGCGAATTTCACAATTATAGGACGATTTCTACCGAGCGAATGATGACCAAGGCGATTAGCTCTTTTGAAGTCATGAGGTCCTACGGTGATTCCTAGATTATCATGGCAGAAATCGATAATTATTTTTTTCGGAATCATGCCATGTTTCGCTGTCAGTAGGGTCGGAGATGCCATAAAAAATGAGGTTATTTCGACGTTCCGCGTCGTCTAGGCGGTCTTCTAACTCAGCGATCTTGCGAGACATGTTGCTTGTGTCTGCCCGCATCTTTCCGATCTCGTTTCGGATAGGAATAAGGGCCTGGTAGTGTGCTTCCATGTCGGTCATCCGTTTGCATAAATCCGTTAATGTTCTATGATTTGAGTTAAGCAGACATTTGAGGCTCTGTACTTCGGTAATTACTTTAATGTCCTGCGGCTATTTCGTAAAGTTCTGTAAACTCGGCGTCGTTTCCGCTAGAGCCAGGGTTAGTTTCCACATCTCCCGACAACATCAGCAAGGAATGAATAACGAAAACACATCCGGTGGCAATTGCGAGACAGCACCGTGGGCTCTGCAACTGCACCAAGACGTAATTGTAAGATTTTTTTTTGCAAACAGCGCGTAGGATTTACTAACCTGTATCGCAAAGATTAGCGGGTTCGATGGCTCCGTTGAGGTGCAGTCACAGAGACCGCGGGTCGCTGCCGGTGGTGGGTGCGCTTTTATATGCAGCGAAGCTGTTGACGTCGATGATGACGCGGCCGTCCACAATGCTTTGGGTTCCGGTAGCCACTGCTCCCCTGGCGGCACGGTCATCCCGGGTTGACTGTTGATGAGCGACAGGTGGTAGCATGCTCATGCCGCTGAAAAGCACGGCAGTGCGCGCCCCGGTGACGCACCGGCAAAGATGTGCACCGAGGTTAGCAGTAGCTGGCTGGTGATCATACGAAAGATCGTCTGCATCGCAAAGATTAGCGGGTTAGATGACTGCGTTGAGGTGCAGTCACAGAGCCCACGGGACGCTGCCGGCGGTGGGTGAGCTTTTATATGCAGCGAAGCTGTTGACGTCGATGATGATGTGGCTGTCCACAATGCTTTGGGTTCCGGTAGCCACTGCTCCCCTGGCGGCACGGTCATCCCGGGTCGAGTGTTGATGTGCGACAGGTGGAAGCATCCTGATGCCTCTGCGAAACACGGCAGTGCGAACCCCGGCGACGCACCGGCAAAGATGCGCATCGGGGTTAGCAGTAGCTGGCTGGTGACCATACAGAAGATCGTTTGCATCGCAAAGACTAGTGGGTTAGATGGATGCGTTGAGGTGCAGTCACAGAGCCCACAACTGTCCAACAAAATGCGGTAAAGGCGCCCTAAAACACGTTTTCAAGTAACCATGGAATGAACTCACTAGAAAAGCTTATCGCCTCACGCATTCAACGCCACAAAAATTAAGAGTCCGTCCAGTAGGAGTGGAGTTACAAAGGTTTGTGCCATGCTGCAATCGCAATATATCTTCTCTCGTCCCGACAAAAGCACTAGAAGCTAAGCAGGCATGCGTGGCAGAGCAAAGAAACTTCCGTGCCTCGTGAGCATAAGCACTTTTTTTCTTCGAATGCGCAGCTTTTTCAGTGTGATCGCGCGCGCACACATGGGCAAGCAGAAGCCTCTCGCGGCTGTCTCGGTAACTTGATTTTTCGGTCAGAGACGCCCAGACCTTTTTTCGCTCACAACCAACGTTGCCGACGCGGGCGCTTGGTTTCCTGCGACACGAGCTCTGTAGTGCTATCACGTTATTAAACGGCGCTGTCTCGTAGAAGTGCGAACAAACTGCAGTTGAGTGAGAATAATCTATATGACGCTGTACCGATAATATCCGATTGGCTGCTGCGTGGGTTGTGCTGGATTGCGCAATGAAGGAGTGCCGCCCCAGGCCCCAGAAAGTCTCAAGTTCAAGTGATCACATGTAAGGGGAAAAAAAATCAACCGTGGCGTGTTCCGGCTTCAAACATTCCTGGTGGATCTACTGACCCCTCTGTTACGCAGCGCATGTGCGCCGCTATTCGCGCTTTTTCTTTTTGTTCTAGGGGCGCACTCGTCGAGGCCAAGTTTCAATTGTAAAAAATATCAAATACTACATCTTTGCGTACTGCTACGTACAAAAAACCAATTGTTCTTATAAGAAGTATATTTACTAAACATTTGCTGCTTCATCAATCTTTTGATCTCTTGCAATAGTTTTTGCTCCAGCTGACTCGTAGTCTACAGCAGCCTATCGACATCATTATCCTAATTTTAAAATATGCGGCAGCCAACGGTAGCGATGGCAGGTAATGAGAAAAGCGCTAGGTGGCGCCGACGAGTAAAGCACCGCCCCAGGACCTTCGCTAAGTTTATGTGATTTTGTCGTGACTTACCTAGACTGTGCTGTCAGACTTTGCTCAGGAACACCAGGGCTACCCGTGGAGGACAAACTTTTCTCGGCATGGCCAGGAATCATAGACATTGTGGCTGTTGGGGAAGTGTCCCCCCAGATGTCACAACTGGGTCGAAAATTGTGCCCGTGCTGCGCCCACCGAAGCAGTGGCGAGGGGATCTCTTGAGACATTGTACTCTTCCTCGCCCTTGCCCTCCTACACCCTCTCCTGAGCATTGTGTCTGCCTCCGCTCGACCGTGGCCGGGCTAGGCTGCATCTGCGTGCAAGGAGCGGGCGCAGGTGCAGTCTAGCGCAACATGCATTTCGGAAGGCACTGGCTTTAACCGCCGCTATCACCATCGCTAGTTTGGGGCAGGTAATTCAGGGGCATCTGTAAAACTTATCAGCCTATGAAATAAAAGATTTTTTGTCATGGTATGATGCGGGCCATGTAAAAAAAAGTTTTAAGCTTTCAGTCATTTGTCCAGTTGTACTATTGTTACTTATAAAATCATTAGGGCGAAATGCGAGGGCAAAAAAAAGTATTTCAGTTCTGCTGCACTAGGTGTCAAACCGCAAAAGTACGCGACTGAGACCTGTTATTCTGACACCGTCACTAGAAGTCTTGGCGCTTCAGAATCGACTCACGCCCGTAGCATCGATTTGTATTGATTTCTAAGCGCTAGATTGACCGTCCTGTTTGTCTGAATTCCCATATGTATAAATAATTAAGTTGAATAATTCACTTTCTGTCTTGTACGAGAGGTTTCAAGGGCCCGTCAGTCACCCAGAGCGGTCGTAAATTCCGCGGGTGAGTGGTGTGAATTTGTTTATGAATTATGATGCGGCCATCAGAACTCACGAGAGTGCGAACAGCTGGATTCATACTTCATAAGCAAATTCGAATTACTTCTCAACGAAATTAAAGAAAGTCCTGGGCGACTGACGCGCCCTATAGTTAGAAACAGAGCGTGAATTATTTAATTTTTCTTTAAATAAATTGTTCAAATATACGTGAATTCGGACGCAGGACAATTATTCTAGCGCTTGAAAATAAGCGCTATCGTGCTACGGGCGTGAGCTGGCCCATGTTAGTATCACTAACATATATCTTTTTCTTTTAGATGCTGTTTTATACTCTTGTGTTCAGCTCTTAAAGATTGTCTATTTATTTATTTTGAGTTTTACTGTGACCAACGCTTTCCTAAGGCTGAAGCAGGTCGTATGTGTGTATGCACTTTGGTGTATAGGGCTCGGTGCCGTCGGTGAACCAGTCAGTGACCCAATCACCTGAGCTTGAACTCAGACCATGTGTGTGATGCAAAGAAGGGAAAATTCTTTAATTTTCCCGTTTTCTTGGGTCGTTTCTTCAGGCGGCCATTTCATCTCCCCCTCGGGACAATACATGGACAACCCACCGGCTTCCAGCGGCACTCCATCTCCCGTTTTTTTTTTACTGACGAACATTTCAGCATAGCCTTAGTCAGTTTGTATCTTTACGAGAACTTTCGCATTATTGCAAACGTTTTCTGTCTGTCTTAGCAATTGTCTGTTTAAAGCCTAATGTTTCACCATGACGTACAACACTTCTACAAGGCTACTTTGTGTCAATCATCCTCTTCGATGGGTTGTTGAAAACAGACCTTTTCCCTTCCACCTCCGGAACTGTAGAGAACAGACATTTTGTCAAAATACGCTGCAGCAACGCAGTGGCACTAACGACAATGAGCATTCTTTTTTGCTGATTTCCAACTTTTAATCCCTTGTACGCACTGAATTCGGCAGTTCGCGAAATATATACACTTATGTTTGAGGCACGGGAAGGATGGCTAGTCGGTAGACGGCACCCGAAGAAAAGGGAAGTTAATGAAAACAGGCTACCCAGACGCGCACTAACCGTTCTTCTCGTAACGCGTCTTTTTCGCCAAACCCCGTGAGCCTTTGTTCACCGCACCTTGTGCTAGGAAGTCACCCGCACGGCGGTAGCGTTATCATGGTCAGCCAGACTGAAAAATAAGTGGTCGCTGTCGCGACACCGCTCCCGACAATATAATGTGACGCCATGCTGTAACAAGACGTGTGAATAGACCACAGAATCATGTCTACTAATTCCAGACAGCCGACCA
The DNA here is from genome assembly GCF_013339725.1 of Rhipicephalus microplus. Taxonomy (NCBI): domain Eukaryota; kingdom Metazoa; phylum Arthropoda; class Arachnida; order Ixodida; family Ixodidae; genus Rhipicephalus; species Rhipicephalus microplus. Next base: position 79,552,761 of record NC_051174.1, read on the forward strand.
GACGTGTAGACAAGCTTGTTTTCGCACGAAGGCATCTTTTAAGCTGTACGTCGACGAAATGACGGAGTTTTTCCTAGCCTATGCTCGGAGGATAGAAAAGTGTGGGAACGCAGAGGCGGAGACCCATCTCTGAGGAAAAGTGGAGTTGCTTGCTGCATTGGTGGAGCATCGCGTAGGGCAGGACGATAGTTATAGTGCGAGAACAGAACGGTGACACAGAGACAAGAAGGACACGAAGGTTTCTGTGTCGCCGTTCTGTTTCCGCGCTATAAATATCGTATGGCATACCAACTAGCCCAAGCTGCCACACATCGAGCGCAACGCATTCTCAGATGAGACAGGAGGTATTTAATTAAGAGAAATGGGAGAAGGGGAGCTTGGTGTTCGAGAACGAGATCGGGAAACGGGGACAGAGGTCGTGCTTAGCGCAGACTTTGATTCAAGGTTGATACTACATCGATAAGTTGGTGTCGATCTGTAGAGTATACGAAGGGATCGGCAAGTAATCATCGTGATCATCTGAACCATCGGGATTACATCCACCATCCTAATCTTGACTTATACTATGTACACAAGAGCAGCTATGTTTCCCCATGAAAAACGCTGACCCCTGACTAGAAGACATACTATTCTTTTCTTTACGTGAATTCCGAAGTTAGCTTTCTAAGTAATGCCCCTCCTTCATTTTTCTTCTCTCTGTTCACCAGGACGCCTGTGTACAATAAGGGGTAACATTCCTGCAGTAATTTTTAAAAAGCGTTTGTGAGGGTCATCAACCTTGTCATAATGGAGAGGGATTAATGGAGGAGAAAACCTGTCCAAGAAAAAGGCTTGATAAGAAAATATCTCAAAAAAAAGCAATCTTACAAATTGTTGTAAGATGCACTTACTATTCTTCAAAGGATTAATTGTCGCTATAATCACGTTTTCATACGTTTGCCTGGCACCTTCTTAAGTTATGTGGGAGGCATCCGGAATTCAAAGCTGCGCAATCAGTCAGCTTATTCCTAATAGGTTTTGCATATCTTTTTTATTCCTCTGCGCAAACGAATCAGTGAGGGAAGCTTGTTTCTTACTAAACACCAATACGTGGACGCTTAGGACATGTACACATGCTGTCGGCACAGCCACATTCTACGTGTCGGGACACCTTCCGCACGCAATTGGAGGGCGAAAAAGCGACGCCGATACTGTGTTCCACTTCCACTTGCGCGGGCAGGTGTGCCGTAAGGTATACATACGGTTCGGCTGTGCACAGAACGCATGTACAAGCCCCTAATTAGTGTCCAGATTTCTCCTTTTTACCTATGCACTGACCAGCGCCTCCTCTGTCGACCATCTGACAATCGAAAACGGCATCTGCCATCATGTTCTTCATTACATGTCGACGTTAGCACTACAAAAGACGCACGCATGTGAGAGACAGAGAACAGATGAGCACTACTAACAACTGATTTATTCAAATGCAGCAATGAAGTATAAGTACAATGGTGCGCAGACGAAGTGAGAACATATAATGGGTGCCCCACTTATCAGGCTTCAGTCGTGTACCGATATAAAACAAAACGTGTTTCATTTTTGTTTGTCCCATATTTAGGTTTTTGGCTTTGGCTGGTTGGCCGGAGCAGCTGCCGAACAAGTATAACGCAACAGCATCAATGTACTTGGTTCGCAGCAATTGTGGTGAAGGTGTAGTCACTTGCGAGTTAAGGAGCATCTCGCTCCTGATTGAAAAATTGAGAAACAAAAAAAAATAGAATAGGCAACCAAAAGCGTCCGTCACAGTCACACGCAGAAAGAACCAAACCCAGGCTTTCGCGCGTGGCAAGCAGGTATTCTACCACAAAGCCACGCTATTTCTTCAAACTGCTTTCGAAAAAAGAAAACGGTGTATAAATAAGTAGCGCGCTAGTGCGGACTACAAAAATTCGACCACGATAATAGAATGACGCACAAAGCACAAGATAGTTGCACATGTTCTTGTTAATTTTTCCTCTTTATATCAACATCCGTGCTAATGGCTAATTCATTTTTTGAGTATGAGCCAATTGTAAAGGGTCAAGCAAGCAAGAGAGTGTAAACTGTATAAACTGATTCCAACGAAATATATAGTTTGTGGTCTCACAGCACCGACATTTGTGCCTGTTTTCAGATGGAGTGCAGGGAGCCTCCTTAACGCCTGAAATATCGCCTGGCAGAAGCGTTGAATCGCAGCAGGTGTCAAAACTAATTTGTGCAACGAGTGGCTGCTTTAAAGGGCCATGGATTGTAAAGTTCTTAGACCTGTTTGTTTTAATCAGCTTCTATGGCATCAACAAAGATGATGGTAATGCATCATCTGCGTAAGTTCGTGTGGTACCTTTCAGACACGTAGTGGCCCCTTCTTTATTTCGCCAAATGAAGAACTATGGCCTGCACCTAACTGCACTTGCAGCAGACATTCTGAAAAAATTTGAAACACCAATGTTACAGGCAATGTCTTTCGTTTTCTCACTGCAATATTGAGACATGCACCTAGCAGTTGAGAAGGGGTTGTGCATAGAGCATGATAACGCTATCGCGTTCTACCATTAGGAGTCAAGCTCAATTGGCGTCCTCGAAGATTTAGCACACCACATCGCGTCTTCGTCCATTTTCCTCCGAATAAATAAAACTTTGAGTCAATGAAAGAAATTTCACGTTGTCTCTAGCGTTATGTCTTTTCGGCATTTCCATTTTTCAGCATTAGGATTTTAGGCATTATAGTTTAGAGTGTTCCCCCAATCGGCCTTTCCATAAGTCAGCTTCTCAATTTTTGGCTTTTCATGGGCATTCAGGCCAGCGAAATAGAAAATGACGAGTTATTGGAATGGTATACCTTAAAACACAGAGAATATAAAAAGTCGAATTCAGAAAAAACTGAAATTTAAAATGCATAGGAAGCGAAATGGTGAAACATATAAATGCCGAAACGACAAAATGCCTCCATAACGTAGCTGTAGTAAAACATAAAGTATTTTGCTAGAATAAAGGTTTCATCAGTTTTGTACAGTGTTTATACGCTTTGCACCTTTTTTCCTACTGCCATGTTCTCTTTCCATTTGGTTCAAGTGCCCCAAAAAGAAAAAAAATCGCATAGCTCTATGTGTCATAGAAAATATGAGCGATTCCTTGCATAAACGTACGTCCCTGAAACTGCGATGTTGGTTGAGCACCATACAACACACGCAACGTTTGTAACGTCACGTGTTAACGCTGTAATTATGTCTCTAAATTTCTCTTTGTGTGTAACTGATCAAAGGGAGTGTTTAGGTGAGCTGGCATTTCGTCATCAACAAAATTTCGACAGCGCGAGAGTAAGCACGAAGGACAGCGCTTGCCTATGTCAGCTCTTTTTTCAGGCATTCACGTTTATTTCAGGGCTGTCCAAATTCTCTTGTTATTGTCAGGCAGAGGCCGAGAAAATTCTCACCGCATCATCATCATATTGACGCAGGTTGAACGTGCTGTGATTAGGCTGCCTTTACGTCAAAGGTGCCATGTTGGTGAACGAGTATGTAAGGAAGCTATGATCATGACGTCACGTGCATGGAATCTATATTGCGCTTCATACAGACACTTTGCGTTAAACTTTGAAACGCCGATATCGTACTGGTTGCCTATAGGGAAGCAGCGTAATAATTTTCACGTTACCCTTGGCTTAATACACTTCTTATTTGGCTAGTTGATACATGCTTACTGAAATGCAAATAAAAAGAAGATGCGTACCATCAAGGAAAAACAAATGAGGAAAGAACAGTAATGGCATAACTCACAACTGACTCCAATCTCTGAACATCAGAGGCATACATAACCGTAGCAACCACGCGCGCGCTCATCACCTCACATGCTTCTCAGAAATCGTGATCAGATATACAAAAAAAAAACAAATAACGATGAACAAGCGGCTAAACAAAAAAAATCGTAAAAAATGAATTCCCTCTGTTGCAGAGCAACAGATATCGCTAACACGCATATCTCTCTTCTTTTTAATGCAGTGTGTTTTCGTGATTTCGCCCACTAAGGCATCATTACTCTTTCCAAGAACGGGGGACTGGAAAACCCAGGCTTACACTGGCAAGAACAACAGTGCACATGCAAATGTGCCGAAAGTTTATTTTCCACAGAAATTTCATGCTCCCTAATTCTTTCGTTTATGCACTGGTCTGTTTGGCCAATAAAAACTGTACCGCAACTGAGCGAATTTTCGTACACCAAGCCCACCATGCAGGCGGCATACCGCCTCGCGTACGTCTTCCGAAAGAAGGGGCGGGGAGAGGGGGCTATAGTAAAACGTTGGTTCTTGCTCTATGAGTGATGGTCATTGTCCCGAATCTCTTCCTTGAAGTTGTCTTCGAGACCAGCTTGTTCACCTTTTAAGGTGGCGATGAGCCAGAAAAGCATGAATCACTTTATTGGAGACTATGGCATTACCTTCTACAGGAAGAACAGTAACTACTTTGGTGCTGCATTTTACTCACGTCTCACACCTCCAATAGTATTCAGAATCTACTTCCATATAACAACAACAACAATAATAATAATAATAATAATAATAATAATAATCCCGCGGTTCTTTAACGTGAACCTAAATTGAACTAGACGAACCTCCAGTACTGTCGCCTTCATCGATAATACAGCAGCCGTAGCGAGGGTGTGGTCTCGCACCCTTCCGGTTAGCAATTGAGCGCCATAACCTTTAGACCACCACGGTGTGGCGGAACCTACTTTCTTGTCAAACATATAAACATAACAGCCCCTGCAAATACGTTTAGCTTATCCCTTTTTGGTGCACACTACACTGCGTCTTGTTCATTTTTCTCCGAATCGATCAAATTTCACGTAGTTCTCGACACGGTCCAAGTATAGTTCCCGGTGTTTTATCTTCTCAAAATAGTAATCTTTCGGTATTAAATCTTTAGCATTTTGATGTCAACGCTTTTGCGTAATGTGCGTTCCTAAGTTTCCGCCTTAAATACATTCAAACAGACATTACACAAAAACTTTATGCCTGCCTGTCAGGCAGCGTCAAGTCTCCCTAAATCTAACAGCTTTCTGGGCGTAGAGTGTTCGGTCTTCTCGTCATGCGAGGGCATGTGTAAACTTTTTATAACTTTTTCAGACAAGCCATTTTGTCCTAGGTGGCCAACAATCGTGGGCAAATTTTTGCTCACAAAATGCGAGATTATAGGTGTTGACACACCCCAAGTTGTTCTATTACACATTTTTCGCACGAGCAACAAGGACTCGCATTTAAAGCAAGTGCTTCCACGCTCCGCATGTGCACCGGGCGCGCCTTGAGAGTACATAGGTTGCACGTGACGTCCCTGACAGTTTCGCTGTGCTAGGTACCTGAGGGTGGCAGCCACCATGACCTTTCATCGCACTTGAGAGGGCCAGGGCAAGGAACTAAAGTCCCTCCAGTGTGTCTACTGCCACTTTTCTGAATAGCATGAACCATTGCTCCACCACCGGCGCCTCGTTTCGGAGCCTCCGAAAGGAAGTTATTAAGCTACTTTTTTCCGCTTTTCTCTTCCCCTTTGTTTCTACACGCGCGAGAAAGTAAATATTATTTACTTTCTCGCGAGCAAGATAAAAATGAGCAAGATAAAAACAGGTTTGAATCTGTGCAGAATAAGGCTATACGGTTCGTTTTTAACCGTTATGATCGGGACTTCTCCCCGTCTTCACATGCTCATTTGTTGTCACTTCATTCACTGAAACACCGCCGTATACGTGAGATTATTATCTTGTTGCACAAGATTGTACACAAAATGACCCGCGTTCACGCGCCCTTATCTATCCCTGATATAGCAGCGCGTACAACACGTAGTACAGACGCTTTGAACCTTCTACCCTTCAGGTCTCGTTTGGATTGTTTCAAATTCTCTTTTTTTCCGCGTGTGGTGGAAGTTTGGAACAAGCTTGATGGTGCATTGCGTAGACTGAACACTGTAGAGTTCGGAAAAAATTTTATGTGTTAGTCACATAAATTTGTGCGCACTATTGTTTGTTTCTGTGCTTTCGCCCCGCCGCGGTGGTCTAGTGGCTAAGGTACTCGGCTGCTGACCCGCAGGTCGCGGGTTCGATTCCCGGCTGCGGCGGCTGCATTTCCGATGGAGGCGGAAATGTTGTAGGCCCGTGTGCTCAGATTTGGGCGCACGTTAAAGAACCCCAGGTGGTCAAAATTTCCGGAGCCCTCCACTACGGCGTCTCTCATAATCATATAGTGGTTTTGGGACGTTAAACCCCACAAATCAATCAATCAATCAATTGTTTTTGTGCTTTCATTGATTTTTCTGTACCCGCTCCTGCTATGTCCCAGGCATGGGACAGCAGTACTTGTAAATAAAAAATAAATAAATAATAAATAAAAATAAATATTTTCTCTGTTCCACAAGTGTTGTCTGGTAGTGTTGCAGCTTGGGCGAGTTGGTATGACATGGCGATAGTCATGGCACGAGAACAGAACCTTCGTGTCCTGTGTGTCCTTCTTGTCTCTGTGTCGTCGTTCTGTCTGGAGTTTCCTCCTAAGCCCGCAAGGAATGCCACCTTGAGGTGGCGCACGAGGCTGCATGACGGGGTCAACGACCGAGCGGTGAGACAGCATGAAGGAGGTGGAGTGGGCGCGTGAAGAGATTTTTTTTTTTATTCAGAAATACCCTGCTTTGCCCAAAGGCGTGTAAGCGGGGGGTTGCAGCTTTGAAAAAAAACAAGTCTTCGTTATGACAGCACACTTGGTCACAAAACAATTGATTCCACTCTTGTACAGTGTAAACAAAAAAATAATTAGCATAAAGGTTCGTTCCAGTCCGGTATTCTTGAATCTTAAGGTCATGATCAGACCTTCTAGACAGATAATGTGGTGGTTTAAGGTAAGTGTCTTTATTGATGCCAGTCTTCCTATGGCATATCTGAAATAACAAATTCAAACGCAATTTTCTTCTGCGAGAGGAGAGCGCTTCCCATCCCAGCTCGTTTTTCAGTTCAGTACAGCTGTCACCTCGGTTATACCAATTGAGAACTAACCTTGCCGCTCTGTTCTGTATTTTCTCGATCAGATCAATCAAGGACTTTTGGCGCTGATCCCACACACAACATGCATATTCCAAAATCGGGCGAACAAATGAAATATACGCAGTACTTTTTAGGGCAGCAGTGGAGGATCTCAGATTTTGTTGAATAAAATTTAGGGCTCTGGCAGCTTTTGCTACTACAGCATGCACATGCGCATTCAATGAACAGTCGCTCGTAAGTGTTACAGCCAAGTATTTATACATTGATTGATGATCAATGACGTCACCGTTCAAAAAGTAACGCGCTTCATTTTATTTTCTTTAGTAAAAGACACGTGCACACATTTTTTCACATTAAGTTGCATTTTCCACTTTTCACATCATTGCACAATTTGGGTAAGGTCAGCCTGCAATTCAATGCGATCTTGTTCATTTTTTATTTTTCTGGACACAACTTAGTCGTCAGCGAATAAACGTATTCGAGAAGTAATGCCATCAGGAATATCATTAATGTAAACTAAAAACATTAGCGGCCCTAAAACGGACCCTTCAGGGACACCCGATGTTACTTCCACCATAGAAGAAGTAGTACCATTGAGAACGACACATTGTCGACGCTGTGATAGATAACAAGCTATCCAATTCAGTACTTTCTTATCAATATGTGCCCTTTCGAGTTTGCGAAGAAGCAAGGGATGGCACATGGTGTCAAGCGCCTTTCTGAAATTTAAGAAAACACAGTATGTTTGACCGTTGTCATCAACTTCGGACACTAAATCATGGTAGAACTCAATCAGCTGTGTTATGCAAGACAGCCCCTGCGGAAATCATGTTGATCATCAACTAATAATTTATGTTGAACTAAGTGTTTCATTATGTCTTTATAGAAAATGTGCTCTGGTATTTTGCAGGGAATAGATGTCAATGAAATAGGTCTATATGTGTTGGCCTCTTTTTTGGAACCACCCTTGTGAATGGGAACCACGAAGGCCATTTTCCAGTACTCAGGCAGAACCCGAGTAGAGAGAGAGTTTTCGTATATTAGGCAACGATAAGATGCTATTGGCCAGGCACAACGCTTCAACACGCGTGGGGAAATACCACCTGGACCAGGGGCCTTGGTTTCGTCTATATTTTTTAAAAGGAAGTCGATACCACTCACACAGAGTTCAACCGGTGGCATTAATGGCTGAGTTCCCAGAGGTGGCTCTGCCAGCGTAGATAATTTCGCAAAATCTGTTTGAGGTAACAATACGGAGTGAAAGGAATCATTGAGACACGACGCTTCATCAACGTCGCTGGACAAGATCTGACCATCATGGTAATTACGTTTACTCCGGTTGAATCAGCTCCATAGTTTCTCACGTATCTCCGAAAATGCTTTGGGTTCGTTTTTATACTTTCGTTTAGTCGATTGAAGTATTGATCCTCTGCACTACGAACTTTAGATTTATATTCATTAGTTATCTCGACCAACTTGGTGCACTGATAACTACTATGGGTTCTTTTAAACACCTTGTATACTCGTCGTCTTTTCCTTAATATTCTAAAAATCGCTGGTGTCACCCACGACTTCTTGCACTTTTTGAGTTTAACCGCGTTTGTACTTGGCACATGCTTTGCCGTTAGTTCTATGACTTTAAATAGAGACCACAGTTGTAAAACATCGGCGCTCTCACAATGACAATCAAAAACAGGCAAATGAGCAAATAATTCCTGAAAAATAGCAGAGTAATCACCCTTATCATAAAAATATACCTTCCTCGATTGGCGGGGCTTGGGTCTCTTGATCACATGTTTAATAGTTGCTACAACTGCGAGATGGTCACTGATACCGGATATACATGTCACAGAGTCTACAATATTTGGCGAATTACAAAAAAGCAAATCTAAAATGTTATTATTCCTTGTGGTCACAGTAACGTATTGAGTAAGATCGAACGTATTAACGATGTTTTTCATGCTGATGTTTTCGCGACAACCAGTCAAGACGATACATGTTCCATTAAACCACGTCAAATCCGGTAGATTGAAATCACCGGCAAGTATAAACTGATCTGATGTTTTGTAAATTATGACGTACAGTGGCTGCAACGTATCCGGGTCAGAATTTTGTGGTCAATAAAACGTTCCGGCAATAAATTTCATATTATCAGCAAGTGTCACCGTGCACCAGACCGATTCTACATCATCGTGCCCGATATCAAGTTCACATGACCGTAAGGAAGAGTGAACTAACAAAAATACCCGTCCACCTGTTCATGCCCTATCTTTTCGGTAAACGTTAAAGTGGCTAGGAAACACCTCCAATTATTACTGATTGACGGTATCAGCCACGATTCCGTCCCAAACACTATTTCTGCCTTTGTCAATTCAATTAGGCCTGCGAATTCATCTATTTTTATTCACAATACTTCTGCCGTTTACAACAATTGTTAGGTTGCGTGAAGTTGAGGCGGTCTTACAAGCAGGGTGTCACTTCTTTAGAGCTGGAACTACATTTTCTTTTTCTTTGTCCCACGTGAAGGCCTTGCCATCAACAATTAGTTTGTCAAAATTTAGTTTAACATTGATACTGCTGTCTGCTAGTTCAGTTTTAGCATAGTTCTACAATCGTTTTCGAATTTCTTGTGTTTCAGGTGCGTATTCCTGATTTACACTGTAATCAGACCCTTTGAATTTCTTAGCATTTTTAAGGACATCCATTTTTTCTTTGTCGCAGGAAAAATTAACAACAATTGGCCGGTTGAACTTCTTGTTGAATCGACCAATACGGTGCGCTCTTTGCTCTGACGTCAGTTCTTTTGCAAGACGAGTTAGACAGATGTCCTTAATCAGTTTCTCAGACGGCTGCCACGTCTCTCCGTTGTCATCTTTAATGCCATAAAAGACCAGGTTGGCCCTTCGGCTTATATTTTCAAGGTCGACGTCTTTTGTTTGCAATTCCTGAACTTCCTTTTCGAGCTGTTTGACCACGTTTCCATGCTATTCTACCGTCTCGTTCAGAACTTCCATCTGTCCTTCACCTTTGCCCAATTTATGAATTATTTCAGAGAGCATAGCTCCATGTTTTGCTAATTCTTCCTGGATAGTATCCAGCTTCTTCATGATGCTGTTCTGACCTGCCTGCAAACTCTTGAGCAATTCTAGTTCAGTTTCACTGCGGGGGCCAGGATTTATCTCTACATCACCGGAAACCAACAGTAATAGAATCAAATACAGTACCCGGTTAGCAAACAAACGCAATCTTCTATGGCGAGCACGTTCGTTCACTCGTTTGCTACAACTACAAGCAGAGGATGTCGTCGTGGGAGGAGCCGGCAGTGCACAAAGTAATTTACGGACATGAAAAGAGCAGTGTTCACTAACCTGCAATACCAACATAGGCATTAACTGCATGTCGGCCAGCGTGCCGGCTCCAAATCATACGAAGGCATATAGTCGTAAATAAGGTTGCACATGGTCACATGGCACTTGATACTGGTGAGTCTCCACCATATCACTTTCAATGCAGACGGTATCGCTGGCGTTCCTGTCGTCGAAGATGGCTGTTGATTCCTTGGGGCAGTCCCTTGCAGCCAAGTGACACGATGTCGTTTCCGCATGCGCCTTTGGAAATAAAAGAATCACCGCCCATTGACCGGACGCGTCGAAATTCAATGCAGCTCGGTGAGCGACAAGAACCTGCAATACCAACATAGGCATCAACTGCAATTTGGCCAGCGTGCCGGTTCCAAATCCCGGCTCCAAAGATGTGCGCTTTCCAGAGGGCTAGTCGACAGGCAGGCCATGAATCGGAAAAGCAGCAGAAACGTCATGGCGGCACCTCCACTTCCGGTCGGAGGACAGGTGTAAAGGGAGTGGGGAAGAACGAGTTGGCGCTACTTAAACTAGACAGCAGAAAACGCATGTAGGGGCTGTCAGTGAGACAAGGGACGACAGTGAATAGTTAATGAAGTAGTCTTTGGAAAATAGGAGTAAGAGGAAAGCACGTCATCGTTACTCTCTGAAGAAGGTCACCTCAACAATGACGCGCAGGGTTTGGGTAATGAAGAGAGAAAGGAGCAGGAATGTGGGAGAGAAGGGAAGGAGAAAGCAGTGCTAGAGAAGGGTTAATGATGTCTGCTCTGGCCGTGCACGCACGGCACGTCATCCCTGAGCCGGGATCGCTCGCATTACTTTGTGCTTTCTCCACTTCCTTGCGCGCCAGCTGCGCCAAAGGGAAACAGAAAAAACTGCTGGGGGTGGTGGTAGTAGTGGTTAGAAGAATAAAGCACCTAATTTTGGCAGCCTGCTTGGGAGCACAGCGCAGCGCCCCGGCACTGACCTGATGCCTCGTTTTCTTTCTCCGCGCGGTCGAGAAAGTGTTCAAGCAGCATCTCAACTAGCTGATACCTGAAGATGGGGACAATAGTGACGTCAATGGAAGCTATTTTGATAAAAATGCTGACTTTTGATTTTCAGTGACGGCTGATAGACAATGGCGAGAACAAGGACACCAGAGTGACAAATATTGAAGTGCCGGCGACGAACCTCACTTGAACTGCGCTCGTTTTTCATATTGACAGCCACTTATGCAAAGAACGTGGTAGACGCCACAAACGTCAAAATGATGTATTGCGTTCAGCGTAAACGAGAGTCAATCTAGAATTGATGTAAATTATGGTCTAGAATATAATAACCTCTGATGTGTATTATGTTATGCCTAAAAACAAAGTGAAACTCAAATATTAGCGTCACAAATGCGACATTTCGCGCATGAAGTGTTTGCACAACAAACAGCAAATAACATTCTTTAAAACTTGTAAAGTACAAAAAATTATTTTTGAGAAATGTCTAATTATGCAATATTTCATGATAGTTATACGCTGTAGTTTATACAAGTTCGATAAGACTTATCAACTTTGTTTCCAGAACAACTTTTGCTTTGTCTTTTCAACAACAACAAGCTGTTGGTTAATAAACCCTGAGCACAGACTGAAACTTTAACATTTTCACATGATTGCTCGCAAGCTCTCGTGGTGACTATACAAGTTGAAACAAAACAAATTACACAGATATTTTTTCGTGCTTACGCCATTAAAGTATTTCTTTACTTCTACAAAATTTGTGCACATATTTATTAGTACAAGCACCCCGCCTTAAAAAAAGTAAATAAAAAAAGCGCCAATGCAGGCCTTTGTTATTGCCTGTACTGGCAACTGGTGCACAATATCAGAGCGATGTCCAGAAAATGTGCTGTTGTGAACAGGAAAAAAAAACAGATCCACTAAATCTCTTGAGTTTCATGATGCTTTCATTCGGATAGCTGATGAACGATGCTAAGTTTCAGTACATTGGTTCAAGCAATTTTCGTTAAACGAGCATTTTGGGTATAATCCGAGTTTAGTTTAGAAGTTTTATGTGAAACATATACTTGAGATTTTAAATTTTGTTATTTGAGATCCTACACCAAAGACTCATTTTAAAACTTACGACTGCGGAATAACGGCCGAGGTGACTGACCATTACTTTTTTTTGGTAACTGTAACGGTGACGCACTACCTTTTTATGCAAGTAACGCAGGGTGGTAACGCTTTCCATTTCTGTTTGAGTAACAAGTAGAACGTTTTTTTTTGCTTTTTTATCTAACGCATACTCAGCTGGTGTAATGTGAAGCAGCCTGCAAGAAGTAATCTATGTTTACATAACATGCATGTCATAATTCACATGTGTAGACATGTAATTTAGTTTGTCTTACCGTCATATTACGCAATATCAATATGGTTGTAAACGCTAGCGACATGGTTGTTAGCGCAACGTGAGAAGGGCACGTAAATCATATTGTAAATGCCATGTATTTCACGATTTCTTTTTTTTCTCATTTTTATTTTCTTAAGAACCCCACTGGGTGGTATTACATAAGGGGTGGATACAAAGGAAAAGACAACATTTGAACACGTTAATTTTCGCAACACAGGTGATTTGTAACATTTGTCGCCAAGGATGATGGGCAGGTGGTTGAAGCAATGGAGCAGGGAAGGTCGTTTCTATCCTTGACGGCGCGGGGAAAAAAAGAAGGGGAAAAAGTGGCAGTTCTGTTGTGATAATAGAACACTTGAAATGGATGGCTTGTAGGGTGTGAAATGTATGTCAGGGTGAGGATGTAAGGAGCTGCATTGAGAGAAGAATGAAAATATCTATGAAAGAGAGAAAGGGTGGCGATACGGCGGCGAACAGAGAGGGGTGATAAAGTGGATTGTGCTTTCAAGGATGAAATGCTGATGTCGTATGAGTACTGGGAGTGAATGAATCAAACGGCGCGATTTTGGACAGATTCGAGGTTGTTTAGCTCCTACAATAAGTGTTATATGGTCACGTGACCGAATTCCGAATTGGGAACGTGTAAAGCTATCCAAACGGCCACACAAGCACCATGCGTATGGTATATTGTCATGCTACATGATATGCATGTCACGATTTTCACATCACTATCTGCCATTTATGTTAGTCATATACAAATGTCTCACCGTATCGATTTTGGTACCTATCAAGTTAACGAAACGGCCAATATCGCACCACGACCATGGCATAGAAACAATGTTGTTCATGAGAAGCAAGACATGATTTTAATATGACCTTTCACTTATGATCTTCATTCGGTCATGTTATGCCCCACCAGTTTTGATATAAACCTCAGGAACGATATGGTCCGGAGAGCAAAAAGTCGTAAACGGCTAGATAGAAAGACAGATACGCCCAAAGTTACCTAAGTTTATTATGAATGCTTCGCATTTAAGGTACTCTTGCACGATATGGTTATTCCGAAAGATTTTACTCACAGCGTAATCTATTTTCGCTGCAGCAATTCTTAGTCCTCTATCTGGTGCACGAATTACAGTTCAAACCTCGTGATTTTTTTATATAAGTGATACGTGAGAACTTCAACGCAAGACAAAGTACAAGCATTGAAAAACATTGTGAGCACCGCGAGCAGTTCCGAAAAACACCGATGCAAATTCGGGCCTTGAAAACCACAAATAAGCTCATTTTGTACTCCGCAAGTTCACTTCCCTACACTGCATATTCGCCAACTAACGGCAGTATCTGCCGTTCATCAAGTGGAAATAGAGAGTTTTAGTACTGCGGAATGGTGCTACGTACGCATCACGCAAGCGCCTTGCGTTACGTGGCGTCGTTTGCCACTAATCGGCTTTTAGTACGCCGTAGTACCCGCGTACGTAACGAGCGTGAGGCGTGTTGCGTCATCTGGTAGATCAAAATAGAAGCACGTGTTGTTGACAGCCAATGTGAGCCAATCTAAGTGTTATAGCTAGATTATGGCCATATTTTAAGCCACAGAGCCGGTCGGTGCTTCCCTTCGATGCCGCCAATTCGCAAAACGAAGTCTCGCGCTGTCGCGAACTTGTTCGAGAGCGGCGTGATCAGCTCATACGTACGCACGCACGCACCTCATGCGTGCGTACGTAGCGGCTTCGTACGTAACGCGATACGTGCGCGTTGTGGTCTTCGCATGCGCACTACGCAGAACGTGGCGTCCTTACGTAAACAACGCCGCCACGTACGCAGCGTACGCAGTACTAAAACTCTCTAATGAGGCTCGAGTTGCACTTGTACGCATTTTCCTCGTCAAAGTGTAAGCAAACAACGCAACTCGCCATTTACGAAATGTTAGCTGGCTTCTCCGCTATGCAAGGTACATTGCAAAAAAGCGAACTTTAAATTATGAAAAGGGGTTTTAAGGTTGACAAAAACGACTCAGGAAGCAACATAGAGTTTGCTACGACTTAACACATTATATCAATCGAAAGATCGTTTACCGGCCAATCTAAAACCGGGAGTCGTTCTTGAAACCTATTTTCTAAGTTTTGAAATCAATGTTTAAAGAGGCCAAATTGTGGCCGAATCCACTCTCTTAGGCTGTGTGGAAAAATATTCAGATCATCTGGGAAGAAAGGCACTTAGTGGCACGTTATTGAAAATACGCGTCAAATGTTCTGGTGTTTGCGCGAAATTATAAACCGGCAGTCGTTTTTGATATCATGTCTGGTTCGTGAGATATGATTTTTTTCGTGCGCTTCCTGTTCAGTTACGGTGAAAAGACCGGCCACTGCCGAAGGATGGCGTGACATGTTATGTCTAGAATTCCTGGGGATATGAGCAGCCTCTTCACACCTATTTTCGGGGTACGATATGCCCGTTATGATTACGTGAGCAACGCAGTGGCGGCGAGACACCTACGCCTAAGACGCACCAACCGTTGATGGCGTCGAAGCGCCCAATGGCGAAAACTTCGTTGGCTCTTACGAGAGCACCTGCAGTCTCTCATGCCCCATTGAAAGTGACGAAGACACCGCTTTAAAAAATGGCAGATCCCACGTACAGTGGGAACCGATTTTATGTGAAGCACGATTGAGAAATGTTGATATGTCACTTTAAATTCAGCACATTACGAGGTAGAGGTAAATGATACCGTACATGACTTCAGTGTCATGATTATCATGTTTAGATGTGTCGTCTACTGTTCTCATCTATTCACGTCACGTGATACCAAATTTAGTATTTGTGGAGCTAGCGAAACGGCCGCAAGCACGCTATGAGCGTGTTATGTTTTCATACTCTAAGATGACGCACGTGTTAGAAATATCATGTTTGCACCTGTTACAAATTGTCATCCGTTGACATCACGTAACATCTATTTTGGTATATGTGGAGCTAGCAAAACGGCCACGAGCGTCATGAAGGGCCCAATATACTCCAATGTAGCATTGATGCGCGCGCAGGCTGGGCACAGCGACATTACGTAAGCACAACCCGAGCGCTTTATAGTCTGACGCCAGGCGCGATCAGTGTCCGTCGGGCGGCCTGACCGCAACCAGCGTGAAATGCGACATGCTGTATTTCCCACCAATGTGTTACCCAGACAACACTGCGTTTCACTCTTTTAATTACAGAGGGACGCCGGACGCGCTGAAACGACTTGCGTCAAAGCCACGCAGCGTGGTGTGCTCTTGTGAGTATAGGGCAGGACCGGCGCCTGGTGTTGCAACACCGGCGTGACGCGACGAAATGAACGCCGGCGAGCACGCGCACCGCGTCACATCGAAATATACACGAGCCTTTACTGTGGCATGTAGTCATGTTCTCACATGACACGCATTTCACGATTATCATGTTTGCACCAGTCACATATCTTCCTCAATCATTGGCGTCACGTAGTACCAAATTTGGCATATGTGGAGCTAGCAAAACTGCCGAGAGTGAATCATGAGCGTAGCATGTATTCATGTTTATTATGTTTGCACCAGTATCAGAACTTTGTCATCAATTCACGTCCAGTAATACCGCATTTGATATAAGTGAAGCTAGCGAAACGGCCGCCAGCGCATCATGAGTGCGGCATGAAGTCATGTTGTTACATGACACGCATCTCATGATTACCATGTTTTCACCAGTTACATACCTTCGTCATCCATTCACGTACTGCAATACCCTATTTGTTGTATAAAACTCTAGCGAAATGGCCGCCAACTCATCATGAGCGTGGCATGTAGTCAAGTTGTTACATGGCACGCATGTCAAGATTTTCATGTTAGGGTCCGCCGCTTGTGTTGACCATGCAATCATGCCATACAATGTCAGTTTTGCATCATGTTAAGTGAACGAAACCACCGCAAAAGCTGCAGGACCATGAAACGTAGATCATGACATTAGTACACACTTGTGACGATTTTCATGTTATGACTAGTCAAATACGTTCTTCATGCAGTCATGTTATGCCGTACCAAGTTTGGTATAGATACCATCATCGAAACGGCCAGGAGAGCTAAAAGTTGCAGGCGGCAAGATAGATAGATAGATGCGCTTAAAGTCGCCGAAGTTCGCCAAGAAATGCTTTGCATTTGAAGGGAAATACATTCCAAGACAGACCAGAAGGCAGAGCCCGATATGTCGGCCTTGGAGCAGGCTGAAACGGAATTCCAGCGGAGCGTTGCTGGTAATGGTGTCACCCACCAAAGCAACCAATGATACATCTGGAGGCAACGAAGGCGACGATGATGGAGGCTCGCAGACGGTCCTTACCGTTCGTTAAAAAAAAAAAACTCTCGCGAAATTGGGAAAGAAACTGACGACAACAGAAGGAGACTATGACTTCACGAGTCCTACATCCAAGTCACTTTCACAACCTACGTCGCAAAAAAGACCACAGAAGTGGAAGCTCGCACCACTCCCCAAAGAAGGCTTCAAAATCATCGTCAGACCATCGCAAGGACTACCTATAGGAGAACTAACGGCCCCACAAATTACAGAAGCAGTTGTGAACGCGTGTCAAGGTACAATAAGATAGCAGCCAATTTTTGCTCCGGCCGAAGCCAGGATTTAACATATTTATCATCTCCACTCCCAACCAGGACGTGGCTGATATCACCAGAAAATCGAAAGCCTCACTCTCAACGGAAAATTGCACGCTGTCAATGCGTATGCAGCAGTAGGAGACGGCACCGAAAAGGAGTCTCACATGGTATGACTCCCAACACAAGCCCAGAAACTATCCTGGCAAATCTACGCGCACGAACACAAGGAGTCAAGATCCTAAGAGCCAGAATGCTTCGAAAGATAAAGAAAGTGGTAATCACGTTTTTCAATCCCATAACACCAAGGTTTTTGTACTATACGGGTGGCGAAGTCCCCCGTTCCCATTCAAGAACACTACAAAATTCTGCGATGCCTGCAAGCAAACGGGACACAGAACAGACATTTGCCCGATGCCCACCATCGCCATTTGTCACAACTGTGGTATGAAGCAGCCTCAACCGGACCACCCTTGCAACCCTGTATGTTCCACCTGTGGAGAGGGACACTTGACGAGAACCAAAGAATGCAAACAGCGCTTCAAGCAGCCAGTAAGGCAGCCACATCCCAAGGTGCCATACCGGACGACAGACAAAAAGGCAACTGATAGAGCGTTACCATCGACGCCAAAACCATGGTGGTACGCATCGGAAGAAACTGACGATAATGAAGAATGGCCCCAGCTTGGAAACCAGGTGGACCCAGCCGAAAGAAAAATGCACAAGGCATGATAACGGGAGAATTGAAAGAAACATAACAAACTAGGAGCCCCAAAGTCGCAACCTACCTCCTATCCTGAATCCAGATCCCCTACCAAATAGAGGAGGCCTGGAGTGGCAGGAAGCTCGACCCAGCAGCAGGAGCTAGGGCAGCGGGGATGGCGCGAGGGTCGACCCCAATAATATCTCACCCTGAGTACCAGAGAATACTTTCTGCAGCCGATATTTAAAGCAGCCGTCGGGCGAACTCAAATTAGAAGCAGCAGCTCTAAGGATGCATTTACAAAACTACATGGGCGCATTAGTCAAAACTAATCACGCATATAGACCCTCCACTCAGCCTATCACCTTCCAGGCAGCACACCGGTGTTGGACGAATCTTGGACCCGTATCGCCTAACATCGGCCGCAATAATGGCCCAAGTTTGGCATCTCGAGCAAGTGCAACTTCTTCCGACGTAGGACCGAAGTTGAAGCCGACCTGGGGCCGACGTTCTACCGTTTCATTTGCCAATATCCAGCCGACGCGGGCCCATTATACACATGCCAATGAAGGCCCGTCCTTTCACCGACGTAGTTGCCAACATACCACCAGCATAGAATCATTCTCGGGCCACTTTGTTGCCCATGAAATGCCATTATTACGCCAGCATTCGCTTTATGACGAATATTGGCAACCATTGACTTGCCAATATTCCATCGTTATTTGTATGAGCTTTTTACTATTGGCATTCCTTAGCCGGTAGACTACCTTACGCCCCCAGAACTTCCCCTAGCAGCTTATAATAGCACCGTACGAGCTTCACGGTGTAGTACACTTCAAGGCGACTGACCACTGGATGACTAGAGGAGAAAGACTACACGATTCCACTAAATCGTCCATTTTTGCTTTTTTTGCATTGCCTATTACCTTCCTCGCATGTAGAGCATAATATTGCACAAGTTTAGTTACTGTCTAGTTTCCTCCACACATTCCTCCTCGGTTTTGCGAAAAATTGTAGCATAGGCTGTTCCATCAAGTATTAGCTAAAAAACATTAACAGAATTAACTGCTTGGTGGAAATATTCCGCACACAAGCAATCTATAAAGAAGAGTACCAAAACACATATTTTGTAACTTTATTTCTAAATATACCAAGTCAAATTATTTATATTTCATTTCAGCTTTTCAAGTTACTGCTCTTCAATTATGCAGCCCAAATTAGAAGGAAAGTTCAGCAAGGCTTTATGGGCATAGGGCTGGCCAGGGCAGCAAAGGTGGGATGATTTAGAGGCTGCAGCAAGAGAGGAGGCAATGAAGGTGGGCTTCCTAGGATCCTGCAAGCAGCGATTGGGCAGGAAACCAACCATAACAGGCTGTCGCAGATCTCTGCTCTGAGGGGCTGCAGCGATTGGGCTGCAAATCTATGAACACATGTGTGAAGTACCTTTCATAACCTTCATTCAGGCCAACAAACTTCAATAGCCATGTCTTGATGAAACGCTGAGCTTTTCAAACACCTGCATACATGAATAGAAACAACCATCTCAAAATGAGTTTTAAGCACTGCAGTATAACATATATGCAAGCTAAAACAATAAAAAACAATGAAAAACAATGACAGCCGATGGTATAATGCACTACTCAGATCAAATGCAATGTGGCCATCATGAAAAGAAATGGACAAATAGTTCAACAGCCATTGTGCAAAAAACATATGCCACAGACCAAAATATTAAGGAATAGATTTCAATGAAAGTTGAATAAAACAAGCTTGTTTTGCTAATTGATAAGTAAACACAAGGTCTTTCATGATTTATAAACATGACTTACAAAGTTGGAAGCCAGGTGAACTAGGCTGCAGCTATAGCGTATGGCTGTATATATTTCTTACAGGACAGCAAGACACGCGACCGCACGAACCTTGAACTCTGGATTATTCTTGGGCACACATCAGCTAATACTGCAACAGAGAATGACTGACCACCAGATAGACAGCACAAGATGAAAGAATCTATGCAAACCCGATTTAAGCACTGACACTTGTGGATTGTTGCAAGGCTCCTGTATTATTTTAAATGGTATCTTCTAGCGCTATGAAAGATGTGCTGAAGTGGTTTCCTATGTTGTTATTTTCACAATAAATAAATTTCCTAAACTTCACGTGCTTTTTGAGACTTGCATTGATCCGAAGTGTTGGTTTCATAGGAGAACGTTATTGAATAGGTGGCTCACCAAAAACAGCACTTGGCAGAGAGTAGCGACACAACTCAGCCATTCGCACCCAGACGACGGACTGCAGGCAGAGCACGCATTTGTGGCGCTGCGTTGCTTCATTTCGGAACGAACAGCTCTAAAAGCCATTGCGCCAGTAATACTGCACCGGGGTTAAAAAAACTGTCTGAAGGCTACTCTTACATATATAGCACTTGAAAACGGAGAGAATCTCTGCAAAGCGGACTGCATCTATGCATGTGGCATTCAAGAGACATTGTAGAGCAGTGATGGCAACTTCCCCATGATCATTTTCTGGTTGGGATTTTGCGCTATGGTAGTACCGGATTATTAGCCCGTGTGGCGACGATACTATACTGCGCACTTCTGTAGTAAAAAATGAATAAATAGTGGCTGCAGCATCACATTTTTCTGGTGGCATAAGTACACCCTATCTGCGGTATGTATGTACGTGGACGTTGATCAAGCAAACCACTGTGAGAACATAGAACGGGTGGTGTTGCGGTCTTATGCTTAATAGCGCGGGATGGATCTCCAACCACAATGGCTTCATTTAGATGGGGACGAAATATAAAAAGAACACTCGTGAACCAAATGATATGTGCGCATTATAGAATCCCAAGCGGTCGTAATCTTAGTACGCACCCTACAGAGTACCTCAGAATGATATCTCGTTGGCACATTAAAGCCTAGCAATTGTCAATGTTGAACAGACATGTTAATTTTAGGCCGACACAGGCAAACGGAAAAAACAAACTGTGTGTTAGGTGAACTAAACAACAAGTAAACATCGAAGACATTTCATACTTCTCTTGCAAGGCATAAATTCCGATGTTACTTAGCCACGGCAGCAAGTGGGAAAAACGCTTACCGAATTGGCTGGCTCCATAAAGCTAAGCTTTGAGTAGTCCGCTACTTTGTTCGTAACAAGGACCTTGTCTTTTGCATAAATTAAGTTAAACAGAAGCACTTCGTCATCGAGTTTTTCCCGCGAGAGAGTCTTGTATAAAAGTTCGAAGGCGTATGAACGTGGCCTTGCACAAGTGTTGTGGGCAACGAAGCTTTTCTTTACCCGCAGCTGCTTACAAAAAATAAAGACTACCTGCCTATTGTTTCGTTCACTACACACTGAGGCATTAGATAGAGTTTGGTGGTGATGGTCCAATAGACGGACGCATGGAAACTTTGTTAGTCTTGAAGTTCACTACTCAACGCTCAGCAAGCCAGATAAGAAAAGTTTACAATGCCGTTTGTTGCATCATATGCTCGTTTCATTTCCAGCAAAACACCGTTTAAAGTCGGCTGTTTGGCCGAGGTTTCCACTGGTGGCTGTCTTCACTACCGAATATTTATAGTATACACGTGCCATCTGCTTTAGAAACGAGCCCGACAGCACTAGAAAGAAAAGAGAGAGAAGAATTTTGCTCAGGTGACCTCTTCGATGCAACGCTGCCTCCTCTTTTTACGTTTTCCCTTTCCTCTATACGTCCTCCTTTTTACATACTGTTGCACTTGAATACGAAGCAGTACCGCCGCCGCGCTTTGGTGTTTTTTAGAGAGAAATAAATTTCCTTATTGCGCAGGGAACGTTTCAGAAGGAAGATATTGCATTGATTGATATTGGGGTTTGACGTCCCAAAACCACCATATGATTATGAGAGACGCCGTAGTGGAGGGCTCCAATAATCCAACCACCTCGGGTTCTTCAACGTGCACACAAATCTGAGCACACGGGCCTGCACCATTTCCACCTCCATCGGAAAAGAAAAATATAGGAGAGAGATAGGACAGAGCGCACACTTACAGCCAGTTTTGTTGCGCAGATGGCGGGAATATATATACAGTCAAGTCAGTGAGAAGATCACGCACAGAAGAAAGGACAAATGATGGCGCATGCGCCAAACCACATTATTCCAGTCTCAAACTTACAACCTAACTGAATATATACCTGTATTCATTATTTGACAGATGGACAGGTATCTTTTCAGCAGTTAAGTTTTCATGTTAAGATTGGAATAAGGTGGTCTAGCGCATGCGCCATCATTTGTCCTTTCTTCTGTGCGTGATCTGCTTACCCTCTTGACCGTATATATTTTCCCTCCATCTGTGCAATAAAATTGGCTGTAAGTGTGCGCTCTGTCCTATTTCTCTGCTATATCTTCTCCCTGAAACATTCTCTGCGCACTAAGGAAGTATATTTTTCTCAAAAAAGGGAATACCAACAAGCCTAAACTAGCCACTTCTTTGGTTTTTTTTTTTTACAGCGATGCGCGCACGCACCGTTTCTAGCAGCCGCCACTCTCCTCTGTGGGAGCAGCTGAGAAGTGCGCGCTCTAACCGCCAAGGTGGCCGTGGAAACTCCAGTGCTGGTTCCCTATACTAGTGTAGCGTACTTTTCTTCTTCTTCTGGCACGACACACTTGGGACATAAGCTAGTAGTGGGTAGTCTGTTGAGAAAAAAAGAAGAAGTCCATGGAAGGTAGCGTTCGTAGTCCGGGTCACCAATCAAGCAACGTTTAGGATTCGATCGTGCGGGTTCCAGAGAAAAACTTCGAGAAGGATAACTTCGGCATAGCAAACTTTGAACGGTCACTTTACCTGGGATGAGTGACAAAAGTTAAACCTGATAGGCACATCATCAGTACTATGGGGAGGACCCTAAAAAACCGGAGATGGCCGGACTGTGAAGACGCAATTTCGTACTCAACTGAATCCACTAGGAAACAAGGTATCTTTGAGGTAAAACATCTTTATTGAGGAAGTACATGTATGAATAAAATTTCGTACAACTGTGAGGTTGCTAGAACAGAAACCAGTTGTAGATAACTCAAATGAACTTTTGGTTGTGCAACTTTGTGCTAGCCTTTCTTCCCCAATCATATTCAGCCAAAGACAACTTTGTCACAAAGCTGCCCCACACGATGTAGAGTCATTTGCCTCACCTCACCTCCCCACCTCAATAGAGCCATTTGCATTAAAAATGCGGATCACTAGAACACTTCATAGTGAGAAGGAAGATTTTAAAAACGCTCTGTCATTACTCATTTGCCTTTATATTGACGATTCTCCAGCAAGAGAAAAAAAACCATGAAAGCAATCTGTCACAAACTAACCCCATTTACCGGTGGAACAGATCTTCGACATCTAAGGTAAATTCACTGCATGTCTTCGGATCATTCTGCCGCACAAATATCACGATAGCCCCTGCATTGGGCACAAGAAAGGGATCATAATAACGCTACATCATGCTCCAAAATGAACCCGTGACTGCTGTTAAGGTGCTACAACGCGAGGTCAACAACAAGGCCAAGGTTAACGAAGTGATAAGACTAAAATGTCAGTGAACCTCTGATGTTTTACTTGAATAAAATCACATATTGCTTCAAAGCAGTGTTTGGAGTGACTGGAGTACTGCTGTTGCACCAGCTGTTGGGAATATTTTCTTAAAGATACACTAAAGAGAACCAAAATCTCAGTTTATACTGACATGCTGCACACAGAGACCTCTCTTGCCACAAGTTCAATAACAGCAGAGAAAATTAGGGTTGAAGTTTATTTTTTTTTAATTTCGGGATGCTCCAATTTTGAAAAGGTATTGTATTTTCACAACATTGACTAGATGAATCTTTCTGAAACTTCGTATCTTAGTTCCGTCACACTGACAGATGACAGTGTACCTAATTTTGATGAATGAATATTTACGTAAGAACCAGTACACGCGTTTGAAGTTTATGATGTCCGGTGGTTTCGTGCAAGAAGATCAAGGCGGCACCTCGACCCACAATTTCTTTTCGACGTTATTTCGCTTACCAAGCTTCGTTTCGTGGTACAAGTGCTATTTCCTTAATTGAGAAATTGTACTTTTCTAATACGCGAAAAATATTTTTGGTTCTAGCGTTTTTATGAATGCACCGAGACAATTTTGAGACATCGCAAAAGGTAAATTTTTATTTTCCTCAGTATGCAAGTAGTATTATCACTTACCCCACAATAGTAAGCCAGCATGCATAAGATATACTTTGATTTTCACGTTTTCATTCCAGAGTATTGGCAAGCAATGGAGTGAACAGTATGGTGACGAGTCAACAAGGTTCCTCTGAGTTTGCAAACTGAGTTTCCATGCAGCCTGAATCACAGAAGTCACTGTCATGGTCAATAAGGGCAATGCACTTATGGTTTATGTGTGCCACGAGCAGATCGCTTATCTGCCATTAGTACGTAGCGAATCGCAAAGTTCCTGCAACGTCGCACTGCCTTGTCATGTCATGGAGAAGCCACCCGCTTGATATTGAAACTTAAAGTGTTTTTTAAAGGTAGAGGTATTAAAAACATATGCAATGCTTTCCCACGCAACACAAACTCTCTTCTTTAAACCAATCGTCTTCTCTAGAACGACCATTCCTAAATATTTAAAATTCGTCTCCATACTTTTTGAATGAAGCCAACAAGATGAATCGGGACAGTATTATTAGATGGTTTGGCAGTATGTATTTCGGTACATGCACGATTAACTGATCAGTTTAGAAGGGAACAATAAATACGAATGGATGGTAGATTACGGCTGGTCTATAGGCGCTGGCTCGCTCCCTGCTTTTATGGCCTAAGCAGCTGCCACGAATAAAATATAGTTGTTTTTATACAATGACAGCGCACGCCGCATCAGGGCGTCGACAGCCAACTTTTCAAAACGCATTTTGCTACATGCGCATTGCATTGTAAAACAGCTGTCCCCGGCCACTTTGTCGAGCAAATTACTTTTTCCATTTGTAGAAAGCAGTGAGAGTAGTAGAGGTGTTCGTGGGCACAGCCTGCATTTTTTCGCACTCATGCATTGGATATTGAATACGCACACGCAACGGCACAAAATCTTTTTTTAAGGCTCGAACACATTCTTTTCGCTGAATTCCAGAATGTTTGAGGCTCGTGTGGTTGGATTAATCATTTAGGTGCGCGTTAAAGAACTCCACATGGTGAAAATTCACAATACCTTCCACTAGGGCGTCCTTCATAAAAATATCAGTGAAATAACTTCCTCGAAGAAAAATCCTTGACAATCAGAGTTGATTCTTGAGCCATACATTGAAGATCCACTGCTACAAGACTGTCCGGAAAGTTCTGACAAGAGTCACGAGGAAGCGTCAGTGCTAATTACTTCTGAAAAGTTTCTCTGGATTCTTCTGGTTAATTGTATAAAAAAGTTAAAAGATCAAATTGACATGTCGTCTGGCTTTGTTTACAAGCCCACACAAAAGCATTTCTGGTTGAAAACATTGTCGCTACTTCAGCTAAAATCATCACGACAAAATTTGGCAACTGCTTTTTTTCTTCATACGCAATGAAAATATATTAGTACTAATTAGAACATTTTCTGATTCTCTGAAATTGTATTGTTCCCCTACGTCTGTGGTGAGCCTTATTGCATATGAAAATGTTTCACATTTTTTCATCGGCACTGAAGATTGCATATGGAATTGTGTGGGCTTGGGGTTGTTTTTTTTTTCTTTACTGCAACTACTTTCCAACACTGTATCACTACATACTCTTACATGTTTCTAACTTTTTTGTTTTCATTGTGAACAATTACTATTTTCATTGACATTATTATCACTATTGCTATTACTCCTGCTAATGCGAGTGCTGTTCACACCTACTTCTGAAAAGTAGTGACCGCCCCTCTTATGCTTTTTCTTTCACCATTTTGAAGTACTTATTTCAATAAACACGAAATGCGATACCTTGAACAAAATGTGCAAGAGTTATTATTTTCATTGGCACTGGCAGCCGCCATGTGGATTCGAAGTAAACGTTCCCAAAACTATTTTTCTCGGAAAAAGAAAGATTACTTTGTCTGTCAATTCGTCTACCAGTTAGAGACGGATTATGTGGCCAATCCTTCTGAACGCGACACACAATGATACATGCGCGCAGAATGGAATATTTATCAATGTACTCCTGTCTTGATTTATCAAGAAGAGTTTTTATATATGCTTCCTACCAAGTTTCTATTGCATTGGTACCACCAGAAACTGCGACAGTAGAAACGAACCTGAGCTATATTTCAGGGCGCTAGCCTTTTTTTTTTCCAATGAAAGGCGGCGAGTTAGTTTTGAACAAGATTGTGGCAATAAGTAAAACCACAGCCTCTTTCCTGTACACAGGCCGTAAAGAAAGCGAGCGTGCGCCTCCTCACCAGCCGCCGGTAGATATACTCGAAAAAAAAAAGAAACAACGACTTGACTTAGAATAACAAACTGTGGTCTGAGAACTCCAATGCTAAAAATTTCACTGTCATTATTTCATTATTAATGAATAAAAATCAAGGTTAAAATTTCAATGTTAAATTTCGTGCTTAAACATTTGCCAGGGGTGCAACAGCCGAACTACAGTTTGGAGCAACTTTTGGAGCAGCAATGTGTTAGTTTTCGAGCACTAAAACTCAAATACGTAGTAGGGTACAAGCAAAAAAACAACCTTTTTTTAACACGAAAGACCAAATTTCGAGCACATTGAGAAAGAAGGCCTAGATTTAACTACACACACACACATATATATATATATATATATATATATATATATATATAATATATATATATATATATATATATATATATATATATATATATATATATGTTCAAGCTATTTAACTTCCCTAAGCCATGCACAGTCAATATGAGCACTCAGCAAACAATGATGAGGTCCACATTCCACTGAGCAAACCACTCAGAAAACATTGATGATGTCCACATTAGAAGTCACCAGGCCTGTCAAATTGTTTGAGAATTTAAATGTTGATTTCCCAAGATGGTGACCATCCCAAGATGGTAAAAGTGGAAAAAACAGACTTTTCACAACTGCAGAGATGTCATATTGTACTCCAATAACTTTGCCAGTAACTTTTTTAGACATCAGCGAGCATATTAGTTCTCACAAATATGTGCCATATATATACATCAGTCCTTGAACAAACTGTGCAGTGTCTAGAGACTACAACAATAGGGCCCTTCCATATATTGCGTCGCTTTTACGCAGGCCACCCATGTGCTATGGCGAAAGTGGCTTAAGCGGTGTATCTGCACAGGTTAGAACAAGATCGAGACATTTTCGAGCCACAACCACTTCTCCCCCCTCCATTTTTTTCAAGAAGTGGTTAGGTATAGAGCTCAACTTTTTGGCTTGCTTGCAAGGCGCGTTTGACCAGATAAAATAATAATGGCATGCGCCAGTTGGCCTTGCAATGGCACAGTATATCTATCGCAAGTGGCGTTGCTATAGCAACTGACGTGGTCACTGCATGAACTAAAGCTGGTAGTGTACAACCTCGACAAGCTGAGAGTTTGTACACATCCAGCTTTAGTTCGTATTGGTTCCTAACATGCCATTGCCGCACTTGCTGACAAGAAAATTCATATTTCCAATAAAGCTTTGCTGGCTACGGCAACACTTCTTTTGTGTTGTAGTTGCGTCGTCCCACCGGTAAATATCTGCTGTGGTCAGCAGACCGACAGGCACGTGGCGTTGTTACTTCATCTGGCCGATCGAGTTTTGCGAGTGTCTTGACCTAATGAGCAGCTATCTTACACTGCTGTTTAGGGTTAGGGTCTTCCCGCATATATTGATGATGCAAACTACAAGTGGCTAAAGTGGTCTCCATTTCTCGCTCAAATTAGGGCAAATAAGAAAATTTTGAAGCTGGTCTGGCATTTCATAGTTTTCGCACAGCTTGGCACACAAATGAGGAATTTTATCAAATTGGCGCAATCAACGCAGCTCTTCTAGCCTGCATTTGAGCATCACGTAACAAATTTCAAAATGTCTTTTTTTATTTTTACGGCAGTGGCTGAATGAAATTTTCCAACCATCGTATGCTAGGTCTAGCAACCACTGAACACAATGTACTTCATTTTTATTGAGTAGAAGCTATGTGAGACTCCCCAAGGAATTGCCTCCAATACCGTACGTTACTGTGTTTTGCACGGCAATCTCAATAGAATCCCCACCCAAATTTTCTTCTTGCACGTTTTCTCTATTGCCGAGCACCATGTTGCGGCAAGAGAGGTGTTTTGGGGATTGTGAAGTTACAGTTACTAATATGCGAAAATTGTTTTGCTCTTCAGTGTATCTTTAAAAAAATGGCAGCGTATTTCACTTTACGACAGAATTGCCGCAGCAATTAAACCTTCAGTTTTTAGACCTAAGGCTAACGCTTTACACAAACTGGGTTGAGACGGCTGAAACTAAATTGGGAGCAGTTTTTTGCAGCAGCAAAATTTTAATTTTGAGCAGTTAGCAGCATTTAATAGGTTGTCCTGGGAGCTAAAAAATACCAATGTTTACCAACGTGGGGGAATCAATGCATATTTTAATTGGCTACGCATTACACTGAAACAGATTTTGAAGGAAGGTTTTGAACATATTATCGGTAGGTAAGAACTGCACTACTTTTTTACATACCACACACGTGACCTATCTAACCCTCGTAACACGTGAAAGAATATCTAAAAAAGGATTTGATGAAAGCTAGGTTCCTCGGAAACATAAAAAAACGCATCACACTCAGAAAGAAATTTAAAAAATTGTGATTGCACAAGAATCTTAGTGACGTAACTGCGGACGTTGACTTAAAAGAAAGCCTGACTTGATAGCGTCAAGAGCTTTTAACAAACAAAATCATGCTGCACTGCCATTCGCGGACACCTCATGCAGGACCACCTCCAAGACTGCAACGCGAGAGCCAAGAAACCTCGCCGCATAGACTATCTCGTAAAGCACGTGCATATCGCCCTAAGTGATAAGCAAGTGATACTGATAATGCCTCACCACATGAGCAACCATGCGCTAGTATTATAGCAGAACTTGGCCAGTTTAATATTGTTTCAATATCTATGGGTCATCACCGTCGATAAAGAACTCCCAAGAATACATCGACTTGCAATTGCTGCTGTTCCATGATTCGCGTAAAGTGCTCGCGCACCACAGATGAAAAAATCCTTTTCCACGCAAACAAACCACTGATCATAGGCAGGTTTTATTGCAAAAAAAAAACGAAGTCACACTGCCGCCGACCGAAACAATGATTGAGGTAAGCCAAAAGCTCGTGCAGCCCCGGGCCGGCACGCATGCAGCAAAATTCCTTTAAGCACTTGTTGCGAGGTTCGATTACGAAAACGAAGCAGTGGCGATTCGCCAATAATGAAAACTGTGCCAAGTGATTGCCAATGCGTAATTAGTCACGAATAAAGCGCCAAGGTGCCCGTTAATATCGTTTACAATGGTTTGAGCACTCGTTTTGTCACCGCGGCTTCGCGTGTAACCAAGTGCTTCTCTCTACCTGCAAACATTGATGTGCGAATTTCACTTGCGATGGCTTTTTTAAATATAAAATGCAATGGGAACTCTCGCTTGTCTAAATAAATTAGTAACTAATGGGTGTAAACCGGGAAAAGGTTGCACACATTCTGCCGCTCACGGAACCCATTTTGAGAACCCATGTGCACGTGCCAGAGCATACAGGAGACGCGTTGGATGCAGGGAAAAAATAACTCCACGTTTACAGTTACTCCCTCAAAGCAAACACGTACTCGTAGGTGACCACATGCAGCGGTGTCAACATGAAAGCCACAGTGCCTGGAGGAATGCGCTATGCACGACAGAGAACCGGAGAGTCAACCCCGCTATGCTTGCCACCAAACTCGGTGGTTTTCGCTAGCCGACAATGGCACTAGGACACGCAGCCTAGCTAGTAGAAGCAGCACGCTCGATGCACGGTAGCACATTTTTGTGGGGTCACGCATATTTGCTAAAGTTTGATGATTATGGCGGCACCATGGAAGTCTTTGTCACCAGAAAGATAGAAATTGAAAAAAAAAAACCATTGGGTGCGTCTTATTAGTCAAACTCACCATTTCTTCCCCACTAAAGCTGAGGCCGGCATCAAAATGCTAGCTTTCGAGGCTGTTTCGAAGCAGTTCGGTGCAATTTACTTGATTACTATGCTTTAAGAGGAGCTTTGCACAAAAAAGGAAATGTATAAAAAATGCGCAATATGAGCAGCTGTCTCACTCCTTATTAATGCATGTGCGTTGGCAGTACAGGCCTAGGTCGCAATAACCTCTTTTGGCTTACACATTAGCTTATTCCAAAGTAATCAAAGATCCATTGGCTGCATCTTTGGAACAAGAGGCTGTCCGCAAGTCACGTGTGCACAAAGTATTGAACAGTGTTTGTGCTCAGATCCAGAGGCGTTCAACAGCAGGGTTTCCAGAGGATGCGGTTACTAGAACCTGCGAAAAGGTGGCAGATTGAATAAACATTTCAGCAAATGCGAAGTCTGCGATAAAAATCATGCGAGCCGCTTTAGCCTTCTGCCCTACGTTGAAGTTCTTTATTGATACAAGCTCTTATTATTACATGAAAATACACAACACTTGTTGGACTTGTTCACAAGATGGCGCACAAATAAGAGTGTCGCTTCCAGGTATGATGCGGCAGTGGTAAGTATGGCTCTCAAGAAGCTGCGCAGCACTTGCACACTTGTGAAAGCCGGGGCCAAAGGCAAAACCAAAAATAAAGGTGAATTTGTTCAGAAACGCCGAAGAAGCTCCTCCATACTTTGTGTTACAGGAGTAGTGTACAAGATTCCACAGTCATGCGCCATCAGTTATATTGGTCAGACAGGTAGGTGCATGTTAGATTACGGGGGCACCAGAAGAAATGCGAAAAAATATACGAATATCAAACTTGTTTGCTTATGGAACACAGTGTCACTAAAAGCTACTGTTTAACAACATCAGGGGCGCAACAACCGAAATACAACTTGGAGCAATTTTAGGAGGAGCAAAATATTACTTTGGAGCACCAAAATGTAAATTTTGAGCAGGTTACAGGCAAAAAATATGCAATTTTCATCACTACACACCAAACTTTGAGCAGTATAAAAAATAAGACTTAAATTTAGGGTGAAAATTTGTGTAAATCTTTCAACATCACCTAACTTGTTGAGTGTAAATATGAGTCCTGCAATTTCAATGAAAGTGGTATTTTGAACCACCCCACTGAGCTACAAATGATAGTCCATTTTACCATTTGCTGTGCCTGTAACATCATTTGACAGACTCTTCAAATGTAGATATTGCCTCCATTGATGAACGAGCCGCTGTGGCTCATACTCGTTTTGGGCTGCGAAGAAGAGAACATTTTCGTTGCTCTGGTTCAGGTGAACTCCTTGCTGCAAGTCTTGTTTTCCTCGTGACATAACTGGTGGAGGTGCTGGGTACGTGTACTTCGGCTGTGTCGGCCATCGTGGAGACAGCTACATCTGTCAGAGCAAGAAGCAGCCGCCGCCTGCGCGGGTTGCCCCCTGAATTTGGTCCCTTGGCATCGACACACAGAAAGATGGCAATTCCGATGACAAGCCAGCCGGTCCAAATCAGCGCCCATAGTTCTCTTCTCGCCTATGTTGTTTCGCGTGCCACATGCACCAAAGCCG
Organism: Rhipicephalus microplus; assembly: GCF_013339725.1. NCBI lineage: Eukaryota > Metazoa > Arthropoda > Arachnida > Ixodida > Ixodidae > Rhipicephalus > Rhipicephalus microplus. Next base: position 79,584,566 of record NC_051174.1, read on the forward strand.
TTCTTGGAGACATCTTCGAGGATGTTGATGACTCTCGACCACTTTGATCGGGCTGCCAGTATCAACGAATGGGACGATGTTCGCAAGCTGCACCGAGTTTGCTTCTACTTGGAGGATTCTGCGAAGACGTGGTACGAGAACCACGAGAGCTTCTTTGCAACCTGGCAAGAGTTTAGCCGTCAGCTCCGTGACGACTATCGCAACACCGACAGGAAGGAGAGGGCTGAACAAGCCATATCCTGCAGAAACCAGCGGCCGAACGAACGAGTATCCATGTTTGTCGAGGACGTGCTTCGGCTCTTCAAGCGCGCAGACCCTGCCATGCCCGAGGAAAAGAAGGTGCGGCATTAGATGCGCGGAGTAAAAGAACAGCTTTTCACGTGACTCATGCGCAATCCATCGACGACAGTCGCCCAGTTCATCAGTGAGGCAACCACTATAGAACGTACGCTGCAGCAGCGGTTTTCACAATATGAACGCCAGATCCCGGCCACCGCATGCTCTATCAGCTCTGACAACGTGAGACAGGCCCTCAGAGACTTCATTCGAAGTAGTGTTTGGGACGAATCACGACAGCTTCGGGCAGTGGGATCCCATCAACCTGTGTCGGCCCTCGCGGATATAATCAGGCAAGAAGTCCAGCAGGCCGTCACACCCCTGGCCTTGATCACACCACCAATTCCCGAGGCCCCAGTTCTGACATACGCAGCGGCATTGCGATCTCCTGCGCCACCGGCTACAGATCCTGCTATGCGGCCAAGGTACCAGGCTATGCAGTCATTACACGACTCTGCTCCGAGCCCGCCTCTCGGCTCAAGGTTTCCGAGCACACCCACCTATCTGCCGTCTACCTCAAGACATATTGGCAGCAAGGCAAGCACGGGGCGCACCTCGGATAACAGTCCGCTCTGCTATCACTGCGGTGAAGCGGGTCACGTATACAGGAACTGAAAAAACCGGCAATTAGGTCTCCGCGGCTTCCATCCTGATGCTCGATGCCCGCGCTACGGTGAGCGACCCCATCGAAATCGAAGCCTATCTTACGGTCCACCAGTCAAGATAACCGTCGCCATTCCGGTCTACGTCACCCAGTTTGCCCTTATCGTCTTCCGCTCCTTTCAGGAGCCGGTCACCAAATCCCCGCAGGGGAAACTAGGAACGGCGACTTTTGGGGGTGAAGTCGCGGCCCGGCGAACTGTAAAAGACCCTCCTTCGACGCATCGACCAGATGAGGGCATTCCGGTTTTGCAGTGTTTTTCGACAGCAGAAAGATCATTTCCGCCGAAATCGCCGTCTGCGTCGACGATCATGCTGTCAACGCCCTCGTCGACACCGGTGCAGACTATTCCGTAATGAGCGCCACACTGGCATCTGAACTGAGGAAGGTTACCACACTATGGCAAGGACCCCAGTTGCGGACGGCAGGTGGCCATCTGGTGATGCCTACCGGTATGTGCACGGCACGCATTCGTATACGTACGCCAACATTTGCGGGCTCTTTCCTCGTATTGCGCGTCTGCTCTCGGCCAGTCATTCTAGGAATAGACTTCATTCGTAAACACGGCGCCGTAATCGGCTTCCGTGAATCACTTGTGTCGTTCGAGGATCCTTTTGCGCTGCAACTGACAGTACACAATTCCGGAAAGGAGCGCTCTGTATCACAAACGATTCTCTGACTCTCCCGCCTCGAAGCAGCGTCTTTGTCGAAATAGATTTGGGACAGGACGTGTCTGACGTGGTAATTGCAGAGGCCAATTTGTCGCTCCTTATTTCACGACAAATCTGTGTTACCAAAGGAATCATTCAGCCTTGCAACAGGCATGTTCACCTGCTGGTCACGAACTTCAGCGACGAATATTGCCACCTAACGAGACACACTGCAATTGCATATTGTGAAGAACTTGCCGATGCCGATGGTTCTTCCACGTTAGCTTCATTGTCATCGAATCGCCACCCTGACGAGGCCTTCGCGAGGACTCTCGACGTAAACGAGAGACTACCTTCGGCTCAACCAGAAAGCCATTTGCGTATACTCAGCTCATTTCAAGACTGCTGTGCCAATACGTCAAAGGTTAAACAGACACCACATGCTCAGCATCGTAACATCACGGAACCCACTTAGAGGCCCATCCGGCCACATGCCTATAGGGTGTCGCAAAAAGAGCAAGGCGCTATACGTGGCCAAGTCCAGCAGAAGCTTCAGGACGACGTCATCTAGCCACCAACCAGTCCCTGGGCTTCGCCAGTTGTGCTAGTAAAGAAGAAGGACGGTACGTTGCGTTTTTGCGTTGATTGCCGTAAACTGAACAAGGTCACCAAAAAGACGTTTATCATCTACCCCGCATAGATGACTCGTTGGACCGTATACGCAACGCTAAATAATTTTCCACCATGAACTTTTGTTGCGGCTACTTTCGAATCGCAGTGGATGAGCGCGACCGCCGAAAGACGGCGTTTATTACTCCCGACGGCCTGTACGAGTTTAAAGTGTTGCCTTTTGGTCTATGCTCAGCGCCTGCTACTTTCTAAAGAATGACGGATACGGTTCTAACGGGGCTCAAATGGCAATAATGTCTTGTTTACCTTGATGACGTCGTGGTCTTTGCAGACACGTTTGAACAACACGTCCAACGCCTTCACGCAGTACTTCAGGCAATCAGAACAGCGGGGCTTTCTCTCAAACCCGAGACATGTCATTTTGGATATGAAGAACTAAAGTTCCTTGGTCACGTTGTGAGCCATGCCGGCATCCGGTCAGATCCGGGAAAAGCCGCGGTGTTGCCGCCTTTCCCGCACCCACAAACAAGCGCAACCTACGCCGATTCCTAGGGCTCTGTGCGTATTAGAGGCGCTTTGTCTAAAACTTTTCGAACAATGCCGAACCCCTCAACAAGCTTACAAAAGACAGTGTCTCGTTTGTTTGGGATCCCGATCAGTATCACGCGTTCGGCACCCTCAGTAACAACCTCTGAACTCCGCCTATACTGGGTTATTTTGACGAAAGCGCTGACACGGAATTACACACTGACGCCAGCAACGTTGGACTAGAAGCGGTATTAGTTCAGTGGCATAATGGCGTAGAGAGCATGATCGCTTATGCGAGCAGAACGTTATCCCCAGCGGAGAAAAACTTTTCTGGAACCGAAAAGGAATGCCTCGCTGTTGTCTGGGTCATAATGAAGTTCCACTCATACTTGTATGGCCGCCCATTCAGGGTATTTAGCGACCACCATTCCCTTTGTTGGCTCGCGAATCTCAAAGATCCCTCAGGTCGTCTAGCACGATGGAGCCTTCGGCTACAAGATTTCGATGTCACCATCGTCCACAAATCTGGGCGGAAACACACCGACGCCGACTGTCTCTCACGTGCACCGGTCGAAAATGCCAACACTGACCTTGAAGACGACGACACTTTTCTTTCTGCCGCATCAGCAACCAGCTTAGCTGAGCAACAGCGTCACGACTCGGAGCTCATCCCGCTCATTGACTACCTGGAAGGACGCAATTCCCACCTTCCTGGAAGCTTTGCACGCTCACTATCTTCCTTTTGTTTCCGTGATAGACTGCTTTATAAAAAGAACTTTCATCCTACGCAAGCTATGTATCTGCTTGTTGTGCCAACTACGCTTCGTGGTGACATTTTATGTGCGTGTCATGATGAGCCATCATCCGGACACCTCGGCTATACGCGCACGCTGCAACGGATTCAACGCTCCTACTACTGGCCACGTCTCGCGAAGACTGTGAAGCACTACGTTCGCACATGTCGCGACTGTCAGCAACGTAAGATTCTACCTTTACGACCAGCGGGACTACTGCACCCAATTGGCCCACCAAAGGCGCCCTTTCATCAGATTGGCATGGACTTGCTGGGGTCATTCCCCACGTCTTCGTCTGGAAACCGGTGGATTGTGGTTGCTACCGACTACCTAACACGCTACTGTGAAACCAAGGCACTTACGAAAGCCACCGCAGCAGATGTCGCCCAATTTTTCGTTAACAGCATTGTCTTACGTCACGGTGCTCCAGCTGTCGTCGTAACTGATCGTGGGACAGCTTTAACCGCAGAGATGCTGCAGGAAGTCTTGCGATTAAGTGGCACAGAACATCGTAAAACAACGGCTTAAACCACCCGCAAGCAAACGGGCTGACTGAACGACTCAATAAGACAATTGCAGACATGCTGTCAGTGTTGTGGACATCAATCACAAGAACTGGGACGCCATACTTCCCTACATAACTCTTGCGTATAACCATGCTGTTCAAGAAAGTACTGGTTTCACACCTTTTCGCGTAGTCCATGGTCGCGAGGTCACGAGGATGCTCGACGCCATGCTCCTGCCCGACAACTTTGGAATATACCGCACGAATGCCGCCAAATTCGCGCAGTGTGCAGAAGAGGCCCGTAAACTTGCTCGTCACCGTATTCAACATCACCAAACCACAGACGCGCGCCGCTACAACCGTCGTCACCGTGAAGTTAGTTTAAATCCCGGTGATGAAGTCTGGGATGTGGACCCCTATCCGACAACGTGGCCGTTCAGAAAAGCTTCTTCCCCACTACTTCGGTCCTTACAAGTCGTACGACTTCTCAGCGACGTCACTTACGAGGTTCTCACACAAGGCACTTCGAGACGTTCCTGTTTCACCCCGCAGACTGAAGTCGTTCACATTTCATGGCTCAAACCATCCTTTTAGCGCTGTGAATCGCCAGTGGGTGACAGACTTTATTGGTAACTTCTCGTCTTTCTGTTTGTTTCGTCTTTGCTTACAATCTTTCTTATTTTTCTTATTTATCATTTACCTCTGGGCTCCACAACCAACTATGTTATTAGGCCTTACGTCATTAGTTGTGCTGGCATGGTAATTTTCATCTCATTTTTTTGCCTTCATGGACGGCATCGAGATGATGCTTCTTGCGAGAAGGGGTAATGCCACCATTGATGAACGAGCCGCTGTGGCTCATACTCATTTTGGGCTGCGAAGAAGAAGAGAAAATTTTCATTGCTCTGGTTCAGGTGAACTCCTGGCTGCAGGTCTTGTTTTGCTCATGACAAAATGGATATGCCAAGCTTGCGACCATGAAATTTGGGAGATTTCTGACACCAATGAGCACAGGTGGTAAAAAAACACAAAAAACTGGTGCACAATTTAGTTTGTTTTTGTAGGGCATAATGTCATCATCATCATCATCATCATCAGCCTGACTACGTCCACTGCAGGACAAAGGCCTCTCCCATGTTCCGCCAGTTAACCCGGTCCCGTGCTTGCTGCTGCCAATTTACGCCCGCAAACTTCTTAATCTCATCTGCCCACCTAAACTTCTGTCTCCCCCTAACCCACCTCCCTTCTCTGGAAATCCAGTTAGTTACTCTTATTGACCAGCGGTTATTCTGTCTACGCGCTACATGCCCGGCCAAAGTCCATTTCGTCTTTTTTATTTTAACTATGATATCCTTAACCTCCGTTTGTCCCCTAATCCACTCTGTTCTCTTCTTGTTTCTTAAGGTTACACCTACCATTTTTCTTTCCATTGCTCGCTGCGTCGTCCTCAATTTAAGCTGAACCCTCTTTGTAAGTCTCCAAGTTTCTGCTCTGTAGCTAAGTACCGGCAAGATACAGCTGTTACATACCTTCCCCTTGAGGGATAGTAGCAATCTACCTGTCATAATTTGAGAGTGCTTGCTGAATGTGCTCCACCCCATTCTTATTCTTTTAGATACTTCAATCTCGTGATTCGTCTCTGCGGTTATTACCTGCCCTAATAAGACATAGTCTTTTACAACTTCAAGCGCACTATTACCTATCTCGAAGTGCTGCTCCTTTCTGAGGTTGTTGTACTATACTTTTGTTTTCTGCAGATTCATCTTAAGACCCACCTTTCTGCTCTCCTTGTCCAACTCCGTAATCATAAGTTGCAATTCGTCCCCTGAGTTACTCAGCAATGCAATGTCATCGGCGAAGCGCAGGTTACTAAGATATTCTCCATTAACTCTTATCCTTAACTGTTCCCATTCTAGGCTTCTGAAAACCTCCTGTAAGCACGTGGTAAAGAGCATTGGGGAGATTGTGTCCCCCTGCCTTACACCCTTCTTGATTGGTATTCTGTTGCTTTTTTTATGAAGCACTATGGTAGCAGTTGATCCCCTGTAGATTTCACCAGACTGTTTATATATACTTCATCTACGCTCTGATTCCGCAGTGTCTGCATGACGGCTGATATTTCTGCTGAGTCAAATGCCTTCTCGTAATCTATGAAGGCTACGTATAGTGGTTGGTTATACTCTGAGCATTTCTTATTACCTGACTGATAGTAGGAATGTGGTCAATTGTTGAGTAGCCTGTTCGAAATCCTGCTTGTTCCTTTGACTGATTGAATTCTAATTTTTTCTTTACTCTGTTAGAAATTACCTTTGTAAATAGCTTGTATACTACAGAGAGCATGCTGATCGGCCTGTAATTCAAGTCCTTGTCATCTCCTTTCTTATGTATTAAGATGATGTTAGCGTTCTTCCAAGATTCTGGTACTCTTCCCGTCAGGAGACACCTCGTAAATAGGGTGGCTAGTTTTTCTAACACAATCTGTTCTCCATCTTTCAGCAGATCTGATGTTACCTGATCCTCACCAGCAGCTTTGCCTCTTTGCATGCTGTCCAAAGCTTTTCTGACTTCTTCTATTATTACTGGTGGGGTGTCATCTGGGTTACTGCTAGTTCTTATAGTATTAAGGTCGTGGTTGTCTTGGCTACTGTACAGATCTCTGTAAAACTGCTCCACTATTTTAACTATCCTATCCATATTGGTAGTTATTTTGCCTTCTTTGTCCCTTAGTGCATACATCCGATTTTTGCCTATCCTAAGTTTCCTCTTCACTGCTTTGATGTTTCCGCCGTTTTTCAGAGCGTGTTCAACTCTCTCTATGTTATACCTTCTTACATCACATACCTTACGTCTATTAATCAACTTCGAAAGCTCTGCCAGTTCTATTTTGTCTGTGTACTTGACACTTTCTTGTTTTGACGCTTCCTAAATCGGTTCTTCATTTCCCGGGAAAGCTTGCCAGTGTCCTGTCTAACTACCCTGCCTCCAACTTCCACTGCACACTCCGTAATGATACTCGTCAGATTATCATTCATTGTATCTACGCTAAGATTGGTTTCCTCACTAAGAGCCGAGTACCTGTTCTGCAGCGACACTCTGAATTCCTGTACTTTCCCTCTCAGTGCTAGCTCATTGATTGGCTTCTTGCGTGTCAGTTTCTGTCATTCCTTCTTCAAGTCTAGGCGAATTTGAGACCGTACCATTCTAAGGTCACTGCATCGTGCCTTGCCAACCACTTCCACATCATGCACGATTCCTGGGTGTGCACTCATTATAAAGTCTATTTCGTTCTTATTTTCGGCATTAGGGCTCCTCCATGTCTACTTGCGGTTTTCTCGTTTTCGGTAGAAGGTATTCAAAATCCGTAAATTATTGCATTCTGCGAATTCTACTAGTAGCTCTCCTCTGGCGTTTGTAGTACCGATGCCATAATCTCCTAATGCCTGGTCTCCAGCCTGCTTCTTCCCTACCTTTGCATTAAAGTCGCCCATCACAATAGTATACTGTGTTTTTACCTTACTCATTGCCGATTCCATGTCTTCATAGAAGCTTTCAACTGAAGCGTCATCATGGCTGGATGTAGGCGCGTAAGCCTGTACTACCTTCATCTTTTATCCTTATTCAGCTTAGTTACGACACGTACCACCCTTTCAATAATGCTATAGTATTCCTCTATGTTGCCAGCTATGTTTCTGTGAATTAGGAACCCCACTCCCAGTTCTCTTCTGTCTGCCAAGCCCCGATAGCAAAGGACGTGCCCATTCTGTAGCACCGTATATTCCTCATCTGTCCTCCTAACCTCACTGAGCCCTATTGTATCCCATTTAACACCCTCTAGCTCCTCGAATAGTACAGCTAGACTTCCCTCACTAGATAAGGTTCTAGCGTTAAACTTTGCCAGGTTCAGGTTCCAATGGCGGCCTGTCCGGATCCAGAGATTCTTAGCACCCTCTGCTGCGCTGCAGATCTGACCGCCGCCGTGGTCAGTTGTTTCGCAGCTGCTGGGGGCTGAGGGCCGTGAGGTATTTGACGTATGCATGTGGGAGGTAGTGGCCAGATACTTCACCAGGGTGGCACATCCTTCTCTGGTGAGGGAGTGCGTTCCCGGTGGTGGTTAGCGGTGAGGCCACACCCCAGGCCTCTTAGTGCAGTTCCATCAACACGCGGATTTTTATTAATCCTGTTGGGAACTGCGCGGCACCAGGATTTGAACCACGGACCTCTTGTTTATGGGGCGGATGCTCTAACTACTACGCCATCGCCGTTACTCAAGCGTGGTATAGCTGCCTTATTCGTGCCAAACTTCTCAATTCATATGACTGCCCTTTCTTCTTTGGGCCCTGCAGTGCCTTGCGCCGATAAAGGCAGATAAACAGGGAGATAAGGCCTCTTGTCGAAAGGCAATCACTTGTGGCACGGTCCCATCCTATTCAGTTTGGCCCAGTTTGTCTGAGATTTGCACACACTTGCTGTGAATGTAGGTGGCTTCAGCTCGTCCACCAGTTCTGCATAAAAACAAGTGTTACTGCAGTTGAAACTCGATTGAACAAAGTGATCACCACACTCGAATTATTTCATAAAATCAGAAATTTTGTAATATTGAGAAAGAGATTGTTCGAAACAACCACAATGTTATTTTTGCCAGCAAACCATGCCTGCGCAAATTTAAAGTCAATGAGGGCGGCCAAGAAAGACTGCACCATTCGGATCATGTTTGGATGATGCGGGCCGGGTCACACGACATCATGACGAACTACTAATATGCAAAAACGCAAAAAATAATTCCGTGATTCCATAATCAGGTCAAGCAAGAAAGATGTGAGAAACTCGTTAGTCAGTGCCATCTATCGCATAATTGCATAAAGCATGAAATAACCAAAGCAATCACCACTGCCCCTAGCAGGATCTGGCATATTAATCCTTTACTACCAAGTGTTGCAAATTCGCGACATACCAAAAAACTTCGAGCAAGCAAGTCACGAAATTCATGCCAGCTTTAATGCCAGCTGTCAAGTACTCAAGGGGAACGTAGCTTTCAGCCTAGAAAATCTAGCGCTGTCTCGAGTAGAGTAATCTATGCTAGAAGCAAGTCTTGTGTAGCTGATGGTAGAAAGTGTGAAGCATGCGCAACAGCTCTCACTTTTTCATTCTTTCTCGCCTGAGTAACCTAAGTTCCATCCTCAATAATGTTGTTTATTTGGTGTGTGCACACCCAAGATGCGCCACATGACATGCTACGTAGTTATGAAACACGTTTTTTGTTCCAAGGTCATCGCTTCTGTGACATATGAAGAATTTGCTACATACTTAAATGTATGCATTAAATTTGTGTTTTAGATAATTTAACTTCAGAATCAATTAAGGGTTGTTCTTTAAAGTTGTGAAATTAAAACAATTTTCATTTCAATTGACTCTTTCATAATTCAGGCAATAAAAAGTTAACTTAAGCCATGCCTGTTCTGTGTATGGGCACAGCGTGCAGCCTCGTCAAGGTAAAATCTAGGGCACAAACTAAGGTGCATGCATGTTTTAATGGGAGAGTGCTAATGCACAGAGTTGGAGGAAAAGCTTATGTTAGTCTAAGTTAGAATGAAGCTGCCCACTTTTGAATCGACTGTTTCACAAAACAGCTCGCTAAATTGGGTTTCAATAAGGTCATACACTGCTCCAAATTATTTCCAGTAGCATGTTTAGACATCAGTGATTACACTGATACTCATACTTAGCCAGCGTACAAGCGCGTGAGTAAGTGAACATTATGTGCAGTGTCCCGTGACTGGGCATAACAGCCCTTTCAAAATCTTCATACGCTTTTCCGCAAAGCAACGGTGTAAAATTGCGACGACGGCTTATTCAGGATTCCCTGCACGTGTTGGAATCTCCAGCCAAAAAATTTTCTGATCACTACACCTCCCCTTCACCAACTTCCCCCCTAGTTTTTTTCCACTGTGAGGTTAGGTATCGCTTCGGCTCTCCCTTGAAGGCACGTTTGACCAGGTAAAGTAACAACGGCGTGCACCCGTTGACCTAGTGACAGTACCACAGATGTCCATCGCCAGGACCGTGGCCGGAACGACGCAAATTCAAGACAAAACAGAAGAGGAAGAAGGGGGGGTGGTCTCAGAGGTTTCAATGTAATTGGGAGTGTCCGGTTTTTTTAAGCTTTATTCACAAACTGTGCGATATTTCACGGCAGTTCTTGAAAGATGAATCAGTTTTCGAATCTTACCAAGTTTTCGCCTGTAGATCAAAACAGCATCAAGAGGAAGTGACAATGGCTATGGGCCCATTCTACAGACGTTATCTATAAGCAAAGAATAGAGTGAGCAGAGGTCGCAGATGGCAGAGGCGTTGCTAGAACTTTTTTTCGAAGGGGACGCCACCTTGATTAGAATGGATTCCAGCTAGGCAAGTAGATGTGGTGGACCGCCATTTTCTGTGCCCCTATATACCATAGGTAAATATTGGGAGGGCAAAGCACGGGCCTGGTGTGCCACCCCCTGGCTACGATAAAGGTGGATGGAAACGAGTGTGGTTGAGTACACACATAGAGAAGGAGAGCCGGGGAGGTGGGTGGGAGTGTCACAGGCTACTGTTAGGTTACCTTGGCGAGAAATGTAGCTTTAACTGGAGTGGCACATGTGTGATGTAAGAAAGAAGGTTTCGTCCAACGTGCTGGCCAAACACAAAGAAGAACTGACAATGAAATTGACTGGAACAGGGTGAAGTTACCAAAATAAAGGGAAAAAAATTGGACTTCCGGGCGATATCTAGACTCTCTGACGATTCGGCCAGCAACAGGGCACATTCTTGAGTGTAATGACAATGACAGAAACTTCCCCAGATAGAGACACCTACATCCTTTTTTGATATATACATAATGGAACTGTTCGCACATTCATCTTTAGTTGTGAGCGTGGCTCCTGTGCGGAAGCTTAAATGTTCCGCTTTTATGGGAGCATTCACGGTCGGTGCTCATTTTAACCCCATAGTTGAATAACAACTACAACACAAAAAGAGAGAGGTGACAGTGGCACTGCAAGCCGCCGTCAGAGTACTCTCACGTATGTAGCGTATTCTGGCGTACCGCCGGTAACTTTTGCTGTCTTTCAAGATCGTGTAGTCAGCAGAAGTCTGGACACAACAAACCAGAGCAAAATAACGCTGTTCGAAAATGACATTGCAAAGTCACGGTAAAATCACCCATGCAACTACCAGATTTCCTTTGCCATTGCAAGGAGAGATCACGTGATCCAACTCTGCACGTCACAGTGATATCAGCACTCGCCCCTCCGGTGGTGCGTTTCACGCGCAATACTTTAGGGAAACTGCATGACCGCCTTATGGTACATGGGATGGTGCAGCAAGCAATAGAGCAAGAAAAGAGTTGTCGGCGCAGGGTGAATCAGTGGTCGAAAAGACAGTGACAAGAGACTTTTCGAAAACAGTCAACCACCTATTCTTGCCTCTCTAACCCATTTGTAAGTAGTGTAAATAACTATCTTGTATATTATAGAAACTAAATGTCAGTGATTTGCTGATTCAAACCTTTTTATAACTTCTCTGTCCTGTCATGCATGTTTTGGTTCATGACAAACATTAGTTGGCAAAAAATTAGGGCTCACTCAAGCTTACTTATACATAATTCGCGCCTGGGGCTCATTCTGACCCACCGAAATTTTCTTAAATCAGACTCGCTCAGCCTCAAGCTAGCTAAAATATTACTCACCCTTACTCACTCAAGCACATGGCTTAGTTTGAGTATGAGCAAGTCTCGACTAAGTCATCTTCATAAGTGAGTTGTCGACCCAAGGTGTCAAGTTAGGGAGATGATCACAGAGCGCCCAAACTTAACAGGCTAGATTAAATCGCTCAATCAGATAGATACTAAACAGACTGACTGACAGACAAAAATGGTTAAGGTGATTTTAGTTGGCTAAAAATTGCTCGGCTTTAAAAAGCAAGTGACTAGCTGGTGCTCAGCCCTTAAGAGAAGCGTCACTTTAAGACTTCAGATTTTCTAATTTCTATGAATAGAAAGCACTTACGAGACATTTTGAAACTTGCCCCTCTGCACTAGCACTGGTATCCAAGCGATAGCCGACACACTGCTTTAAACAAGCCTAGGAATGCAAAGCACAGGTCAACAGCACGAAAAAAAGGGAATTTCTTGTTATCACGGCAGGACGAGAACACTTGCTAGGCTTAAAAAATGAAATGATTGGAAAATTTATGTGTTTTTAAAACACCCGACAGCGTTGTGCGGACCTTGTGTAGAATTTGCTGCCATCTAGCAGACACGGAGCGCATTTCCGCAATGTTCAAGACAGGGCTCGCTCCAATTGTGCACGCACGGAATGTCCATATTAACGTCTGGTGGCAGATAGGGGCGGCAGTGCCAACAAATTTTCGTGTGCCATGTTGCTCAGACTGAGGAAACTGGAATGCTAAAAAATATTTGCAGGAAATCAACCTCTATGTTGTTTGACTTCCTCGTGGCTGACGCGAAGGGCCAGATCTGTTGTTTATTTTGCTGCTCACAACTAAATGCCTGTTTATATTCTCTGTTCTATCCAGATGTGGGACAGCATAGGTATTTATCACAGCACATCTTTCATGCCATGCCAGAATGAAACAGTTTTTGCACCATGAATGCAAACACAGACTAACGGGCCTTGTGTCCGAGCTTCAAAGCTGCATCACGGCTACTCATGCTTGCCTCTGCTGCTGTTTAGAGCATTACTTTGACGATTACATTGTGAAAACAATACATATTAGCCACGTAGCTTCTGAATGTCGTCGATTCTCCTCTCACGTACTGGTAGTGCTCGAACGTGTTGCTTATTGTTACTTCTTTATTGTGGAGTTTAATAGGGTAAGATGCGGTGTGGATTGCACACGTATTGCTTCACTGTGTACTTTTTGAGCAATCCATGTGCTCTTTCAGAGAGGGCAGCCAATTTCATAAGGGCAAACCAAATGCTGTGACCCCCCTCTGTTATTATTTTTTATACCGCGAGAAGAGCAAATATGTTATTCCAAATTGTGATCCTCCTTCATGAAAAATCTAGTAACCACCTTTGTGTGCCGCAAAATGGTAATAGATGTCTCAAGTGTGTCGACACTGTTCAAAACTGAAAAAATGCTGTTCTGGAAAATCTGGTACCCTTAACTGTAGGTGCGCTCCCACTTTTTACGCAAAAAGACGGTTACGCAAATGTTCAGTAGGCGATACACAACTGCCCTGAGGCAAACGGCGTGAAATTGTAAGGTGTAAGTAATGGCGTGAACCCAAATATTTTTCACCTACTGTGTTGTTTTCGTGCACATGCGCTTCAAAAGGGCATTCAAAGAAATACCAGCTAATCAGCACCTACTTCATGGATACGCTTTTCATTTTTCTTTTTCACGCACAGAAGACTAAAATATAAAAAATATTACTTGTGTGTTATTGCTATATATAGCGTACGTTGATGACTACAGCATCAAAGCATTATTTATTTGAAATATATAGAAAGAGTAAAAAGTTTCATTCCAAGGTAGATGTGCGATAAATCAGGGGGGCTATTTTGTAATTATTCTATCTAGAACAGGGCAGACATGAAACAAAAGAATGAAATGGAGCCCCACTAGATTGGTCAAGGGTAATCTCATAGTCAAGACATCAAAATAGCCATGAAAGGTGCATAGAATGGGTGAAGGCCGCATCGCGTCAATAATATGGAGACAAAATGGCATCCGAACAACATCGATGCAATTGAAATGAAGCGCTACAGCCCAAAGAATCAAATTAGCCTGTTTTGCACCTCACTTGCCATAATTCTGCTGCGAAAATCAGAACAAAATGACTCCTCCGAATAACAACACCTCCTAGCATCTACTCAAGACAAAATAAATTGCTGAAGTCTTCATACTCTGCAATCTCAAGCTTTGAAAAACAACACGTGCCAGTATTGACGATGTGCTGTATTCATTTTATATTTTTACATGTGTTGAAAGCATATCCGAATTTTCTTAGCTTGCCAACAAGATTTTGATCCCTCTTGTCCTTGCATTCTATCTCCTTCGATTCTAAATAAAACGCTCACAAAGTAAACCCCACGTTGATATAGACCGTTTCTAGTAAATTACGCTTTGCACTGGTGTGACAGAGCTTCCTTAGCCCCCAGCTGTGTCTCTCTCTAGGCTCTTCTCAGCCACCCCGCATTGTTCCTTATGAATAGCAAATAACTAAAGCAATCCCTATTTTAAAATGTGGCGACCGCTCCGGTCCATTTTAAGGGCCCCTAAACTACCTCCTATAATTTTTTTTCAAACGTTTGATATAAACACGTGCATCATATGCAAAATGCTGCATGATCAATGATTCTCCACGTGGCAGCGCAACAAGCCGCCAGTGCTCCACAAACTCCAAGAAACAATCCCCCCATGCCTTTCGGGCTGGCTCGTGACAACAAGAAGTTGAATCTGACGTGCAGAATAAATATGCTACAATTCGTCAAGCAAGCACCTATGACTTCCTGTTAGCCTGCAAGAAGATTTCATGCCACTCGTCGTTTGTTGTGATGCCCGCATGCAAATCAGGTAGTGTGGTTCGTAGCACAGGGTTCATACTTACACTATTCGTATAAGCGCCGGCTGGCACAGCAACAGCGATTCGCCAACAAGCAAACAGTTGACAGAGGGCGGAGTCGCGGCAACCGTAACAAGACAGTGTTTGGAGCAATATGTCATCGATGATGTATGCCGCGCAAAATTGGGAGAGGTGCTCGGCAAGAGGGCAAAGCGGCTTCGGGAGAGGTACGAATGAAGAGTAGTGAAAAGAAAATTGAAAGGAGTGATTACTGTGCTTAGATAATCAAACGCATTTAACTCCGCTATTACAGCACCGTTTCAAAACTTTTAACGGCTTCATGGTTGTTGTGCACATGCGCACAACTTCTTCACTACAACTGAATTTCCACCTCTTGGTGGTTAAACATTGCATCTGGTTTCTGGCTGCATGCAGTACAACACATATAGCGTGCCAGCACTGTTCAGGTAAAAAAGTATTCCTTTGTGTATGGCTGCGAGATTGGTGGCCTCGAAATCAAGCGGCAAATGTTTAGACCAGCAATGCTATTTCCACTGATACACACTGTCAAACGTGGGCTCTGGTGCGGCATAATCTACATTTACTTTATTAGGATGTTGCAGGAAACTTAGTTTGGCACATTAGTGCACAGAAGCAGCATCACTCGATGAGGAATGGGGGGCATATACAATATTAAAACCACACGAAGTTAAACGACAAGGCAAACATAGGAATTAAGATGTATTATTACTTTAAATTTCATATTTTGCTTCTGACTCCCCACGAGTGAATTTTCAAAACGAACTGAAAGGTATTGTCGGGCTTGCAAAGCAAGAAAAAACGAGGAAGTGACTCAGACCTTCTTTTGTTGTCTGCCAAACTAGCCCCGCTAGTAGCAACATAATCACCACCACAACTTTCTTTACTGCAAAGTAACTGACATAAATGTTGATGCCACTTTCATTTACTCGTATAGATGTCACGAAGCTTTTAGACGTCACTGCTCATTATATCTAATGTAGCTAGCAAGTTACACAAGCCATGTCCAGCGTACTAACCTCCCACACAGAGAAAACTGCCTCTATTTTCAATGGGATTCGCTCCACATAATGGCCACGCTGAATCCACGGCAGACTGCAGTAGTTGGCCTTGTTTTAGGTGCATCGTAAAGACGTGGTTATGCCAAATGGTGCGACATGTGCTACGCTTATGTACCATTTAGTTCACACTGCCGATCCACTGCCCAAGTTTGACACGCAGGCACACAAAATTAGCATTGGTGACAGGCAGGCACAAAAGATACCCGAGACATAGGCAGACGACATAGGCTCCCGTCATGTTGCGGTAAGCTTACACAAACTTCACATTAAAAGAATACCTGTACTCTACTATGTACCCTTAAATCGAAACAAAAAAGATCGATCACTCGGGTCGCACGTAGGCGACTGGCCACAACTGTTAGTCCTACTTACTCGCCGAATACTCGCACACTACGGTGAGCGGTCGATTAAAGTGCAAGTGAAAGAAATGATCAAGAAGGCGCTCGTACAGAAGAACGGTAACTTATACTCACAAATGTATTCTGGCTCGTCGCTGGCATTGCTGAGGCAGCTGATATTTTCTTTTCTCTGCCCAGAACCCGGATGACAAAATCAGTGTTGCCAGGTCTTGGTAAGGAAGTGTCGACGAAATCAGACAAAATCACCCGAAGTGTGGCCGGGAAGTATTTATTCACAACAAAACGAAAAATGATTTCAAGTCTCCTAACAAAAAAAAAGATATTTGCACTCAGAAAGGCATCGATGGTGTAGTCAACCAGCAAATGTCAAAATCTACTGTAGCTCAGCTTGGCGAGCTGGTATCACGACCAAGGTTGTGGTTGGCTCAAACGACTGTAAAGCAAATTTTTTGGATGAAGTAGCTTGCAATTGATAGCTTTTGTACAGCACAAACTGGCTGTATAACCAACAAAACAACTGTAATACTTCTTACGACTGTGCTAAGCTTGCGTTGCGTGCCACTCGGACACTTATCATAGCAGAGGGGATAAGACGGTCGCGATCTGCGCATCGCAATTTCCGACTCTCACGCCGTGATTTAGCTAACGTCTTCGCCAAACGTTTCCGTGATTCTACGCCAAACACAACCAGAGGTGTCTGATCATGATCAAAATACACCGTTACAAAGAACCAGCAAGAAAAATCAGGTGATCCTCGCAAAATCGCGAAAACCAGCATCAGCTGATCCGATTGCAGAATATATTTTATTTCATCATGCCGCAGTTCTTGATGGTATGCAGCTGCAGTAGTGATGAACTCGACATGCGTGAAAAGCCACTGTTGCACGTGCGAGAATGACGTGCAAATACCAAGCGGTATGACGGCCGTAAAGAGGCGAAGAAGCGCACAATGTTCGTCTCAATTAAGTTAAGTGGTAGTATAAGGTGCCATGCGTTGCCACAAGGTTGCGTTAAAGCTATACAATTCAGTACAATAATACCGGTTCAGCCACACCGTGAGTTCGACGCTTCACCCAGAAATAAACACTGTCTACGCCCTTGAAAATGTGATACAGCATTGTACCATGTGTGTGTAATTTCCATCTGAGATACACCTCGCTCTGATTGTGACATACACCAGAACACGTGAACACAATACGGCCGCTCGTAAAATACAATAACTAAGCATATACGCGTGCATGCTTTAATAGTAAGAAATGTTCAAAGCCATAACAGTCCACCTACGCCTGTCCGCTAGTTCTAACAACGATACATGTATAGACTCTGGAAGAGTACCAGATTATGCTACCATCGAGCGTATAAGGAAAACATCGCAAAATAGTGAGGACTTGTTTGATTGTGCACAACACGAGCGCTAATTTTCAACAGCTTTGACAGATTAACCGCTAATGAAAGCTCTGAATCAATGCGAAGCGATCAGTCAAATTAATACTTGTGTTTTGAAGCATAGCAATTTTACCTGCTTCTTTTCGTTGCAACGATATTATAGCACACTACATTATCAATGTGTCATATATTAAACCGCGGAGCCACGTCAACAGTATGGGATGTTTTTTTGAGAAAAAGCTCTTGTCTCAAGGCTCTGATGACAGAGAAACAAAGAAAAAATAATGTTTCATACGGCAACTCAGCCATGAAATTGATGTACTACATAAATTATATTAGAAGCACTATCTCAATGGGGCTCAATTCAAAAGAATTTTCGAGGCAGCCACACCAAATTACGCATATATTTACAAATTTCGCTGACCACTCAGCCCACTGGGTGCTGTGTGTTGGTGTTGCTGTGTTCTGCGAATGGTGCTAAAATCTAAATCAGGATGCTGACGGCATACCACCAACAGTCAACTGAGCCTAGCTGTTTCATCCCAGCGTCTAACATTCGTATATTATGTCAGATATATGATGTAGATTTCTTCCAAAATTGGCCTCATTCGGTTCAACCATCAAATCATTTAAAAAGATGTGTAGATTTCAAATAACACCATCATGATGAGGTGGTCGCACTGATGGTGACACCGTTCATCGTGTCTGATTTTCTATTTATGTCATGCGGCATCACAAATTCCAGACATACATTTCATCATTTTCCTATTTTCCCCAGCCTTGAATTCTGTCGTCCTTGCCTGGACAACCTATTCATCGCCAGTTCAAATGAGCGCAGTTACCATCTGAATTCTGTAATCGAACATCTGAACAAGGCACATTTGTCAGCATAAGCAAATGTGCATTTGATGTCCAAAGTTCACCTGCCCTATCCTCGTGTTCTCCGCATCCAGTATTCAGCTATACCTAGGCAAATTTATAGATGTTGACAGCTTCCCATGTCCGAATACAGGCTGCTGATAAGCCCTACAAGTTCCTTCGTCTTATTTTTGTGAACTACGTACTATACTAACATTTTGTACCATGGTGCCAGGCCATTACATATATTCTCTCCACTTCGTGCTATTGATACACAGAAATACTACTATATTGAGTTCCCTTTGACCAAGAACTCCCATAAAAACTTTTGGGGATCAACAGATGCTTGCAGGATAGTATATGCTACTCTCTGAATATAAAACGAGAGTTCAACTATACATCATCGTACAACATCTAATTGCAATTTGTGCTAGATCACCGACTCGTCAAAAGAGAACATATGGCGGCCAATCAGTTCTCTGGCATATCCTCGAAACTTATGCCCACTATCTGAGCAGCATTACAGAAATTTTTGTGGAGTTTGCAGCCAAGAGATCTTGAAAAATATCACTGTATCGTGTGGTTGGCCCTCTCAACATATCTAGCGATGTGACAATGCGACTGAATCTTGAAGTGCCACAAAGCAATCTATTCAGGTGGGACGTACACCCACCTGGTGCTATACTACACCTTATGCTATTTGCCTGGGAAAGTCTTTTGATTTCCCGTGTACCTGGGTGTATGCGAAAGCCCCTCTGATTGTGATATTCGGAATACAGAATTCAGAAATGCTTTTGTTTTCTAACGAAATTGTTAGGGGTCCTTCAGGCGAAAAGCTGCATAGTACAGCTTGAATGTGCCTGAGGGCCCTCACATGGCAGCAGTAACACTAAAACCAACATAAATAGAGATTTTTAGCATATATGCAAATATAATACACCATCTTTATTGAAACTAGGAATTTAGAACTTGTCAAATAACACTAGTGATTTTCTAAGAACACGTTGTACTTAAAAATAACATATTAGCGCCCTCGAAACCAAGCGGCCATTGTTTCAGGAGAAGAAAAGCAACATTTCACGTTGGTTTTAGAACACGATTTGAACAATATACCTGATTGTGCTTACAAGTGGGCATAAATTGTTAGTGCTTATGTTATTACATAAATTCATGAAAAAAATTACGTGATTTCTTTGTCATAGAACATGAGAGCAAATCTCTTTTCGGTACATGTTACACTCCCTCAGTTACAATCGTGACATCCATATTTTCATGAACTGCAGCAGATGTCAAACATATCAGAAACATATTATTGGAGCTGTCAACATTGTCATTGATGCCCTTTCACATAGCCCAATCAACATGTTTACCTGTCTCAGAGAAATATACACCTTAAAAAGTGGCGACTGGTTGACATGACAAGAACTTCTGCTATCTGCAAGAAATATTAGCTTCGACGCTGCGAGACATTCAGTGGTGCAGAGTCGTTTGCCAGTAACAGGAGACATATTAGCTTCAACTCATGCCGTGACCTAAGAACTGACCATACATGCCCACTTGCAAGCACAATTAAGCATACTACTACACTGTATTTCATGCCCTACTACACAGAAAATCCAAAGGCTCCCCCTGTCAGATAACGTTATGTGTATGGCATCACGTGGTTTTACATACCACCTGTGTCAAATGCTTTGCAGCCCTTCAAGATTCAATCACAATGTGACATTGCTGGATATGTTTTCAGGCCCAACCACTTGATTCAGCGACGTTTCTGAGGGTCTTATCATGCCATTGACTATACTGCTGTCTTGCAAAAACAAACTTGTAGGCTTGTGTTGATTGCATGATGCAGCGTTGGGCGGAATATATTCCTACTCCAGATATTTCTTGGTTACGCACGGTTGTTCCTGCTTGTGTAGCTGCTGGCTGCAACACTCATATCATCCTTGGTTTAAAAAGATAAAGCCGATATGGGCTGACTGTATTCTGCGAAGCGCTAGCTCCAATGAGCAATGAAAAAAATGAAACGTGGATGCATGACATTTAAGGCAGACATTGGTTGCAGCACTGTAAAACTTGCTTTAGGCGTGACTGCAGGACTACCCAGTGACCAAGTTCTTTTACACTGATCGACACGAAGCCTCCCTTCCTGCCAGTAACTACACATGTCGTCTATGTTACATTATAAAGAAGCTTCTACCTATAGCTGTGTGACAGCTCATTGCAAGGCACTTATAGTAGCAGTGAACTAGACCCTTGTACACGCATGCATAATAAAATAATATGGGCTAACCATCCCTCATTAGTGTCATGCTGCTAACCTTTAAAAACCTTTATCTAAAGTAAAATTTACTGAAGTTTTATGAAAACAAGACAGATGATTCACTTCTTATGCAGAAGTCACTATCAGTGCACAAATGACCTAAAACAGCAAAAGTATCCCATTTACATAACACCAATAAAGATTCCCCACAATGCCATGAATATTATTGCATGTTAACTGCCTGTCAAGTCGATCTAACTAATAAAGCCTTTACCAGCATCACCTCTTCCGGCAAAGTGAAAATAGTTTTTTTGTGTTTTATGCATTTGCTATATCTGAAATACTAATTAGGTGTGATAAAATGCCCCAATAAATTTCCGACACCTGAGTTGAGATGGCTACAAAAATTATTGAATAACAGCTGTATAGTTATCTAATGATTCAGTAAATTCATGTTTTGCGTGAGTTTGCAAATATGCTAGTTCTCGAGTGCCACAAATAAAAAATGACAATGTAATTTTAATTTTTTATTGGCTGGTACGTACGCTCAAGTGCTATGAAAGATAAAGTGTAACTTCATGTTTGCTGTGAGCTTGACCCGTGCAACCATACCTCACTTAAAAAAGGTTGACGCACTACTCTAAATATCTGAATTTTCGATCAGTTGGAATAAAAGACGGTGTGGTCTTGAATCTTGAGCTTTTTTTCATTTGTAGATCAACAAACTCGTGGTCGTAAGTCTTGCTTAATTGTCTTTGCTAACTCATTCACATCATGAAAGCACTGATACTGGTAAAGCCACATTTGCAAAATATAAAGATTAAGATCGTGCATGTGCCCCTGAACAGCAAAAAGCAATATTTGCTTAGCCAATGTGAGTAATGCTGTGAACACTGTCGTACATCAAACGGTTATTCCAACATTTTGAGAGGTATGCTTGGTCATAACTCTAACATGGTTTAGTAATACCACTATAGGAGCCAAAAAGATTGAATAAGACTGAGAGAATAAGTTGTTATGGATTCATAATATTAGAAGAGTACGACCAAGAAGATTAAAAACAAATGAGCTATAGGAATACAAGCGCCGATTCGCGGCTGAAGTTTATTCAAAATTACAGAGCACATATATACTACATCCACATGGCCATACGCGAAATCTACCAGCAATCCCAAAAATGAAAAAAAAAATGTTGTACACAAGAGTGAAGGATTTCTTTACCCTGCAGTATAATTGAAAGAAAGCTGATGCATGTTTCTTTTTCATTTTGACTGTGTGTTCTCAATAAGTTCCTTTTTTTTCAGAACATTATCACAGGAAAACTCAGGAAGCCTGTGGTCGCACACGTTACTCAATAGTCTTTTTTCCTTCATTGTCTTGCCAGTCTAAAAACCAGAAAACTTACTGGATCTCAAGAATACATATAATAGTCTTTCCCCTACTTGTTTATGTGAAAATCTAATTGTATGACCTTTTTTCGATTCAACTGTTGCCCTAATTGTCGTGTATCTTATGTCTGAGTAGTTCCTTTTTGAGTCAACTCTAGCACGCTGAAATAATACTACTATTCAGACTTCCGGCAGCTTTAGTGCAATGATCTGAATTTGTCGCTGACAGTAAGCCAATGCAGCAAATGTTTCTGCAGTTCACTGAATAAAACACACATTCAAAGCAAATCAAGCAAGAGGACAGCTAGTGATGGTATTTTTCATATTGAAAAAGTTGTTTGGAGCCAGGCACAGCATTAAAATTTAGGAAAAGCTATAAAAATTGAAGAACATGTGAGCGCTGTCTATATACATTTATTATTATTAATAATTATGAACATGAGAGCCGAGTGTGACGGGGGCTATGCAAGAAAGCACATTGATTGCCATTCTCTGATCAGCGTTCAAACCTTACATTAGCTTAAGCAAACCTGGCTTTATCCACTCATTGCATGTAGAAAATTATAGTTCAAAATTTCTCTATAATATACACAGTATCATTAAAGCAATAATTTGCTTTTTTTATTTCGAATACAGTTTAAACTTGCAATTATTAAAAGACGTGTCAAAGTTTACATGCCTCTCTTACTGAGATTTATGTCGTTCATGCCTTCATTAGGCACAACTTCTACACTAACATGTCAAAGTGAACATAACAAACGGCTCAGACGTGAAAGGTGGGCTAAGAAGACCATGCAGGCCATTGCTCATTCATTCGAAAAACACCATCTGCATGCAGTCCCACCAGTGACCTCTGTCTCCTGTAATTTGAACACACTCCCAGCAACACTGAAGTTGGTGAGCTTATTAGAGAGAAATTTGGTGAGATGGGTTGTATAAACCTGGAAGCAAGAGTATTTTATTCACGTAAAGATGAGTTGTGTGTGTTATATGCCCCTGTTTCTCATAATAAGCGATGAGCAGCACGTCATCTGAACATTCTTATCGTGTTTGTGAGCTCAAGAATTCGGTTGGGAACGTTGAGTGTTCCCATTGTTCAAGATTTCTTGCGGCATCCACTCTAGCGCAAGTTCAATCAAGGTTGGTGCTGGACGTGTTCATTGTGTCGTATTGTAGTCTGCTTTCATGTCTCGTCTACTTGCGTTCAGCACTTTTGAGGGTATGTTCAAGAGTTGTACCGAAACCATTCTTGGGAATGCAGGCCCAAGTGTCTTCCATCAGTGCATAAGAGCCGGATTTGAGTATTGGTTATTTTTTCTTCATCATTGTGTATTCCTAATCAGAAGCGCCAGAGAGGCCATCCGATCTTCCTCATTGCTCAAAGAGCTTTGCAGTAGAACTGGCTTGCTATAGTCTTGTTCTCTTTTTGCAAAGCAAGCCGTTTCACTGTCAATACAGTTGAGCAGTTGACCTCTATATTTAGTGCTTCCTGGCATTCTACTACATCAATGGTCACGGTCTCAACTTGTGACACTGCCGTATACTCTTGGACAGGTGTTTCTGCACTTTTTGTCAGCTGACTTGTGTAAATCTCAACGGAACTAATTTGAACTTCTGTTTGTTCATACAATATTTATCCGGCCATCAGCCCTGCCAGAGGCATCTGTTACTACAGCTGGTGGCATGCGGACAGACACTACTACAACTCCCTCTGAGTCTTCTACTTGACTTGAACGCAAGTCGCATGCTCCTTCATGTAACTTCTTTTTGTTTTTCAAACTGAATGATTTCGTAGTCGTTTCCTGCTCTTCGCACGGAATGCTGCGCGCTCTCCTTTGGCATGACGTAATCACTGCGCCACATTGAAGCGAGTTAACTTTCTTCTCCTCGACCATGCGTGCGCCACTGCTTACATCTGCTAGATTTACACAGGATGGCTCCATGGCTACTGCCTCAGAGTTATCTATAGGGCATATGTTCCTTGTTGTATTACTTCTTTTCATCCGTGCCGAGAAGAATCGGCGTCTCTTCTAGACGGCCCCTTGATTTTCGTATGTGCCACCAACACCAAATGCCCATTCGGAAGGGTTGTCAAGAGGACTCCACATCTCTTCTATTGTTGTGCATTCCGTCGCACCACTTCGCGTAGCCACATGGCTATACAGGGAACTCAACTGTCCTTTCTCTGAAACTTCCTGTGAAGCCATATTAATTACAGTCAACAAACCTCGACTGTTCTCACCCTCACTCTTCCCTTCAACTCTGCCGTCCACATGTAGGGAATCTTCACATAAAGTTTCATCACAAGAGTTTTGAAGTCTGCCATTAAAAGACAGACTTAATTACTAATAAAGGCTTTACTATCGGAGCACATATCGATTGTCCGTTCATTGAAGCTCAGATAAGAATATTCCTCTCGCCAGTTTCTACCATTCAGCACTCCCGCTTCGGCCTCTGCCAATTTCAGCCACAAATTCAGCGTCTTCTGCATTAGCTCTTCAATTTCATTTTCCTTCTTTCTCAGCTCTCTTTTAAACTCTATTTCCTCCTCCCTCACCTTGCGAATGTGCCTCCCGCGTTCCTAACACTGAGCCTTTCATCGCCTTTTATACCCATGCGTCTTGCCAACTCCTCTAGGTCTGCCCTACTCATGTTTTTGTTCTACTTTTGAGAGGTGAGTGGTGAAAAAGGTCTCGTCCTGTCGCGGACACCAGCTGTCATGAGGCTGTTTAACGCGCAAGCTCCCTCGTAGGTTCATGTTTAGCAAAAACCACCGATGACATAACTGTCTACGGGAAATGAGCCAGCGAGATCATTTGCTTCCACCAAATCTCTAACACTCAACATATTTCAAAAACCTCTAAGGGACAAAGAGCAGACAAAGAACACAGCATGAATAACTGGGAAGAGGCTAGCAAGAAGAAAAAACGACTAAATACGTGAACAGTGCATGGACATAACTGTTCAGTGGAAAATTAGCCTTGTCACGACATCGCGAGACGAGGTGCTTGCAGCGAAGGCGGTGCTACAAAGACATGGGCGCACTCACGCAAAAGATGACAGCGGTGATGCGGGGCAAGCAACTTATGCGACGGAGTAACGGTGAAGACGCACTCGTGCAGCAGGGAAAGACTGGCGATGAGCTTGAGACGCTGACATGGTGGACTGACATGAAAGGAAGCGTCGGGTTGGTCGTAGTCAGTGACCTTTCGGCGTTTGGCAGCCGCAGCTTGCACGTTAAACGAAGACCTTCTTGTTTTTTGGCCAACGTCAGAAGAACAGAACAAGCCTGGTCCACGTCAGGCGACGAGAATAAGCTCTATGTCCAGGTGGGAGCCTGCTGAGACCTTGATGCAGGAGCCCTGCTGGCCGCCACTCCCGGACCCTGGCCACCTTCTTCACTAGGTCCCGACCCTGCCACATTTGTCTGGCTTCGTTTTCTTCTCCTGTTGCTCTCCTAAATCTGCATGGAGGCAACTTATTGGCCCAAATTGTTCACGCCCACATGTGCCGCAACCAAGCTTCTTCTTCATCGTCTTCTCTGGTTGAGGCTGATGGCGTGGCGCACTTTTCAAACGCACACAAACACATCACAGAGGCCTACAGGCCGTACCGCTGACACAGCAGCTGCTCCAAACGCTAGACGACTGGGTGGACGATACGAGGAAGGAGTACAACATACATTTCAAGCACATCAAAATAATTTAAAAAATCCAGCACTGGACCCCCACCTCATGCACTTGTGGGATAGCCGGCGCAGCATTATCAAAATGTGTAAAGGCAGAGTTTGAATAAAAAGCTAAAAGTCAGTCCCAGAATTGTGCGTAAAAGCTAATGAATATGCCCGAGAGCTTCAGGCTAGTAATTGGGTCAACTTCTGTGATTCCCTGAGGGGAACGCTTTCTACAACTAAATGTGGGCATTATTGAAAAATATGCTACACCCCATGAACACGAAAACTACTACAAGAAGAACATTGCGAGTTTTAGTGGTTCTACGCTAGACTATGCCACCGTTGTTGGGTGCCCTAACCAAAAACACCTAGTTACCAAGCTAGAATGTATACTGAGGGATGCAGTAAGGTTTGTGTGCTCTATATATAGAAGGCTGGATGATTCAGTAACTGACATGCTCAATTGATGCAATTTAGAACCACTGTAAGTTTGAAGACAAAAACAAAAACTCAAAACGCTATATCGTGTAATGCAAGGGACAATAAAAAATACCTAAAGACGAGTATATACGCCTTCCCGGAAAACGTTGCGTTATATTGAGTCATAATACCCCCATTAAACCTTTCAACGCTCGCACTGACATCTTTCGGTGGTAATTTATTCCGAATGCTATACAACAATGGAATCGTTTACCCCATCGTGTTGTAAATAGTACCGATTTGCAGTCTTTTGGCAGAGAAATTGATGCTTATTTAAGTCATGAAAGTACTTAACTACTGCCAATTTTGGTTTCTTGTGTGCATTGCTATTTGAGTGCCAGTTGCTTTGGTTTTCTGTTTGTACTCACTATTGTACTCTCTCCCTGTTATGACCCTGAAGCGAGGTTCGACAGTAATATTCAATAAATAAATAAATAAACAAATAAATAAATAAGTTCTTCAGGAGAAATACATTGGCAGCGGTGGGCGAACTGTTCTCGATCTAGAATACAATGATTTAGAAAACCAGGACCTGGATTCCCCGATAAGTGAGCAACAGGTCTACGTGGCTGCAATGTCGCGTGTAAGGCATTCGGCTCCGGGACAGGACGGAATAACTAATTTGATGTTGAGAAATATGAGCGATAAGCAAGTTAAGAAAATGACCAAATATTTTTACGAAAAAGTTTGGGCAGGAGGAGAAATCTCTAGCCAATAGAAGGAGGCCAACATACTTCTTATTTGAAAACCTGGAAAGGAATAAACGCTCCACAACCTTTGGCTGATATTGTTGACATCATGCCTAGGAAGCTATTTGAGACAGTTGTGCACACCAGGCTTTCTGAATATATGGAAAGGAAGTTTTATCTGTCTCACAACATGTATAGATTCAGACAGCATTTGTTTAAGCAGGATATATTCCTGCAAATAAAAGGTGAAGTGATTGATAATGTAACCGCTGGAAGCAATAACGTAGTCACAGTGCTGCTTTTGAGGCAAGCATTCGATACAATGAATCATAGACTAGTACTGAAAGAACTTCAATCATTCAAATATGGTGCACGAACACTGTGCTATATCAAATCATTTCTTTCCAACCGCACAGCAACCATCGGCATAGAGAACATATGCTCCCAAATATTTCCAATGCCAAATAAAGGCACACCGCAAGGCGCAGTTCTTTCTTCACTCTTTAAATATAGTGACGAATCGACTAGCAAAGCAGCTGGAGCGAATTTTGACATCCAATTCGCGCTCTGCGCCGATGATATCACTCTGTGGGCCATCACAGGCTCACTGGTAAAGAACGAGCAAACTTTACAAAAAGCGATTGACACCGTCAAGGCGTTTGCTGAAGATAATGGCATGACATGTGCACCAGATAAATCAGGATTTTTCCGCGTTCATGCCACAAACTATAGAAATAACTCAGTCAATAAACTAAGCATAGGAAATCAAACGCTGCCGGAGAGACAATTGATGATAAAATTAGGTTTATGGCTACAAACAATCAAAACAGCAAGTTATACAATCAAAATGCTGAATTGTACAGTAAATAACATCGCTCGAATAATTCACAGAATAACGAGACAGCGCAAAGGGTCAAACGAAGGAGAAACTTTGCGCTTGGTACAAGCATTCATCTTAAGTAGAGCGTCACATGGACTACCAGATAAGAAGCTCACATCAATGGAAATTAAAGAGATGGACTTGATAATATGGAGAGCATACAAAGCTGCCTTAGGTATACCACCTAATGCACCGAATAACAAAGTGGAAGCGCTTGGTGTGTACAACACTTTCGAAGAGCTTGCGGCAGCAACACCTCTCAGGCAGAAGGAACGACTCTGCCTTATAAAGGTAGGCAGAGAAACCCTCACTCACTTGGCATACCCTACTAGACCACAATACTACCGGAAGAACAATACTACCATGGTTAGAGAAACACGTCAACACATAACCATCTGCCTCATTCCGCGAAACATGAGTAAGTTGTACCGTGGAGCGAGAAGACAAGCTCAAGCTCGCCAGCTTTAAATATAGTTTGGCGAAACCCACGAAGTAGTGTACACCAATGCCGCTAAATCAAATGAGAGCTGCGTTATAGTAGCAGTTCAACCAATGCCGCATACCCCTAAACTCTCACAACTTCAATAAAACAACCTGTACTCGACGGTGGAGGAAGCGGCGATTGCACTAGCTTTTTGAACTAAAGAGGCAAAGAACGCCTCCGCATTAGTCTTGTCTGATTCCAAAGAAGCCTGTAGAATGTCTCTCCATGGTACACTGCCGAATGTCGCCTTGAAAATACTAGGTGACAGGCTGATACAGGACTATGCTGTAATTTGGTCTAAACCACGAGAGTATCTCGGGCAATGCGCTGGAGCAGAGTTTCGCTCGTAATTTGAGCAACCGAGTCAGCAACGAAGCCGATAATCAGTACGAAGCATGCACTGCACGCAATATACTCGAGTGTCAACGAAAGACAAGACAGTGGTATGCCCCAGCACACAAATCGCTTAATGTTGACGAAGCTCGCCAGCTTACACAAATTCAAGTTAACACCTATCCACATTTGAACAGGTGGCATCACATAAACCCCAATGCATATATAAACCAATGTCCATGGTGCGAGTCACAAGCGACGTTGCAACACGTCACATGGGACTGCCAGAACAAGCCTATGGAGGTTCAGTCGCCTCTGATACTCATGCTACTGGGGAAGTCTTCGGAAGCCGTCCTCAGCTGACGTGATCTGAAGACCCAAAGGGGTCTCCTGGATCAAGCCTGGCAAGCTGCAGTGATCACTGGTTTTCTGGAAGGGGGTACTCACCCTTGACATTCTCCCCTCCCTTTTTTTCCATAAATAAAAATTTTGTAGGAAGGAAGGCAGGTAACGGCTCGTGATATGGTCGGATGTGTCTCGTACTGTTTCGTTTCGCTGTAAATATTTCGAGCCACTGCTGGCTGACACACTTTATATCATTCTGTTGAGGTTCACCCGCGAAGAGAATTCAAGTGGCGAAGAGAATTCATTTCGCGAAGAGAATTCAAGTGGCTTCCGTGGAAGGAAGCGCCCGTTGAAGCTCTCATCGGCTGAACACCTGTTGCAAGCCCGAGAATTTGGGGCTGGTGAGTGAACACCACTTCAGTTATTTGTAGGCGGTTGCTTGCTGGGCTAGTTGGTTCATTTCAAAATATGTATTTTTTTGCCAATTATTGCGTAGGGGATAACAATATTTAATTTTAAAATTTTTAACATGTGAATTGGTCACCGAAAAAAACGTGCGTTACTTGCGGCGTGGCTTTACGTGCGAACGAGTCGCTGACTCAAGAGGTAATTTGGAAGTCGTATTCCCAGGATGCACAAACCAGGCCACTACGATGAAAGAAAGCAAATCAATCACTGTCGCCTCGCATGTGTCTTCGTAGCTAGCCCATATATTAGTTCAAAAAACCTACGAGCTAATAGTTTACCGCAGTGGCACTTAAGAAGCATCAAATAATTATGGGCGTGGTTTTGCTATAGTGTGACAGAGAAAGCGTCACCTAAATCAGAAACACTTTTTTTCTGCCACACCCTGCTGGCCTACCTAATATGGAAGCAGCTGTCTACAATGGGAGAGGTACGTGCTACATGACATGCCTTGTGAAGAAGTAGCCCCCAGTGATACATGGGTTATGAGGTACCATTACATATTTGTATAAAATTCTGCTGTTTACAACCTAACTGACTTCATACGTTTACTTTGGAATATTTTATGCATTGATTAGGATTATCAATATTTGGTGATGTTACTTGTTTTTCCAGACCGCCACGCAACGACAGAATGACTACCCCCGAATGTACACTATGCAAGCACCTTCAAACATCAAAACGTCCACTAACACAGGTCATCTCAAACGTCCCACATGCAATGCAGGATTTCCGAAGCCTTTACCACGCATATTGTGCAGGGGTGCTCTAGATTGGCCACAAGCATTGGCGGTCTACCCTGGCATGGAATCTACACTTCAATAACGTCCAAACTGAAATGCTATATTGATTACCTGGCTAGGATTTGAGGCAATAGAGAACCCGTCACACGTGCTTTGTTATTGATGTGTATATTAGGCTTGCATTTTACCTTCATGTTCTGTAATCATCGTTTTTAGACGTATATATTCTTGGCATTCTGTGAAATAAAGTTAGTTGGAAGTCAGCGCTCTTTCTTTCTACCCTGTCCAATTTCCTTTTGTTCGTGCGCTGAAACATCTCACTATTAAGACTACGTACCAACTAGCCCAAGCTTCCACTCTTGTGAGCAATAGTAAGATTTTGGGTCACTGCTGAGCTGAACAACACAGGTTTTATCCCAGCCGCAGTGACCATATTTTGAAGGGTATGAAATGCTAAGATGCTCGTGTGATTAAGGGTGTGTTCGACTTGCCTGCACTGCGTGATCCATTTTACGAGGTGCTGCACCTCACCATTCGTTTCAGTTGTGCACCAATGGCGTCCTCTAAACCGTGCGATTGGTTTCAAAAAGTGCAGGAGCGGTACAGCACTAAAACTAGTTCGTGATTCTCTTGTACCTTCTACTTCAACGGCGCTGGTTTGGTTCAGCTGTAGGCACAGCTTGATAAACTACATAGCATTAGACGTAGGTGCTGTACCCGCCTCTACAAACCAGCGTGTTTCGCCAAGAAGTTTGCACCTTATTAAATTAGGTAAACAGAAATAAGCTTTCCGATTTGTCATTCCCTTTTGATGTCGCGCGGCTGAACTCGTGCTCCTTAGGTTCTGAAATTGTAGTGCACAGCTGTGAACCAGTTCCCATTGGTGTAGGAGAACCAAACTGACCTTCAAAAGTGGAAGCTCAAAAATGTGAAACGTCTGTGAATACGAGGTGTCAGAGCAAATGCTACGAGGTGTCAGAGCAAATAGAAAATTATATTTGCATTATAAAATGGACACACCCGCCGCGAGAGGCATTAACAGGCTTTCCAAAATTTAGTTGCGTCTTGTGACAGAGTTTACAAGCTGAACCCAGAACTGTTTTGTCTTTGTTACCTGTGTTCAGCTCATAGAAGTTAACAAAAGATGCACCAAAGCTCACAAGGCTGCACTAAGTGCATTAGCTTTGCACATATTTTAAATGGACTCTTAAAATTATAAGTCCTAAAGTTGATGAGCACTTGCAGCAAAGCTTCTTCAAACACGTGAATGCTGTCCTAATGAGTAAGATTGTGTTCATTGGATGTGGTACTGTTTTTTTCGTAAACCAGAAAAACGTCCCAAATTTCTTTGAGCACATCTGCATTTGTTTAGGTTAAGTTGTCGTAGCTATAGCGTCTACCACTACGAACTGAAAGTCTGTGCACTATCTTCATAAAAAAATCTCGGAAATCGCGCAGGTAGTTGAAATATTGTAGATCTTGACTTATCCACAGCCACACTGCAAGATAGTACGTATTTCAAGTCCAAATATCTAAAAGTAGCAGGAACACAGCAACTTTAGCTTCAAGCACTAGTACAATGAAAAAGTAAGCACAATAACAAGTGTGTAATATAGGTGACATTTATTGATCCAGTATTTGGACAGATTTACTTCATGTGCCACATATTGATTTCAGGAGTGCTTACTTGCAAGAGAGTGCTCAGAGCTGAGCAGTTGTCTAGTGTACTGTCATCACCATCATCATCATCATCATCATCAGCCTGGCTACGTCCACTGCAGGACAAAGGCCTCTCCCATGTTCCGCCAGTTAACCCGGTCCTGTGCTTGCTGCTGCCAATTTATACCCGCAAACTTCTTAATTTCATCTGCCCACCTAACATTCTGTCTCCCCTAACTCGCTTTCCTCCTCTGGGAATCCAGTCAATTACTCTTAAAGACCAGCGGTTATCCTGTCTACGTGCTACATGCCCGGCCCATGTCCATTTCCTCTTCTTTATTTCAACTATGATATCCTTAACCCCCGTTTGTTCCGTAATCCACTCCGCTCTCTTCTTGTCTCTCAAGGTTACACCTACCATTTTTCTTTCCGTTGCTCGCTGCGTCGTCCTCAATTTAAGCTCTTTGTGAGTCTCCGGGTTTCTGCTCCGTAGCTATGTACCAGCAAGATACAGCTGTTATATACCTTCCTCTTAAGGGATAATGTCAATCTACGTGTCATAATTTGAGAGTGCTTGCCGAATGTGCTCAACCCCATTCTTATTCTTCTAGTTACTTCAATCTCGTGGTTAGGCTCTGCGGTTATTACCTGCCCTAAGTAGACATAGTCTTTTACAACTTCAAGTGCACTATTACCTATCTCGAAGCGCTGTTCCTTTCCGAGGTTGTTGTGCATTACTTTCGTTTTCTGCAGATTAAATTTAAGACCCACCTTTCTGCTTTCCCTGTGTAACTCCGTAATCATGAGTTGCAATTCGTCCCCTGAGTTACTCAGCAATGCAATGTCATTGGCGAAGGGCAGGTTACTAAGGTATTCTCCCTTAACTATTATCCCTAACTGTTCCCATTTTAGGCTTCTGAAAACCTCCTGTAAGCACGCGGTAAATAGCATTGAGGAGATTGTGTCCCCCTGCCTTACACCCTTCTTGATTGGTATTCTGTTGCTTTCTTTATGAATCACTATGGTAGCAGTTGATACCCTGTAGATTTCTTCCAGAATGTTTATATATGTTTCATCCATGCCCTGATTCCGCAGTGTCTGCATGACGGCTGATATTTCTACTGAATCAAACGCCTTCTCGTAATCTATGAAGGCTATGTATAGTGGTTGGTTATACTCTGAGCATTTCTTTATTACCTGATTGATAGTATTGATGTGGTCAATTGTTGAGTAGCCTGTTCGAAATCCTGCTTGTTCCTTTGGTTGATTGAATTCTAAAGTTTTCTTTACTCAGTTAGCAATTACCTTTGTAAATAGCTTGTACACTACAGAGAGCAAGCTGATCGGCCTGTAATTCAAGTCCTTGTAATCTCCTTTCTTATGTATTAAGATGATGTTAGCGTTCTTCCAAGACTCTGGTGCCCTTCCCGTCAGGAGACACCTCGTAAACAGCGTTGCTAGTTTTCTAACACAATCTGTCCTCCATCTTTCAGCAGATCTGATGTTACCTGATCCTCACCAGCAGCTTTGGCTCTTTGCATGCTCTCCAAAGCTTTTCTGACTTCTTCTATCATTACTGGTGGGGTATCGTCTGGGTTACTGCTAGTTCTTATAGTATTAAGGTCATGATTGTCTCGGCTACTGTACAGATCTCTGTAAAACTCCTCCGCTATTTTAACTATCCTATCCATATTGGTAGTTATTTTGCCTTCTTTGTCCCTTAGTTCATACAACCTACTTTTGCCTATCCCAAGTTTCCTCTTCACTGCTTTGAAGCTTCCTCCGTTTTTCAGAGCGTGTTCAATTCTCTCCATGTTATACCTTCTTACATCGCCTACTTTACGCCTATTAATGAACTTCGAATGCTCTGCCAGTTCTATTTCGTCTGTTGTACTTGATACTTTTATGGTTTGACGCTTCTTAATTAGGTTCTTCGTTTCCTGGGAAAGCTTGCCAGTGTCCTGTCTAACTACCCTGCCTCCAACTTCCACTGCACACTCCGTAATGATACTCGTCAGATTATCATTCATTGTATCTACGCTAAGATTGGTTTCCTCACTAAGAGCCGAGTACCTGTTCTGCAGCGACACTCTGAATTCCTGTACTTTCCCTCTCAGTGCTAGCTCATTGATTGGCTTCTTGCGTGTCAGTTTCTGTCATTCCTTCTTCAAGTCTAGGCGAATTTGAGACCGTACCATTCTAAGGTCACTGCATCGTGCCTTGCCAACCACTTCCACATCCTGCACGATTCCTGGGTGTGCACTCATTATAAAGTCTATTTCGTTCTTATTTTCGGCATTAGGGCTCCTCCATGTCTACTTGCGGTTTTCTCGTTTTCGGTAGAAGGTATTCAAAATCCGTAAATAATTGCGTTCTGCGAATTCTACTAGTAGCTCTCCTCTGGCGTTTCTAGTACCGATGCCATAATCTCCTACTGCCTGGTCTCCAGCCTGCTTCTTCCCTACCTTTGCATTAAAGTCGCCCATAACTATAGTATACTGTGTTTTTACCTTACTAATTGCCGATTCCACGTCTTCATAGAAGCTTTCAACTGAAGCGTCATCACGGCTGGATGTAGGCGCGTAAGCCTGTACTACCCTCATCTTGTATCATATATTCAGTTTAATTACAATACCTACCACCCTTTCATTAATGCTATAATATTCCTCTATGTTGCCAGCTATGCTTCTGTGAATTAGAAACCCCACTCCCAGTTCTATTCTGTCTGCCACTCCCCGATAGCAAGGACGTGCCCATTCTGTAGCACCGTATAGGTCTCATCTGTCCTCCTAACCTCACTGAGCCCTATTATATCCCATTTAACACCCTCTAGCTCTTCGAATATTACAGCTAGACTTCCCTCACTAGATAAGGTTCTAGCGTTAAACGTTGCAAAGTTCAGGTTCTAATGGCGGCCTGTAGTCCAGAGATTCTTAGCACCCTCTGCTGCGTAGCAGATCTGACCGTCGCCGTAGTCAGATGCTTCGGAGCTGCTGAGGACTGACGGCCGTGAGTTATTTGGCGTATCCATGTGGGAGGTAGTGGCCAGGTACTGCACCAGGGTGGCCAATCTTTCTCTGGTGAGGGAGTGCGTTTCCGGCGGTGGTTACCGGTGAGGCCGCACCTCAGGCCTCTTATTGTAGTTCCATCGACACGCGTTTTTTTTTCCCGTTTGGGAACTTTGCGGCACCGGGCACGTGGTCCGACTGTTGTTGTTTTCACAGATTCACCCTGTTTTTCGTTCCTAAAATTTAAAATTTTCGTTTGTAATAGCAGTATTTGTAGCGGTTGAACTCCTTGTATCTTCACAAACAAATAGACGCCACTCTGACTCTCCTAGGACCAACATTGCTAACGTTATAGGTAGATATGTTATAGGTAGATATGTGCAGAGCTCACTTACCCGTGCTGCTGGCGCGGCCGCTCCCGCTCCCGCAGTTGAAATAATCTGTGCTTATTGGCTAAGAGGTGGAGGAGCAGTTCCGGTGGGCTTAATTCGCTGTGGAAGCTGTTTCACCAAACCCAGCTCAAGCAGTGACAGCAGTCCGGCAACACTGAGTGTGTCTTCTGAATAAGTCTCTTTTGACGCTCTCAGTTGAATTGGGCGCTCGCGGTTTTTTGTACGGCTGTCTCCGGATTTTAACGACTCGATTGAGACCTGATTTGTCGTCCTGGGGTGTGTAAAAGCCGAGATATGACTCGTTGTCCTCAAAGTGGCTTGGTCCCACACAAGATGGCGGCCCCCTTATGGTCAAAGGTGGGAAAAATTGCTTGTGGGTTTGTTTTCGCCGGTCAGAAACTGGTACAATTGAGCTCAGAGCCCGGAATCCTCCTTCTGCGTGATTTAATAGTGTTACCAATATTTGTTGTGATCTTTTGCCTTTTCATTCAGTCTCTGAGAACGAGGGGGTAGGTGCTAAAGTCCCTTGTCAACATGGCAGCCCCCATAGGGCGGATACACGTGTCACTCACAGTTGATTTTCGGTGAAGAAAAACCGTTTTTTTCCCGCAGATTCAAGATAAGATGGTAGCGGCGAGGCTCCGGAACGTCCCAAGAAGAATCGAGGGTGGTTTTCCAGGTGCGTAGTAGCTTTTCTTGCGGAATTCCTGATTTGATCGAAGTGGAGCCAGTGGCTGCTGTTGTTAGGCCTACCCGAAGTATGAGTCGTTAATTTCTCAAGTTGTAACTGATTTGGGTGGCTAAACCGTGCTCCTCGAAGTGCTCCGAAGCCTCATAAAACCATGCGAGGAAATTTAGATTATTACTCACAGTTTTCACGGAGATTTGAGGTCCGAATGCTGAGCTGTTGTGAAACCGCTCAACCAACCCGGGTCCCCTGGTGGCCGAGTGTACTGTAAGCCACCAACAATTATGTAAAAACAACAAAAATGTACAATGCATGCCTAAAGCTTATTCGCTTATAAGCGGGCCTTAATAATCTGTAAGCGCGCACCTCATAACTCTGTTCCCTCAGCAACCACGTTCGCTGCATACTCAGCAGACCGGTCAATACTCGCGACGAGGTACTCTAGCTGTCATCATCATCATCATCATCACCGTTATCATCATCATCAGCCTGACTACGTCCACTGCAGGACAAAGACCTCTCCCATGTTCCGCCAGTTAAGCCGGTCCTGTGCTTGCTGCTGCCAATTTATACCCACAAACTTCTTAATCTCATTTGCCTACCTAACCTTCTGTCTACCCCTAACCCGCTTCCCTTCTCTGGGAATCCAGATTGTTACCCTTAATGACCAGCGGTTATCCTGTCTACGCGCTACATGCCCGGCCCATGTTCATTTCTTCTTCTTTATTTCAACTATGATATCTTTAACCCCGTTTGTCCCCTAATCCACTCTGCTCTCTTCTTGTCTCTTAAGGTTACACCTACCATTTTTCTTTCCATTGCTCGCTGCATCGTCCTCAATTGAAGCGGAACCCTCTTTGTAAGTCTCCAGGGTTCTGCTGTGCAGCTAGGTACCGGCAAGATACAGCTGCTATATACCTTGCTCTTAAGGGATAGTGGCAATTTACCTGTCGTAAGTTGAGAGTGCTTGCCGAATGTGCTCCACCCCATTCTTATTCTTCTAGTTACTTCAATCTCGTGGTTCGGCTCAGCGGCTATTACCTGCCTTAGGTAGACATAGCCTTTTACAACTTGAAGTGCACCATTACCTATCTCGAAGCACTGATCTTTTCCGAGGTTGTTGTACATTACTTTCGTTTTCTGGAGATTAATTTTAAGACCCACCTTTCTGCTCTCCTTGTGCAACTCCGTAATCATGAGTTGCAATTCGTCCCCTGAGTTACTCAGCAATGCAATGTCATCGGCGAAGCGCAGGTTACTAAGGTATTCTCCATTAACTCTTATTCCTAACTGTTCCCATTCAAGGCTCTGAAAACCTCCTGTAAGCACGCGGTAAATAGCATTGGGGAGATTGTGTCCCCCTGCCTTACACCCTTCTTGATTGGTATTCCGTTGCTTTCTTTATGAAGCACCATGGTAGCAGTTGCTCCCTGTATATTTCTTCCAGAATGTTTATATATACTTCATCTACGCCCTGATTCCGTAGTGTCTGCATGACGGCTGATATTTCTACTGAATCAAACGCCTTCTCGTAATCTATGAAGGCTATGTATAGTTCTTGGTTATACTCTGAGCATTTCTCTATTACCTGATTGATAGTATGAATGTGGTCAATTGTTGAGTAGCCTGTTCGAAATCCTGCTTGTTCGTTTGGTTGATTTAATTCTAATATTTTCTTTACTCTGTTAGCAATTACCTTTGTAAATAGCTTGTATACTAGAGAGCAAGCTGATTGTCCTGTAAGTCTTCAAGTTCTTGTTATCTCCTTTTTTGAAGGTAAAAACAAACCCTTCTGAACTTCGTGACCAGATTTGAAATGTTAAGCCTAAAGAATAATGTGGCGAAGCGCAACCGCTAAACATTTGCTGATTTTTGTTTCGTGACAAAACAGCTCGAAGCCACACGAGCACACACGGATCCAGAAGCAGGCCTGAAATGCGAAGTTTCGACTAATGTGTATACCACCCATCATACCCATGCTCGCTGAAGCACCGTGCGCTGCAGCTCCCATAGACATTAGCGCCATAGTTCACTCTTGTGTATATTAGGAAACTCTATGGTATGCACCAGTATTGGCGAGCGTGACTGTACCGTCGAACAGGTCTTTCATTGCGATGCGCACGGCCTTGTTGAAGGCCCTGACGTCCGCCGACGTCTAGAAGGTGAGCCCGAACTTGTGCTCTCCGGCGCGCCAGTGGTGGAAGGTGGGCATCACCTTGTTGTACGTGAAGTCCCGCCCGATGGTACACGGGAGGAGCACGCAAGCCTCGCACTCGCCGGTGATCTGGTAGCAGCAGGCGCCCGGCCCGGTCGTCGCGCTGTTCGGCTGCAGGTCGCAGCGCTTGCGCACCGACACGCTGCAGAGGCCGCCGCCGCCGAGCGGCACCAAGCCGCCCGTCGAGTCGTCCCGCGTCATCAGCTGGGCCCACACACGAACCAGGCAGCCGCCATCGTGGAAGCTAGCTTCGGTCATGTTTCCTCCTCGGATGGAGTGTCATTTTGGCCGCGCGCGGGCTGCTTCGTCCGTCTTTCGATAATCCTCAGGTGTAGCCCGACGGGGGCCCCGACTTGGACGGGATGGAGAAGTCGTCGACGGCGTCGTGGAGTAGCCTTGAAGTCCTCCGAACAGTCATTGACGAGGTTTTCTCTTCCCAATTGCTGTTGCACGTCGCTTCACCAAAGAGAAATATGATCTCCCCACGCCACTCAGCGCGGACAACACAACCGACGCCGCCTCTCACCGCTGCCCCGCCAACAAGCCCCGGCCACACGCACTCACCAGATGCCCCCCACACTCGTAGCTCAACACCGCCTCCGCTCGAGCTCGGCTCGCAGTCTGTTCCCGACGAAGACGTGAAAGCGTCTCCCCAAGACTACAGCTATTGCAAGCCTATTCTCCATTTGCTTCATTAAGACCGATATTTTTCTATATCCGTATTTGTCATATCGAGGTTTGAGTGTATTCGCTTCGAATCTCAAGTTTACTGAAGAGATTAAAAGATGAAACTAGCAAAAAACCACACGAAGAAAGCAAGGAAGAACAACCAAACAAAACCAGCGCTTGTCCAGTGGGGCTGTTATTCTTCCGTGTGGTTTTTCGCTGGTTTTATCTCTGGTATTTCGATTAAAGTCAAACGTCTTTATAAGAGACACTTATGTAAAAGACAAGTGGGTATAAGAGACACTGGTGTGCCAACAGCAAAATACGGGTTGATAAGAAAATGCATACGAGGTACCTAGCTTATACGAGACATCTCATATACAAGAAAAGAACTGCTGTGTCATAATTATAAAGGGGTTTAACTGTACTATGAACCAGCTACAAGCTACATTACTCAAATTTACTACTTGCACAGGCTTAGACATCACAAAACACAGGACAAGTTTTCTAAAAATGTCTTCCTAGGCAGCTTGCGACCACATACTGAAGTGGGTTATGCATCAGAATGCCATACAACACATGATATCTTCCGAGAGCAATAAATCCCAAGAAGAGCAAAACTGTAAGTTTGCTTGGCTCATTTTAGGCAGTTATATCTGTATAAAACGACATCAGAAAAGGTTACCTTACGAAAGCACGCTGCAAGGCTTCATGCTACCCTGTATATAAATCTTTTTCTGCCCTCACTGCCAGTTTGCAATCCTTCTCATGATAGCCCAAATGTGTGCGCAGCATTTGTGGATTTAGGATATAGTACCGCATAATCCCTAACAATCCTCCTTCACGCTACGGTGAAGGATGATTTGACAACATTCGGAGGGGGGAGGGGTTGCTTAGTCAGGGTTCAAAGTTTAAGATGGTGCAGAAGTGCAGCTAAGAATGAAGAATGCATGCCTATGCCTCTAAATAAATGCTTTACTGAATACGCATGCATTCACCAGACAAATAAAAATGGTTAATAAAACTGCAAAAATGGCAGATGGGGAGAAAGGGATGCATATTTTAAATCTCCAGAAGGAGAGAGGGGGGTACTTGCTCAGGATTTTACGGTAGTCCCAATGAAAGTGGTTTGGTGTAGGCACGAGTGCGTATCTCACATGGTAAAAATCCACTTTGAA
The DNA here is from genome assembly GCF_013339725.1 of Rhipicephalus microplus. Lineage (NCBI taxonomy): Eukaryota > Metazoa > Arthropoda > Arachnida > Ixodida > Ixodidae > Rhipicephalus > Rhipicephalus microplus. The sequence goes on from NC_051174.1 coordinate 79,624,492, forward strand.
CTTCGTTTTTGTTTTAGCATATTTTTTCGGCAACCATGTCTAAAGCATTCTCTGTAAAAGTAGGAGGACGCAGTTTAAATGGACTGCACAAAAAATTACAAATGTAGTGAAGTATGGTCAATGTAACCAATAGATGGTCATATGATTGGTATAGGCAAGTTTGTATTTTATTCGGAGCTGATTGATGTTGGATTTCTACCCAATGAGGGGACTCTTGCAATTGCATTTGAACTTTGCTGGGAACAAACAGTATCGCTCGTGTATTTTTCAATCCGAACAGTTGCCAAGAAAAAGCACAGAGGCTAAGAGAGATTGAATTTTCAGAACAATAGAATGTAAAACAGATCAATATTGAGCGTGAAAATCTGGGCTTGTTCGACAAAAAATATGAATATGTGTCTAAGTGTCCAGTTAATGTTTGGCAGGGTATGTGTGAATGGGATGACTTACCGTGCATGGCATGCCTCTCATCTGTCATTACCACATATATGGCCCAAACGGCACCCTCTTTATTCACGTAGGCATCCTCTTCATTCATTCTAGCGGTAGTAACTGTGTAACTTAACGCTAACAATAAATGTAACATGCCTGAAATATTTTAGGCCCATCACCTAAATGCACATTACCCATATTATGGGTCCACGGCTGATAAATAAAACTAGTGTCTACCCTGTCGACACGACGCGACGTTGCACATTTGTGAAGTACTCAATGTAGCATTGCAGAACGAGATAGATTCAGAACTGCACGCATCTGCGCTTGTTTAATAAACAAATTCAGCAAAACTACATTGCTCTCTCTCTGCGCGAGCTATCTATCGGTAATATGCAAGTTTTCTCCCCAATCCCACAACATGCATTCACTTCACTTCAAGATCAACAATGCTTGGAAAGCGCCGCATCTGACGTCAGAATCAGATCCTTGTCCTGAAGCTTCGTTATTAAACTCTATCGCCGCAAAACAATGACAGCAACGCTCATTCAGCCATGTCGATGTTCAGTTGTATGCATATACTTGTTAGCTTTCTAGAGTCTTTACACATGGCTTGAATGCTTTTGATATGTATGAGTGACTTGTTTTGTTATGCATGGGTGACCTGACCATAAGCATTGCTTGTGCCGGCTTGGACACTCGCAATAAACGATGTATACTTTACTTGATTGACGTTGTTATTGCCAGTCGAGGCCAGTTAAGTCACCTGACGACAACGACACACGCGAACCGCGAGTTAGCAACAAGAAAAAAAAATACCAGAAAAAGCGAGGGGTACGAACATGCGTTGAGCCCTCCACCAACTGCAGCAAAATGTGTCTGTTTAATAATGATGATAGTACCCCCAGCGCTATCTCGCCTCGTGGTATTGCAGTTCAGTACGCCACTGCTACATATTAACTTTTTGTTTTGATACAACAGCCAAAAGTTACAGTTTCCGTTCTCTAAACTGGTAGGTGTTCTGTGGCCTGCCTCAGTGTCCTCGGTAGTTACCGTACATGGCGGATGGTTGGGGTGGGGGACGGACGAAGCAGAGCGTCGGGCGCGTTGAAGACGCTTGCGCTGGGCTTCCTTGGCTTGCGTCTCGTCGGTGTTACCCGCGCGCCATCTGCATTCTTGAAAGCGATCGTGCGCGTGGACGCATGTACGGAGGGACAGACACACAGACTGATTTACGGGCGAACGCTTCTCTCCACTCATCATCATTCTCTCCACGTATATGCTCTGATTTTTTCTTTACGCTCTCAACTTGAAATTACCTATGTGTATTCGCGTCATAGTTTGGTTGATATTAAAGGTCAATCCCCTTCAGTTATTGGCGCTTAATACAGTTTATCTGTCATAATACAGTTACCCATTATGATACAGTTAACCATCGTAATACAGTTCAACATAATAAAGTTTAACCATCACTTCAGTTACTGAAAACAGATTTTTCGTAGGAGTACATGAGTAATGTTTATAAAATTTCATAGCCATCACTGCATCCCCAGTTGATGTTCCACGAACATGACAGTCTTTTTTAAAACAAATTGCGATTTCCAGCATGACTATACGGTAGAATACTTTGTTGACACTCAGAGTGCTGGTGTTCAATTGCTACTGGAACCTTGACTTTTTTACGTTTGTCAGATCAATGCAGCCCTTGTCATTTATATGTAACACTGACGCGTTAAAATTACGCGTGTGTGTTCTCGCCATTTCTGAGTAGATATGAAATTTCAGTATTTCAATCACCTGTGGTACATTAGCGCATACCTGTGGCACATTTACACTTTAGGGTATGTGCAGTATGTCCTACATGTCTGGTGGAAAGTGTTTCCCCGCGTACACAATGAGGGTGGTGGTTAAAACATTTGTTTCAAGTAATTACAAGTGAAAGATTCGGGTGGTCTTTAGGGCTCAACCTGTACAAACTGTGGGAAGAGTTCCTAGTCCGGCACCCCTGTGGCTTCCGCAGCTGCGCGCACCCTGGCCCCGAGAGCTCTATGACCCTCCAAGACCGAGCAGCCAAGCAGGGCACCCTTCCAGCTATTTAGGGTAAGGTTTCAAAGGGAAGTGATTGAGTGAACTGCCGGAGTGCATAGGCATGCCCACACCATGTGGAACTTATCCGCAGGCAGATGAGGACAGTGTAGGCATTACCCGAAAAAGGCCGTTTTGAACTGCCTCAGTATAGCCGGGCACAATACTGTGTTTCCGTATAGGTGTAAGAGTAAGCGCTCGTCAGCCTCATTCAGTCTCGTCGCTGGGGGCAGAAACCGGCACCTGTTCGACATGTACATGGTAGTGATGTATCAAAAGGAGGTGATCGAATTAGGCGCTGGATCATAAGGCAATGCAGGACGAGAAGGTTCCCAGAAACCAAGCACCCGGGCTAAGGCATCGGCTGCCTTGTTACTAACTAGTCCTGGTAAGGTGGAGTTCAGTATTTCAGAATACTAAAACAGTACCTATGGCATCTTTGCAAGGCTGTACCTCACGCAGTTCACCTACCTTTATGAGTCTCTCTAGCAACAATTTCGGGCAGAGGATGTAGAACCAATGCACCGCGCCAGTCTTGTGGAATGCTGGTCCACTCTTCTGCCTGATAGGTGTAGTAGAAATGGAGTAGGTTTAAGAGACACCTCGCAGCGTGCGACTCAGTGAGCCGCAGGTACTGGTGGTTGATATGAACCTGTTTGAGTTCCCCGTACATGTTGGTCATGCGCAAATCTGGAGGGCGCTAGTAAGACGTCCAGATCAGCAGGTCGAGGACGCGCTTATATGTCTTGCGAAAAATGTGCTCGAGCGCGCTCGCAACGCTTTATTATCTTGCGAAAATGAAGTCGAGGGCGTTTCCAACGCTTATATATCTTACGAATTATGCCTTTGAATGCGTTCGCTACGCTTATATAGCGAAAAATGCCTTCAAACGCTTTCGCAACGCTTATATATATTGCGAAAAAATCCTTCGAGCACGTTTGCAACGCCTATATATCTTGCGAAAAATGCCTTGGAGCGCGTTGGCAACGTTTATATATCTTGCGAAAATTGCCTTAGAGTGCGTGGACAGACAGACAGACAGAAAGAGAGAAAGAAAAAAATAAAAATAGATAGATAGATAGATACATAGATAGATAGATAGATAAATAGATAGATATATAGATAGATAGATACATAGATAGATAGATAGATAGATAGATAGATAGATAGACAGATAGATAGATAGATTGATAGATAGATAGATAGATAGATAGATAGGTAGATAGCAGTACTCAAACAATTCCTTCACATTTAAAAAGACCCTATGATGCCTTAGAAGGGTGGCTCAACGCACTAGCTAGTATTTCTTAATCTAGTTGGTATTGAAATGTCTACAGGTCTTTGGTACTCTATGTTTGGTTCCACGCTACTATGATGCTGACCTACGAGGCCGTAATGTTCGTGAATCATGAATAGTGTTACAGTGTTAGCATTATAATTTCATTAACAGTACGTATCTACTCCAGTGATAAAGGCATTACGTGAAGTTAATTTCATTTTTATACTTAAGCTTCTTCCACTGAAGTAGGTTTACGTAGCGCTACCCAGTGCTGCCATTCGAGCAAGAATAAATGGCAGATTCTAAGTACAGTGGGAATCGACGATATGTGAGGCATGAATAAAATTTGTCGATAAGCCACTTTAGAATCTCCACAACGTTACGAGTTGGAGGTAAATGATGCCGTACATGACTTCCTTGTGATGAATATCATGTTTAGATTAGTCGTTTACCTTCGCCATCTATAGACCTCACGTGATACCAAATTTAGTATATGTGAAGCTAGCTAAACGGCCGCGAGCACGCTATAAGCGTGGTATGTTGTCACGTTCCTACATGACACGTGTCCCCACAGGGGCGCCTGCGCAAGTAGGCGTTTGGTGTGTAGCGACACCACGGACCCGAGCTAACGGGGAGGTTTCGACTCCCTCCTACGCCTAGCCGTGCGTAGCTTTGCCGTGTCCGGGGAAAAGGGGATCCGGGGGGTTGAGCCGACGCTGGGTGATTGGACCGTTAACGCCCCCCGGCAGAGGCAACACACCTCTTTGGCCCCGGCTTCACGTAGACGGCACCCCTAGGCTGACCCACCCAGGGGAAATCGGCAGTCGCCTTTTCCTATCTCTCTCTCCCTACATCTTCGTCTTTATCTCTTACTATTTATCTGTCCTGTCTTCTACTCTCTTCCGTTTACTTCCAAACTTCCTGGCGGCTAGGGTTAACCCTGTGCAAATAGACTACCTTGGTCTAGGCGCATTGGGTTATAGTGGCGTTGTACGGCTGGCGTCTGCAGTTTTCAGCATCTGTAAAATTGTAGCGTCCCCTCATTGGGCTCCGTGGTGGGTGGCCGCCAACGCTGCTGAACAAAACTAAGAAAGGCATGCATAGAGCATTCATCCTACTGTCTGATCGTACCGGCTTAAAGCGGGTACGCACAGATGATATAATTTTTTTCAACCAGCCAAAATAAACATATCCTCACTTTCATGTTATCCAGTGTGAAAAACTGAAAAGCAAGCCAGGACCGTCTCTCCTCTCCTTGTTTCTAGATGTCTCACCGAAACTCTTGGTATAGCATACAAGGTAACCAAAATGGCTAGTGGAGACCTTCTTCTCGAAATCCGCGACAAAGAACAATTTGAAAAGCTAGACCGTCTTTCAGATTTCGGTGGCATACCAATAACCATAACACCACATAGATCAATGAACACAACTTACGGAGTGGTATCTGACATGGACTTAATTGACTTGACTGAGACTGAACTTTTGGAGGTGTGGAAGAGCTAAAATGTCACTAATGTACAGAGAATCATCATCAGAAGAGATAATAAGGAAACACCGACAAAACACTTAATACTCACGTTTGCATCCAGTAAACTACCGGAATCTATTAAAACAGGGTACAAGAATACATCTATCAGGCCGTACATACCAAACCCTCGTCGTTGTTTCCAATGCCAGAGGTATGGCCATGGCTCTAAAACCTGTCGTGGTCGCCAGACTTGTGCACAATGTGGAGTCCCAGGTCACGTGTCTCAGAACTGCAAACAACCGCCACACTGTGTAAACTGCGAAGGAAACCATGCCGCCTATTCACACTCCTGCATATACTGGAAAAAAAGAAATAATTACATTGAAGGTGAAGGAGAACATTACATTTAAGGAAGCCCGGCGAAGAGTCGCTCCACTCTATGGATCTGCATACGCTGATGCGGCGCGTCAGGGGGCACCGCCGCACCAGCCCTCGCCACACCTTCGGGCCGCGCATACCGAGCCGGTGGTTGTGGCACCTGCCCCCAAGGCGGCTGTAGCCCAGGCTACACCGCCTACTCCCAAACAGAGACCGGAGACTCCAGAGTCCTCGGGTCTCAAGGCCTCACCTCACCATGCGAGGCCCGAAACTCGTACTAACAGCCCACACGTGCGGGCATCCAGTACCTCCGAGGAGGCAATGGATACATCGGTACCCTTGGTGCCGAAAGAGCGGCGTGGCTCCTTGGAGTGCCCCAAGAAAACAAAAAAGCAGATAACAGGGCCTCGTGACGGCCCTGTTAAGTGAACTCAAACTCCCTGTCTAAACAGCCACTCGCTTTTCGTGCACACAGCACTATTTTACATTCATCATGAACACTCAAATTATACAATGGACCGTCAGGGGCCTTCTCAGAAACCTTGACGACATCCAAGAACTCTTACAGGAACACTCACCAAAAGTGCTGTGTGTACAAGAAACACACCTTAATTCAAAACACACAAATTTTCTTCGTAAATACGTTATTTTCTGAAAGGACCGTGCTGATGCCAAGACATCATCCGGAGGTGTTGCCATTATAGTGAATCAAGGAATTGCATGCACACACTTTAACTCCAAACATCACTTGAGGCAGTGGCTGTTGGAGCAGTTCTTTTTGATAAACTGATCACAATCTGCACTATTTACATTCCTCCTAGCTATCAGCTGCCAAAACGTGAAGTACACTCTCTAATTCATGAACTTCCCGAGCCTTATGTTCTCCTTGGAGACTTTAATGCGCATAGCAGGCTATGGGGTGACTCTCGGTATGACGCGCGAGGTCGACTGATCGAACAGTGAGTTCCTTCTTTCGTCGAGCGCGTGTCTCCTGAATCGAAAAGAAACAACCTATTATAATCTCGCTAATAACACCTACTCCTCCTTAGACCTAAGCATAGCATCTCCATCTCTTGTGCCTCTACTCCAGTGGAATGTCGTCACTAATCTGTACGGAAGTGACCACTTAGCACAACTACAGTATTTGAGTGCCCACCACGTGCTCCCAAGTGGCTCATAAATAGAGCCGACTGGGAACAGTTTTATACCATCGCTCGTCTAGGTTGGATTGACATATGTACTTTTAACATTGATGTTGCTGTCAACTACTTCACAGCCTTTTTGATTGATGCTGACACAAAATGCATTCCACAAACGAATGGACACCCTGGAAAACGGCGTGTGCCATGGTGGAACTCTGAAGCCCGAAACGCGCGCAAACAGCAAAACAGAGCTTGGAGTCTGCTTCGGAATTCACCAACAGCCGAAAATCTCGACACTTTCAAGAAAATAAAGTGTCAAGGCAGGAGAACGCGTCGGCAGGCAAGAAGGGAAAGCTGGCAGAAGTTTTTGTCAGGGATCAATTCATACACACAGGAGGCTAAAGTCTGGAACATGGTCGGTAGGATAGCAGGAAAACAAGTACACACACTTCCACTCGTAAACACTCGGGGTGATACCTTGGAAGATCAGGCAAACTTCCTCGGTGCACACTTCGAACAGGTGTCCAGCTCATCCCACTATATTGACACCTTCCAAAAATACAGAACAAGAATAGAAAAGCAGAAACTCGAACACAAAGGCACTAGATACGAGGCATATAACCAAGCTTTCAGTCTAGCTGAGCTGCGAACGTCTCTAAACTCCTGCAGTACTTCTGCCCCAGGTTCTGACCGTGTGGTGTATGAAATGTTAAAAGACCTACCAATCGAAACACGAAAAACCTTATTTTGTTTGTACAATGCTATCTGGTTTTCTGGCACTATACCTACCTCCTGGAAAGAGGCTATTATTATTCCCACTTTGAAAGAGGGCAAGGACCCTTCTTTACCTTCGAGTTATAGGCCTATTGCACTTACAAGCTTCTTGTGCAAAGTCCTCGAAAAAAATGATAACCTGCCGACTTGTACATATCCTTGAAACAAACGATTTGCTCGACCCATTCAGTGCGGGTTTCGAGAAAGTAGATCCACCACAGACCACCTTGTTCGTATTGAGGCACAGATCAGGGACGCCTTCATCCATAAACAATATTTTCTGTCTGTATTCCTTGATATCGAAAAGGCTTATGATACAACATGGCGTTTTGGAATTCTAAGGGACTTGTCCCACCTTGGCGTGCGCGGAAAAATGTTTCACATAATCAAAAATTACCTGTCAAAGCGGACATTCCGTGTCCGAGTGGGCACGGCTCTTTCCCAATTATTTGTCCAGGAAACAGGCGTGCCCCAAGGTGGTTTACTTAGCTGCACACTTTTTTCTCATCAAAATGAATTCTTTGCGCTTGTCCATTCCTCGCAATTCGTTTTATTGTACATATGTCGATGACGTCCAGCTTGGCTTTAGATCTTGCAATCTGGCAATGTGTGAGCAGCAGGTTCAGTTAGGTTTAAACAAGGTCTCCAAATGGGCTGAGGAAAACGGATTCCGACTGAACCCACAAAAAAGCACGTGTGTCTTGTTCTCCCGAAAGAGCGGCATGCACTCAGAACCCGACATTGAACTGAACGGTCAACGTCTGTCTGTTAATGCAGATCATAAATTCTCAGGATTAATCTTGGACAACAAGTTGAACTTCGTACCGCACATCAAGTATCTAAAAACAAAATGTTTAAAAGCCATGAATGTTTTAAAAGTGTTGTCACGTACTAGGTGGGGTAGTGACAGCAATGTCTCATGAACCTATATAGAAGCCTCATTCGCACTCGTATAGATTATGGGGCCGTTGTTTATGAGTCTGCGACTCAAAGTGCTTTGAAGATGCTGGACCCCGTGCACCATTTGGGCATCCGCCTTTCTACGGGCGCTTTTCGCACCAGCCCCGTAGAAAGCCTTCATGTTGAGTCAAATGAGTGGTCACTTCATCTGCAGAGAACTGACATGTCCTTTGTTTATTTCCTTAAGGTGAAAGCAGGCAAGAAGCACCCCTCATACTCTACTAAGAATGATTGGTCGAGCTCAATTATGTTTCAAAACAGGCCTTCGATGAGGCAGCCCTTCTCAGTTCGCCTGAAGAGTCTAGCTGAGGAAACTGGAGTCTCACTTGAACGCAGTTTGATGGCTCCTGTAGCATACCCGCCACCGTGGCAATGGCAGACTATAGACTGCGATGTGTCTTTTCTAGAAGTTACAAAACATGCGCCTATTGCCCATATCCGAACACACTTCCTGGAACTTCAACACAAATACACACGTCCTGAGTTCTTTACAGATGCCTCCAAGTCTAACTCCTCTGTGTCGTACGCTGCTGTCGGCCCATCCTTTTTGGATGCTGGCCCTCTACATCCAGACACAAGTATCCTCACAGCGGAAGCTTATGCGATACTTGTGGCGGCTATACACATCAAGCAATTACAAATACAAAAAGCAGTAATTTATACGGACTCCCTCAGTGTGGTAACGGCTCTGCACACTCTTAAAAAACACAAAAACCCAGTCCTTGTCTCACTTTACTCCATTTTGTGCACACTCTACACACTCAAACAACATGTTGTAGTGTGCTGGGTGCCAGGGCACCGTGAGATTCAAGGCAACGTGAGGGCGGATCAGCTCGCTGCATCCGTCCACAAAAGCGCTGCCCCTACACCCATATCAATCCCGGCCCTTGATGTTAAGCCGTCTCTCAAACGAAACCTCAGGGTATACTAGCAGAGCAAGTGGGATACACACACACAAAACAAACTACACGTTATTAAGCCACACCTTGGTCATTGGCTGCCCGTATCGAAATCGCGTCATACAGATATAATAATAACGAGACTCAGGATAGGACACACATACGCGACACACACTTATCTTTTGTCTGGTGACGATCCACCATTGTATGACAAATGTGGTGAAACATTAACAGTCCTTCACATACTTAATTCAGTGCAAACACTTAGAAACTCTAAGAAAACAACATTTTCCATTACCCTACCGACAACATATACCTTTACACCCTGCAATGTTCGTCAGTAGGGAACCGCTTTTTAGTCATAAATCATTGTTAGAGTTTTTAAAAGAAATTCATAGTTTTCATATCATATACCCGGGCATTCCGTAGATGACCTCTCCAGAAAGGTTTTTGCTGCGGTGGCTACACAAGAAAGCACTTGCCTCAAGGCCCTTGGACCCAAGGGTACGAACGAGTGAGGCACTTGTGCTAATGCCATACATATCCACCATCGTCTTTTATTATCACCAACTTTTTTCATCTATTCACACCACACGCACCTTTCACGGCATGGTCATGATTTTATTACTTGTATGTTCTTACCCGCCTTACCGCGAGGAATTTTATGGTCCTTATACAGCCGCTCATCACAATCATTGTCCGTATTTTTAGTAAGATGAACTGGCGCTCTTTGGCCGTGAAATGGCCCTTGCGCCACAAAACATCAAACATCATCATCATACATGACACGTGTGTCAGTTTTATCATGTTTGCACCAGTTCGATACTTCTTCATCCAACGACGTTACGTAAAACCAAATTTGGTATATGTGGAGCTAGCTAAACGGCCGCGAGCGCATCATGAAGAGCCCAATATACTCCAGTGTAGCGCTGACGCGCCCGCATGCTAGGCACAGGGACGCAACATTAGCAAAGCGCGACCACTCAATAGTGTGACTCCAGGCGCGACCAGCGTCCGTTAGATGCAACCCGACGACAACAGGCGCAAAATGCGTAATGCTCCATTTCGCACCAATGCGTTACTCTTATAATACTGCGTCTCCTTCTTTTCGACACAGAGTGACGCCGGAGGCGCTGAAACGCGCATGCGTCAAAGGAACGCCGCGTGGCGCGCGTCTGTCAGTACATGGCAAGATGGGCACCTGGCGTGGGAACACCGGCGAGCACGTGCACACCGTGTCAAAATGTATTGACGCCTTGACTGTGGCATGTAGTCATGTTCTCACATGACACATATCTAATGATCATATTGTTTGCATCAGTCACATACCTTCGTCATTCATTGGTGTCAAGTAATACCGAATTTCACATATGTGAAGCTAGTGGAATGGCGCTAGTGCATCATCAGTGTGGCTTGTAGTCATGGTGTTACATGTCACGCATGTCATGATTATCATGTTAGGATGTGTCATTTACCTATGGAAGGGCATTACCTATTTAAGGTCTGTCGCTTGTGTTCGCCATGCAATCATGCCATACCATACCATCCGTTCGCGTCGCGTAATACCGAGTTTGGTACATGCAAAGCTAGAGAAACGGCAGCAAGCGCATCATGAGCGTAGCATATACTCATGTTGTAACAGGACACGCATCTCATGTTTGTCATGTTTGTAGTATTATCATAGCTTCTCATTCAGTCAGGTCTCGTAATACTATATTTTGTGTAAGTGAAGCCAGAGAAACGACTGCCAGCGCATCACGAGCGTGGACTGTAGTCGTGTTCTCACACGACATGCATCTCGTGATTATCAAGTTCGCATCTGTCACATGCCTTCGTCATCGATTGACGTCATGTAATACCAAATTTCGCATATATGAAGCTAGTGAAACAGCCGCAAGCGCAACACCAGTGTGGCATGTAGTCGTGCTGTTACATAACACGCATCTCATGTTTATCATGTTTGCACAAGTACCATACCTTCGCCATCCATTCACGTCACGTAATGCCAAATTTGGTATAAGTTAAGCTAGTAAAACGGCCGCGAGCGCCTCATAAAGATGACATGTAGTCGTGTTGTCGCATGACACGCATGTCATGATTTCCGTGTTAAGGTATGTCGCTTGTGTTCGCCATGCAATCATGCCATACCATACCAGTTATGCAACATGGCATGTGAACAAAACCACCGCAAAAGCTGCAAGACCACGAAATCTAAATCTTAACATCCATGACATGTACATGTAAATATTTTCATGTTATGAGTAGTAAAATATGTTCTTCTTACATAGCATGCCATACCAAGTTTCGTGTCGATCCTATTATTGAAACGTCCCGGAGAGCTTAAAGTCGTAGGTGGCAAGATTATATATATATATATATATATATATATATATATATATATATATATATATATATATATATTGTGGGCATTTAGTATACGCATCCTCTTCACCGGCACATTATCATCATTATCATGTGTGGCTCATGCATCCTCATCGTTGTCGCGTAGCATCATCATCTTGGCTCAATCATCGTAGCTGTCGGCTGCCGGTTCCTCGGGCCTAATAAAAGGTAATCCAAACCAAGACTTCTTACGTGGTGGAGGTGCGGGGTAGAACGGGAACCCAGCGCTGACCGTCAGGATGGTAAATTTTGCGGTACAGCACCGAGTTGTCCAGCTTAAATTGCGAGAGTTGGCGACGGAGCCTTGCATTAGGTGGACGGGAACTGCCAGTGAGGTAGTCTATAATACGTCGACAGTATGGGTCAGCCAACGGTCGAGAAGGAAAATCGGGCGGGTCGTCCGAAGGCAGCTGGTCCATAGAGGCGAGAGAGGAAACCGCCGTAGACGTGGACTCCGAGGGCGTGTTGTGCAAATTGATGGTGGAAACCCCGAGTGGAGTCGCTGGTAGTGGGCAGCGAGAAAGAGCATCGGCGTCAATATGCTTCCTGCCACACTTGTACACGATCTCAAAATCATATTCTTGGAGGCGTAGAATCCAGCGTCCGAGGCGTCCCGACAAGTTCTTGAGTGTCGAAAGCCAACATAAAGCATGGTGGTCGGTCACAATAGTGAAATGGCGGCCATGCAGATATGGACGAAATTTCTGTACTGACCAAACGATGGCGAGGCACTCCTGCTCGGTGATCGTGTAGTTCCTCTCGGCTGCGGAGAGGACGTGGCTGGCGTATGCAACGACTCGCTCTCGCGAAGAGTTGTCGCGTTGCAGGAGCACGGCTCCTAAACCGCGGCCGCTAGCGTCTGTGTGCAGGAAGGTCGGTGCATCATCTTGAAAATGAGCAAGTACAGGGTCGGTCGTGAGGGCACTCTTCAACCTTTCAAAAGCCGATTCACATTCCTGAGACCACTGAAAGGGCATACCGGAAGCAAGTAGCTTATGAAGTGGTGCGGCTATGGAGGCAAAGTTTTGTATGAATCGCCGAAAGTAAGAGGCGAGACCAAGGAAACTTCGCAAATCTTTTGGTTTGTCAGGGCGAGGGAAGCGAAGCACTGCAGCAGTTTTATCTGGGTCTGGGCGAATTCCGTCCTTGCTCACAACATGACCGAGTACCTTGATAGATCTGCTGACGAAATGGCACTTTTTGGTTTTAATTTGAAGACCAGCGCCCGCAAGACAAGTCAGGACCTCGTAAGCGTTGCAGATGTTGAGGAAACGTCGATGAAAAGACAACAATGTCATCGAGGTAACATAGGCAAGTCTTCCATTTCAGGCCACGCAGCACGGTGTCAATCATGCGCTTAAAAGTTGCGGGCGCATTGCATAGACCGAACGGCATAACAATGAATTCGTATAGGCCGTCCGGGGTTGCAAACGCAGTTTTTTCTTTATCATCTTCGTGCATGGGGATTTGCCAATAGCCGGAACGCAAGTCGAGGCTCGAAAAGTATTCAGCACCCTGTAAGGAATCTAGGGCGTCGTCGATGCGTGGCATGGGGTATACGTCCTTTCTAGTGATCTTATTGAGAGCTTGGTAATCGACACAAAATTGTACGGAACCGTCTTTTTTACGTACCAGAACGATGGGCGACGACCAAGAACTGGTTGAGGGTCGGATTATCTCCCGTTGGAGCATATCGTCTACGTTTTCTTCAATGATTTTTTGTTCAGCTAGAGAGACACGGTACGGACGGCGGTGCACAATGGATGTTCCATCGGTCTGAATACGATGTGGAGTAGCAGTTGTCTGGCCCACGGTGGATGAATGAACGTCAAAGGAGTTTGCATGCTTTTCCAACAAATCAAGCAGCTGCTGCTTCTGTGTGTCATTCAAGGCTTTGTTGATGGCTGCTGTAAAGGCCGAGGAAGCAGCATGATCTGCAGGATGGCCTTCAGAGGAGACAGGGGTAAGAGGCACAACGCACACAGGCTGCAGATCGGCAACGCAGGCGACAGTAGTGCCCCGTGGTAGTAAACTTTTATCTTGTGTGGTGTTGGTAGCAGCGAGGACAGTTGATCCATTGTTGAAGCGAGCCACACCTGATGCCAGAGCTATGCCTTTATTAAGGCAACACGGCGACGGAGTGACCAAAATGTCAACAGAGTCGACGTCGTTGGACAAAACTGTCACTAATTCATGTTCGTTTGGTGGTAACTCGATGTCCACTGCAGCGATGAGTCGAAGTGGCCTGTAGGCCACTTCGACTCATCCACTTCGACAATATATATATATATATATATATATATATATATATATATATATATATATTGTAAAATGGCGTCGAGTACACTCCAGACTATCCTTTATTGACTCGAGTATGTGCCCCACAACGTACACTTAACTGGCGATGAGGAATATGTACAGAAGAAAAGATGGGACGCATAAATAATGCTCACACTTATTTTCCCCGCGCACTTGAGCGACCGGCCCGGTCGAGACTTAGGCGGGAAAGGTACGGCGAACAAAGGGTATAAGCCGTGAAACGTGAACGACCGTCCGAGGAACCCTCGGCGAGAGTGACAGGGTAATTGAAAGGAGATGTTCGTTCACAAACAACGTAAGGTACTAGAAAGCGTGACTGAAACTTTTCACACAATCCGGGTGTGCGAACAGGCGTCCAAAGTAGTACTTCATCTCCAGGACGGAAAGTGACGTCTCGACGAACGCTTTCATAGCGTTGCTTGCGGTCTTGTTGACTGACCTTTGTGTTGAGTTGAGCACGTTGCCGTGCCTCAGCGTGCCTGGAGACGAAATGTTCTGGCGTAGTCGTCGACGTTTTTGTCATTACATTGAAGAAAGAGGCGTCAATGGTGAATGTCGGCGCATGACCTTAGACGTGGAAGAAAGGGGAATACCCGATGGTTCGTTGAACACTGGTGTTGTTGCAAATGTTACGAACAGCAAGATTTTGTACCAATTATCGTGGTTCGGTCCAGTGTACGTGATTATCATGTCGATTAGAGTCCGGTGGAATCGCTCTGTCAGCCCATTTGTCTGCGGTTGGTAAGCGGATATCGTCTTATGAACTGTGCCACAAGTTTTTAGGATTTCGTCGAAAATTGTTGACAGGAAGGCCTTGCCTCGGTCACTCAACAACGCGCGAGGTGCACTATGACGCAACACAATGGCTTCTAAAAAGAAGGCGGCAACGTCTGAGGCAGAGCTAGTGCTTAGAGGAGCGGTCTCCGCGTATCGTGTGAGGTGGTCGACGGCTGTGACAATCCAGCAGTGGCCCGCTGGCGTTTGGGGAAGTGGCCCGACGAGGTCTATTCCGACAACGACAAAACGTGTGTCGGGACATGGAATGGGCTGCAATAAGCCATCAGGAGCTGAAGTTGGTCGTTTCCGGCGTTGACAAATTGCGCAAGAAGTGACATAATTAGCCACAAAGGTAGAAAGACCAGGCTAAAAGAAACGGTTCCTAACGTGGTCATAGGTCTTTTGAAATCCTAAGTGTCCAGCTGATGGGTCGTCGTGCAATGCTTCGAGAAGTTGTTTTCGCAGCGAACGGGGAAGTACTGGCACCCACCGATGCCCATCCGCATTGTAAGTATAGAGCTGAAGGACATTGTTCTCTAGCTTGAACAACCGTAGCTGACGACGTAGTCTGGCATTAGGTGGAGAAGGCGAGCCGTTCAAGTATCTGATGATGCGGTTAAAGTAGGGGTCGTCACGTTGGTACGCGGCAAACTGGGCGCTGCTGTTTAAAGATAGTGACCCAGCAACTGTCAGGGGTGATAACGTGAGTGAAGAGCAAGCCGCTTGATCACGTGAGGGGCATTGAGGATGCGTGGTTGGGGATGAAAGTGGCAGAGGGCAGCGAGAGAGAGCGTCAGCCTCTTGATGCTGTTTGCCGAACCTGTACACAACGTCAAAAGTGTACTCTTGCAAACGCAGTATTCAGCGACCGAGGCGCCCAGAAAAATTCTTCAGCGAGGACAACTAGCATAGGGCATGGTGGTAGGTAACCACAGTGAAGTGGCGTCCATACAGATAAAGTCAAATTTCTAGATGGCCCAAACGACAGCGAGACATTCCTGCTCTGTTATTGAGTAGTTCTGCGTGCGGCTGGCAGACGCAACTACTCTCTCACGTGAAGTGTCGTCGCGCTGGAGAAGGACAGCACCGATTCCGTGGCCGCTGGCATCAGTGTGCAGGAAAGTGGGTGCACTCTCATCGAAGTGACGGAGGACGGGGTCTGATGTCAAAGCACACTTAAGGACTTGGAAAGCGCACTCGCACTCGTCAGTTCACGTGAAATCCGTTTCTGACGTCACAAGCTTGTGTAACGGCCCCGCAATGGCAGCAAAGTGACAGATGAAGCGGCGGAAGTAAGACGCCAGGCCCACGAAACTTCGCAATTGTTTTTGATTGCGTGGATGTGGAAAACTAATTGCGGCAGCAACCTTGTCGGGGTCGGGTCGAACGCCGTCTTTGCTGACAAGGTGACCCAATACTTTGATGCTTGTGCTGGCGAAGTGGCACTTTTTTGTATTGAGCTGTAGGCCAGCGTTCGAAATGCACGTTAGAAGTTCGTCCAAATGCTTAAGGTGCTGAGGAATAGTAGAAGAATAATTGACGATGTCGTCTAAATAACATAAACAGGTTTTCTACTTGACACCACGTAAGACAGTATTTATCATGCGCTCGAATGTTTCTGGAGCGTTGCATAAGCCAAAAGGCATGACGTTAAATTCGTAAAGCCCGTCAGGCGTCGCAAACGCTGTTTTCTTCTTGTCTGCTTCGCGCATAGGTATTTGCCAATACCCGGATCGAAGGTCGAGGCTGGAGAAATATTCTGCACCTTGTAGGGAGCTCAGGGCATCATTTATGCGTGGCAACAGATATACGTCTTTTTTCGTGATCCTATTGAGCGCTCTGTAATCAACACAAAAGCAGAGAGAGCCATCCATTTTCCGAACCAACACCACAGGAGACGACCGGGAGCTGGATGAAGGTCAAATAATATCCCGTTTGAGCATGTCGCCGACGTTTTTCTCAATGATTTGCCGTTCCGCCGAAGACAGATGGTATGGGCGGCGGCACAAATTGGAGCTGCCTTCGGTTTGATGCTGTGCTCTGCAATGGAGATGCGGCCCAGAACTTTGCAATGTACATCAAACGAAACGCAGTGCTTTTGGAGAAGGTCTAAGAGGTCTCTCTTTTGCTCGGCAGTGATGTGAGGACCTATGGTGTCATTTAAGGTAACAGTGGCAGCCTTGATATCAGTAGTAGCAGACAAAGGCGGTGATTCGACGTGCAGGGGAACCAGAGAAAAGGGCTCACTGTCAGCGAAGCAGCTCACGGCAGTGCCCTGGGGCAGCATCACTGGCAAAGAAGTTGGTTTCAAGGCGGTGAGCAATGCTTTACCGTCGTTAAACGGCACAAGGCCGGGTGCAATAGTAAGCCCCGTAGGTTTGGGGCGAACTGATGGAGCTATGAACAGGTCATCGTTAACTATAGTATCCGAAGCGATCGTTAGCAGTTGTTCATCTCCTGGCGACATGAAACAATAAGTGGCAGCAACGAAATGGAAGCTGTATGGATCGACATCGGATGAACTCTCAGCAGCTGACATTTGAATGACTCGCTGACGACACGATATGAAAGCTGATGCCGAAGAAAGGAAGCCCCATCCTAAAATTAATGTGTGAGTGCACAAAAGAAGTACAAGAAACTGAATGTGGTGAAGGAAGCCATCTATGAAAATACGGACTGTGCAAGCACTTGAAGGGTAAACAGGGACTCCATCTGCGCAACAAAAGGAAGGACCATCATAGGGCGTCCTAATTTTTTGAAGTGGGCACAAAAATCTGCACGGATTACGGAAAGTGATGCGCCTGTGTCCACCAGTGCCTCTCTCTGTATACCTTCTACATACACCAATAAAACAATCGATCGGCTGTCCGGAGGAGTTTGACGCAGTTCGAAAGATGGAGCTTTCTCTCCCGAAGCTGCACTGTTCAGTTCTCCAGTTGGCAGTCGGAAATTGAAGTACAAGGTCGGAGAGGAGAAGAGGAACGCCGCATCGGTGAAGGTGAGCGACGACGTGAGAACCGGGAACTGCCAACTGGGACAAAGTTCTGCGTAGACGGCGACTGACGTGTGTTGTTCGGATACAGCCGGCGATAGGATGGTCCAGTGACGTAGGAGTCGTCCCGTTCAAGGTTATCGTAGCTTCGTCGTTCGTCTTGCTGACGGCGTCGGCAAAACCTTGAAATATGACTACGGATGCCACAATAGAAGCAAGTTGGCCGCAAACTGCGCCAGGCGTTGTAGGACTGGGAAGATGGTCGCGGTGCGAGTGAGTTGAACGAACCATGCACTTCGGGCGCTGGTAGCTGCATTGAGCTTTGCTGCGGTGCAGGTGTCCTAGCAGCAACCTGAGCATACGTTGGCATGGCCACAGGATATGAGCTCGGGACAGGTGTGACAGTCATCGAGGCCAGGCTTTGGTGGGGCGTAGGTGTCGTTGCAGCAACGTGAGCATAACTTGGAATGGGCATGGGTTGTGAACTCGGAACTAGGGTACCAGTCATCAAGGCCAGTTCTTCCCTCACGACGTCGCGTAAACTATAGCGGGTGGCGTCGTTCGGATATCGAGGTGGCGAGGTGAAGCCTGTGCATGAAGTTCCTTGCGGATGATAGAGCGGATCAATGCACGCAGCTATGTTGTATCATGACTTGAGCTCAGATCAGACATATCAGGTAAGTGGTCTGAAGCTCCTCAAGGCGCAGACAGGTAGCGACAACACCGGCTATGGTTTGGGGATTTTGCACCACAAGCGCATCAAAAGCGACAGTCGCAATTCCTTTTAGCAGGTGACGCACACGGTCGTTTTCAGCCATATAAATGTCGATGCGGCGGCATAGGGCGAGAACATCTTCGATGTAAGAAGTGTAAGACTCGCCGGGGCGTTGAACACGTGCACCAAGCCTCTTTTTGGCGATATCCGAGTGCACTGACGGGTTGGCAAAAATCTGGCGGAGCTTACGTGTAAAGGCGGGCCATGTCGGAAAATCTGTGGCGTGGTTGAAAAACCACGTTTTTGCGACTCTCTTTAAGTAGAATGCAACGTGAGTGAGTTTCTCAGGCTCATCCCAGTTGTTAATAATACTCACGCGGTCATACTCTTCGCGCCAGTCTTCAACGTCTTCACCCGGAAGCCCTGTGACAGCCGAGGATCCTTTTGAGGGCTGGTGACCAAGTGAGAAGGGTTTCTTGGCGGTGGGAGCGGTGGCGAAGCTGGCACGCTGGGCTGGGCGGCTTGCGACATTACCGGACCCAGGTCGTTTAAGCGGCGGCCTGAACGGAGCTCCAGGGATGTGTTCTAGAAGACGCTGGGGTGTCCGAGAACGCGAGAGGACGCAGGAACCGGGCAGCACTCTCCATCACTTTTAAGATGGCGTCGAGTACACTCAAGGCAATGCTTTATGGACTCGAGTATGTGCCCCACAACCTAAACTTGACTGGTGATGATGAGTATGTAGAGATGAAAAGGTGGGACGCATAAATAATGCTCACAATATATATATATATATATATATATATATATATATATATATAACTAGATAGATAGATAGAGAGATACGCTCAAAGTCGCCGAACTTCGCTAAGTAACGCTTCGCACTTAATAAGCGCTTCGTAACATGTTACCACTTCTGGTGATGGTAATGCTTGTAATGGTGTAGGCGTTCTTACGCAATGGTAAATAGCTGGTTATACAAAACACATACCAGGTATGAGCATACGTATGTGTATGCATTCGTAGATATTTCTATCGTCATTTCATAAAATTTGTTTATTTATTTATTTATTTGCCTTGTGTACATAATAAACACGAAGACAGAGGAAATATGCAGGGAACAGGCTGACAACTGCCACGTACTGGGGCGCAAGACCACTGTGATCTTTTGGGGTGAGAAGACACAAAGGAAGGAAGAAAAAAAGCAGAGGAGGAAAGTGAAAAAAGGAGAAAAACACAGACACACGAAATAAAGAAAAAGGTCACATGAAATATGTCTATAAATGCGATGTAAAATGTATTGCGACGTAAGTCATTTTCACTCCAGCAACTTTTTTTTTATCCTCCTTGGTGTCTTCCTGGGCCCGCACGAGACGCGAGCATGGACGTCTCGGAACGGGAAGCGAGCATGCGGCACAAGACGTGGGGCGCTGGTATGTGCAGCAGGGTTGCACGGAGGGTCAGCATTACGCATGCTAGTCTAAAAGCTGCTCTGCATAAAAAATTGACCCCACCTCCCCGAAGGAAATCACGAAGAAATGCAAAGGCACTTCTTGCGCCGAGATTTTATGCGGTAGTAATTTTGGTGTAAATTACTGACAAGACGAGGATTTCTAACGCAACCTTTCCTTTAGAAATTCATCAGCCAGCGAACATTCGCCAGTGAGGCGCTTGCTTCAGTTATGTATACGTACGAGCGTTTGGACGGGACTGGCGTGCAGGGAGGGGAGAGCAAATGGCGAACTAAGCACTGCACCTGCCCTCTCTTACACTGCCTCTCCACAAGCGGGAGCTCCGCCGAGCTCCCGTGCCTCGAGCAACCTCACACGCCACAGACAACTTATTTTCTCCATTCATTTTCCGCTATCTTGCCCGCACCGCCTGCTCCGGTTGAAGGGATGAAAATAAGCGCGCGTGCACGCATTTGTTGCAATGGGAGAGGGAGTCATTGCAGAGAGATAACACCTGCCGGCACGCGGACACTTTCGCGCACCTGACATGCCCCGACTGAGAAATGCATTCGCATTTAAAATTTGGACCATCTCCCGCTAAAGAAAATCACGTGTAAATGCAAAACAGCGAGCGTCATCGCTTACACAGGTGGCGACGTTAACGCTACTCAAGCGGAAGCGAAGTAGAAACACCCTTGTTTGAATTGCGAATGCGTAAACCAGTGCCAACGTATACGACGTGACCAGCGAGCGGTTGTCCAGCACGAGCATGGGTTTTTTAGTGGCGAAGCTACCCATAGCGGCACCCGCTCGACCCTCGTAGTCGTAGTTGTAGTCGTAGTGTGTAACCAGTCTTACGCTTTGACCTCCAAGGTGGTGCCGGTGGGAGATTGCTCCTGTGCATTGTTGAACAGTAAAAAAAAAATCGCAGCGTGCACGTTAAATAACAGCCGAATTCTTCTGTCTCTCATTCCCCATTAGCAGCCATTGGCGTGTCCCAGTAGGAAACGTTATTACAAGTGTCTAAAGCCGACTTCTACTGTCTCTGGATCCCAGTACCAGCCATCGTTCACCTCCAAGGTAGTGCCTAGTGAGATTTCTCCTGTGCGTGAATAAACGATGAAAAATTTCTGTTCAAAACGCCGTTGCTTGATGAAATAAACCAACGAAAGACGTCAGGTGTTTTCTTAAAGCAAAACGAAATGACGCCAGATGTTTCTAAACCAAAACAAAAGAACACGCCAGCTGCCTAACGAAACACGCCAGGTGTTTTCTAAAGCAATGGTTTTCTAATCAAAACCATATCAATACAGGTTTGTAGTTGCCGATGCTCATTGCCGTCGGTGTGTGCTCGTATGGATAAGGATGCCGAAAGGCGGGCGCGCAGGGCAGCGGCGGTGCGCGCTCGCAGACAGGACACTGAAGTGAGAGCACGCGAAGCAAAAGCCAGCCCGGAAGCTGCACGATGTCGCCGCGAAGAGAATGCTATTCGGTAACAAGAAGCCACATAAGCAAGGCAGCGTCGGCAAGATCCCGCCATACGTGAACAAGAAGCTGCAGAGGCACGTCATCGTCGGCAATATCCTTCCGTACGGGAACGAGAAGCCGAGGCAGCAAGTCAACGTCGCGAAGCAGATCTTGAAAAAGTTTGACAATGGGAAGCGGCGAGGAAGCGCGCATATCGCCTGGTGAAATAACGGAAGCAAATTTCACGGTATTACTTCCAGGAGCTTCGCCCAATATAATCATCATTCAACTCGTGGATCTGCCGTCAATTGTTTACTAACACACCCTATATGCGTTGGCCTTGCAAGACGAGCAAGGGGATGGCAAGGGACACTTTCGCGGGAGCCTTCCCGAGCTGGCACGAGAGGTGAGCCTGAGTCACGAGACGCACTCCTGCCGTACGGCACACGGGACGCGAGCATGTGCAGTGCGGGTGTACGAAAGGACCGAGTCACAAAGGCAGTCAAAGAGCTGCTTCGCATCTTGAAACGAAAGTAGGACACATTCGCTTCGCCTAACTCAGCACGCGCCCGAACCACTACAACCGTCCAGAAACGCCACCGAGAAAGCTGGGGCATATGATCGGCGAAGAAAAAATCATGGGGAAAAGTAGCGCATTAACGAGGTGGGAGAGCCCGAAGCACTCCACCGGGTGCATAGCCCAGGTACGAGAAAAAAACCTTCACTTGAGAGATAGCTGGCTCCTGCACAAGTGGGAGGCCAAGCAGTGTTTGCTAAATAGATGGAAACGTCAAAGACATAATGGGACGTTGCGTAGGCGCATAGCCAAACTAGACAGGGAGACAGAAAAACACGCTTTGCAGGTATGCCGCACAGAAAGGGAAGAGACTGCAATAATCTCGAGAGACAGATGCATGGTGCGAACGCTTGGCACCTCTTCCGGCATCTTCTGGATCCAGAGGAGACCAAGAGCGCTCAAGGACACAGGATTAGCAGGCTCGTACGTGACTTTGGGTGCACGCCAGATGAACTTCTTGAGGCTGTTTGCGAGCGCTATTTTAGAGCAGGAGAAACAACACAGCACGCAATGTAAGAGGAAGACAACATTGAGAAGCTGGACGCGGAGTTTAGTGAAGCCGAAATCAGGGCAGTTTTAAGCAACCTCAATACCAGGTCTGCTCCGGGCCCAGATCGGGTAACCAACAAGACTCTGCGCTACCTGTATGATGAGTCAATTACGCGACTGACGGAATGCGTTAACGGCTGCTGGCGAGAGGCCTCCCTCCCCGATGCGTGGAAAAGGGCCCGCGTGGTCGTGATTCCCAAACCAGGAAGCAGGTGACAATCGATAACCTAAGGCCAATCTCGCTCACGTCCTGCGTGGGTAAAGTCATGAAACATGCTGTCCTCACTCGCGTTACTGATTACCTCGAAGACACTGACGTTCCCCCCTCCCCCCACGATGGTCAGATTTCGCCGCAACCTCTCCGCACAGGACGGGACGCTGCAGCTGAAACATCTGATTGTAGACAGCACTTCTAGTTCCACCAAGGCAATCTTCAACCTTGATCTGAATAAAGCTTTTAGCAGCGTCGAGCATGCGGCGATTCTCGACGATGTCCAGTCGCTGTGATTAGGCCCAAAATTTTATAACTATATGCGCGACTTCCTCACCGGCAGGCGTGCGAGAGTCGCTGTCGGCAACGGGGAATCACCGGAATTCGAAACGAGTCCTACAGGTACGCCACAGGGCTCAGTCGTGTCGCCCATTTTGTTTAACCTCATCCTCCTTGGCCTACCCGAGAAACTAGTGACAATGGAGGGTCTGCATCACAGCCTTTACGCGGACGACATCACCCTCTTGGACCCCGGAGAAGGATGGGATGGCCAGGTGGAGCGAGCTCTGCAGATAGGCCTACACGCAGTGCAGGAATTCTTGAGAGGTACGAGCCTCAAATGTTCAGTGGCTAAGTCTGAGCTGTTATAAAGATTCACAATAAGTGGCCGCAAAACCGTCTTTCCCGGTGGAGGGAGATCAGAAATCAGAGTAATAACGGCAAATGGCGTTCCCATACTGATCGTCGAGAATATAAGAATATTTGTACTACATCTACAGGCCAACGGTGCCAATGGTGAGACAGTTCGAAGACTTAAACGTTCGATAGGCGACACGATTCAACTTTTACGCCGCATAACGAACAGATGCAGCGGTATGCGGAAAAGCTGTGCAATCCGCCTCATACAGGCATACGCGATCAGTCGCATAACGTCCGTCGCCCTTTATCCTAAATAGCTGGCGTCCGAACGGAACAAGGTAAACTGCATGATTCGCAAGGCATTCAAGAGGGTGGTTGGCATACCTGTCAACACGAGTATCGACATGTTCTTCGAGCTGGGCCTGCACAACACCCTGGACAAAGTGATCGACGCGCGCAACATTGCGCAATACGAGCGATTGTTCAAGTCGCAGACGAGCAGGCGCATTCTCGAAACACTGTATATAACATACCAGACGCAATGCGGGGAGATAACTATGGTTCCTATCGCAGTCCGCGACCGTCTCATCAGCCCACCACTCGCCAGGATCATGCATCCGACACACCGTGCCGGGAACCGCAACAAAACAGCGAGTGAACTCAAAAGAATGTATGGCAATAGCGACAAAGCGGTGTACGTGGACGCAACGCGATACCCAGAGGGAAAGCGTGCTCACGTTATCGCCATTGTATATCGTACAGGCAAAGGTCTCCCGAGCGCCACGGTGCGTACGGAACACACAGAGGTGGCCGAACAGGCGGCAATCGCTCTTGCAATGGTCGCAGCACGAGAGGCTGCGGTCGTGATCAGCGACTCGCAAGCTGCCGTTCGTGGCTTCGTGCACGGTCACATCTCATGTCTGGCGGCCCAGATACTACAATCAAGTAATGACAAGAAGGACGGCAGCGAGCTTCGAGGAGTGATGACCTTGGCGTCGTCGTCCTCGTATCTCAAAACTGAAAGTGTGAATGTCTTGCTTCTGTGGACCACGGCTCACACCAGTTTCCCGCTCACAGGTAACCAAACAAACCAAAGCGCGGCTCTAGATCTCAATCACCGAGCCGCAGACAATTCGGTGGCAGCCTTCACCTCCGAGAGTGGGGTGATGGCACTATCAACACAACAACAACAATTGAAATGGTCGTGGGGTGATCGCCTGACCACATTCAATGACATTACACAACATTACAGACTAAATAGACGCAAATAACCACCACTGCACAACAAATTGGACAAAAAACAGGCCGTAACTCTGAGGTTATTACAAAGAAGGACTCACCCCAGTTCGGTGATCCTCGGCCTGTGTTATCCACGCCTATACCCAAAGAACGCGAGTAAAGCGTGCGGCGAAAGGGCCACACTGAACCACATGCTTTGGGAATGTGCTGATAAAGTTTACGTCACTGCCGCCGCTCCCTTCGCGACGCATGTTAGGCGGGGTGAAATCCGAGGCCAATTGCTGCTGCCACAACCACGCGAGGGCGTGTGCCGGCCTCCGCCGTGACTGCGGTCACTGTTGCCGATCGGCGGCGTCAGCTGCGCTGCCGCTGGGAGGCGGCACTCACATGCTACGAGCTGGCCGACCAGCTTCGGGCGGTTCGGAAAGCTGAAGATGCCGCCCGGGTGCAAGAAACTCGATCGGTCACGTTAGGCACTGCCATCATAATGAACGGAGAGTGGGAAGGGACAGGGGTTAATCCCCTCTTCCCCCACCTCGTACGGTAAAACTGCCGGACTTTAAAGTCTATTCATTCATTCATTCATTCAGTGGACTTCACGGCTCATAATCATTCGGCCTCGATGCGGTTGTAATTCAGCCGGCTAAGTCCTCGGCACAATGGCGTCTTCAGTATCAAGGGAAGCAGCAACGGGCTGGAACACATAATCCACGCAGCGGTGTGTCAGCCGTCAAAATCAATAGCACTGCACAAACAGTGGGGTTAGGCTCGCCATTACCTCGTCTTTCGGGTCGTGGAGCGAGGCCCGCAAAGTGGAAGGAGGGGTTGGGTCGCTGGTTGAACTCGGCGAGGCAGTGGGAGTACTTGTGAAGGGTAAGTCGTGGTATGTGAAATTGTTCAGCCGCCTCCGGCGTGAGTGTCACGGAAGGAACGTTCCTTGACGACAGCAGCACCTCTTCTCTTATGGTGTTTCAACAGCGGCGCGGGTGCGCTCCAGCGCTTGCCATCGAGTCACGGGGCCGTCTGACGATGCGACAATGCAGCTTCGCGCTGGAGCTGCCGCGAGGGTAGCGCCTCTCGCCCATTTTTTCCGCTGGAGTGTAGGTAGCGTGGCGATGTAATAGGGCACAATCTTTTCGGATGATGGGGTGACTACCACCGCAGCGAAGGCAGTGTTCGTTCCGAAATCAGGTCGCCATGGCACGACGGAAGTTACCACAACGGTCGCGGCTAACGACGGTAGACCAGCCTCTAGAGGTTAAACAGCAACACCTCCGGCGAAACCATGGTTCTCTGGAAAGTGATCGTGAGGCACTTGCCTCGGCAGACACAGGAAACGACATGGACAGCGTAAACAAGGTTGGCCACGTTCTCATCAGAGATGCGTCGACGCCGTAGGCGGTGCCTACGCAGGTGTTCTCTTTGAAAATGTTGCCACTGACGTGGATCTTGCAGAGCCGGCCAACATGAAGAAGAGGTGCAGGATTATTGACGGGTAGCAGATTTTTATGGCGCGCGCTAAAGATCTTCAGTCCTCCGATGCGTGTACCGTGGATAAAACAACTGCGAGGACATGAGCACACGTGCACGAATGCGCCACCATGGTTTGCTTGAAAGGCGGAGAAGAAGAAGAGCTGCGTGAGGACACGAGGCTACGAGGCAGAGAGAGATTAGGATGCGTCGAGTGGAGTACCACGCCGTTGCCAAGGTGGTGTTCCTTCATGGATAAGAAGGGTCGCAGTTATTTGCCAGTGCCATGGTCGTAGTTTGCCTGAGTGCCTGAAAAAAGCCAAAATTCAGAGTGGCCTGCTTCACTTTACCTCAAGCTTCAGTGGTCCACGGAAACAACGGAAAGACACCGCAGCCAACAAGTCGCGGGCGTGGTTTGGTCCGAGGGCTTCGCAGTAGTCCCTGGTCAATGCGTTCAGTAAAAAGACTGCCTAGCTTAATTGGCCTTGTCTTCGCCACGTACCTGCTACATCGTTCCCAGATCATAGTGTTGCCCTGCTCTTCGCCGAATTCCTGCGTTGTCGACATTTCCGCAATACAACTCTTTTACGGAGACGAGCCCCGCATAAGCTACAAGCACTCACCAACGAGGTGCTCTCCTGATCACGTGCCACTGCTTTGCTGCTTTCTGTTGTTTCCCGGTTTCCTTTCGGAGAGATACTTCAAGTCCTTGGTGTTTTCATGAACTTCCTTGCGAAGCTTCTATTGCTTGCGTCTTGTCCGGTTGTGTACTCCGGCAGCCGGTGCGTACAATATTGTCGGGACTCAGCAGGTACTTTGCTTTTTCAGGTTTTTGTTGTTGTATCGCGTTTTGTTCCTGTCTAGCATTCTTGTATGCCTATTTTCTTGTGTTTTTGTCACAAATGGGCAAAAGAATGCTCTCCCATCCGCGAAGGCATTCGTGAAGAAATTATAATGCTTTGCGTAACTTTCATTATGGCGTTTCGCCAGTGAGAACTCAGCCTTGGGAGAATAATGTTTTACTTTTTGTTTTGAATGCATTTATTAGTCGGGCTATGTTAGGCGTCTGTCCGGATCCTGTCACCGCTCTCTCCGATAGCAACGGCTGCGGGATAGCAGCTGCTGCGGGATATCCTCTTTCATGATCTGCTTTTGCACAGGGGAACATCGATACGGCTAGCTACGGATTGACTCCTCACAAGTTAGCTTGATGTCGCGTTCAATCCCCGTCGTGTTTTCGGGGCGATATGAAAACACGTTTTAAAATCGGAAACCATCCTTCTCAGGTTATCCTGCTGGACATCACTTACCTAGGCTTTAGGTTCGACTTCTCCAAGATAACCTCCGATTCCCTTTCGATTGCATCACTAGAGGTCCAAATTTCTGCTCCCTCTTTCACTGAAGCATTCAAAAGCAGATTTACTACCGCTTGACGTTAAACGTATGGTTTTATCAAGTTACTGTGGTGAGCTTTCTGTCGCCACCTTGCTGATTTCACTTCAGAACTCCATGGCGTAGCATTCGCCATGGAGTTCTCAAACTTCTGCTAAACACAAATACTGCAGGGTTAAAACCAACGCTCTCATCAGGAACTGATGTCAAAGCGAACATAGCTGGAGGAATACGCGCGTCCCAGTCACTTATGTGCTCGTGGAAAATGGCTCTCATTATCCGTTTCAGAACGGAATGCATACGCTACACCAGAATAAATGGCGGGTGATGGATTGAGGTGTGCACGACTTTTATTCCTCATTTATCCAAAAAAGTACAGCTAAGGCAGCTGCTGAAGACACTACCGTTGGCGCAACAGATTTCAGGAGGAAATCCGATGCGTGAGAAAATAGATAGCAGTGCATCCACGACTTGAGGGGAATAGAGCTCCTTAAGAGGTATCGCTTCTGGAAGTTTTGTGGCTACACAGAGGGGCGTCAAGACGTACCGACAACCTTGCCTTGACTCTGGCAGTGGCCCGACAGTATCAATCATTAGGCACCGAAAATTTTCTGTGATAATTCCCACAAGCTTCATAGGTGGCTAACACTTGTCCGCGGATTTCCCAGCCTCGGACAAGTGTTGCATGAGCGTACAAAGTCTTTGACATTCTTCCATCATTTTCACCAATAAAACTCAAGGGAAATTCTAATCTTTCTTGTCTTCTTTATGTCGAGTTGCCCTGCCCACGCATTTTCGTGCACCATTTTCAATAGTTGGTGACGGTACTTTTGTGGCACCAAAAGCTGCTCAAACTGGCGACCTTGCACATTTGTGTAGCTCCGATACAGGAGCCTTGCCTTCTAAAAAAAGAAATATTCTTTTTCTTTTTTTGCAAGTTTACGCTTTCCATAACCGCTTTCATTGAGAGGTCCTCAAATTGCTCTCGAATGAGCGTTTCTCGATCAAACCTTCAAAAGCTCACTGCAAATTTTCGCTACAGGCAAGAACGTTGCACCCCACTCGCTCTCATACAGTGGTGTCTTGTCGTCTCCTCTACCGACATAGACGGCTTCCATGGCTGGCGGCTCGAGTGACTCATCCGGAGAATATCATGTTCAATGCACCATCGCCTCGCCACCTAGGTCAAACAGATCAGCGGTTTGAAGGAGGTGTTTCACCACAATGAACAAGATCAAGTGCCTGCGAAAGCTTCCGCGCTTGCAAACGCGTGAGGGTCATGTACGCTAACCTGAAGAAGAACGATTTACCCAGCTCTTTGAAAGGCTGCTAACATTTATTAGAAAAGAGTAAGGAAAACAATCGGGAAGCGCAGGAGACACAGCCACTTCGGCGCGAAGCTTACCGAACGGGCCTTCAATCATAACCGTAGCGATGGGTATGCAAGCACTGTGCTGCTCGGTGACTTGCCTCATCCAAGCGCATTTTCCTGTAGAGTCGCCCGGAGACACCAACGAAGAATGGACAGCGTCTATAGTTGTCGCTGAGTCTCAAAGTGCTTGAGACGCATTCCCATTCACAGAAATTTTTTGAAAATACGGCTCTAACAACCGCAAGTTCTTTTCCAAATCTTGGATTGTTGCGAAAGCAAGCCTTTGCTTACAGTTTAATACAATTAGCTCTTCATTTTCGAAGTTGTAGCAGATTAGCGGCTTCCGTGATTCAAACGCTCGTGTGGTATTAGCGCGTTTTTAAGGAGCCTCACTCGATTTCACCGCTTCCGTTTGCCCTTCCCTACAGTGTCCTTCGTAAGAGATGGGTCCTTCCTAAAATTACGGTGTGGAGTGGGCTTCTGTTGATAAGGTTTTTAAGCCGTCTCCTTTCATCTATTTGTACGCGCACTGCTCTGCTCTGCAACTTTCGGCGAGTATCATACTCCTCACCTAACTCATCTGCCTTCTTTAGCAGTACTTCACCAAATTTGTCCTGAAGCAACTGCTCCACAACCTTCTTGATGCAGCAGTAGAATTGCTCTAATGCAATGCATTCCACCACTTTATTGCGATCGTCATAAACATCTTCACCCTTGAGTGTTTCAATTAAATCACCTGTAAGACGAAAGGCCAAGTCGACGTGTCACTCATTCCCCTTCTCATTATTTCGGTACCTTTGCCGGAAGGCCTCGGGTGACAACTTGTAGAGTCTCAAAAGCACTTCCTAACTTCGTCATAACTCTCAAACGCTTCCCTCGACAAACACGTTATCACGTCTGACACTTCGCTGGGAAGAAGAGCTAAAAAATTCTGCGCCCAAAGAGACCGCCCAAAAGTATTTCGCTCCCAGATGCGTTCGAACTACACGAGATACTTCACAATGTCTTCGCTGACGAACGGTGGCAGTTGGTACCGAATTATATGACCGCTCACCTGAACTGTCGCAGAAGCTACGCTAGGCACCTGCGAACACTGTAGGATTGCCAATTCTATTCGTTTCCACTCGATGCACTGCTGTCCATTGGCCTCCACACGACGTTCTCGCATTTCAGCTTCTTCGCGTTCACACGCCTTTGTGCTCTTTCGCGTTCGCGAATTTTTTTCCTTCCAGCCTCCTTGCGGCATGTTTTGATAACCGCCCAGGCCTCAACCACTTTCTGAATCATAACTCTTGCATCCCTCAGGATCTCAAGGATCGCTTGTTTTCGTTTCGCACGACCTAAAATAAAGCCAAGTTCACGAATTTCTATGAGTTCCTTCACCCTAAGGTTATCCATCGTTCACACTAGCCTCTTGATGCTTGCCCCTATCAATAATATAGTTCCCGCACCCACTATGAGTCAAATTGCATGACGCGCAAGCAAGTTTTAACACTGCCGTGTTTACCTCTTCCGCATTACCTTGGTTTCAAAGCGCTCCGACTTGGCTCGAAACGATAAAAGCTCACTCTAATGCGTCACATAGCCCTTCTATAAACTACTATCACCTGTGCTAGAGTAGTCTAGTGAACTGAGGGGAAAGCATCAAGCACTCACTGCATCGATGTCGCTGACTCCGGCCGATCCCGCCTGACTCAGCACGCTGCCGAACCGCCGCAACCAACCAAAAAAATTACTGATAAAGCCAAGGTATATATTCGGCGAAGAAATATTATGGGCAAATTGGCGCGATAAAGATGTGGGAGTGCTCGAAGCACTCAACTGGGCGCGTAGCCCAGGCACGAAAAAAAACGAGTTCAGTGGAACTCACGGCTGTGAGTCTTTTGGCCTTGATGCGGTTGTAATTCAGCCGACTAAGTCCTCGGCACAATGGCGTCTTGTGTAGCAAGGGCTGGAGCACAAAATCCACGCGCCGGTGAGTCAGCCATCAAAATCACAAGCACTGCAAAAATAGTGGCAGGGAGGCTCGCCATAACCGCGTCTTTCGGGTCGCCGGAAGAGGCAGGCAAAGTGCAAGAGGGGGGTGGGTTGCTGGTTTACCTCGACGAGGCAGCGGGCGTACTCGTGAAGTGTAAGTGGCGGTATGCGATGCGGTTCGGCCGCCACCGGCGTGAGCGTCGCGAAAGTAACTTCCCTTGACGACGGCTGCACCTCTTCTCTTACCAGTGTTTTGACAGCGGCGCGGGCACTCTCCAGCGCTTGCCGTCGAGTCACGGGGCCGTCTGGCGAGGCGAAAATTCGGCTTCACGCTGGAGCTGCCACGAGACGCAGCGCCTCTCGCCGATTTTTTTGCTGCAGTGTAGGTAGCGCGGCCACGTAATGGGGCATTATCTGTTGGCGTTATGGTGTAACTGCCACCGCAGTGAAGGCGGCGTTCGTCCCGGAAGCAGGTCGCTTTGGCATGACCGAATGTACCGCAGGGGTAGCGGCTAATGACGACAGACCGGCCTCTTGCGGTTAAACAGGAACACCTCCGGTGAAATCATGCTTCTCTGAAACGTGACCATGAGGCACCTGCCTAGGCAGACACAGGAAACGACACGGACGGCGGCAACAAGGTGGGCCATGTTGTCATCAGGATTTTGTCGACGCCGTGGGTGGCGCCTACCCAGGTGTTCTCTACGAAAACTTTGCTCCCTCACGTGGATTTCGCAGAGCCTGCTAACCTGAATAAGAGGTGCAGGATCAGTGACAGGTAGAATGTTTTGATTGCACGTGCTAAAGCTATTCAGTCCTCCGATGTGTTATGGTGGGTAAAAACACCTGTGAGGACAAGAGCACACGTGCGAGAATGCGTCACCATGGTTAGCTTGGGAGGTGGAGAAGAAAAAGAGCCGCGTGAGGACGCGAGACCACGTGGCAGAGAAAGAGTAGGATGCGTGGAGTGGAGTGCCACGCCGTTGCCAAGGTGGTGTTCCTTCATGGAAAACAATGTTCGCAGTTTGCTGATACAGCCACAGCCAGCTTTATTCTCGAGCGCATACATTTTATAGCCAAATGTGACGTCATACATGTGACGTTATCTGCGTGGCAGCATGTGGTGCACGCTATCACATTCCCTCCCTCTCACATTTTGTAAGTTTATTTTGCAAGGTCTTTGTGCTAGAAACGATCCCGTGGCTTTCCGCTGCTGGCGAAGCTGGCCGTGCCTGCGTTTGTGACGTCGGCGCTGCCAGCTCTGCCGGGCAGTTCACGTTGTCAGGCGGGATACGCTGTTGATTAGGACGCGTCGGATCAGTAGCCACCTGTGTATCTGGAACGGACGTTCTAGCTGAGTTTCCTGCAGGTGGTGAGTTCTCCTCTGTGACGTCACTGTGGAGGGCGTTAAAGGGTGTCCGAGTCCGGACTTGGGATTCAGGCTTGGTGTCGGGTCCGCATGGCGTGGTCGCATGTAGTTTGCATGCGTAAACCGTAGTTGCTCGCGCACTTTCACCACGTATGTCACAGCACTCACAACCTGATGCATCACACCTTCTTGCCAAGAGGCACACTCACCGCGCACTGTTTTCACGAACACTTATTCACCAACGTCAAACAAACGCTCACGCCCGCGACGCACATCGCGCTGTTCTTTGAGTTTCTCCTGCTCCGTGTGCATCGATCTGGAAAAGTCAGGTTTCAACAATGCAAGTTTTGTTCGTGGCTGCCACGTACGAAAAAGCTCAGGGGGTGTCCTTCCCGTCACGCTATTTGGTGTGTTGCGGTATGTCATCAAGAAACTATCAATATTTTCCTGAAACCAATGACGCTACCTAACGATTCGCTTTCCAACAGTTGCTTCGTCAGCGCACGCTTCACGGTCTGTACGATTCGCTCAGGCACCCCATTCGAAGCTGCATGTTAGGGGGGACTGCAAATGTTTCACGCCGTTGTTGGCCATGAAATCCGCGAACTCGGCCGAGATAAATTGTGGCCCATTGCCACTTACTAGTGCTTCCCGGAATCCGTAAGCGGCATAAACACTTCAAAGCTTTTCAATTGTCTTTGCTGTTGAAGTAGAGAGCATCGGCCACACTTCGACCCAGTTAGAATAGGCATCCACAAGGACAAGAAACACATTTCTCTTGTCTGCGCAGTCTATATGGACGCATGAACAACATCTGGCTGGATAACTCCAGGGTTGAAGTGGTGCTAACGGAGCTGCAGGTTTCACTGCTTGGGATATCTTGCACTTTTTCACATAGTCTTCTATGGCTAGGTCAATTCCTGGCCCCCACACAATACTGCGGGCTAGCATTTTTATGCGGCTTGCCCCAGGATGTTCAGTGTGCCGAATGTCAAGCACGCTATGTCTCAGTACTTCAGGAATAACAACCCGAACTCCCCATGTTAAGCACCCCTGTTTCAGGGACAGTTTTTCTCTGCGTATGTGATACGCCTTTAGGTCTTCCGGGCATTCGCCAGGCCAACCCCTCAGAGTGAAATCAGCCATACGACTTGAAGTCAGACATCGCCTGGACGTTTTGGCGATTTCATCAGCTGTCAGTGGAAGACACTCAATTACTGACAGGCACTCGGCTGATTCTACTCCTGCTGGCACTGCTTGAGGCAATCTGAACAAGGTGTCACCCGGGTCCATGTTGTTGCCCTTACGGTACTTAAGGCAGTACCTGTATGCTGCAAAAGTCATTGCCCAACGTTTCATGCGCGCTGCGGCCAACGTTGGTATAGGTTTTCCTTCACCAAAAATACCAAGTACTGGCTGGCGGTCTGTGTAAATTGAAGTCTCCACCATAAAGACAGCTGTGAAACTTTTTAGGACCAAATATCACCGCCAACCCTTCGCGTTCACACAGTGCGTACTTCTTTTCCGCCGCTGTGAGGGTTCGCGAAGCAAACGCGATTGGCATTTTTCTCCGCTAGTTTCATGGAATATTACCGCACCTATGCCGTAGGAAGACGCGTCGCTAAGCACTCCTATCCGTTGGTCAACGTCATAGAAGGTAAGGACATTGCTGCTAATGAGCAGCTTTTTCGTATCCGCGAAAGCATCGATACAATGATTTGTAGACGACCATTTCGTATCTTTCTTTAGCAGCCGATACAGTGGTTCAGCAACGGTCGCATAGTTTCGCAAGAACTTTCAGTAAAAATTCAGCATGCCTAAATACGTTTTTAGCTCAGCGGCGTTAGTGGAATCCGGCGCGTCATTCATTGCTTCCGTGGGATAAATCACTTCTGCTGTAACTCTGTGGCCTGAATACGTCACCGATTGTTGAAAAAAAAACGATATTTGTCGGTATTTAATATAATGTTGTGGTCCCGTAGCCTTTCAAGGACCTGCTCTAGCATTTTTTGGCATGGAACTATATCAGATCTAGCCACGATCACATCATCAATATAGCACCCTACGTGGGGAATGCCCTTTCGCACTTCATCCATCAAGGACTGGAAGTTGCGGGTGCACTAGCCACACCATATGGAAGGCGCTGAAATTGGAACAACCCCATACTGGTGTTGACCATCAAAATTGATCATGACTCGGGGCTCAGTGGTACCTGTTGATACGCCGTCGATAGGTCGAGAACGTAGAACACCTTACCCCCTGTAATTGTTGAATGTAGGACTTCGACGTAGGCAGCGGGTAATGGTCTGTTTTAAAACCAGATTAATCGTAACTTTCTAGTCACCGCAAAGCCTAAGGCTGCCATCTTTCTTCTGGGTTACGAGAAGTGGTCTCGCCCAGTCACTATGCGATACCTGCTGTAGCATGCCTGTTCTTACCATCTGACTGAGCTGTTCTTCCACTTTTTCTTTAAGTGCAAATGGCACAGGCCTGGCTCGGCAGAATACTGGCGTAACATATGCATTCAAAGATATTTTTGCCTCAAAACTTTTTACGGTGCCAATTACCTGTGAAAAACTGCAGGGTCTTCTTTCATCAATGACATGGCTCTGTCCTTCGTGGTTACTTGACTTATTGCGCTCCAGTCAAGCTTGAGACGCTCGAGCCAATACCGGCCAAGCAATGCTGGCAGTATTTTTTTGTTATCCTTAACTACAAATACTGGAAGAATCATGCTCTGCCCTTTGTACACAACTGAAACCTCACACTGTCTCTTAAGTGGCATTTGTTCGCCGGTGTACGTGCGAAGTGTCACTTTGCTGGGCTGTCATGCAACATGAGCGAAATGTGAATCATACACATACTCTGGCACTACAGTATACAGCCGCTCCTGTGTCAATCTGCATGTTGAGGGGTTCGCCTTCTACCTGAATGTCAACATCGTACGAAGATCGTGTCACACTTATGAAATAGTATACTTCGTGCTCAGACTCATGGTCTGAACATTCTAAGGAATTTTTTTCTTTGTCTGCGCAGCTGTGGACATTTTTCTCAAGCGTCCTACTTACGAGTTGTTACGGCACACAGAGTTTTCATACCAGCATACGCTCGAAGAATGCCCTCTGCCACATCTTTCCCATCACTTTTTCTTGGCAACGTGGCTCTTTTGAGCCTTATTCATCCCTTTCTTCGGCTGACTCACAACTGCAAATTATGACTCCTCTTTCTTCTTTTCTTTCATTGGCTCAGCCTGTCTTGCCGCCATTTCTCGGTCCAAGGCAATTTTGCAGTTGCTGTCAAAGGTTAGGCTTTCTTCCGCGAACAAGGCTCACTGCGTCTCTTCATTGCGCACACCTGCAACCAGCCCGTCGAGAAGCGCATTCTGTAAGAAGTCGCCGTAGTTACATTTCCTGGCCAAGTGCTGCAGCTCGATTATAGAATTTTCTACGCTTTCCTCTTTGTGCTGAGTCCGCTTGTTGAACCTGCAGCGCTCAGCGATTACCGAGCTCTGTGGGCTGTAATGTTCTGTCAAGAACCGCTTTGCTTCCTCATAAGTTTTCTCACGTGGGGAAGCCGGTACTACAAGGTTCTTCAAGACCTCATAAGTTTCTGCTCTGATTACAGTCAGGAAAACCGCTAGCTTATTTTCCTCTTCTATGTCGTTCGCGTGCACAAACAGTTCAAATTGCTCCAGGTAAGACTTGAAATTCTATGACTAAGAATCAAACTCATCAATCTTCCCTAAGCGCGACATTCCTGTCTGCGAGTAAAAAACGTTGAGTCACCACTATGCGGTCTTGTTTCTCCGTCCTTGGCTCAGGTTGCTTTTGGTCGCCCTTCAGCCTGAAGCTCCGCTCGCTGTCACCACGTCAATGCTTTCGGTGCTTGTGCGGTGCTTTGCTCGAGGTGCGTTGCTGTGTGCTTCACGTTGCAGGCTGCGGTGTCGTACTCCGAGAGCACGTACATGAATGAATGGCTTTTTCAGTAGCCGAAGCACGCCTACTTTTTCGCCATGCAGTTCCATCACCGCTCCTGCCTACGGCATTCTAGCTATCTCGTCGCCAGTGATATACCCACAACCAGTTGCCACAAAACAATGATCGCTTTATTCTCGAGCGCATATATTTGATAGTCAGATGTGACGTCACACGTGCGACGATATCTGCGCGGCAGCATGTGGTGCACGTTATCAAACTTGCCGGCGCCACGGTCATAGTTTGCCTGAGTTCCTGAATAAAGCCAAAAGTCAGAGTGGGGCCTGCTTCCCTTTACCTCAAGCTTCGGTGGTCCACGGAACCAACGGGAAGACACCGCAGCCAACACGTCATGCCATGGTTTGGTCCGAGGGCTTCGCAGTAGTCCCGGTCTAAGCGTTCAATTAGAAGACTGCCTGGCTTCATCGGCCTTGTCTTCGCCACGTACCTGCTCGTCATTTCACGAGCAGTCCAGGCAGCAACGAGGCTGAACGACAGCTAAAAGTTTACCTTGCTTTACGCAGGTACGTGAACGACTTGTACTTTGGCTTTTTAGTTCCTGGACTGCTCAGTGAATGACGGGTGTTATGGGTGATAAGCCGCCCACTACTGTGAAGGAACTAGCTAAGGCCTTGTCAGATTTTTCTGCTAGAATTGATGTCAAACATGATGAGCTAAAGAAAGACATCACAAAGGTTATTGAAGGCGAGCTACAAACTCTTAGACAGTCAATCAACTTCATGAATGAGCACTTTGAGCAATTCTGGGTGGAACTTGGCGAAACAAAGAAAGAGCTTGCTGTGGTGCGAGCAGAAAACCATGCGATTAAAAGCGAAAACAGTCGCCTCCCCAAGGATATTAAGGAAATAAAAATGGAACTCGCTGCTCAGCAACAATACAGTAGACAGAATAACCTAGAAATAAAGGGAGTTCCTGTGATGGAGGGAGAAAACTTGGTCTCCACAATGCAACAGCTTGCCAGCTACCTGAAAGTTGAAGTCAAAGAAACAGATATAGACGTCGTGCACCGAGTGCCATCAAGGAACGCGTCAACACCTAACATCATAGTTAGGTTTCTTTCGAGAGCTGTGAAAGATAATGTTCTGAGGAATGCTAAGAAGCAACGACTTAACACGACAGCTTTAGGTTTTCAGGGCATCGCATCTCCAGTATACATAAATGAGCACTTGTGTCCGGCAAACAAGGAATTGCTAACAGCCGCTCTAAAGACAAAGCGGGAAAAAAACTGGAAGTACACCTGGGTAACTGGTGGAAAGATTTTGATGCGGAAGGCGGATAATTCACGTGTGCTTCACGTCACATGTGCCGAGGATCTTTCCAAAGTTGTTTGAGGATTGCCTGCTTGTTTCTGTAAACCTGGAGTTTCCTAATTTTTAAATGGCGTTTTCTTTTTCTGAGGTTGAAAACATATGGCTGCAGCAGGATCATTTCGCAGTCTTACATTGTAATATTCGCAGCATAAAGAAGAATTTCGATCATCGGCTTTCGTACTTATCACAGCACTCGTTTAAATATGATATCATCGCTATAACTGAAACTTGGCTTCGAGAAAGCGAATCAGTTCATCTACCCGGCTACGTCATGCTTTCGCAACCTAGAAACAGTGCTACACGAGGAGGGGGCGTGGCGCTATTTATCAAAGACTGTTTTAGTTTCGTTCACCTTAGCAATAGCTCATGCTGTAGTTCATCGGCAGAGATTCTTTTTATTCATCTTCAAAAGGGTGTTATCATCGGTGTAATATATCGTCCACCAAATTCCAGTGTGGCTGACTTCATTACTGTGATGGAAAGTACCATGATACCCATTGTGGCCTCTAAAGCACCTGTTATTGTCTGCGGTGATATTAACATAGACGTGTCTGAAGATACATGTGATGATTACGTGTTTTTGCTACAATAAGTTAATCTGAGGAATGTTATTTCATCACCCACTCGCATAACAGACCACTCGGAGTCGATTATTGATCACGTATTGTGTAACGCTGACCTGGATGT
The DNA here is from genome assembly GCF_013339725.1 of Rhipicephalus microplus. Classification (NCBI taxonomy): domain Eukaryota; kingdom Metazoa; phylum Arthropoda; class Arachnida; order Ixodida; family Ixodidae; genus Rhipicephalus; species Rhipicephalus microplus. The sequence continues at coordinate 79,662,820 of NC_051174.1, forward strand.
ATCGGCAGGCGTATACGCTGTTGCTATTGCGGATCACAATCCCACCTTTCTATTTTTACCCCAGAAACACATTTGTGCTCCTGATGTACCTGCCATTAAGCGTACAACACGTGTCGACTATAATTCCGTGAAAAAACTACTTCAAGGTACGAATTTTGATGTCCTCTATGATGAAGACGTGGACGTCGAGTGTGATAACATTGTAAAATGCATTGTGGATGTCATTGAACGATCAACGCGTAGCTGTTCGCGCCGAAATTATGACCATGCCATATGTCCATGGATGAATAGAAATATACTTGAGGTTTTGAAGCTGAAATATTTTTACTACGAGAAATGGAAAAATAACAGGAGCAATGAATACTACCATCAAAATTTTAAGCTTTACAGAAATAAGTCAGTAGCAATGATAAGGAAATCCAAGAAGTGCTACTATACCAACCTAGTGAAAGAAAATGATGGTAACACGAAGAAGATATGGCAGATTGGTAAAGACGTCACTGGCATGGGTAGCAAAGAACGCATTACACCTGATAATCCAACTCGTGAAGTAGCTGACAACTTTAACGATTACATTACTAATATTGGTCTCAGCCTTGCGAGGAATTTCCCTGCTCATATGCCAAATTTAAATGCACCCTGTACTGTTACCAATAATTTCGATCTATGTGATGTAACTGAGGATGACATCCGACAAGTAATTAAGAAGTTACCAGGGAACAAGGCAGCTGGTCATGACGCCATATCATCAAGGATTTTAAAGGAGAATATTGATGTTTTGTGTGGTCCCTTATGCCATATATTTAATCATGCATTTTCCTCTAAAACATATCCTAGTATACTTAAGACCGCCAAAGTAATACCAGTGTACAAATCTGGTGATCGGAATCTTCCGGACAGCTACAGACCAATATCTGTCCTGAGTAGTATTAACACTACGCTTGAAAAACTAATTTCGTCGCAATTAAGGCGCTTCCTGGGTGAACAGAATGTACTTTGACCCAGCAACACGGCTTTGTTGCAAACAGGTCCACTTCAACTGCTGTTTCGATACTTACGCAATATATTAATTCCGCGCTACATGAAAACAACATAGCAATAGCAGTATTTTTAGACATACGAAAGGCATTTGATGCTATTAGTCATTCCATTTTACTGGAAAAAATTAATTTCTATGGGATAAAAGGTAACTCGCTTTATTTTTTTTCTAGTTATTTATCGGCACGCAAACAAAAGGTAGTCATTGGTGACATCAAGTCATCTTACGGTTATATTAAATGCGGGGTGCCACAGGGTTCAGTTTTGGGCCCTATATTGTTCTCTCTTTATATTAATGATGTCCCGCGATCCCTACAGAGGTCAAGGGCACTGATGTACGCAGACGACACTGTTTTAGTTTTCACAGGACACTCCTTAGCAGATTTACAAAGTGACGCAATGATCGATTTATCGAACATTTTGGAATGGTTTGCCAGGAATGAGCTGGCCGTTAACTGCACTAAAACAAAGTACATGGTGTTTCACTCTCGTAGGAAACATATCGACACTGAATCTTTTAACCTAACAATAAACAACGCTCCTATTCAACAAGTTCCTTGTTTTAAATATTTAGGCGTCACTTTTGATGAACATTTACACTGGCATGAGCAAGTACAGAGTGTGTGCGCAAAAGTAGCCTATGGCTGCTATTCTCTAATAAAAGCTCGCCAATATTTTCCACAAGCTATACTTCACACACTCTACTTTTCATTGTGTCATTGTCACATAGGTTACTGTCTGGAATCGTGGGGTGTGACGTACAACAGTTATCTAAAATTTCTTAAACGACTTCAAAAGCGTACACTGAAAATCATAAGCCAAGGTGAATCAGTAAGGAATATTTTCCAATCACAACGCATTCTCTCGGTTCCGATGTTGCGTGACTACAAAATTGCCGTTTTAGTAAATAACATAATTAATAGAAATTCACCTTTGCCTGCTGATCTTTTTCAGTTCCTAAACGCAATACGCGACATGCTTCGAATGGTAATTTCAATCTGCCAAAATGTTTTATTGTTTACGGAGAAAGACTGATACAATTTAATGGAACAAAAATATGACACACGGTTCCCCTAGAGACTAAAACGGCACGTAATTTCAGCATGGCATGTAAATCATTTTTTCTGTGGAGTCAAGACATGTAAACATGTGTGTGTTTGATTCGATTTTCATTGTATTTTTTTTCTGCAGGAAAAAATGTATTACTGTGTTATCTGTATTATATGATTGTTTTTTTGTTTTTTTGTGTTACCTCAGAGCTGACCTGTACACTTTTTTATGTTGCACATTGTATTGGACAGTCCACTAGCCACTTTAGGCTATCGGTCCAAATAATCCCTGTAATTACATATATCTATTCATGAAAATAAAGTTTCATTGATTGATTGATTGACCATCCACTGGCTGGAGGCCTTTCAAGAACGTTCATAAATTTGTGCTCGAGACGCCATTTTGAAAAGCAAACGCTTGATCGAGAACGCTGTTTGTCTTGTCCATCCACTGGCTGGGGGTTGGGGGCCACAAACAGCTGCGTGTTACAAGGAGCGACACCAACATGGTCCCGAAGGCGCCACTGCTCCAAAACTCACAACTAAGTTCACCAGCCATATGGTAGCGTGTGTTTCTCAGCTCGCGACTGCTTCTGCGCAGAGCTGAGAGACGAGCGGACAAGATCACGGTGAGTTAAGGCGAGGTCTATATAGAGCATAGAGATAGAGACGTTACCAATTCGGCACTGGGGCCGACAGCCTAGAACTCGAAGAGCCGAGATGTCTTCTCTCTGACGCATACGTAGGCTGCTCTCTGACGCATACGTAGGCTGCTCTCTGAGCTGCTGGCAACGCGCTCCTTGGTTTTTTGGCACCATGTGGACCTTTACGTCACTAATGTCCAATCAGAAGCGCCGCTGGCTGTGATATCAGATCTCTCAAATCCGGAGCCGCTGCGCTAAATTGCACCCAAGGACGAGTGATGATACCACGCATTGCATAAAACTCGCCAGACTGGATGGCGCCGCTTGCATGATAAGTTGAGATGATGACGTCAGGTGGGCTCTCTCACTAGACTCGACACAGATTGCCTTTGCAGAGGCAATGACGTTCGGTGGGGACTCCCATGTGTAACAGCACCCTCGCCGACAGACGATACGCCGGAAAGACGAGCTGCTTCCACGTGGCTCGTGTGTCGGGTGCGATTGTTTGCCAGGTTTCTCTACGCTTGCCTTCAGGGCCATTGGGAGGATGGAGCTCCAGGGTTAGTTCCGTGAACACATTCCATTCTTGAGGACGGATCCCAGCTCCACTGGCTTGTCGCCACAACTTGTCGACTAGCTTCGCTCGTCTCTTCTGACAATTTTTGATCTCAACAATTGTAGATGGTTCTGCAACTTGTCAAGAATGTTCGACAACAGACAACACACGACACAAGCATGTACTCTCGGTTACCCGGTAGAACACCAGACAACGTATAGTATAAGATATATTTAGCTATGTGTCTATTGGAATTTCATTCCCTCTACATCAAGAGGCCATGTGGGACACATGAATCTTAAAATGCGAACTGAAACTTTTACACGTACGACACCGTAATGAAATAATATACACTATAAAGTTGGCCTCTTGAGATCACTCTGGACGAGAGTGCTCAGCTAAGGCCGTGATGAGGACAAAATTTAGTCCCGAATCGCCAGCGAAAAACTGAAAAAAGGAGAAAGTACTAAACAAAAACGCACGGCTCAATGCGTTTTCCTTAGTGTTTAGCTTTCTTTTTGTAGCGAATGTCAAAGTTGTGCTGTAAGAGTATCATGCTCCACCTCAGTAACCGGCTATTTTTAGACGACATGTTATTTAACTAGAGTAGAGGACAGGATTAGAGACATACCAGGCTAGCTTTTGAGCGGCTCACATGAGGCAAGCGCATTGTTTTTCAGAGTTCCTGCATGCCTCTTATCTGCCGCTCAGATTTCAACTTAAATAAAAAACTGGCCATCGTTGCCAGCACTGTCTTCCTGGCACATTATAACTCCCATGCAGAGATCACTCGCGTCGCATGGAATGACAAATCTCATAGAGAAATCCTGTGCCATCAGACGGGATTTACACTTGGGGCCTGTTTCAGCTTGCAAAACGCATGCTCCTTTTCTGAATCCCATACCACTTCAACCGGCTCGGACTTTCGAAGTGCTTCAGTTAGAGGGCTGACAATGCTAGAGTAGTTTTGCCCGTAATGCTGATAGTATTCAGGTAGGCCCAAGAATGCCCTTATCTCAGATTTTATGGTTTGTCATGGATAGTTCACGACGGTGGCTACCTTATTTCTGCAGGTCTACGCCGGCCACGCCCCACAACATGTCCTAGGTAACACACCTTACCGCACCCTAGCTGACGTTTAGTAGGTTTCACGGTAAGACCAGCTTCTTTCAACCTGTTAAATACAACGCATAAGTGCTCAACATTTTCTTCCAAGTTGTATGAGCAGATCGCGACATCGTCAAGATACGGCAGAGCGAACTCAAAGAGGCCATTAAAAACGCAGTTCCTTAAGCCTAAAAAACGATAGGGCGCATTCTTTCAATCCAAAGCTCAGCCTAAAAGGACGATACGTTCTGAATTGATAACCGAACGCGGCTCAGCAACTAGCGCGCTGCTTGAGGGAAACTTGCCGATACCCTCGCATGAGGTCTAACGTGCAAATATAGCTAGACTGTGACACAGTTTTTACACTCTTTTCTAGATGTGGTATCGAGTAAGTTTGGTCTCGAGTTACGGCGTTAAGGCACCGATAATGGATGCATGGCCTCGGATCATTTCTCCGCACTTGAACCAATATTAGAGGAGAGGTATAGTCGCTCTCGCCTGTACTATAACTCCCAACTCCATCATTTTATTGATATCCTCTTTCATAATCTGCTTTTGCACAGAAGAACATCGATCCGGCTTGCTACAGATTGGCTCCTCACAAGTTAGCTTGATATCGCGTTCAATCACCGTCGTGTTTCCAGGACGTTCCGAAAACACGTTTTAAACTCGGAAACAATCCTTCTCAGGTTCTCCTTCTGGACTTCACTTAACCTAGGCTTTAGGTTCAACTTCTCTAAGATTACCTCTGATTCCCTTTCGATTACGTCATTAGAGGTCAAAATTTCTACCCCCTCTTCCTCTGAAGTATTCAAAAGCAGATTTACGACCACTTGACGTTAAACGTTTGGTTTCATCAAGTTACTATGGTAAGCTTTGTTCGGCCACCTTGCTGATTTCACTCCATAATTGGTATCAAACAGATCCAATATTACTTTTTCGAGTCCTTCTCAATGAATCTCAAGCTTGTTTCTTTTGGACGGCCGCAGCAGCACTACCTCACTACCCACTTCAAAGGTGCGTTTTTTCGCCAATTTATCGTAGAACTTCTTCGACAACACTTGTGCCACCTTCTTGTGGTTTGCACAAGATCTTTCGTTTTTCCAAGCCTCTGAAAAAGGACTAAAACATACGCAACTACATTAGGGCCCTCATCAAATCCCTTCCAGAACACGCGTAGCATTCGCAATTGAGCTCTCAAACTTAGCAGGAATAAAACCAGCGCTCTCATAAGGAGCTGATCTTCAAGTGAACATAGCGGGAGGAATACACGCGTCCCAGTCACATATGTGCTCGTAGCAAAGACCTCTCAGTATCCGTTTCAGAACGGAATGCATACGCTCCACCAGAATAAATGGCGGGTGATGGATTGGGGTGTGCAATACTTTTATCCTACATTTATCCAAAAAAGTAGAGGTAAGGCAGCTGCTGAAGACACTACCGTTGGCGCGGTAGATTTCGTGTGAAAATAGATAGCAGTGCATTTACGACTTGAGGGGAACAGAGCTCCTTAAGTGGTATCGCTTATGGAAATTTTGTGGATACACAGAGGGCCGTCAGGATGTACCGACAAGTTTGCCTTCACTCTGGCAGTGGCCTGAGAATATCATTTATTAGGCACCGAAAAGATTCTGTGATAAGTGGCACAAGCTTCGTGGGTGGCTTCCACTTGTCCTCGGATATCCTTGGTCTCTGACAAGTGTCACATGAGCGTACAAAGTCATCAAACTCTTTCCAGCATTTCATCCAATAAAACTAAAGCGAAACTCTAGTCTTGGCCTTCTTTATGTCGAGATGCCCTGTCACACATTTTCGTGCACCAGTTCCAATAGATGGCGACGATACTTTTGTAGCACCAAGAGCTGCTCGAACTTGCGACCTTGCACATTTGTGTAGCTCCGATACAGGTGCCTGGCGTTCTTAAAAAAGAAACATTCTTTTTTGTTTTTTTTGCAGGTTTACGCTTTCCATTAGCGCTTTAATCGAGAGGTCCTCACGCTGCTCTCCAATGAGCGTTTCTCGATACCCTCGAAAACTCACTCCAACTTTTCGCTACAGGCGAGAGTGTTGCATCCCTCTCGCTCTCATACAATGGCGCCTTGTCGTCTCCTCTACCGACAGAAACGGCTTCCACGGCGGGTGGCTAGAGCGACTCATTCGGAGAGTCACCTGCCCGAGGCACCATCAACTCGCCACCAAGGCCAGACAGATGAGCAGTTTGTAGGTGGTATTTCACCACATTGAACACGATCAAGTTCCTGCGGAAGCTTCCGCACTTGCAATCGCGTGAGGGTCAGCTAAGCCAATCTGAAGAACTATTTACCCTGCTCTTTCAAAGGCTGCTCAGATTTACTAAAGAAAAGATAAGGAAAACCATCCGGAAGCGCGGCAGACACAGCCGCTTCGGCGCGAAGCTTACAGAACGGGCCTTCAATGACAACCGTAGCGATGGGTATGCAAGCACTCTGCTGCTCAGTGACTTGCCTCATCTAAGCGCATTTTCCTGTAATGTCGTCCGGAGACACCAGCGAAGAATGGACAGCGTATATAGTTGTCGCTGAGTCTCAAAGTGCTCGACACCTATTCCCATTCACACTAATTTTTTGTAAATACGGCTTTAAGAACCACATGCTCTTTTCTAATTCTTGGATTGTTCGAAAGCGAGCCTTTGCTTGCAGTTTAATGCAATGAGCTCTTCATTTTCGCAGTTGTAGCAGATTAGCGGCTTCCGTGATTCAAACGCTCGTGTGGTATTAGTGCGTTGTTAAGGAACCTCCTTCAATTTCACCGCTTCCATTTGCCCTTCCTCTACAGTGTCCTTCGTAAGAGACGGGTCCTTCCTGAAATTACGGTGTGGAGTGGGTTTCCGTTGATCAAGTTTTTTTGAAAGCCCTCTTTCACTTCATCCGTTTGAACGCGCACAGCCTTGCTATGCAACTTTCGGCGTGTATAATACTCCTCACCTAACTCGTCTGCCTTCTCTAGCAGTCATCATCGTCATCATCATGAGCCTGACTATGTCCGCTGCAGGACAAAGGCCTCTCCCATGTTTCTCCAGTTAACCCAGTCCTGTGCTTGCTGCTTCCAATTTATCTCTAACAGTACTTCACGAAATTTGACCTGAAGCTCCTGCTTGGCATGCTCCTTGATGCAGTGGTAGAATTGCTCCAACGCAATAAATTCCACCACTTTATCGCGAATTGTCATAAACAACTTCACACTTGAGTGTTTCATTTAAATGAGCTCTAAGACAAAACGCGAAGTCGGGGTCTCACTCATTCACCTTTTTTATAATAATTAGTTCCTTTGCTGGAAGGCCTCGGGTGACAACTTATAGCGTCTCAAAAGCACTTCCTTAATTTCGTCATAACTCTCAAACGTTTCCCTCGACAAACACGTTATCACGTCGGACACTTTGCCGGGAAGAAGAGCTAACAAACTCTGCTTTCAAAGAGACCACTCAGAGATATTTCACTCCCAGACGTATTCGAAGTAGACGAGATACTTCCCCATGTCCTCGCCGAGGAACGGTAGCAGTTGGTCTCGAATTCTATAGCCGCTGACCTGAACTGTCGCAGAAGCTACGCTAGGCGCCTGCGAACACTGTAGGATTGCCAATTTTATTTGTTTCCACTCGAGGCGCTGCTGTCCATCGGCCTCCTCACGACGTTCTCGCAGTTCAGCTTCTTCGCGTTCACGAGGCCTTTCAGCTCTTTCGCGTTCGCGAATTTCTTGCCTTTCAGAGTCCTTGCGGCATGCTTTGATATCCACCCAGGCCTCATCGACTTCCTAATTCGTAACTCCTGCATCCCTTAGGATCTCAAGGATCGCTTGTTTTCGTTTAGCACGGCCTAAACTAAACCAAGTTCCCAAACTTCGATGAGTTCCTTCCCTCTAAGGTTCTCCATCTTTCACGCTAGCCTCTTGCTGTTTGCCCCTATCAAGAGTCTACTTCCCGCACACTGTATAAGTCAATTTTCAAGACGCGCAAACAATTTTCAACACCGCCATGTTTACACCCTCCACATTAACTTTGGTGTCAAGTGCTCCGACTTGGCTTGAGACGACCAAAGCTCACTTTATTGCTTCACACAGCCCTTCTATAAACTACCATCACCTGTGCTAGAGTAGTATAGTGAACTGAGGGGAAAATATCAGAAACTCACCGCATCGATGTCACTGACTCCAGTCGATCCCGCAGCTGTCATCAACTGTTACGAGGCGCGACGCCAATAAGGTCCCGAAGGCGCCACTGCTCGGAAACTCACCGCCAAGGACCAGCCTTTTGGTAGCGTGTGTTCCTCAGCTCGCGACTGCTTCTGCGCAGTACTCACAGACGAGTGGACAAGACGACGGTGATTTAAGACGAAGTTTATGTACAGCATAGAAATTAAGGCGTTACAAATTCGGAACTGGGGCCGACAGCTTAGGGACTCGAAGAGCCGAGATGTCTTGTCTATGACGCATACGTCGGTTGTTCTCTGACGCATAGGTCAACTGCTGGCAACGCGCTGCTTGGCTTTTTTAGAGGCACCGGGTGGACCTTTACGTCGCCAACGTCAAATCAGAAGCGCCGCTGGCCATGATGTCAGATTCGTCAAATCCGGAGCCGCTGCATTGGGTTGCACGCAAGGACGAGTCATGTCGCCACGCATTGCATAGGACTCGCTAGACTAGATGGTGCCACTTGCATGACGTCGTTAAGATGATGATGTCCAGTGAGCTCACTCGCTGGTCTTGACAGAGATTGCCTTTGCAGATGCAATGATGTTAGGTTTGGACTCCCGCGCATAACAGGGTATACGAAGTGACCGAGTTACACAGGCAGTCAAAGAGCTTCTTCGGATCTAAAAATGAAAATGTGACAGATTCGCTCAACCTAAGTTAGCACGCTGCCAAACCACCGCAACCATCTAGAACAGCCACCGTTAAAGCCGGGGTATACATTCGGTGAAGAAAAATTATGGGGCAAAGTGGCTCGATAAAGAGGAGGGAGTGGCCGAAGCACTCCACTGGGCACGTAGCCCAGACACGAAAATAAAACGAGTTCAGTGGACCTCACGGCTGACAGTCAGGTGGTATCGATGCGGTTGTAATTCAGCCGGCTAAGTCCTCCGCACAATGACGTCTTGTGTAGCAAGGACTGGAGCACATAATCCACGCACCGGTGAGTCAGCCATCAAAATCACAAGCACTGCATAAACAGTGGCGGTGAAGCTCGCCATAACCGCGCTTTTCGTGTCGCCGGAAGAGGTCGGCAAAGTGGAAGAAGGGGGTGGGTCACTGGTTTAACTCGAAGAGGCAGCGGGCGTACTTGTGAGGGGTAAGTGGCGGTATGCGAAATAGTTTGGCCGCCACCGGCACGAGTGTCGCGGCAGGAACGGCCCTTGACGGCTGCAGCTCTTCTCTTACCGGTGTTTTAAGAGTGGTGTGAGCACTTTCCAGCACTTGCCGTCGAGTCACCGGGCCGTCTGACGAGGCGAGAATGCGGCTTCGCGCTGGAGCTGCCACGAGGGGCAGCGCCTCTCGCCGATTTTTTTGTGTTGCAATGTATGTAACACGGGCACGTAATGGGGCATGATCTGTTGGTGTGATGGTGTGACTGCCACCGCAGCAAAGGCAGCGTTTGTGACGGAAGCAGGTCGATATGGCATGACCGAAGGTACCACAAGGGTAGCGGCTAACGACGCAGACCGGTCTCTGGTGGTAAACAGGAACATCTCCGGCAAAACCATGCTTCTCTGAAACGTGACCTTGAGGCACCTGCCTCGGCAGACACAGAAAACGACACGGACGGCGGAAACAAGGTTGGCCGCGTTGTCATCAGATTTTCGTCGACCGTGGGCGATGCCTACCGAGGTGTTCTCTACGAAACTTTTGCCCCCTCACGTGAATTTTGCAGAGCCAGCCAACATCAAGAAGAGGTGCAGGATCAGTGAGAGGTAAGATGTTTTAATTGCGCATGCTAAAAATCTTCGGTCCTCCGATGTGTGTGCGGCGTGTAAAACAACTGTGAGGACATGAGCACACGCGCAAGAAGGCGCCACTATGGGTAACTTAGGAGGAGGAGAAGAAGCAGAGCCTCATGAGGACACGAGGTCACGTGGCAGGGAGAGAATAGGGTGCGTCGGGTGGAGTGGCATGACGTTGCCAAAGTGTCGTTCGTTCGTAGAGAAGGAGAGTCGCAGTTCGCCAGCGTCACGGTCGTGGTTTGCCTGAGTGCTTGAATGAAGTCAAGAGTCAGAGCGGCCTGCTTTACTAGACCTCAAGCTTCGGTGGTCCACGGATCCAACGGGAAGGCACTGCAGCCAACGCGTCATGGTCATAGTTTGCTCCAAGCGCTTCGCAGTGGTCCCTGGTCAACGCGTCCAATAAGAAGACTGGCTGTCTTCATCGGCCTTGCCTTCGCCACATACCTGCTGCGGTGTGCCTAGATCAGAGTGTTGCACTGTTCTTCGCTGAATTCCTGCGGTGGCGACATTTCCGCATTATATTTCCTCTACGTAGACGAGCCCCAGATAAGCTACAAGCACTCATCGGTGAGGCGCTCTTGTAATCACGTGCCGTTGCTTTGCCACTTTCTGCTATTTCCCGGTTTCTCTTTTGAAGAGAAACCTTAAGTACTTGGCGTTTTCATGAGCTTCCTTGGGAAGGTTCTAGTGCTGGCGCCTTGTCCGGTGCCGTAGTACGATATTGTCAGGACTCAGCACGTGCGTTGCATTTTCAGGTTGTTGTTGTTCTTCTTGTTGTTGTTGTATCTCGTTTTGTTCCCGTTTAGCATTCTTTTATGTCTATTTGCGTGTGTTTTTGTCATAAGGTGGCGAAAAAATGCTCCCACGTCCCCGGATAAAATCGTGAATAACTGCGAATGATTGTGTTGTGCATCCTCAATATTGGCGTTTCGTCTCTGAGAACCCAGCACTGGGAGAATAATGTTTTATTTTTTATTCCAATGCATTTCTTATTCGGGCTATGTCAGGCATCCGTTCGGATCTGGTCACCGCCCTCTCTCATAGCAACAGCTGCCGCGTATGCGTCCCTGGCAACCGCAGCTGCCACCACGTCTCCCGCTGTTTGCTCCCCTTCCTCGCTGCACCCCAGTATCCCATCTGCTTGCTCCCTTCTCGACCATCCACTGGCAAGGAGCCTCTCAAGAACATTCATAACTTTGTGTTAGAGACTCCATCGTGAAAATCCAACGCCTAGCCGAGATTGTTGTTTTTTTTTTTCACTTCATAGCATTCTTCAACGTGCGCGCTAGCTAGCAGATGGAAACAGATACCGCGTTTCTCGTGACAGAAAAATGCCATGTGCGGTGAATGACGCTATTGGCTGCACGGTGCTAGAAAAAAATAACCCATTCTTCTAACGCTGCGTTCTCACAAGCGAGACGCCCTTATGGACGCTTCGCAATGCATTCGCGGTTTCTCACAATTTTGTCAGGGGAAATGGGAATTTTTTTCTTGCACCATGCACCCAATAGCGCTGTTAGCCGCTCATGGCGTTTTTCTTTTGTCACGAGAAACGCATTATGAGTTTCCAGCTTTAGTAGCTAGCATGCATGGTTAGAAATGTTATGAAGAAAACATAACTGCGTTCTCAGCGTTGGCATTTCACAGCAGCGTCTCGAGCACATATATTCAGATGTTCTTTACAGGCGCGCACTGAGGGAATGATCGAAAGTGTGGCGCCAGTGGAAGGGAATGTGGGGAACAGGGAGCAGAGAGAGCAAACGGCGAGAAAAGTAGCGATAAAAAACTGCACCTACTTTCTCCGACACTCTCTCGCACCACATGCTCCGGTTGCAAGGCACGAGGGTAAGCGCACGCTCCCGCAGCTGTTGCTGTGGGAAAAGGAGTGAACAAATAACGCCTGCCGGCGCGCACACAACGCTGCGGACGACACCGAATGCTCGACATAGTGCGACTAACCCCTAGTTGACACTGAAGAATAATTCGCTTTCTGCAGCAAGCGAAATTCTCCTTCCGGAAAAACGCAGCGTTTTTCGCACTGGACGCGCCCCTTGCCGCATAATATGCCATCTATTACGGGCGAACGCAGGATGGACGCGCTGTCACCAGGTTGTTGTCGTGGCTTGCAAACGCCACTACGCTATCCGGTGATCTAGACTTCGACGATTCTCGTACGCAGGAAGCAAAAAAGAGCAGTATGCTTCTTTTGCTGGCATATCGCTCTCTTGTAATTATGTATGACGAGCAGAAAAAATTGGCAGATCCCACGTACTGAGGGAATCGATGATGTGCGAAGCACGAATGAGGAAGCTTTATATGTCACTTTAAAACCAGCACAACGTTACGAAGCAGAGGTAAGTTATGGCGTGCAAGTTTTTCGTATCGTAGTTATCAGATTTGAACGTCTCTGTTACCTTCCTCATCTAGGCATGTCTCGCGATACCAAATTTGGTATATGTGGAGCTAGCGCAACGGCTGCGAGCGTGTTATATGCGTAGCATGTAGTCAAGTTTTAAATAATACGCATGTCATTGTTACCATGCTTGCACCAGTCATATACTTTTGTCATCCACTGACGTCACGTAGCACCGAATTTGTTAGATATGGAGCTAGCAAAACGATCGCGAGATCATAATTAAGGACCTAATATACTCCGACGTAACGCTGACACGCGCGAACGCCGAGCGCAGTGATGGTACGCTAGCAAAACGCGAGACAGGCACAACCGCTGCGACCAGCGTCCGTCGGCGCAGCCCGGCAGCAACCGCGCGAAACTCAACATGCTGCATTTCACGCCTATGACGTTACGCTGCTCTACACATACAGCACTGCACCGTGTCTGCCTCTCTTTGTAACGGAGGGACGCCGGGCGCGCTCAAATGTGCATGCGTCAAAGAAAGGCAGAGCGACACGCGCCTGTGAGTATATGACAGGCAAATCGGCGCATGGTGTGGCATCGCTAGCGTGACGCGACGAAACGAACGCCGGCGCGCACGTTCGCCGGGCCATGACAAAGTGTATTGGTGCCTTCAATGTGGCATGTAGTCAAGTTACTACATGTCACGCGTCTCATGATTATCATGTTTAGACCAGTCACATACCTTCGTCATCCGTTCACGTGACGTCATACCAAATTGGGGATATGTGAAGCTAACGAAACAGCCGCGAGCGCATCGGTCGCGAGAGCATGTTGTCACGTTTTTAAATGACACCTGATGATTATCATGCTTGCAACAGTCATATACCTTCGTCTTGCATTGGCAACCCATAGTACCAAATTTGGTAGAAGTGAAGCTAGCGAAACGGCCGCAAGCGCATCGTGAGGGTGGCATGTTGTCATGCTGTTACATGACGCGCATCTCACGATTCTTATTTTCGCACCAGCCCCATACTGTTGTCGTTGATTCATGTCTCGTAATACCGAATTTGGCATATGTGAAGTTAGCGAAACGGCCGCGAGCGCACCGTGAGCGCGGCATGTAGTCATGTTTTTACATGACACGCATCTCATGATTATCATGTTTGCATCAGTGACATTTCTTCGCATCTATTCACGTCCCGTAATACCAAATTTAGTATATGTGAAGCTAGCGGTACATCACGAGCGCATCCTAAGTGTGACATAATTGATTGATTGATTTGTGGGGTTAAAGGTCCCAAAACCACCATATGATACTGAGGGCTCCGGAGGTTTCAACCACTTGGGGTTCTTTAACGTGCACCCAAATCTGAGCACACGGGCCTACAACATTACCGCCTCTATCGGAAATGCAGCCGCCGCAGCCAGGATTTGAACCCACGACCTGCGGGTCAGCAGCCGAATGCATTAGCCACTAGACCACCGTGGTGGGGCAAGTGTGGCATATAGTCATGTTGTTGCATGACACGCATGTCATGAATTTCATGTTAGGGTTTGTCGTTTTTTTTTCGCCATGCAATCATGTCATACCATACCAGTTGTCAGCATGGCATGTGAAAGAATTCACTGCAAGAGTAGCAAGACCATGAAATGTAAATCATCCCATTCGTGACATACATGTCATGATTTTCAAGCTATGACTAGTCACTTCTCGCCGTACAACAATGTTATTGCATACCAAGTTTGGTATCGATACCATTACCGAAACTGCCAGGAGAGCTAAAAGTTGTAAGTGGCTAGATGGATTGATACGCTCAAAGTCGCTAAAGTCCGCTAAGAACTGTTTCGCAGTTAGAAACCACTGACGCCATTGGCGGTGGCAGGTTCGTCTTGCTTTGCAAGACTGCGACAAGCTTGTTCTCGCTAACGACAAGCTCGGTCACCTCTTCCACAAAATAGGAACGTGAAGTAGGCACAAAGTGCGTTAAACTCCCGTTGGTTACAGCCTTCTGTTACATGCACGGCGAAATGACAAGTGAGTAGGGCTTGGCCGCCATTTTTCAAAATTTTTGAATAGCGCTCCTATTGGCCTGTGGTTCCTGAATAGGCGGCAGACGCCGCAAAAATTGATCCGAGAGCGATGGGCGCAGAGAGGTCGTTTTCTGCGGATCTCGCCACCGCCGAATCAAATTCAGCGCACTTTTGGCGGCTGGCATAGTCTGTGTGAACCCGCAAAATGCATTCGCCGATAAAATAACCTCGCCATAGTAGTTCGGACGTCGTGGTCAGTGACACAACGAAGTGTGCGCAATATAAACAGTTGAAGAGCCTGATCACAGATATCCACACTCATGACGTTGCGTCGAAAATTGACGCGCACGCATTGAGTGGCCGGGAAGCTAGACAAGCAAGCCCCGGTGGTGTCGCGGGTTGCACAAAAAAATTGGCTTTCTTTCTCACTTGGCCGAGAGAATGGTGCCACCACAGTCTCCCTCTTCTGCAGGAAGGGCCATTGGCTGTGACACGAATTGCGATGATGTATCAACGTCTGTTTGTGGAGAGAGGCGAGGAGAGGTGACGAAGCGTAAGCTGGAAGTGCTACTTTCCTCCCTCGTCGTTATGTGAAGACGACGGTGTTCGATGTTCCCAAGAGCAACAGGTGGCGGAAGATACTTTCGTCTCTGAAAATTTCACCCGAGTTGCAAACAAAACGACCAATGGTATACCGTAACCGTGGTGACCAGAGGGGGACAAATTACGAACGCCGCCTCGGTACAGGTGCCCTCCGCAGTGGAGTCTGAAGAGACCGCCATTGCTTTCCTTACGATGAGCGCCTCCACCCGAACCATATTTGCTAACTAGAAAATAGCCACAATTATTCTCACGAAGGGGAGCATCCAACACCGAGTGACCAGGATTTTAAAAAGAACTGTCACCCGAGCAAGACAATTGAATGATATTGTTACAAGTAACCTCTTTATTAATTTATGTACAACGCACAGAACTCGACCAGCAAGATGGCGCGAATCCAGCATCAAACGAAAACTCACTTCGTCCTCTTTCATGCAGCCGCGTTTAGTGGCTGTTATGTATCATAACCCCCGGTGGTAGAAGCACTGTCCTGGTGTTAAATCTGCGCAGATGATGTAGAAGGGGGGTAATAGGGCTTTAGCCGAGCCACGTAAACGGTGTTGCTCGGAGCTGACGATGACTTTGTTGGATCGGTTGGAATAGTCTCGTACTTGACGTCTGTGACTTGGCGAACGATACGTAATTGTTTAGTGTAGGGCGGCAACAGTTTCTCAGACAGTATCACACGTCGAGTAGGTGAGCAGAGGAGCAGAAGAGAACCCGGGGAAAAGTGCAAGTCCATATGTTGAGAATTGCAGAGCTGTTTTTGGTGCGCCTGGGAATCCTGTAGACGGTTACGGGTGAAATTGGCGCGGGCGGTCGGCGCGGGCAATGGCTTCCCTGGCATATTCAGGGACCGCTGGTAGAAAAGTGTCAAAAAATAGAATTGGGTCCCGGCCATATAAGAGATAGAAGGGCGAATAGTCGACAGTGTTGGGACGGGATGAATTGTAGGCGAACTTCACATACAGCAAATGAATGTCCCAATCCTGGTGGCCTGGTGCAACGTATTCGGCAAACATATCGGTTAGGGTCCTGTTAAGGCGCTCCGTTGACTCGGGACAGTACGAACTAGTAAATTCGTGCTTGGTATGGCAAGACCTCAAGATTTTGTGAACGACAGCTGATAAGAACGTGCGGCCATGGTCGGTGAGAAGCACCGTGCACTAATATTATGTCGTACAGCAGAAAGTCCGCAGCATCAGTAGTCCAACTGGTCGAGATTTCTCGTGTGATGGCGTACCGCGTCGCGTAGTCAGTGGTAACAGCAATCTATTTATTTTCGGCTGTGGAGAGTGCAAAAGGGCCCAACAGGTCGAGCAAAATTCGAAGGAAAGGATCAGTGGGAACGTCGATCGGCTGAAGGAAGCCGGCCGGGAGGGCGGACGGCGTTTTGCAACGCTGACAGGGCTCACAAGCGGAGACATAGAGCCGAACAGAGCGGACAAGGTCAGGCCAAAAACCGACGTCGTACTCGATCGTATATGCGTGAAACGTCCAAATGGCCTGTCATGGGAGCGCCATGAAGTTGATGCAGGACAGTGGAACACAGGTGCGCTGAAATGAAAAGAAGTAAAACTGATCCGAAGGAATACAGGATACCGCAATATCGGATCCCGTCTTTTACCAAAAACGTTCGTGGGGACGGGTCGCGAGGCGTTGACTGTAGTTTGTCATTGATGGTTCGTAAAGAAGCATCCCGACCTTGCTCTTCGCCAATATTCAGCCGCTGCGACAGGGAAAAAACGTCTGTGATAGCGTCAGTATCGGTTGCTTCGTCAACAGGGTAGCGGGATAAACAATCCGCATCCTGATGTAATTGTCCAGTCCTATACAGTACAGAAAACGTGTATTCTTGAAGGCGTAGGGCCCAACGAGCCAGACATCCGGTGGGGTCTGTCAAGGAGGCTAGCCAGCAGAGCGCGCGATGATCCGTGACAACACGGAATGAGCGCCCGTACAAATATGGACAAAACTGGCGACTGCCCATACAAGGGCAAGGCACTCGCGCTCCGTGATGGCATAGTCGCGCTCGGCTAAAGATAGCAGTCGACTTGCGTAGGCTATAACACGGTCGCGTTCTCGTTGTTGCTGCAATAGCACAGCTCCTATGCCGTGTCCACTGGCGTCCGTGTGAACCTCGGTTGGGGCTAATGGATCAAAATGAGCCAAGATTGGTGGCGTTGTGAGCAGTGTCGTAAGTTGGGAAAACGATGACTCTTGGTCATGGCCCCAGAAAAATGAGGTGTTTTTCTTCAAGAGGTCTGTGAGGGGGCGTGCAATGGTTGCAAAGTCCCTAACAAGTCGTCTGAAATATGAGCACAGCCCCACAAAACTGCAGACATTCTTTGTGGTCCTCAGATCGGCAAAGTTCGTGATTGCGCGAATTTTCTCTGGGTCTCGACGCACGCCTTAGGCATCGACAAGGTGACCGAGTGCGGAAATTTGACGATGAGTGAGGTGGCACTTGGAGGCGTCAAGCTTGAATATGGCTCGACGAAAAACGTCCAGAATAGCTGACAAACGATTGAAATGGGACTCGAATGTGGGCAAAAAGACAATGACATCGTCAAGGTGACAAAAGCAGGTGGACCAATTTGTCCACCTGCTTGTGACAAAAGCAGCTGGACCAATTGGTTCAACCCTTGGAGCAATGAGTCTATCATTTTTTGAAACGGGCTGGCGCAATGCAGAGACCAAAGGTCATCACCTTAAACTGATAAAGACCATGAGGAGTGATGAATGTGGTCATCTGGCAGTCAATCTCGTCGACGGCTATCTGCCAGTAGCCTGACCGAAGGTTAATAGTTGAAAAATAAGTAGCACCGTATAGACAGTCAAGGGCGTCGTCGATGCCAGGCAAAGGATAAACGTATTTTTTTGTAATTTTGTTGAGGTGACGGTAATCGGCACAAAAGTGCCATTTTCCATCCTTCTTTTAAACAAGGACGACTGGAGGCTACATGAAGACTTGACAATGTTTTTCGCAAGCATTTTGCCGACTTCATGTTGTACTATTGCACGCTCCGACACAGATACACGGTAGGGGCATCGGTGAATAAGCGTTTCATGGCCAGTATTTATGCGATTGGTCGTTTGGCTTAAAGAGTTGCTGGCAAAGTCGAAAATGCTACGATAGCCCTTAAGAACTTGGCAAAGCGCTGCAGCTTGCTCAGACGTGAGTTCCATTGACACCATTCGCTCGATGTCGGCGCCTTAAGAACGTGATGAAGTGGAACCACTGACTGAGCTGCAGCAATCGTCAACACTAAAGGGCTCGAAATGGTCATCTTGGAGAGTGGTAATTTTGGCCAGGGTGAGAGTGAGAAGTTGACCAGTGGAAGGAAGGTGCGGTTTCTCGTAATCGCCAGAATCATATGCGGCGCAGCAACCCCATGCGTAAGCATCACGGCAGTAATTGGTGGCACCATGTAATCACTATGAGGTACTGGCGGCGTGGAGGATAAGTCAACATCTGTAACAGAGTTAGGCGGGAAGCGCGTGAAATCGATGCAGCAGAGACTGGTTTGCGGTGGGATGGTCGGGTCGGAAAAAAGAGGTAGATCGAGATGGAAACAGCCAGCTGAACAGTCTATGAGGGCAGAGTGTGTGGCTAGAAAATCTATACCAATATAATGAAGGAATGAGGACAACAAAAGGGAACAGCAAGCATCATCGCAGAGTATGGCACCACGAGATCGGCGCTCGAGCTCCGCCATCTTCCTCGTCCTGTCGCTATCTCCAATCTCCCACCTGCCCGTTTGGTTCGCCCAATAAACCTCTTTACATTTGGTGGAAGTGCTGGGTAACCACATCGCCTACAACCTGGAACTCCGATCTCGCACCCTGCCGTCGACCATGCAAGTTGACGCTGCCCAACAAACAATACCTCTCGCGGCCACTACTTGCCCCGGCCCGGTTCATCAGCGAGACCCCCCGATCTTTGCCGGCACCGAAGACCAGGACGTCGAGGACTGGCTGTCGTCATACGAGAAAGTCAGTGGACCCAACAGGTGGGATGACGCTGCTAAGTTAGGCACTGCCAATTTTTATCTCACCGACGTGGCCAAGCTGTGGTATACGAACCACGAAACCGAGTTCGCGAATTGGTCCGCCTTCAAGGAAGCAATACGTGCCGTTTTTGGTCGTCCTGCCTTACGGAAGCTACGCGCCGAACAACGTCTGCGCACACGGGCACAGGAGCCAGGTGAAACTTTCACATCATATATAGAAGATGTGATTGATCTCTGCCGGCGCGTCGATGCTTCCATGAGCGAGAGTGCGAAGATACAGCACATTATGAAGGGCGTCGACGATGACGTTTTCCAGATGCTTCTCGCGAAGTCTCCAAGCACTGTGACAGAAGTAGTGACTTTGTGCCAAAGCTATGATGAATTGCGGAGGCAACGAGCTCAGACGCGACGCTCATTCCAGACAATCCAACCAGTGACCGCACTGGACGCTATTACTGACCAGACAAACCTTCTCGCACAAATGAAAGACTTCGTGCGAGAGGAAGTGGCTCGGCAGCTTTCTCTGCTGCCTTTTGCTCAACGCCAGGAGCTCTCGCACCAACAGCCACTGCGACACCCACCACCATTGGCTCCCATGCTCCGACATGTGGTCCAGGAGCAGATTTTCGAGGCTATGCCGGTGCCCTTGCAGCAGCCCCCCGTCACCGCGCCTCTTACTTACGCTGAGGCACTAAAGCGGCAGCAGCGACACCACCCCCCGTCGTTCCAGGGACTGCCGTATACCTCAGCCCCGACTCAGCCGTCCACCACCTGGGTTCCTCCCATTGCCACCACAGCCTCGACTCACCCGTCTGCCGCATGGACTGGTCCCCTCGTCGCCAATACTTGGAGAACGCGCGATAACCGGCCCATCTGTTTTGCGTGCGGCGGCCCTGGCCATATCGCCCGTTACTGCCGTCGTCGCGTGCCGGGATACACAGACAGCCGGACACAGAACAGCTTCATGTACCTTTCTCCATCCCGTCTGGAAAATTCTGACCCTCAGTCAAGCTCGTCTTCACGGGAATGTCCGCGTACTATGTCTGGTCGCTCACCTTCACCCCGTCGTCGCTCCCTGTCACCCATGCGTCGTCGGCCAGCTCCTGAACACGAGGGAAACTAACCGCCGCAGTTCAGAAGGAAAGAACTGTGCTGTCGAAATGCTCAAGTCCTCGGACATTGCCGTCGAACATTGTCGAAGTTTTTGTAGAAGGTACTCGAGCATATGCTCTAGTGGATACTGGTGCTGGCGTTTCCGTGATAGACGCTAAACTTTGCCGCAAGCTCCGAAAAGTGACGACGCCTCTTAATATGATGTCCTTGCAAACAGCGAATGGGGACCCGTTTCAGCCTGTAGCCGCCTGTACTGTCCGACTGATGATCGCGAAGGACCACTACACTGTTGAGTTTATTGTCCTGTCGTCATGCTCACACGACATCATACTTGGATGGGATTTTTTATCGCGTAACCATGCCGTTATTGATTGTGCAAGATCGGAGCTTGAACTTTTCCCGTTTTACGACCAACCAACCAGCCGCATTCAGCCCGCCGTACACAAGCTCGTCGTCAAAGAAGGCACTGAAATTCCTCCGACAGCAGCTGTGTTGCTCCCCGTGTTCTGTGACGGCATTAGGAACGAAGCTGCATTCTTTGAGCCATCAAGCCTCTTCCTTAGTCGAAGATCACTTCTTCTGCCTTATTCAACCCTCTCTATTTCTGAAGGAAACAGTGCTCTTTGCCTCATCAATCCCCTTCCGTATCCCGTTGAACTATTTTAAGGTGAATCTCTTGGACACGTGCATGCCATTGATAAAGAACAAATTTTTACCATGCCGCCAGATTGTTCCGGTGACT
Organism: Rhipicephalus microplus; assembly: GCF_013339725.1. Lineage (NCBI taxonomy): Eukaryota > Metazoa > Arthropoda > Arachnida > Ixodida > Ixodidae > Rhipicephalus > Rhipicephalus microplus. The sequence continues at coordinate 79,684,044 of NC_051174.1, forward strand.
ACGACGCGATCAGTGCCCTCAACCCTTCCAATATACCACCTTGCGAGTTTTTCGATTCATCGATTGCCGACGGACTATCGCCATCTGAACGCTCTGAGCTCCTTCAACTGCTCTACCAGTTTCGTGAATCCTTTGACGTTGCTCAACCTACCCTTGGCCGAACTCCCAGTTTTTCCCACCGCATCGACACAGGTTCCAACGCGCCAGTACGACAGCGACCATACCGTGTTTCCGCCACGGAACGTCAGGTTATCACCGAACACGTTGACGATATGCTCAAGCGCGACGTTATCCGACCTTCCCAAAGTCCATGGGCATCACCTGTCGTTCTTGTTAAGAAGAAGGATGGTACAATTCGCTTCTGCGTTGATTACAGGCGCTTAAATAAGATCACTCGCAAAGACGTATACCCTTTGCCCAGGATTGATGACGCCCTTGATTGCTTACAAGGTGCCGAGTTTTTTTCGTCGTTAGATTTGCGTTCGGGGTATTGGCAGGTGCCCTTAGCAGATGGTGATCGTCCAAAAACAGCATTCGTGACACCGGACGGGCTATATGAGTTCAATGTCATGCCCTTCGGCCTCTGCAATGCGCCGGCCACATTCGAGCGCATGATGGACTCGGTTCTGCGGGGTTTGAAATGGAACATATGCCTCTGCTACCTCGACGATATCGTCGTCTTTGCACCCGATTTCGCAACACACCTTGTACGCCTGAAACATGTCCTCACGTGTTTGAAGAATGCGCATCTCCAACTGAATCTCAAGAAATGCCACTTCGCTGCTCGGACGCTCACCATTCTTGGTCACGTCGTATCAAAGGATGGTGTTCTTCCCGACCCGGCTAAACTACGCGCTGTTGCTGAATTCCCCAAACCAACGACTGTAAAACAGTTACGCAGCTTCGTAGGATTGTGCTCCTACTTTCGTCGGTTTGTGCGCAACTTTGCCTCCATAATTGCCCCTTTGACCCAACTTTTAAGCAGTGCCAATGACATCTCATCATGGTCTTCCGAATGTGATCACGCATTTACCACTCTTCGCCGTCTCCTGACATCACCGCCTATATTGCGCCACTATGATCCCACGGCTGCAACTGAAATCCATACAGACGCCAGCGGTGTCGGTCTCGGTGCAGTTCTCGCTCAACGCAAGCCTGGATCCCCTGAGTATGTCGTCGCCTACGCCAGCAGAACGCTCAACAAGGCTGAGGTAAACTACAGTGTTACCGAAAAAGAGTGCTTAGCCATACTTTGGGCAATTGTGAAATTTCGCCCATACTTATATGGCCGCACCTTTGCTGTAGTTACAGACCATCATGCCTTATGTTGGTTGTCGTCGCTGAAGGATTCATCAGGTCGCCTTGCTCGTTGGGCTCTGCGACTTCAAGAGTATGACATCCGCGTCGTGTACCGTTCCGGCCGCCAACATGCCGATGCTGATGCGCTCTCGCGATCACCACTGTCGACTGAGGCTGCCTCTATATCTTCTATGGAACACGCGCTGTTCGCTCTTGACATCGACACAATGACCTCTGCACAGCGCGACGATCCATGGATAACTTCGCTCATGGACGTCTTATCTGGGGTACCGACACTTCCCATCACTCGAGCATTGCGACGCCAGGCTTCGCACTTCACCATTCGAGGTGGCCTCTTGTACCGGCGCAATTACTCACCAGACGGCAGGAAGTGGGTGCTCGTTATTCCCCGAAAGCTGCGCTCTACAATCTGTGCATAATTTCACTCCGACCCGCAATGCGCTCACGCCGGTGTCTTCAAGACCTACGAGCGTTTAAGGAAGCGGTACTACTGGCGTGGGATGTTTACTTTTGTTCGACAGTTTATTCGCGGCTGCAACGAGTGTCAGCGACGAAAACAGCCACCGAATGCAGGGGCAGCTCCACTACAGCCGCTTGCGTGCCCTGACCGCCCATTCGATCGTGTCGGAATCGACCTTTGTGGACCACTGCCATTGACCACAGCAGGTAACCGGTGGGCCATCGATGCTGTAGATCACCTGACACGGTACGCCGAAACCGCTGCTCTTTCTACGGCGACCGCTCAGGACGTCGCATCTTTCATCCTCCATCGGTTTGTGTTGCGTCACGGCCCTCCTCGCGAGCTCCTCAGTGACCGGGGCCGTGTATTTCTATCCGACGTAATCCAAGCACTTCTCCGTCAGTGCCATATTGTACACCGGATGAGTACTGCTTACCACCCTCAGACGAATGGCCTGACTGAGCGGTTTAATCGGACCCTGGGTGACATGCTCGCGACATATGTGGCATCTGACCAAACGAACTGGGACCTGGTTCTTCCGTTTGCGACATACGCGTACAACACCGCTACCCAAGTCACCACCGGCTTTTCTCCATTCTACCTTCTATACGGACGTCAACCATCGCACACAATTGACACTTTGCTGCCATACGCACCAGATGTATCTGAGTGCACGACCGTGTCTGAAGCCGCCCGTCACGCCGAAGAATGCCGCCAACTAGCGAAGCACTTTACTACGGCTGACCAGCAACGCCAGAAAAAGGCCCGCGATGACGACCACCCTCCTGCCGCCAAGTTCGCCCCTGGAACCCTTGTATGGCTGTATGTACCACCCTGTGCACCTGGTTTGTCTACCAAGCTACTTTCAAATTACCATGGCCAATACCGCGTGGTACAGCGCACATCGCCGGTCAATTACGCCATTGAACCGCTTACGCCACCCGGTGACCATCGTCGGCGTGGACACGATATTGTTCACGTAGACCGCTTGAAGCCGTACTTCGACCCGCTCGTTCCTACTTGTTAGATCACCAGGATGGCTTGATCTTTCTCGACGGGGGCAATTATAATGAAGGAATGAGGACAACAAAAGGGAACAGCAAGCATCATCGCAGAGTATGGCACCACGAGATCGGCGCTCGAGCTCCGCCATCTTCCTCGTCCTGTCGCTATCTCCAATCTCCCACCTGCCCGTTTTGTTCGCCCAATAAACCTCTTTACACCAAGAATAAGTTCATGAGGGCAATGTTCGATAATGGCGAAAAGAACGACAGTGCTTCTCTCCCTAATAGAAACTCGCGCAGAGCACATGCCAAGAATTTCGGCTGTTCCTCCATCGGCGACTGATACCGCTCGGTTGAGGGCGAGCGTGACAACTTGTTTAGGTCGGCGGCGAATGTTAGCACTCATAATGGACACATGCGCACCAGTATCTATCAATGCAGTGACATGAACATTGTCGACAGTAACGTATAAAAGGTTCCGGTTCGTCGCTAACGTTAAGCGAGGATTTCTTACGAAGGTCATCAACGCAGCTCCGCCTCCAGAAGCTGCATGGAATGGTTTTCCGGTCGGAGATGCTGCGAATAGTTCTGGGAGGCAGCACGGTGTTTTGGGGGTGACTGGGACTGACGACGAGCAGGGGACGGTGACCGGTCGTAGCGAGGTCTGCTCAGAGGTGCTGCAGGAGCGAAAAATGTGGTCGGCGTTGATGAAGAAATTGATGGGGACGACTGGCGGACAGAAGTGGCGTAAGACTGAGGTGCATAATGTAACAGTGGAGCCCAGCGGCTGCGGCAGTGACTATCGATATGACCAATGCGTCGACATTTAAAAGATATGGGCCTGTCATAAAGGGTACGCCATTGGGATGGATTGCGTTGTATGCGAGAAGCAGAAGGGGGGCAATAAGAACGTTCAGGAGAGTATACGGCCGGGACAGGATGTAGGCCGACAGTTGGTAGCTCTTGACGAACGACGGCTTGTATCAAAGATATCGTGGTCGAGGAAGGCGCAGGCATCGGTAATAGCATGGCTACCAGTTGTGCTGCCTCGACCTCTCGACGAATGATGCGTTTGAAGTTTTCACATCGAGGGGCCTGGTGGAAGGCGTCGTCCCACGAAGAAGTAGCCACTGTGTTCGGAAGGCGCACGATACTTTGGGCTACGCGGCGGGCTTTGGCTTGTTCGAGACGTCGGCATTTTTTAAGGATGGTGTCGATGCCCAAGACGTTGTTAAAAACGAGCAGCTTGAAAGCATCGTCGGCAAAGCCTTTGAAGACGTGGTTAACCTTTTCGTTTTCCGACATGCAGTGGTCGGCCTTGGAACAAAGGGCCAAGATGGCAAGCATGTAGGAGACGTAGGATTCGGTAGAAGACTGGGCCCGTGTGGCAAGAGCCTTCTTCGCAGCGAGCTGATGACCAGATAAAGCGCCCTACAGGTCGCGGATCTTTTTGTTGCAGAGATCCCAGCTCGTTATGTCGGTTTCGTGGCTTTAAAACTATGTTCGATGAGTGCCGTCCGGGTAGAAAAGCACGTTTGCGAGCATGAGCGTGGGATCCCTGTGGTCAGTTGCACTGACGTGCTCGTACCGGTTCAGCCAAGTGTCAAGATCGATCGTACCATTACCGGAGAAAGTGACGGCATCCCGGAGGTGTGGGAGGGTGACGTAGGTGGTGACTTGGACTGATGAGGGCGGCGTAGAGGAAGTACCAGCAGTCGAAGCCGTCCAAAATTCGCCGATGGTGTTACCGCTGCGCGTCTCCATAGAGGTACGGGGGTTTTCCACCTCCACCAATTATGACGCTAGTAATTTCTTTAATAATCTATTTACAAGGCACAGTACTCGACGAGCAAGATGGAACCAGTCCAGCATCAAACCGAAACTCACTTCGTCCTCCTCTTTCATGCAGCCGTATTTAGCGGCTATTACCTATCAAAATTCAAGAGCCTTTGCCCCCTCGGGGAGCCAGGGAACGAGAAGGCGCACCGCGTAGCTCGAGGTTTAACAAATTAGGGGGCGCGCCTCTCGGACCCAATCTTCCCTGGTGAGGCACCGACTTCCATTAATGACATCACAAATTTTTACAAAAGTGATTAGCGAGTCTACCTATCGCCTGATGAAGACCTTACGATAGCGCAGGCCACGATACTCCGCCGCATTCAAACTTACTCTTTACTTAGTTGTCACCGGCGGGCACTCTTTACATGCGGATTTGTTAACTCCATCTGCCGAAACTGTAGCACGCAAGAATTGGCTACACAAAGTCACAGATTGTGGTGCTTAGATGGCTTTCCTCCCTACACAATGCTGCTGCCAGCGAGCTACTGCTGCCTGGGCCGAAAGAGTCGCTGCCCGCACGGGGCCACCTAAGGGACCGCACCTTCCCTCTCAATAAAGTTGATTCCTCCCACACGAGTTGCCACGCTTGCGAAAGAGCACTGTCCTCGCACGCACCCGGAGGCTAGCTTTGCTCAGTTGCGGCCGAAAGCCGTGGCCACTTTTCGCGGAGCGTTGGCCACACATCCTGAATTTTTTTTTCTTGGGGTGGGCGTCAGTCGTCAGATTTTGTTTACGCGAAACTGGCACCGAAGTACAGCTGGGCCCATGGCTTGGGTAGCCCTTAGAAAAGCTGCGCGGTCGAGGGCGCGGAAAAGGCATCGAAAAATAACTCACAGAGGGTAGCAATACAGAGACAACCATCCCGGTTGAAATTGATTGATTGATATGTGGGGTTTAACGTCCCAAAACCACTATATGATTATGAGAGACGCCGTAGTGGAGGGCTCCGGAAATTTAGACCACCTGGGGTTCTTTAACGTGCACCCAAATCTGAGCACACGGGCCTACAACATTTCCGCCTCCATCGGAAATGCAGCCGCCGCAGCCGGGATATCCCGGTTGAAAGCTTAACTCGTTCTCGCATTACGATTTGGACGTTCAATGCTTCCTACCCATTACGAATGGTTCATTGCAATTTTTCATGACCATCAACCACCAAATTATTTATTGGAGTAGTACGTAGTTCGCAGGCATACTTGTAATAGTAGCTCCAAAATATAGCAACGTATTTTAAAAATGCCGCTTTTCCAGCTATCGCTGGGGCCGTGCTACGCTCTCCACGCAGGCTTGGCGTTTCTTTAAGTTTTAGTTTTAGCTAAGTAGAAGTTTAGCGGGAGAAAGAAGGCAAATGGCGACCGAAATGACCTATTTGTGGAGTGGCTGCTAAACACACATAGCGCTTGTGATCACATTGAAGCGAAAATATTTAAGAAACGGCCCTTTGAGCTACACTCTAAGGCAAAAGGGTGTCTGGTTCGTCCTTTAGAGGACTAATGGAGCTGTCACAACCATTTTTTTTCTTTTAAGGATTAACGGCACCGGGTCTAACAGTTAGTCCCCACAGACAAGCTCAAGGGACTAGCATTAAGTCCTCAAATTTACACCAAAGTGAGTAACCAGTAGTCCCACAATTCACCTCAAAGGACTAACATTTATTCCTCACATTAGCACCTAATAGAGCAATTGTTAATCCCCACATTTACACCTTACTGGGCAACCGTTAGTCCTTACAGTCGCACCATGGCGGACGAACGGTTGATCCACTCGATTAATGCAATCGCATGAACTTTTTGTCCCCAGTTCAAACATTGTTTTTGTTTATTTTCCGCCATGCCTAATACTTTAATTTTCTCGTCTGTTATTCTGCGCAGTGAGCAACAAATTGCGCAAAAAAGAACACGCGAGAAAGTAGTTAGCCACCTATGTGTAACTGCTCTCGCAGTCACGGCAACAACGAACGACAAAATTCAGACATTGAAATCTTTTATTTTTCTACATACACATGAAGTTCCCCCATTCTTTTGTGTGAAGTCATGGTGAAGTGTACAAGTACAGTCTCGTTGTCAAATCTTGTTCACTCCTTGGGGAGCTCCTCCGACGGATGCGATAGATTACAGGCATTGCAGATGCCAGCGCAAGCAGCCATCAGCCTGTTGTGTTCCCACGGCTGCACATGCAATAATAAACTAAAAATATTTAGACACACGTGAGAGAAGATGAAGATGCACGCATATGACATGTACGTGCACGTTAATGTAAAAACAAGCGTTAAAAATATTACACGCAAATAACTTTACCTTCACATCTCGCACAGTCTTTCTTAAGCTGCTCTGACGAAAGAGATGGATGACAGACATCGCAGACGCCAGCGCACACAGTCTTCAGCACGCTGTGTGTCCACCACTGCACAATAAGTATGTAAAATAATGAGTCACACGTGACAGAGGGTGAATACAAATGCATATGAGAAATACGTGCCAGGTGAAATGAAACATACATGAGATATGACATGCTAATAATTTCACCATGATGTCAAACATCGTCAAAGACTCATTCCGCTCCACGTAGTGCAACAGCTTAGGAGCGCCGGCCGCAGCCACAAATCCGCGAACCTCCGTGCCGCTAACAAGTCGGCGAGTCCTAAGCGAGCGACGTCGTTCAGCTCGAGCAAGCGAACGCGAGACCAAACACGGCGCTGCACTTGGAGTGTCTGCCACCAGCGAACTTCGAACAGGAGAGTGAGTGTACGCTTGGCAGCCGCCACGAACAGCGCCGAGCTGGTTTGGTTCTGGCGCCGAAGAAATCGACGGTAATGCGGCCTTTTTCTTCAAACTCGAGCGAGTGCAGCGCGCATGCTCGAGTCCACCGCCGCGGCCAACGGACGGCGCTGAGCTGCTGCGGCTGATTGACGAGGAAGTCAACTGTAATTTCAATTTTCACTGAGTTCTGACACTAGCGAAAGCCCCGCCAGCCCGTGCTGGTGCACTTGCAGCGTGTGACATACTACAACCAAGCTCGTTACAAGAATCCGCAACGTCTTTTCGACGACTCTCAACACAGCGACGAGATCTCAGCCCAATATGGTCAGCCCGGAGCTCATCGCGGCGGCGAAGACCGGCGAGAACTCGATGAGCGAGCGTAGGCCGACGGCAATGGCAGCCAATTTCCAGGCGGTCGCAGAGAACTGAAGTATATATTCGATAGGCCTGTTATCTTCTCAGCTGTCATATTGGCCTCCCAAATTGTTGCTGTCATGTGTTGGTCGTGACTATATCGAAGCTAGAGATATACAGCGCGGTGTGGTGACGTGTCGAGACTTGTTCCAGACTTCGCGGGTGCAGCGAAACGCATATGCAGGGGCCCACACTCATGCAAGTATACACGCAAGCACCACGTCGTAATTCGTCGACTCGAGATCGTCGAATCCAGGCGGCCGTGGTCGAGAACTCCGAGCGCGACGCAGCGTGAACCATCGCCGGCAAAATATGGGGAAAGACTGAGCAAGCAGAAGCGGAGAAAGAGGGCTGGCCACCTTGGCAACGCTTTTCGCGCTGCCTGCAATGCCCGGGCGGTTCATCCTTTTGAGGCGTGTTTGGAGACTAAGTAGTTTGCACGCGGAACGCTTCGCTCTGTGGTTGCTTCTCAACGGTCTATCCGTTATTCGCGCGCGCCTATTAGGCTCCAGTGCTCCCTTTTCTGGTTAATTTTGCCTTAGAGGGTACCCACACGGTTTTAGTGGGAAACTTTGTACATGGATAAGCGAGCTATGTATTGCGAGTATAATTCTGTGTAGTCGTACATGGCTAAATAGCTCCACACGCACCAGACAAAGCTAACATTTTTTTACAGTGAAAGCTGTTATGAGATCACTTTTCGGGTCATGTGCTGTTGCATTTTGGTTGCCGCCAGCGCCAGTGTCCGTAACCAGATCGCACGAAATTAGAAAAAAAACCTTGCCTTAGGCAGGCATGACCTGATTGATTGAATAATATGTGGAATTTAACGTCATAAAACCACCATATTGCCACCATTGATGAACGAGCCGCTGTGGCTCATACCCGTTTTGGGTTACGAAGAAGAAGACAACGTTTTGGTTGCTCCGGTTCGGGTGAATTCCTGGCTGCAGATCTTGTTTTTGCTCGCGACATTACTGGTGGAAGTGCTGGGTACGTGTACTTCGGCTGTGTCGGTCATCGTGGAGACAGCTACATCTCCCAGAGCAAGAAGCAGTCGCTGCCTGCGTGGGTTACCTCCTGAATTTGGTCCCTAGACATCGACACCCAGAAAGATGGCAACTCCGATGACAAGCCAGGCGGTCCAAACCAGCGATGCCCATGGTTCTCTTCTCGCCCATGTTTTTCATGCGCCACTGACACCAAAGCCGTTCCATGGAGATATCTTTGAGGATGTTGATGACTGGCTCGACCACTTTGATCGGGTTGCCTGTATCAACGAATGGGACTATGTTCGCAAGCTGCGCCAAGCTTACTTTTACTTGGAGGATTCTGCGAAGACGTGGTACGAGAACCACGAGGGCTCCTTTGCGACCTGGCAAGAGTTTATCCGTCAGCTCCGTGACGCCTTTCGGAACACCGAGAGGAAGGAGAGGGCCGAACAAGCCATATCCAGCAGAAACCAACGGCCGAACGAACGTGTATCTATGTTTGCCGAGGACATGCTTCGGCTCTTCAAGCGCGTGGACCCTGCCATGCCCGAGGAAAAGAAGGTGAGGCATCTGATGCGCGGAGTAAATGAACAGCTTTTCGCTGAGCTCGTGCGCAATCCACCAACGACAGTTGCCCAGTTCGTCAGTGAGGCGAACACAATGGAACGTACGCTGCAGCAGCGGTCATCACAATACGAACGCCAGATCCCGGCCACCGCATGCTCTATCGGCTCTGACAGCGAGAGACAGGCCCTCGCAGACTTCATTCGAAGTATTGTTCGGGACGAACTGTGACAACTTCAGGCGGTGGAATCCCATCAACCTGTGTCTGCCCTCGCGGATGTAATCAGACAAGAAATCCGGCAGGCCGTCACACCCCTGACCCCAATCACACCACCAATTCCCGAGGCGCCAGTCCTGACATACGCATCGGCATTGCGATCCCCGGCGCCACCGGCTACAGATCCTGCTATGCAGCCCAGGTACCAGGCTATGCAGTCATTCCACGCCACTGCTTCGAGCCCGCCTCACGGCTCAAGGTTCCCGAGCACACCCACCTATCTGCAGTCTACCTCAAGACAAAGTGATAGCAAGGCAAGCACGTGGCGCACCTCGGATAACCGTCCGCTCTGCTATCACTGCGGCGAAGCGGGTCACGTATACGGGAACTGTCAATACCGGCAACTAGGTCTCCGCGGCTTCCATCCTGATGCTCGATGCCCGCGCTACGGTGAGCGCCCCCGCGAAATCGAAGCCTATCTCACGGGCCAGCGAACACCTTCGACTGTTCAGCACCACCAGTCGAGATCACCGTCGCCTCACCGGTCTACGTCACCCAGTTTGCCCTCATCGTCTTTCGCTCCTTTCAGGAGCCGGTCACCATGTCCCCGCAGGGGAAACTAGGAACAGCGACTTTTGGGGGTGAAGTTGCGGCCCGGCGAACTGTAAAAGACCCTCCTTCGACGCATCGACCAGATGAGGACCATTACTGTTTTGCAGTGTTTTTCGACGGCAGAAAGATCATTTCCGCCGAAATCGCCGTCTGCGTCGACGATCATGCTGTCAACGCCCTCGTCGACACCGGTGCCGACTATTCCGTAATGAGCGCCACACTGGCATCTGAACTGAGGAAGGTTACCACACTATGGCAAGGACCCCAGTTGCGGACGGCAGGTGGCCATCTGGTTATGCCTACCGGTATGTGCACGGCACGCATTCGTATACGTACGTCAACATTTGCGGGCTCTTTCTTCGTATTTCGCGTGTGCTTTCGGCCAGTCATTCTAGGAATGGACTTTCTTCGTGAATACGGCGCCATCTTCGACCTCCGTGAATTACTTGTGTCGTTCGAGGATCCTTTTTGCGCTGCAACTGACAGTACACAATTTCGGAAAAGAGCACTTCGTGTTACCGACGATTCTCTGACTCTCCCACCTCGAAGCAGCCTCTTTGTCGAAGTAGAATCGGAACAGGACATGTCTGACGCGGTAATTGCAGAGGCCAATTTGTCTCTCCTTATTTCACGACAAATCTGCGTTGCCCGAGGAGTCATTCAGCCTAGCAATAGGCTTGTTCACCTGCTGGTCACGAACTTCAGCGACGAATATCGCCACCTAACGAGACACACTGCCATTGCATATTGTGAAGAACTTGCCGATGCCAATGGTTCGCCAACGTTAGCTTTATTTTCATCGAATGGCCACCCTTATGAGGCGTTCGCGAGCACTCTCGACGTAAACGAGAGACTACTTTCGTCTCAACGAGAAAGCCTTTTGCGTTTACTCGGCTCATTTTAAGACTGCTTTGCCACTACATCAAAGGTTAAACAGACACCACTTGCTCAGCACCGTATCAACACGAAACCCACCGAGAGACCCATCCAACAACACGCCCATAGTTGTCGCAAAAAGAGCAAGACGCTATACGTGACCAAGTCCAACAGATGCTTCAGGACGACGTCATCCAGCCATCAACCAGTCCCTGGGCTTCGCCAGTTGTGCTAGTAAAGAAGAAGGACGGTACGTTGCGTTTTTACGTTGATTACCGTAAACTGAACAAGGTCACTAAAAAGGACGTTTATTCTCTACCCCGGATAGATGACTCGTTGGACCGTATACGCAACGCTGAATATTTTTCTTCCGTGGATTTACGTAGCGGCTACTGGCAAATCGCAGTGGATGAGCACGACCGCGAAAAGACGGCGTTTATTACTCCCGACGGCCTGTACGAGTTTAAAGTGTTGCCTTTCGGTCTATGCTCAGCGCCAGCTACTTTCCAATGAATGATGGATACCGTTCTCACAGGGCTCAAATGACAATCATGTCTTGTTTACCTTGATGACGTCGTGGTCTTTGCAGACACGTTTGAACAACACGTCCAACGCCTTCATGAAGTACTTCAGGCAATCAGAACAGCGGGGCTTTCTCTCAAACCCGAGAAATGTCACTTTGGATATGAAGAACTGAAGTTTCTTGGTCACGTTGTGAGCCATGCCGGCATCCGCCCAGATCCGGAGAAAACCCGTGCTGTTGCCGCCGTTCCCGTGCCCACAAACAATCGCGACCTACGCCGATTTTCGGGGCTCTGTGCGCATTACAGGCGCTTTGTCAAAAACTTTTCGAAGATTGCTGAACCCCTCAACAAGCTTACAAAAGACGGTGTCTCGTTTGTTTGGGGTCCCGATCAGTGTCATGCGTTCGACACCCTCCGAAACCTCCTCCAGGCTCCGCCTGTACTGGGTCATTTTGACGAAAGCGCTGACACGGAATTACACACTGACGCCAGCAACGTTGGACTAGGAGCGGTATTATTTCAGTGGAATAATGGCGTAGAGCGCGTGATCGCTTAAGCGAGCAGAACGTTATCCCCAGTGGAGAAAAACTATTCTGCAACCGAGAAGGAATGCCTCGCTGTTGTCTAGGCCATAACAAAGTTCCGCCCATACTTGTATGGCCACCCATTCAGGGTAGTTAGCGACCACCATTCCCTTTGTTGGCTCGCAAATCTCAAAGATCCCTCAGGTCGTCTAGCCCGATTGAGCCTTCGGCTACAAGATTTCGATGTCACCATTGTCCACAAATCTGGGCGGAAACACACCGACGCCGACTGTCTCTCACGTGCACCGGTCGAAAATGCCAACACTGACCTTGAAGACGACGACACTTTTCTTTCTGCCATATCAGCAACCCGCTTAGCTGAGCAACAGCGTCACGACTCGGAGCTCATTCCGCTCATTGACTACCTGGAAGGACGCAATTCCCGCCCTCCTCGAAGCTGTTGACGCTCGCTATCCTCCTTTTGTTTCCGCGATGGAGTGCTTTACAAGAAGAACTTCCATCCTACACAAGCTATGTATCTGCTTGTTGCGCCAACTACGCTTCGTGGTGACATTTTACGTGCGTGTCATGATGATATATTGTTCGGACACCTCGGCTATACGCGCACGCTGCAACGGATTCAACGCTCCTACTACTGGCCACGTCTCGCAAAGACTGTGAAGCATTACGTTCGCACATGTCGCGACTGTCAGCAATGTAAGGTTTCACCTTTACGACCAGCGGGACTACTGCAACCAATAGAACCACCAAAGGCGCCCTCTCATCAGATTGGCATGGACTTGCTGGGGTCATTTCCCACGTCTTCGTCTGGAAACCGGTGGATTGTGGTCGCTACCGGCTACTTAAAACGCTACTGTGAAACGAAGGCGCTTCCAAAAGCAACCGCAGCAGATGTCACCCAATTTTTCGTGAACAGCATCGTCTTACGTCACGGTGCTCCAGCTGTCGTCATAACTGATCGTGGGACAGCTTTCACCGCAGAGATGCTGCAGGAAGTCTTGCGATTAAGTGGCACAGAACATCGCAAAACAACGGCTTTCCACCCGCAAGCAAACGGGCTGACTGAACGACTCAATAAGACAATTGCAGACATGCTGTCAATGTATGTGGACATCAATCACAAGAACTGGGACGCCGTACTTCCCTACGTAACTTTTGTGTATAATACTGCTGTTCAAGAAAGTACTGGTTTTACACCTTTTTCCTTAGTCCACGGTCGCGAGGTCACGACGATGCTCGACGCTATGCCCCTGCCCGACAACTTAGGAATATACCGCACCGATGCCGCCAAATTCGCGCAGTGATCAGAAGAGGCCCATCAAATTTCTCGTCACCGTATTCAACATCACCAAAGCGCAGACGGACGCCGCTACAATCTTCGTCACCGTGAAGTTATTTTATAGCCCGGTGATGAAGTCTGGGTGTGGACCCCTATCCGACAGCGTGGCCGTTCAGAAAAGCATCTTCGCCGCTACTTCGGCCCTTACAAGGTCGTACGACGTCTTAGCGACGTCTCAGCGACGTCACATACGAGGTTCTCCCAGAAGGCACTTCGAGACGTTCCCGTTTCCCCCCGCGAACCGAAGTCGTTCATGTTTCACGGCTGAAACCATACTTTTCGCGCTGCGAATCACCAGTAAGTGACTGACTTTATTCGTCTCTCCCTTACATTCTTTCCTATTTTTCTTATTTCTCATTTACCTCTTGACTCCACAACCAACTATGTTCTTACGCCTTACGCCATTCATTTTACTTACATGGTAATTTTCATCTCATTTTCTTTTTTTTTCGCCTTCACATACAGCATCGGGACGATGCTTCTTGGGAGAGGGGGTAATGCCACCATTGATGAACGAGCCGCTGTGGCTCATACCCGTTTTGGGTTACGAAGAAGAGAACGTTTTGGTTGCTCCGGTTCGGGTGAATTCCTGGCTGCAAATCTTGTTTTTGCTCGCGACAATATGGTTATGAGAGACACCATATTTGAGGGCTCCAGAAATTTTGACCACCTGGCGTTCTTTAACGTGCACCCAAATCTGAGCACATGGGCCTACATCGCTTCCGCCTCCATCGGAAGTGCAGCCGCAGCCGCCGGGATTTGATCCCGCGACTTGCGGGTCAGCAGCCAAGTACCTTAGCTACTAGACCACCGCGGTGGTGCAGGCAGGCATGACCTAGGACAAATTGCACAGTGAGGCATGATCCTGGGTCCGCTGGGTGCCAGCCCAGTATTCTACCTCTAAGCTACAACGGTGCTTGTGACTTGTTGTCAAACTTGCTTTAGGCAGGCTTGATGTCCGAAAGCAATCACATTATTACGACTTATAAAGCGTTTCAAAACAGCGAAAGAACAACCAGTCGTCGCACAATGCAATTAGCATAACGAGTCGACCTTCCCATGCTCCAACCCATTAAAAAGCTTGTTTTGTTTCCCTATTACTGTGGCGCATACCTACTACAGCCATAATTTCTCATCGTCGTCAGCCACTGGGTGGACAATTGTCACATAATTCCTTTCAAGTGTTTAGCGGATACCACACTTCTCAGAAGAATGACAATAACTAGCATTGTGAATGCCAGCGTTCTACCGAAAACTTTAATAATAAGTCTTTAGTAGGTACCAAGCAAGTGTGCTTGCAGTTTAACAAATGAGTGTTTTGAAAAGACTCTGAAAGGCCACTCTTTTAGCTTTCGCTGTGACTGTGCTGCGCTTACCTCGCAGGCCTGGTGTTTTTCAAATGCGAAGCATTTCTTAGCGAACTTCTGTGATGTTGAGCATATCTATCTATCTATCTATCTATCTATCTATCTGTCTATCTATCTAGCCGCTGACGTTTCGGTGCTTTCATGGTCACCCCCTTAACTTGGCGTTAACCAAAATTAGCCTGGGAGGGCACGATGGTTTGACGAAGATGATGCGCTGGTCAAGATATGAATAATGTCACAATCTCGTCGTGTACATACTCAAACACTTAGAGCCAGACAGTGGCACATACCCACGCACGAATATGTGCTGCTGGTATGCGCGTACGTGCCACAGGGTATTTGCACTTAGTACTTGCAGGAACGACGAGAACACGCATGGGCATATATAACGTGCGAGCATTAAGAAATACCTGAACTCGGTAGCGTCGACCCTACGAATGGAAAGTAAATATTTCAGGGTCTCACCTGGAATCGAACCCAAGTATTCTGCGTGGCAATCAAGTATTTTACCGCAGAGCTACGCCAGGTCCCCAAATCACTTTTCGAAGAGATGCTAATATTCATGAGACGTCAATAGTGGTTGCAGTGCTACCTACCAATTTTATGAACATTAAATATGTACTCCTTTGATGCAGCCGTCATGCAGTGTTAACGTCAATTGTGGTTAGTTGCCATGCGCTGAAGCAATCATGTAGCAGTGTCTAGGGCCAGCATCTTCCCGAGCATCAGCGCTTCATATCAGCTTATGGTGTTGCTAATACGCATGTTCGAGTTTGCATCATTGCGCAAGTGCAAACAACTGACTATACAAACATCTGCAACTCAACATATCTGTGCGTGCACCATTTTTACATATATCTGGGGTCATGTCTTGGCATGTCGCTCAATAAAAAATCTGTAACACGGTCACCTTCCCTCCGCATTATTCGCGTAACGTAGATTCCCAGGTATGTGGAATCTGCCGAATTTTTGTGCTCATCAGCTTTCTTTTTTTACTTCTTTTGCAACAACAGATCTTCGGTACTTTTTGCCAGCCTCGCCTATATAAAAATGTGGCACTGGTGACCTTTTTATGGGCATTGTTAACATGGATATAACTGTAGTGGTCCAAGGTTGGTGTTTAAGCCTTTTAGTAGAACTTACGTACTTTTAAAGGAAACCAAATGGTGAGTAATATCCATACGCAAGTCAAATATCGTTTCATTATTCACGTTTTCCAATATAGGTTGCGAATAAACCATAAGAGCTTCGAAGTATTTTCACCATTTAGTGACATCCGTGGGAAAGGTCTACAAGCACTTAGATACCCAGGTAGTACGTGTTTTAGCTAAGTGTATTCATTAATGAGGATATATGGTGTTTATTGGCTCAAGAGCCATTTGATGGCCAAAGAGCGCCAGTTCATGGGACGAAGAATGTGGACAATGATTGTGATTAGCGGCTGTATAAGGGCCATAAAATTCCTCGCACTAAGGCGGGTAAGAGCATACAAGTAATAAAATCATGACCATGCCGTGAAAGGTGTGTGGTGTGAATAGATGACAAAAGTTGGTGATAATAAAAGACGATGGTGGATATGTATGGCATTAGCACAAGTGCCTCACTCGTTCATACCCTTGCGTCCAAGGGCCGTGAGGCAAGTGCTTTCCTGTGTAGCCACCGCAGCAAAAACCTCCCTGGAGAGGTCGTGCTACGGAATGCCCGGGTATATAATATGAGAATTATTAATATCTTTTAAAAACGCTCACAATGATTTATGGCTAAAAAGTGGTTCCCTATCGAAAAACATTGCGGGGTGTAATGGTATATGTTGTCGGTGGGGTAATGGAAAGTGTTGTCATCTTAGAGTGTCTAATTGTTTACATTGGATTAAAACGTGAAGAACTGTCAATGCCTCACCATTTGTCACACAATAGTGGATCGCCACCGGACAAAAGATGTGTGTGTTTCGTGTATGTGTGTCCTATCCTGAGTCTTGTTAGTGTTATCTCTGTTAGACGTGATTTTGATAATGGCCAAGGTGTGGCTTGATAACGTGCAGCTTGTTTTGTGCGTATCTATCCCACTTGCTCTGCCAGTAGTTCCTGAGCTTTCGTTTGAGATACGGCTTAAGATCAAGGGGCGAGATCGATATGGGTGTAGTAGCACTGATTTCGTGGACGGATGCAGCAAGCTGATCCGCCATCACGTTGTTTTGAATCTCATGGTGCCCTGGCACCCAGCACACTACAACATGTTGTTTGAGTTTGTAGACTGTGCATATAATAGAGTAAAGTGAGACGAGGACAGGGTTTTTTTTTTAAGACTGTGAAGAGCCGTTACCACACTGAGGGAGTCTGTATAAAAAACTGCTTTTTGTATTTGTAGTTGTTTGATGTGTTTAGCTGCCACAAGTATCGCATAAGCTTTCGCGGTGAAGATACTTGTGCCTGGATGTAGAGGGCCAGCATCCGAAAAGGAAGGGCCAACAGCAGCGTAGGACACAAAGGAGTTGGACTTAGAGGCATCTGTAAAGAACTCAGGACGTGTGTATTTGTGTTGAAGTTCCAGGAAGTATGTTCGCATATGGGCAATGGGCGAATGTTTTGTAACTTCTAGGAAAGACACATCGCAGTCTATAGTCTGCCACTGCCACGGTAGCGGGTATGCTACAGGAGCCATTAAACTGTGTTCAAGTGACACTCCAGTGTCCTCAGCTATACCCTTCAAGCGAACTGAGAAGGGCTGCCTCATCGATGGCCTGTTTTGAAACAGAATGGAGCTCGACAAATCAATAATAGTAGAGTATGAGGGGTGCTTCTTGTCTGCTTTCACCTTAAGAAAATAAACAAAGGATATGTAAGTTCTCTGCAGATGAAGCGACCACTCATCTGACTCAACGTAAAGGCTTTCTACGGGGCTGGTGCGAAAAGCACCCGTAGAAAGGCGGATGCCCAAATGGTGCACGGGGTCCAGCATCTTCAAAGCACTTTGAGTCGCAGACTGATAAACAATGGCCGCATAATCTAAGCGTGTGCGAATGAGGCCCCTATACAAATTCGTGAGACAATGCCTGTCACTACCCCACGTAGTACGTGACAACACTTTTAAAACATTCACGGCTTTTAAGCATTTTGTTTTTAAATACTTGATGTGCGGTACGAAGGTCAACTTGTTCAAGATCAGGCCTAAGAATTTATGCTCCGCATTTACAGACAGGCGTTGACCGTTCAGTTCAATGTCGGGTTCTGAGTGCATGCCTCTCTTTCGGGAGAACAAGACACACGTGCTTTTTTGTGGGTTCACTCGGGAATCCGTTTTCCTCTGCCTATTTGGAGACCATGTTTAAACCTAACTGAACCTGCCGCTCGCACGTTGCCAAGTTGCATGACTTGAAGCCAAGCTGAACGTCGTCGACATATGTACAATAGAACATATTGCGAGGGACGGACAAGTGCAAGGAGTTCATTTTGATAATAAAAATTGTGCAACTAAGTACACCACCTTGTGGCACGCCTGTTTCCTGGAGAAATGTTTGGGAGAGAACACTGCCCACACGGACACGGAATGTCCGGTTATACAGGTAACTTTCGATTATATGAAACATTCTTCCGCGCACACCAAGGTGGGACAGGTCTCTTAGAATTCCAAAACGCCATGTTGTATCATAAGCCTTTTCAATATCGAGGAACACAGAGAGAAAATATTGTTTATGGACGAAGGCGTCTCTGATCTGAGCCTCGATACGAGCAAGGTGGTCTGTGGTGGATCAACTTTCCCGAAACCCGCACTGAAATGGGTCGAGCAAATCGTTTGTTTCAAGGATATGTACAAGTCGGCAGTTTATCATTTTTTGAAGACTTTGCACAAGCAGCTTGTAAGTGCAACAGGCCTATAACTTGAACCTAAAGAAGGGTGTTTGCCCTCTTTCAAAATGGGAATAATAATAGCCTCTTTCCAGGAGGTAGGGATAGTGCCAGAAAACCAGATAGCAAGGTACAAAGAAAGTAAGGGTTTTCGTGTTTCTGCTTGTAGGTTTTTTAACATTTCATACACCACACGGTCAGAACCTGGGGCAGAAGTACTGCATGAGTTTAGAGATGTTCGGAGCTCAGATAGACTGAAGGCTTGATTATATGCCTCGTATCTAGTGGATTTGTGTTCGAGTTTCTGCTTTTCTATTCTTGTTCTGTATTTTGGAAAGTGTCAGTATAGTGGGACGAGCTGGATACCCGTACAAAGTGTGCACCGAGGAAGTTTGCCTGATGTTCCAAGGTATCACCCTGAGTGTTTACGAGTGGGAGTGAGTGTACTTCTCTTCCTGCTACCCTACGAACCATGTTTCAGACTTTAGCCTCCTGTGCGTATTTATTTATTTTATTTATTCATACTGCAGACTACAAAACGTGGTCCAAGCAGGACGGGCAATCAGGAATCACAAAAACAGAGGACTAAGATTGATCACGAACGTAATAAATAACAAAGTGAGTAAGATGAGGAAATATATAGAGTGCTACATCAACAAATATACACTGAGACAAACATACATACTATGCAAGGCGGTCACACTCAGACAAGGTGTTCCAATCAGACACTGTTCGCGGAAAAAAGGAAAATTTATATGTATCTGTTCTAGCAAAATATGGTGTAAAAGAGTTTGGTTGGTGATGTCGTGTATATCTGGTTGACAAAGGGGTTGAATACAATGAAGGGTCAATCGCAACTCTATGGTTAAGCAAGGAACTCAGGAAGTCTAAGCGCAGTTGCCTTCTTCTAGACTGAAGTAGTGGAATGTTGTTAGCTGACATTAGTTCAGATGGAGAATCCGTGTGACGAAATTTAAATATATAAAGCGAACTGCTTTTCTCTGAATTCTTTCCAATTTTTCTGTTACATTTGGTGTAGGGATCCCACACTACGCATGCGTACTCCAATTTTGGTCGAATGTAGGATTGATAACACAGAAGTTTTGCACTTGATGGTGAATTGCGGAGCTTGTGTCTCAAAAAGCATAATTTTCTGAAAGCAGATGCACAAATGTTTTCAATGTGTGAATTCCAAGACAGGTTAGTAGTGAACGTAACACCTAGATATTTGTAGTTATTGACCTGTTTAAGTGTAGATGAACCAAGGGAGTAAGCATAGTGAAGGGGATATTTTTTTTTCGAGTTATACACATGGAAACTGTTTTTTCTGTATTTACAATCATACCCCATTTGTTGCACCATTTGTATATGTAGTCTAGATTTTTGTGTAGCTCTATTTGATCATGTTTGTTATGAATTTCACAAAATAAAACGCAGGCGTCTGCGAACAAACGAATCTGGACGGTTGGCTCAATTCCATCTACAATATCATTTATGTAACACAAGAATAGCAAGGGCCCCAATACACTACCTTGGGGCACACCCGACGTGACCGGCAAAAGACTCGAATTTCGACCCTCGATGGCGACGTACTGCACCCGATTATTCAGGTATTCAGCTACCCATGCGACCAATACCTTCGGAAGACCTATTTTATTTAATTTGTAGATTAAGTTCTCATGAGGAACTTTATCGAAGGCCTTACAAAAGTCTAGAAAATGGGTGTCTATCTGAATGTTGTCATCGAGGGCGCTGGCAAATGCATGCGTAACGGTAACAAGCTGCGTCACGGTCGAATACTTTTTTCTAAACCCGTGCTGGAAATGTGTTAGTATAGAGTGTGTTTCAAGAAATTCTGTATTCTGGTTCGCTATATTGTGTTCTATTAGTTTACAGCATGAGGAAGTTAGCGATATTGGCCTGTAATTAGGTACTGATAATCTGTCGCCTTTTTTGAAGATAGGCGCCACTCGGACCATTTTCCAGTCACGCGGCAAAGTTGCTGTTGACAGAGAAGCATGGAAGATTATAAAGAGGAGTTTGCCAACGTATTCGGCATAACGTCGGAGAAAGACATTGGGCAGTTCGTCAGGACCGCAACTCTTTTTCGTATTTAGGTTTACAAGCATGGAAACCAATCCAGCATATGAAATGAAATTGACCTCGAATGGTTGAGATGACGCTACAGAAAACGTTGATGCTCCGGAAGCATTAAACACGCTATGAAAGTATGTGTTGAAATGATTTGCAATGTCGCTAGGATTTGTAACTACGCGGCTGTCAAGTACAATCTTTGAAATGGGTTTCTTCCTATCTTTAAGATAATTCTAGAACTTGGAAGGATCATTCTTTATAAAGTCGGGCATTAAGGTTTCAAAAAAGTATTCTTTTGAGCGATGCATTTTTTCAGCAAAGATTCTTTGGTGCTCCTTGATAACTGCGCGCTGCGCATGCTGCTTCCTTAGCCGTTTAACTTTTCTTTTTAGTTTAACAATTTCATGCGCCATCCATTGCGTACGTTTATGCGTTTGTTTGGGTTTGCTTGGGATAAAGTTGTTAATACAGTATTGGCACGTCTCAACAAATTTTTCCCAAAGAGCGCACGTGCCTAAAGCGTCATCATTAAATTCTGCAAGTACAGCTTCCATGTATTCTATTACACGGTCATCATCAGCTCTCGAGTAATCCTTAAAATACTGCATGGGTGAATTTTGGTGGCTACTGCATTGAAACACAGGAATTGTCACGCTTACAAGTTCATGATCTGAAAGCCCCTGTTCCACGACTACAGTGTATCCAGAAAAAGCACGTTTTACGAATACCAAATCTAGGATAGAGCTTGCATGTCCTTGCACACGTGTTGGTTGTCTGACTAATTGACTTAGATTGTGAGCGAGCATAATATCAAAAAAAGTGTTAGCATTTTTACTGAACTGGGAACAGGTCAGCCCCTCCCAGTCTACACTTGGCAAATTTAGGTCTCCTACCAAAAAGATTTGCTTATTAAAAAACCTTGACATATGTTCTTTTAGAAAAGTTAGGTACTCCGGGATCGCATCTGGAGGCCTGTAACATGCGTACAAGATAAAGCTATGTCCCCAGCAGAACAATTGTACGCACAAGCATTCAAGAATGCCAACATCAGCAGCAATCGTTGCTTCGATATCTGGTTTGACAAGGATGGCTACTCCCCCTCCTCTGGCAGATCGGTCTTTTCGATACACGTTGTAAAAGGGGGAAATACCTCGTCATCACTAATCTCCTCTTGCAACCACGTCTCCGTTATCACCGCAATATGGGGATCATACTGCATGAGCATGCTTTCCAAAGAATCTATTTTATTAGTGACACTGCGCAAGTTTATGTTAACTAGTCTAAGTTCTTTTCGTTTGTTTGTGTTCACGCTATTTTTACACAACCTAGCTTTGTTTTTATAGGGAGGGGTGACAGAAGGCATTTGGTCTGTATTACATTCCTCAGTTATGATTGTCGCGGCTTGTGGCTTCGCGTATTTGGCCGACGGATTTCGGTTTCTACGGTATTTCTGGCATCGTTTTTTCGAACGGGCACTATATCATTTTTGTCTTCGTCCCAGACGTATTCCTTCTTGTCGATATATAGCTTGTTGTACACTAGCGAGGCTTTATCGCCATTATCTCGATTCGTTCTACAGCTCCACCATAGTTTTCTTCTAATTTCCCGTACTCTTACAGAAAAATCTCCCCAATAGAAAAATCAGTGTCTTTTAGTTTGAAACACTGTTTCAAAATTTTTGTCTTGTCTCTTGAATCTAGTAGTTTGAGAATCACGGGCCTGACCTTTCCGGGTGATGGCCGCCCCAGTCTATGGATACGTTCAATAGTCACCGGATCTAGCTCAAGAATGCCCTTTATTGTATCATTGTTCACAGTGGACTCTAGCGACTCGTTTTTCTCTTCTTCCGATTCAGGTAGTCCGTAAACAATGATATTGGACCTTCTGCTTTGGTTTTCAAGATCATCAATCCTTGCTTCCAGATTCGCAATCTGTTGCTGACATGACGTGACCTTTATTTCTAGGTTGGCTAATGAATCTAATTTTTTGTCTATACCCTACTGAAACGTTCCGTATGAAATCTTACGGAAAATATAAGGACTCCGTAACATTTCCTTATGCTACATACGGAAAAAATATGGAGTTTTATGGAAATATACGGAAGTTGTATGGCATTTACGGAAAGCTTCTTATGGAGTATAAGGAAGGATGAGGAAATGGTATGGCGTATACGGAAAGCTTTTTATGGAGTATACGGAAAGATAAGGAAAATGTATGGCATATATGGAAAGCTTTTTATGGAGTATATGGAAGAATAAGGAAAGATAAGGAAACTTATGGAGCATATGGAGAGTTCATGATAGAAGATATGGAAGGATAAGGAAAGTGTATGGAGTGTACAGAAGATTTCATAAGGAAAATGCAGAATCTAAGGTCTTACGGAAATATACGGATTTTGTAAGGTGCTTACGAAAATGTGCAATAGTGTATGAAAGGCATGTGGATTGTTGCAAAAATGTGGAAACTCTACAGTTGTTGTCACATATTCAGCAGGAAATCGGAGCGCTATAAAGTTATAAATGAATGCACAGTGACATATATAGTACAAAAGAATAACGCAGGCTAGTCTGTGTTGTCAGTCACCGCTGTTCGCCCTTTTCCAGAATGAATACAACTTCTGCAGATGACCAGGTGCTAAAGTCTGTCACACGGAAAATGTGTCATTCACAAGGAATGACAATAACTGTCATTTTACTTGCATGCTGTCTCACGAAAACAAATCAAGCAAAAAAGCATAACTTCAAGGGCTCGTTTTTTGGTAGAAACAATAATAATGAGAACTAAATTCAATGTGAATGAACATGTCAATATTAGTGAAATTGTTCTCATTAACATTGGCAAAGAGAAATGTCATTTTAAAATATCGACCATGAGCTTAGCTCTCCTGAGCACCGACAAAAGAAACGAAAATCTATGAAAACTAATTGCATGTAGCCTAAAAATAATTTTCATTGATAATATGTGCTCCTACAATATAAATACAGCTATACACAACTTGCCACAGCTTCACGACAGAAACGAGGTAGGGGCAGAGGGAGTGGTCAGAAAAATAGTTAAGTATGAGAGCACAACTGATATGTACAAACACATAATGGTGCTTATCATTGATGCACGGCTGGTCGTGTGTAGAGCTGGGTCGTTTTGAGATTTTCAAAAGCATTGTTTCAGACCACCATGCAGATTACGCTTCCATTGTAGTGCTACATAAGACACAACTTATGGGCCAGCTTTAATGAATAAGAAGATTATAGGTTAAACAAATGCTTTAAAATATATCATATCATGGCTGCATGGACGCATACAAGCTATGTAAAGCGCAATAAAGTGAGGACGCATGAGCTTCTCTTGATGCTTCAGTTCTACATAGATGCTTCAACTGTGCTGCAAAGAAATTTAACCAATGTCTGTCTGTGCAACATTGTCCATTTTAAACTATCTATATGTATATATAAAATTCCTACTGCGAGTTAAGCTACGTAGCACTCCATAACTCTTCCTTTTATTAAGGGCAATTTTTCAAACAATCAACATTATTCATTTTCTGTCTCATGACTTCGTGCCTGCAATTCTTGGTTTGGCTCGATCACAATTGTGCAGCCCTTATTTTGGAGGAATCAAAAAACATCAACCAAAATTTTGGAACTGCTTCTCGGTGATATTGCCTTCCCTCAACTGCCACAGCTTGAGATGAGTCATATAGCAAGTCTCGCGCATACCTAGGGCCTACCCTTTAAGAAACTGGTCCGGCTGTGAAATTCTCAGTTTTTTCTCAAATAAATTTTTTGGTTTGAGTTTTCTCACTTCTCGAGTCCCTTCACAATCAAGCAGACCCAATGTTCCCCTTAGTCCTTAATTTTGTTATACTATGAAGTAAATAAAAAATAATAATGAAAATAAAAATACTAATAACTGTTGCGCAAAAAACACAGTCCCACATACGTACTTGAACGCAATATTGCTTTTATTTTGTTTTAGAACCTAAGGCATTAGAAAAGATAGCAGTAAAATGAAAACGTTGAAAAAAAACAAAAAAAATTAGACTTGGCGGGACTCGAACCTGCGCCATTCAGTTGTACTCGCGTACGTGAACTGAGTGCGTTAACTCGCTAAGCTATTCGCGCTAAGGAGTGCGCATGAGTTTAAGTTATGTATATAAATTTGCTTTTTACACGCTATGTGTTGGCATATTTATGTACGATATGCGATCGTATCTATTGTTGTGTGCATATGCTTTTGAGATTGTATATACGTCACATGCTTTTCGCATGTCTTTCAACTATAGATTGCTGCCCCGCCGCGGATGAAAACAAGTATTTTTATACCCACGCACAAGCTTGAGCAGTTGAAGGTTGTTTCCCGGGGCTCTCTTGCGATTGAGTCGGCCACCACAGGGAATTAGAGTGATACGCCATTAATCCCTGCATCTAGCTGTATTCCACTTAGTAGCTCTATCGCTTGATGACAAATCGAGCGCGGGGCGCGACGCTATTGCGCACGACCATGCCTCGCGTAGCGGCGACATCAGCTGATTGCGCCGGCCGGCTTGCTTCGATTTGCTTCAGAGCAAAGAAATGTCATACCTTGAAAGATTGCGTACTGCACTATGTCAAAATGTTACTGCTTTGTAGCCATCCTATGATTCATTGAGAATTGATAACTCTGATTTCACTACTGTAGAGCTTTGCGTCGGCGACACGCACCGAACGTGAAACCGCACTACGTCTGCCGTAGAAGCAGTAGGAGGCTGTCGTCTGCTAGAACAAAAACAAAACAAAGACCTGCGAAAATATTCATAAGTTGTAACTTGTTTTTTGAATAACCGTTTATCACTTTTAAAGTCATTTTGCCAGATAACATACATTTTTTTTAGTTTAGAGCAGCGACAGATGTTTTTTTTTATTTTCATCACACAGATATTCAAGTTAAATCCATTCACAGCTAAAGCCACATGTTGTTTGTCTTCTTTGTTTTTGTGGGCATGCCGTTTCGGTGCGTCTATGTGTTCGCGCTGCTACACACGAGAGCACGAAATGCTAAATTTACGCAAGGAAGCGCCGTTCCTCATTCGTGTGATGTGCTAAGATTGCGCCCTATTCCCGCGGTTGTTCGAGTGCGGATCAAGTGCGAGTCGTCCAAGGAATCGGCGGGTTGGGCGGGCGCTCGAAGGACTCCGAGGTGACGGCTGACGCCTGTGGTCGCTTCCCTCAGGACAGTGTGAAAGAAACTAAAGGTAAGGGGGACACTTTTTTATGTAGACCAAGTATGCCACTCAGTGCAAGTGTGTGTTGCTGCACTCGAACGAGGCGTCGTGAAACGGCAACCTTACGCGCCTTTGCGAGTGCGGTTGCCGATTCGCTTTGACAATGCTAACGCCAGCAGAGCCATAGCGCATCGGCGCGGCCTTACTGGAGCTAATTCGAGACAACTGCGGCAACATGCATGTGTATGGTGATCGATTTTTTTCATATGTGCAATGTAGTGAGGAAGACACACATGGCGCTTGCTACGTTGTTGATTAAACGAAGCCTGCAGTGCCATTTGATGCAAAGCAGCATTTTGTTTACGTTCGCGGGCGATACAATTTGTAACTTGGCTTGATTCACCTAGCCAACCGCCTTAGTGGGTTGATTAACATACGTTCACGGTAGAGCGTTATTATGCCCCTAAACAGTGGCGTGTGCTTGTTAAAAGATATAATGTGTGTGCCTAGTGTAGAGAGAGAGAGGTGTTCGTGCAATCTGCATGTGTACCTGCAAGACGCCTTTGCTTGTAACTAATAATGTACCGGCCAGCACCTACATTGTACGCCTGACTTTGAAGAAAACTTGCATGCACAATGTGAGATTTTGTAATCTGCCAGAGTTGCTTTTTTATAAAATAATACACTGCCAGCATGTTCAAAATATGTTTCGCTGCTGTGTGGCAGGGGTGCGGTTATCACGCTGTTGTGTAGTTGCTGATGCAAGCACTTATAGTTTTGATGCGTTAATATTTCTCATCTAACTCATCAGGTGTTTGGCTGTTTCTGCACAAACAAGGCAAAGAGAGAAGGAAGACGGGTAATGACAGGACCAGTGCCGACTTTTGTTTGCAGGAGAATACCCATGTTGGTGTATTTATTGTGACAGCCTTTCTGTGTTGATTTTTTGCCCAATTTATGCAACAACACAGTTGTCAGCAATATGAGAAAGAACACTGAAATTTGCTTTTAAAGATCATGGAGACTAAATGCCTAGTAACTCACAGCACAAAGTAACAAGAAAAGAAATCAGTATGATCAATGTGGATGAGTACAGTCTTGCATCTAAAAAATATATTGTGCAAAATGTTGCCTAAGTAAGAAACCTCTCTATGTTTGCAAATAGTGTGACGTCACATCGAGCACCATGCCAGCCATTCCCTCCCTCTGTGCAAGGGCTCGTTGGCAAGGAAGTTGTTTGTGACGTTCCTGATAGACCACTGAGATGTATGCGATTCTAAACCTGTAGCCTAATATATACGTAATCTTTTGTGCAGTTACATCGCTGCATCTGACACCTACAACTTATTTGCATATTTACATTGCTCCCTTAGGACCTAACAAACAAACTTGTTGTTTGCATTGTCACTTCATGAATATCGAGCGGTAAAGGTACTGAGTATATGTGAAACAAGAATCTCTGCTTATTACATGAAGACATATGAGGCCTTCGATAAAACGAGTTATACCTTTATTGAGCTTGCGTACTCGTCGGGGTGATTCATACATGCAGCTTCAGCAAATGGTATCTTCCAGCCCGGTGACCTTGCAATTTTTTCTGCACACAGTGCAAACACCGAGATGTACCCACTCGCAGATGGTCGCGTCAAGTGCATATTTACCTTGACTAAAATGTCGAATCAAGTTTTTTCATCGACCGGTCCCTGCTATGAGTGCTAACGTCTTCGCAAACAAGACACATTGTTATTGACACTGCACACACAGTATTCTCAGTTGAACCGATATTCTCAATACCTTTCAATGCACACTACATGCCACAATCAACAGTGCACATTTTTGAAGACTATGCCGCTGTTGCTCGCACAGGCCACCACGTGTGTTCACTTCAAGATAAACAGACAGCGTGGCAAATATTTTACCACACAGTTTACCACACAGCTGGATGTTTGCTGACACATACTACGGCTAATGTCGACATTGTAACGTGAAGTGTAAGCTTTGAAAAATTAAATCTTGCCCCAAACACCGCACGACTGTACCGGGCTGAGCCACCAGCGGGAGTGTTTTTCCAGCCACACCTTTTACATGTGCCAGTGACATCATGCTGTGACGTACCTCGGTAGGGGCCTATCGCTGCATACTTTATGTGAATGAGGGTCCTGTTAGTGAAAGCAGGCATTGTTGATTTCGTAACTTGTTCATGCCCAACTGGACCTTCATTTGCACAAGTTGTCTGACTGATATTCGGGCGAACTTTTGTGTAATAATGTATACAGTTGGCAGTCTGTGCTTGCCCCATACTGTTGTTACTGGTGTTTCTTGTTGTTACTTTGCACTGCTCATTACTGCTCACCTACAGAAACTAGCCTATCTTGCCGCTGTTTTGGACAAGATGCAGCTGGCAAGTGCGATAGTGTTCACAACTCTAAATTCTCGAGCAAAAATTATCGTTTCATATTCAGTTAGTTGCATTCATATAAGTATATTATAAGAAATCATTGATTAAACATGAATCCGTGTTCCTTTACATAATGCTCACAACTTTTATATCAAATTGAATGGTGTTTATAAAAAACATGGGTTTTAGCTAAACTTCATGCTCTTTTCTCAAACAGCTGACAAAACCCTATTGCATGCTTACTTGCCATGAATCGGACTGTGTTCGAAATACATTGCAATTCTTCACCGGACTGCCAGTACACTTCACATTGAGGGAGCATTTATTAACCATGGATTGATTAATTAAGAACGGACAGAAAGAAGCGGCAGGCCGGGATACTTGATATTGGCATCCGTTTTGCTACCCAGCGCATTATCATGCAAACTTCCTATAGAGTGGTTATGCGTCTTGTATGTGTGTCTGTAAACCAAGAACTTTGGGTAGAACTATAATTATGTTACAAATGGTTGCAGGACTGTGGAGGCTGTAGGGCTGCTTAGGAATGGTGGAATCCCTGGACATGTGGTCAACCTTGCTGCATCAGCTCCTTGGTGTTTTCATGGCATCTTTACAGATGTGTTGGGTGAGTAAAGCAAGCAGGTTTCAACACAAGGAAAAGTATAATATGGCAGCATCTCTTGTGCGTGCCTTACATCCCAAGTATATCAAATATTTATCTTGCCTTGTGGCCCGTAATTTTTAAAGAGACTCTTCTTTTTGCTTTATATTCGAGTCTTGATGCTTCAACAGCAATGTATTTGTGTTTGGCAGCAAGTGTTCTTGAACAAATAACTGATCTCAATAATGACAAAACACCCTTCATACTTGGTCCTTAGCATAAGCTAGCCCATATCTGTAGCAGATTTAATTATTCATTTTTTGCTGGGATGATAATGGGCAAGTATCAAAGGCAAGTTCAGATTGGAGTGGTCGGTGACGTCTGTTTAGGCTCTGCCATATTGCTTTGCAACCAGAGTTACTTGTGGCCACATATGCAACGAAGCCACATGACGTGCATTCTAAATGAGATTACCATATCACATTTCACTGCATCTTAGTATGTGCCAAACAAATGCAGATATCATTAGCTTGCCACTATAAAGGGATCCTAAACCAACACAAGGTTGAAATTTAGTCGTGGTGTTGCAGCTGTGTATGACTCTACAATGGATGCATAGCCGTGATAATTTGTCTATATGTTGTCGCAATAGCAATGTTACACACATTGTACGATACAAAAGAGGTCCTCGCTTATTTCCCTTTTTTTCGCTATGCTTCTTTCTTGTCTCTTCTTGCCATGTGTTCCTCCTCACTGTACAAGGAGCAAGAGCAGTGGGCACACAAACACGTATTTAAAAAAAATGTTGTAAGGTGAGCACTGAGAAGCTGAACACTTCCAAAAGGCTCAAAGCGGTAAAGGTATTGTTTCTAGCTACTTTTTGGGCACCCATAGCTAGTGGTGCTGCAGCAGTTAAAAAATAAGTTAAATGTTAAAATTTAATTGGAGATGGTTTGGCACCCATAATTGCAGTTACATACAGAACTAGGTTTCAATGTGTAAGCAAAATCTGTTCACTCTAAATCAATCCTAATGATATCTGAAATTCAGGAAATATTCACAGAAAAGCTCAGGAAAAGGCTAAGTGGTTGCCCCTTGAACGTGAAGGAGATACCCTTCTTCTAAAAGGTCAATAGACAGTCTAGTAGTCTCGATATTACATGCACTCTAAAATATTCTGGTGTGGTGCTTTTCATGCATGTTATATTGAGAGGGGTTTTTAATAGAACTGTTGTCACTTTGCCCTGCATTGCTGAAATTGTTCACATAGTTATAATACATGAATCACATTATGCCTATTGATTTTATGCAAATGGTTTGCTTACCCAGTCGGTTTAACTTGATTTGGATAAAATCATAAATGCTCTAAATTTTTTTTACTATACAGCAGGTTTATTTTTAAAGTACGCGACCATTGATGTGAACGCAGTTGGTGGCGTGCTTGATTAATCCTTCACTATCACCACTCTAACTACACCTGCTACAGTGCATAGTGCGACAAAAGTAATGGTACTTAACATTACTGGCAGCATACACTTTTATGTCTCAAAATAGGTTAAAAAGCCGGGTAAAAATGTGTGTACGTTTTTTTTTTGCTCCAACTAAATATTCTGGTCTACTCAAAGTAGCTTCTGCTCTTTTAAGGTCCTCAAACTTTTAGGTGTTCAAAAGAAGTAT
Source organism: Rhipicephalus microplus (assembly GCF_013339725.1). NCBI lineage: Eukaryota > Metazoa > Arthropoda > Arachnida > Ixodida > Ixodidae > Rhipicephalus > Rhipicephalus microplus. Next base: position 79,714,691 of record NC_051174.1, read on the forward strand.
CAATGCCATATACTTTCTTTGTCAGCCTACTCACCACTCTAATAATGAGAATTACCCGACAACATTACCCAGTAAAATCAAGGGATGTTATAAAAAGTAATGTCAATTCAATTGTCAAAAAACGTTGTCAAGTTACTTTTTTGTTCACTTTTCTTTTCACAATTTTGTTAAAGTTACTTTTGATAACTTCCCCTATAGTTTGTTTGGCATCATTTTCTGCTAGTTCTCATTATAATGTGTTCAACAAAGACAACAAACCCTTAAATATATAGTTCTTTCCTTTACTCATGAATCTGAAACAGTGAATCTCAGTAATCTTAGCGGTGTGTGACTTGTTTTTTTTTTTTGATCAGTTGTGCATGTGTTCAAGTACATGCATTTAGGTGGGAGGGCGAACTATTGCCTCCTCCTGTGACTAGCAGATTTTCTGAGAACTGACAGATGCATAATGCTGCCAAAGAAGTATAGGGATATCGGAAGTAATGTTAACGTAATTTAAATCGTAATGTAATTGCCAGTAGGCAAAAAAAAGGTGTCCCGTGCACACTCGCCATAATGGTAACAGGCAGCGCCGACTGACTCTTCCATGTATAAATGCACATATATACCGTACAAAATGGAAGAGGAATAGCCGCCATGGTAGCTCAGTTGATAGAGCATCGGACATGTTGTTCGAAGTTCGCAGGCTCGGTCCCTGTACAGGGCAGGTTATCTTTTTTTTCTTCTACTTTTCTTTCTTCACAATTACAACACTTCTATTCTTCTTGAAGATTTTCTGGTGTAAAAAAGCTACCTTATAATCTGAAGAGGCAAACAGAATGTGCCAGTGTACGAGTTAGCTCTTGTAGTGGTTACAAGTAAGATATGTTTTGAAGAATAAATCATTCTTCCACTTGCCTAAAGAATGGCTACAGGACATGGCGCTGGATGCACTTTGTTATTTTTGAATCAAGCTATCTTGTATTCTATTTTTATAAATTACATGGGATACTCATGACGGTATCACACACTTTAACGCCACAAAAATTACGCAGCGAATAATGTTATAAATGCGAAATTGCATAAGGATAAGGTGAAAACTGCACCCTCAACGAGAATGTACAGAAAGCACAGGGTGCAGGCGTCATTCCTTCTGCCCGTGCTTTTCAAGTGCGAGCTGTTTTCACCTCGTTCTGACCAACTAACTAGATTGAGATGTGTTGTTATAGTGCAAGAGGATGCTCCACGGGAAACTAGGTTTGTCTCAAAGTCTGTGTGTGTCTTTCAACCTATATGGTGCCCGGTTCAAGAGTTCATGCAGACCAGATCGTGTAAAACAGGACCGTGTAAAATGGACCGTGTAAATAAAATAAAATGGACCATGTAAATAAACAGGATCGTGTAAAATGTCGTTTCCGTGTGCAACTGTAGTTGTGGTTGTGCTGAATGACCTTTCTTTATATACACTACATAACAAACTTGCTTGTTTAGAGTCGAGTGCATCTTCGGATCGATTGTAAATGTTTGCATATGCGAGGCCTTAAGTTTTATAAGAAATTCCTCAGTGTGCCGTGAGGAAATGTGTGTTCAGCAAAAGTTTGTATATCATTATATACAACTCTTAAAGCCTCGTCTACAACTTTATGCAGGTTGACCTTGAGCAGAAAACGAGGAGCGGCAGCAGCCCCCAGAAAAGAGCAAGCACCCTCCAAGCTCCCGAAGCTCTCTTCGACAGGAACAGCAAGGTCACTGTGTGGCATTGAAAACCATTGCAAGGAGTGCCTTATCAGTACACTGTGCTGCTCTTTCATCGCAGAAAACGAAGTTGACCACTCCAGAGGAACTTCACGCTGTGTATAGTGAGTGCTTCAGTGGTTTTGTTTTTGTCCAGCCAGCAGTTAAGAAATAATGTGTCAGATTCAGCCAGGATGGCTAGAGGGAGTCGGGCAGGCATGTTTGGACATTTGTCTAGCCAAGTAGTGCAAATTTTCGCACTGGTCCTGTTGAAGTTACTGCCACAATCACAGAAGCTACGTCATCTCTCTAAATGTACAGATGTGTCGGGGAAGATTAGCTGCATTAGGTTTTTCTATAACTGATAGCTGCCAACATTCTTCATTATACAGGAGTTTTGTTCCTCACTTATGGGTGTAAAGCCCTCTAGAGAAAAAATGCAACACGTCTACTTCCAGAAGACTCCAAGGCCCTACTTGTAGGTTTTTTCGGCTTGTATCATAAGCACCTCGTTTGGGGTACATGAACATTTTATAAACATGTACAGCGAAAATTTTGGGTGGCTGGTCGTTTTGTCGTTATCTTGTTCCTCGCAGTATTCTTAAGCATGTTGTGCATTACGTTGTCAATCTGGTTCATGTGCATAGAAGACATTACGATGTTTCAGGCTACAGTATAAAAAGCCTGGAAGCAAGCTATCAATAATTTTGTAACAGAGTTGCTTAATCTGATACATGATACATCACTAAACTTTCGTGCGTATTCATCAATGTAAGCTCGTCTTAGTGTTATCCAAAATGAAGATGTGAGTCGACATATGGAAACATCTAGTGGGGTAATCAGGGTGAACAGTAGAAGTGCTTCAGACAGGCTGGCCGCTGTTGCGATAGGAGGACCTATTTTTTAGAAGTCACCTTGTCATCCTTGGCGTGTTAGTTTAAATGGGGTCCGTAATGACATCATCTTTTGGTATAGGCGTGTGTGCCTGTTGGAAATGTTTGTCTGAAAAAAAAAACCTATAACGCAGAAGAGTGCAGCCCTTGCTTCTCTTCAAGTTAGGTTGCGCTGATACAAAGTGTTCTCCTGTCGGAGGTTGGGGGTAAGGGAAGCAAAAAAAAGATAAATGATAGAAAAGAAGAAAAAAGAAGAAAGAAAAGGGGAATGCAAAGTAAAAGTAGTGCTACACTGCTCCTACTTTGCATCCCCCCTTTTCTTCTTTTTTTCCCTTGTTTTCTTTCTTCACCTTTTTTGTTACATTTGCATTGTCCCATCTAGTGCATGAATCAATGACACATGGCTTTGCTATAGCAAAGATGCCTATGTGGTGTTGGATTGAACAGTGCATTGTACTTCATTTAGTTAATTACAGACTGATCAGTCTTGCAATAAGTGCTTCCTGTCTATCACCACACATGTTCAATTGAAAAGTTTGTGCTTGGCTCTTAGTATGCTGGTATATAGCTTGTGTCTTGGACTACTCAAAATGAATGTTATTTTGCTGCTGTTTATGGTAATGAATTTATCCAACATGAAAATATCTTGCCTTGTGAACTTTGTCGGACCTGCCTTTCTTTTTCTTTCCTATGCAGGCATTGTATGTGAGGGAAGCAGTAACAGAGAGGTGATAGCTTGAGCTTCGGAAGAATAAATGCTGGCAGTGAGGCAATTATGCATCAAACATCCCAGCCATTTTGCCAATCGTCCTAAATGTGTTTTGAAAAAAAAAATTTTGTGCTCGTTTACTGTATTTTTCTGAAAACAGCAAAATGCTAAAGTATATCGCAGAGAACAAAATATTAGGCCACGTTGGTGCCTTCTGGACTTCCCAGGATGTCGTCTGGGTGTTGTTTGTAAAAAGTAAAGTGTTTCAAAAATACTGCCTCTTCTACACCAAATTCGGTCTTGGTATTAAGTAAAGGTGATTGTGTGTAGTGCATGAAGCTCAGTAATATTAGTGCAATTTTTTCGCCACATCAAAAGCAAGGAAGCAGTTCTCTTTATATGGCAAGTTATATGATTACACTTTGTCTTAAAGTAGAAATGAATTTTTGAAGTTTTCTTATGATGGCTGTTTTCTGCATTTGATGTACGACAGCTTCCGTTCCGAAGTTCCCCATGGCCCTCAATAGGAGACTTCAAAAATCATTTTCCTCATTTAAACAAAAATTGTAATGATAACACTTGCCATGTAACAAGAACTGTTTATTTGCTTTCAACCTACATATAAAAGTAATTTTCAATTAGACAAACACACAGCTCAAATTGCATCTCAATGTAAACAAAAACGATTATATAGTGATATTTGTAATCTGGACCTAACATTATTTTTTTTCGTAAAATATAACTTCTGTGCAGTGAAAATTTGTGGCTCAAATATTCATACAAAATGCAGTATTGCCATACAAGAAATGCAAACGATAAACAGTTTGGCTGAATTCTTCAAAGCCTATGTAGCAGAAAAATTGCACTAATGTTACTTGACTTCAAATACTTTAAGAAGCATGTTTACTTAGTATGTAGATCAAATTTGAACGTAAACATTTTGACAGCAATCTGTCTGGCTGGGTACAAAAGTTTAGAAAATTGAAATTGCTCCAGCCACAGTTCAAATAGAGTCCGACGTTTCGAGACCGACTCGGTCCCTTCCTCAGGGGGTGACTGTCTTGGTCTTGGAAGTGTCGTCGCGTCGTGTTCTCTCACCACGGCTCCGGCTTTCCCTTTCCACCACGTTTCGGAGACCGTGAACGTACACCGAAGGCATTGTTTCCAGCGAGCGGTTCACGTTGGCAGGCGTATGCTGAATGTGCCAAGACTCGAGCAATTACTAGTAATTAGTAATCCATAAACCTGTTTCGACGCTCGCTCGCTTGCTACCGCGGCCGAAAGACTGACCTCCGAGGGAGCTACACCCGGGCGTTGTCTACAAAGTGTCGTGTTCTGGGTGTCCAGCCTGCTACATAGTCGAGAGCAAGTGTTTCCCGGAAAGAATGCGCCAACACAAGAACGACGTCAGGAAGATGGAAGTGCAACGTAGCGCTCTGGCGGAGCACTGCGAGAAGCACAACCATAAAATTGACTTAGACGGCGCTTCTGTTATTGAACCAGAACGGAATTTGGGAAAGAGGCTCTTGCTCGAGTTTTGGCACATTCAGCATACGCCTGCCAACGTGAACCGCTCGCTGGGAACAATGCCTTCGGTGTACGTTCACGGTCTCCGAAACGTGGTGGAAAGGGAAAGCCGGAGCCGTGGTGAGAGAACACGACGCGACGACACTTCCATGACCAAGACAGTCACCCCCTGATGAAGGGACCGAGTCGGTCTCGAAACGTCGGGCTCTATTTGAACTGTGGCTGGAGCAATTTCAATTTTCTAAACAGATCAAATTTGATATGGCAAGAAAAAGCGGTACTTTGAAATTTTTCTCTCAAATAACTACCGCACAACATTCTGCGAAATTCTGAAGGTACCCACGTGACCACTACTCTTTTCTCTTCAAAACATTTCTGCAAATAACTATTTTCAGAAGAGTAAATTGCCATCATTTTTTAAACTATACATCTGTGATGGTCGCCAGGCAGTATGGTTTGTATGTTTGGTGTAGAATAGCCCAGTGCAAAAAACAACAAATGGCTGAGCATCCTTTGACGCTCGGGCAATTTCGAAAGCATTTGTTTGTTAGCAGCAATTCAGTTAAGCCCTTGTCTTTATGCTTAGGCCCAGAAACAAAACACAAGTAACTAAAGTAGTCCTAAGAGTCATGTAGTCTCACTGTTCCAAGGCTTGTGGAGCCTAATTTAGTGCAAGCTTCACCATTTTTTAAAAATTCAGATTCAACCAACAGGTTTTGGAGGCACAGTGCATTTTCAGCTAACTTGTTTCACACCAGTTACTTAGATAAAAAGCGAAAAGTAGAGGTAAAAATACCATTTTAAAGGCATTGTAGGTAATAACAAAAAGGACTGCTTTATTTTTTTGTGTGGTGCTTTGCTTGAACGCTGTGCTTTTTGTGGTATAGTTCACTGTCTAGTGAACGTAGGCCTTAAAAACTAACATTAGCCATGTTGAGGTCGATTTCTTGGTTATAGTCATAGTAGCCATATAAATACTTATGACTTCAAACTTGATTGTTCTTTTGAAGATTTTTTTCTTGCATAATGATATTTGAGAGTCTTAATCAATTTTGTTATAAGAAAACGTGATGTCATACTAGGGTCACTTTTTTTAGAGTCGTTCAGTTCTACCTTACCTTTTACATTCCTAATAGAGCAGTTATTTTCAATATCGGTATTTAAAATGGAATGAGCATGCTGTATGTAGTAAGGTGTAAGCACTTACAGATAGCACATGCACCCAACTGTTCCTTTGGCAGTTTATTTCTGTTATTCTTGATTTATATGTGGGGTTTCACGTCCGAAAAGCACTATATGATTATGAGAGACGCCGTAGTGGAGGGCACTGGAAACTTCGACCACTTATCGGAAATGGAGCCGGGGTTTGATACCGCGACATGCGGGTCAGCAGCCGAATTTCTGTTACTCTTGCTCCCCTATATGTGTGCAGTTCGGTTATAGTTATCTGGCTTGCACAGATTTTTAATGGCACCTGCCTGGTCCTGCTTGCTTTCATGGTGATTTTAACCTTCATAAGTTGCATAGGTTTAACTCTCAAAATTGTTCAAGATGCCAATTTTGTGCACAAACTGTATATTATAAAGGCAGCAGATGTACATGCACACACTATTAAATGAACATTGAGAGCTTTCACTTGCAGTTCCTAAAGTTTTACTGTGCAGGAAGCGTTGAAATCATAATTTCATATGGACATAATAATCGATTATCTCTACCATTGAAAATCGTGACAACCTAGTTATTTTCACTGTGATAAGCATGCTGTTTTTTTTGATGTGGCAGAACTAATTTATACACTCATTCCTTCTATTATTCACATATACATAACATGAAGGATTGTGTGCCTTAAATTTTCAGTTTCATTCTGTGTGTTATATTTCTTGTGCTAACATGTGTCGATAACATTATTTGTGCCAATTATTTTCATTTCCAGGTGCCTATGAAGGACACATAAGTTCTATCGCAGTGAGCTTCGAAATTTACAGTGGTGCCGGAACCTCAAGCAGCATTTCGCCGATCTCCACAAGGCATTCATGAGATAAACACAGCGCCACACTTTCACAGTGCTATGATTATTATTTATGTTTAAACATTTCGTTCTAAAATTGCTGTTACATTGTGCCACCATCCTGTGGCTTAGGTGGAGCTCGTGAAATTGCGGTGCAGTCACCTCATTTGTGTACGATCAACACTGCAATGTCACTATTCACAGCTGGAGCATACAGACAAATAAAAAAACATATTGATTGTAGCAGGGCTGATGTGTATAATAATGCTTCTCTATTGATAATAATAACTTTATAAGTTCTTTAAGTCTTGCATAGAACACTGCAATAATGTGTTGCAATGTAACCACCATTTATGATCGATAGCATGTTAATTTAGTAGTTTTGTAATGTATTTTATTTAAAAGGTAATTTTGCTTCCGCATCACGACAATTAGTAAGATGCCGATGATTCAATCCCTCATCATGCACATTTAGGAATATTGTGATTTGTACACAGTATTGCATGTACTCAAGATGTGGACGTCTATTCAATTTACACATTATATTGCTTTGCACTAGATTCAGACGTAACATGCACACATTTCAGTAATTTCCGCATGATACGTCTTTCCATAAGATGCGGAGTCCGCATCATGCGTCTTATGCAGAGTCCGCATCATACGTCTTCCATATTCTAATAATTCCGTATGTGAGGTCTCCGCATCTTACGGAATGTTTCAGTAGGGTATCGGTCAAGCGTTTTTCCTTAATTGCCTTGATGTCATTTGCAATTTCACTAAGTTGCTTTGCTATTTGTTCTAGAGTAGGGCCAGGGTTAGTCTCAATATCGCCACTTAGCAGAAGGATCCTCCTAACAGATGACGCCACATCAAACAATATGCAACATATTCCGCAACTGAACAACCGTGGGCACAGCAACATCACCAAGAATGGATCGCTAGAACGAAAGCACTTTCCGTATCGTTTGCTTACCTGTACAAAATAGAGGAAGGGATTAGATGCGACCCACATGGTGGTAATGCCGCCGTGCCCAGTGCCAGCCCAGTCCTCGGGAGTGCCTTCTATAGCCGAACCAGAAGATGACGTCCACCAGCTACTGGTCACGTGGTGATGTGGTGGTATCTTGCTTTGGAAAACTGATGGGCTTGTCCACGATAAAGCCGGGAGATTGTCAGTTGGTTTGTGGCAGTCGGAGACGTTCCACCCATGCGACGGCGCAACTTTCGTAGCACCAGCGCACGTTTCGTTGATGATGTGCACCAGGCCAAATATCTGTACAATATACAGGAAGGGATTAGATGCGACCCACATGGTGGTGATGCCGCCGTGCCCAGTGCCAGCCCAGTCCTCGGGAGTGCCTTTTATAGCCGAACTAGCAGATGACGTCCCCCAGCTACTGGTCACGCGGTGACGTGGTGGTATCTTGCTTTGGAAAACTGATGGGCTTGTCCACGATAAAGCCGGGAGATTGTCAGTTGGTTTGTGGCAGTCGGAGGCGTTCCACCCATGCGACGGCGCAACTTTCGTCGCACCAGCGCACGTTTCGTTGATGATGTGCGCCTGGCCAAATATCTGTACAAAATACAGGAAGGGATTAGATGCGACCCACTTTGTGGTGATGCCGCCGTGTCCAGTATGAATTGATCTCTGACAAAAACTTGTGCCAGCTTTCTCTTCTGGCCTGCCGACGCGTTTTCCTGCCTCGAGATTTTATTTCCTTAAAGTTCTCAAGGTTTTCCGCTGTCGGCGAGTTCCGCAGCAGCCTCCATGCCCTGTTCTATTCCTTTTGCGCAAACTGACACTCAGTGTTCCACCACGGGACGTGTCGTTTGCCGGGCAGTCCAGATGTTTGTGGAATGCACTAGGCGCTGCGGCGTCAGTAAAAAAAGCCGTGAATACTGCACAGCTTCATCTATGCCTAATCCGCATATGTCAGTCCAACTTAAGTGAGTAATCTTTTGAAATTGTTCTCAGTCGGCTTTGTTTACTAGCCATTTGGGAACATCTGGAGGACATTCATATAATATTGGTGCACTCAAAACTAAAGGAAAATGGTCACTTCCATATGGATTATTTATGGCTTTCCACTGAAGTATTGGTACAAGTGAAGGAGATGCGATACTGAGGTCTATGGAAGAGTAAGTTTTGTTGGCAAGGTTATAGTATGTTGCCTCTTTTCTAATCAACAGGCAAGCACCTGATGAAATGAGGAATTGTTCATTGAGACGACCTCGTGCATCACAGCGAGAGTCGCCCCACAGACCATTATGTGCGTTCAGGTCCCCAAGGACCAGATAAGGTTCAGGTAGTTCGTCTAATAAACACTGGAATTGAAGTTTTTCAAGACGGTGGTGCGGAGGTATGTACAAAGAGCAGACTGTGACAAGTTTGTTTAGAATAACTGCTCGGACAGCCACCGCCTCGAGGGAAGTTTGAAAGGGTAATTGTGTGCATGCTACACCTTGACTAACTATAACCGCTACACCACCGGATGGTGGCATGGCATCATCTCTATCCTTTCGGAAGATTACGTAGTTACGTAAAAAGTTTGTGTTTGTTCGTTTCAAGTGCGTCTCTCGTACACACAGCACTCTTGGATTGTGTTCATGGAGGAGTTCTTGTAAGTCATCGAGGTTTCGAAGAAGGCCTCGAATCTTCCACTGTAATATTTCTGTCTGCATATTTAAACAAGAGAGATGCTGCTGTGTGTACAAAGAGTATCCTGTGTTGGAGTGAGCTCGTTAATTCAGGTAGCAGGACGGTCGTCCGGCCCCGTTATTGGTTTTTTATTTTCTTTGGCGTGCTCCAAGGAGCCGCGCCGTAGTTTTGGTACCAAGGGTACCGTTGTGTCCATTGCCTCCTCAGAGGCACTGGGTGCCCGCACATGCGAGCTGGTGGGTCGGACTTTAGGCCTCGCCTGGTGAGGGGAGGCCTCGAGACCAGAGGACCCTGGAGTCTCCGGCCTCAATTCGCTAGGAGGCGGAGTAGACTGAACTACTGCCGCCTTAGGGGCAGGCGCCACAGCCGACGGCTCGCTCTGCGCTGGCCGAAGGAGTGGCGAGGGCTGGTGCGGCGTTGCCCCCTGACGCGCCACATCAGCATATGTAGCGCCATAAAATGGCGACACTCTTCGTCTTGCTTCCTTGAGTGTGATATTTTCTTTTTTTTCAATGCCATGATTTCTTTTTATTTTTTCCAAAATGAGCAAGACCGTGAGTATGTGGCATTATTTCCGCCACAGTTCACACAGTGTGATGGTTTTTCGCAATTGTCAGAATTGTGGCCTGACACTCCACATTGTGCACAAGTTTGGTGACCACGACAGCTTTGTGAGCCGTGGCCATACTTCTGGCATTCAAAACAACGACGCGGGTTAGGTATGTATGGTCTGATCGACGTCTTCGTGTACCCTGTTTGAATACTTTCTGGCAGATCACTGGAAGCGAACGTGAGTATCAGGTGTTTCGTTGGTGTTACCTTGTTGTCTCTTCTAATGGTGATCCTTTGTACTTTGGTCACATTCTGACTCTTCCACCCGTCCAGAAGTTCCTCTTCAGTCAAGGCGAGCAAATCAGCATCAGATACTACTCCACGGGTTGTGTTCATCGATCTGTGTGGCGTTACAGTGATGGGAGTGTCACCAAAAGTTGAAAAATTCTGTAGCTTGTCAAACTGTTCTTTTTCTCGAACTTCAAGGAGGAGGTCTCCGCTGGCCATTTTGGTAACCTTGTACCCGGCTCCAAGAGTTTCTGTGAGACATCTGGCTACTACAAATGGGGATAAAGTTCTGGCTTGCTTGCTGCTTATCTCACTATGTATAACATAAAAATGAGGGAAGTTTTCACTTGATCGGTTGAAAAAGCCTAAGTCTTCGGTGCGTACACGCTTTAAGGCAGTACGATCACCTAATAAGGGAAATGCTCTATGCATGCCAGTTTAATTTTCTTCAGAAGCGTTGGTGGCCACCCACCACGGAGCCCAACGAGGGGACGCTAGAAGTTTGTGGATGCTAAAACCTGCAGACGCCAGCCGTACAACGCAACCCAATGCGCCTAGATCAAGGTAGGCTACTTGCACAGGGTTAACCCTAGACGCCAGGAAGTTTGGAAGTAAACGGAAGAGAGTAGAAGACAGGACAGATAAATAGTAAGAGATAAAGACGAAGATGTAGGGAGAGAGAGATAGGAAAATGCGACTGCCGATTTCCCCTGGGTGGGTTAGCCCAGGGGTGCCGTGTACGAGAAGCCGGGGCCAAAGGGGTCTGTTGCCTCTGCCGGGGGGCCTTAACGGTTCCATCACCCAGCATCGGCTCAACCCCCAGGATCCCCTTTTCTCAGGACACGGCAAAGCCACGCAGGGCTAGGCGTGGGAGGGAGTAGAAACTCCCTCGTTAGCTCGGGTCCGTGGTGTCGCTACAACGTGTATTCATTAGGGTATTAAATTGCTACAAGATATTGTATAATAAAATGCTGACGTCACTCACTTTCGGGACAATACCCCTCAATATACAAGGTAGTGTGTGCTATACAAGAATAAGTGGAACTGTAACCTGTAAGTAATACATGTAAAATTACAAGTTTATAAAAAACTTTTGCATGAGATTCCAATGTTAAATTGTGTTCAGAAATTCATTGTAGTGTCGGCAGGTGACTTAGGGCAAGCAGCGATCTAAATCTAAGTCCAGCAAGATTCGTTTATTCCAGTGTGCACTTGAGCATATAAAGTGAAAATTCACTTGAACAAACTTCAAGGTACCTCCAAAAAAGAGTGTCAAAGGAAAAGCTCACTAAACCTTAACACGGATATTTCAGCGTGTTACTGACTCTAATGAAGCATCGGCTGTTAAGATACATTGCATCCTATATATGCTTATTAGCCCCACCACGGTGACCTATTGGCTAAGGTACTTGGCTGCTGACTCGCAGCTCGCGGGATCTAATCCCGGCTGCGGCGGCTGCATTTTTGATGGAGGCGGAAACGCTGTAGGCCCATGGGCTCAGATTTATGTGCACGTTAAAGAACCCCAGGTGGTCGAAATTTCCAGAGTCCTCCACTACGGCGTCCTCTCATAACCTAATGGTGGTTTTGGGACGTTAAACGTAACATATCAGCCAATTCTATATGCTAGAAACGTTACGTTGATTCATGACCCTATGATCATCACAGCAATACTTTTATACGCTTGTTTGCTTAAGACTGCCGTGGTCAGCTGTTGAGTTGTACAAGCTTCCGTAAACCTGCGGTTTAATGTCTTGACGGACAGAAAATTACTGGTATTACCAACCTCAACACGGGTTCTACACAAAATATCCGCTATTTCATCATGACAGATGCACTTCCGTTTGACACTCATGGAAATCATCATCTGCTTGTATTTTCAGCTGTCACTGCGTCCCCGATAATTATCGGTGGCACGCCCTTGGCGCTGCTGGTGGGGAAGGTCGTGACAAACACATGTAACAAAAACATGATCGTAGTTGTTGAAGTGACCATCATGATGCCGGAGACATTGATTGATGTCAGGAAATACGTTCATACAACTGAAATGCGCTATACAGCGCGTTTTCTTCAATTAGAGTGACTTATGATCGAGTGTAATGGCACTTCTATTGAAATTTTAAAAAAGTTTACTTAAGTTACTTTACAGTAATCTTTGGGGTTCTTTCTTGTCAGATCTATGTGACGTCTTCGATGGTCAACCTACGAAAGTGCATATATATATATATATATATATATTCCTATCAAAACATCTCAATCTTCCCGATCATGCTTTCGACAAGTTATCAGTAACACTCTTAGAGACGAGATATAAATCAAACTGAGAATGTGAACAACAACAGTCATACCTCATCCACCCACCGATATAACACCCTCGATAGAGTAATAAATGAAAATCCGGGTTCACTTGCAGCAACGAAATCATTAGAGAACAATAACGGCAATAAGTAAAAAATAATGAGTGCACGGCGCTGCAGCTGCGAAGGGCAATGGACCAATCAAAATAATTCCAAGTATAACTACTTTTCCCAAGTACAGCTGGCGTCTGTTTGTTTTTACCTCACTACCCAATTAATTGTGCCAAACATGACATGTCCGACAGCAACCCTGTGCACAGTCGGGAGGCCCCTACTGCACGCGTAATCCAGAAGAAGGCAAGAATTGTCATAGCACCCGCTTGCCAGCCTCTGCGGCAATACGCGGTGCCCCTCTTTCTATGACGAGACTTCGACAGGGCGCTAAGTAGTTAAAGGCCTAAACTTCTCAAAAAAGCTCTTTTTCCCCCACACCGAATCGCAAGAGCCAGGACGTGCCATTGAATTTTACCCCACCATATATTATATTTGATATATATATATATATATATATATATATATACATTTATTTCTTGGATGGATCAGAAATAAAAAATGCTTTTATTTTCCAACAAATTTGTGGGGGGTCCTTCAGGTGAAAAGCTGCACAGTACAGCTTGAATGTGCCTGAAGGCCCTCACATGGCAGCAGTAACACAAAAATCTCCATACATACACATATTTAGCATATATCATGTAGAATACACCATTTTATTTGAAACTTGAAATTTGCAACATGTGGAATAACACTAATGGTTTCCTACGAACACATGGTACTTAAAAATAACATAGAAATGTAATACGTATGCGAGAAGAAATGAGACAGTACATTGTGATACATCAGAAACAATAGTGTGTACACCACTAAGAAAACCACTGCCCTAATTATGACTATGATGCACAATATGATGATACTTTGTATATTGAAACACTGAGCGCGAAGCAGATAATACAACAGAAAATGCGAAAATGTTATAACGATGTCTTTATATATTCATTCCGATTTACAAAAGTACTCTAAAATTTGTTTGCAAGTCAAAGTATTTGGTATAAATCTTTCTATTCCACTTTATTTAACAAAAAAAGTTGGCTATGTCGTAGTGACAGCATAAGATATTTGGTGCGTCTGAATGGTACTAACCACCTGTCTTGGCTACGAGTGCGCGAGTCACTTTTTGGTATTCAAGTCGTGACGTATGTTTGAAGAAGGATTTGATATTGTCAGAGCCGAAACAAAATAAATACAAAAGTCGGTATTCGTAGAGATTTGTTGCACGTATCATATTATGTTTTGAAAAAGTGGCGCGCTGGGGTGAAAATAGGGTACATTGGCTATTTGTCGAAGCGCGCGTTTTTGAAGTTGAAGAACTGTACGAATATTAGCTTTCGTGGTGGTAGCCCATACAAACGCACAATGGTGAAGATGCGATTCAAACAAGGCGTAATAATTTGCAACGTTACCTTCTCAGGAAAAAAAAACTACCGACAGCGAGACAGCACACCAGCAGCAGATGACAACGATTTTGAGATTAGTTCAACGGGATCGGTCCAATTCATGTGTTCTGAAGACGTAACGCTTAATACTCTGCATTTACTGGAAATTTCGATGGCAGCACCATCCAAGAATAATTCTTGATTGAAACAAGATTGGCTGCCTCTCGCCTTGAACAATATGGCCTTCGGATTTAATTTGTTAATTTTTGGAGCATCATTACGACACCGCGACGACAGATTAGAAAGAATATTGTGAGATTTCTGCGACAGATCAAGTTCATGGCCAGAAACAAACAAACTTGTATCGTCAGCATACAGCACAATGGATGCATCACTAACAATTTCAGCAATGTCCTTTACATAGACATTAAATAAGGTCGGCCTAAATACGCTACCCTGCGGTACTCCCGATTTAGTTTCGCGATACGAAGGGCAGAAATTTTCAATAGCAACGCACTGAGTCCGTCCGGAGAGATATGATCAAAACAACAAGTTTGCCACCCCACGAATACCATGGGAGTCTAGCTTTCTAATTGAAATATTATGATTTAGGCAATCGAATGCCTTGCTATAGTCTATAAATATACCTAAAGTTAGTTTTCCTGCATCAATGTTATCAATTATTAGCTCCTTTTGACATAACAATGCCGTCTCTGTCGACCTGCCTGGGTGGAACCTGTGCTGACAGTCAGAATGTTATTCTTTAAAAAAAGTCATTGATTCTAGCTCAGATCACCTTCTCTAAACCCTTAGAGAAGGTGGACAGAATAGAAATAGGCCTATAGTTCCCTAAGTCATTTCGTTACCGCCTTTAAAAGTCACTGAAACCCTGGTTTTCTTCATAGCACTTGGAAAATGACCAGTTTCTCGAACAAGATTAAACACAAATTTAAGGTGGATTGCGATGACGTCAATTACAAATTTTATTGCTTTGATTTGAATGCCATATGCATCAACAGCATTGCGGTTTTTTAGGCCCAAAAAAGTGCGAGAAATCTCAGGGTCATCAGTCGGCTCGAAAAAAATCCTATGCATACATCTGTTGACATCTGTGCCAGTGACCGCGCTATCCCATGACGTCATTATGTTCACGAAGTGATTTTTGAAGCGTTCAGTTAAAGCGACGCCGGTCACCTTTTTATGGTTAAGGGTGACTTCATGGAAAACCTGTTTCACATTTTTTGTCTTATGGCGTCGTTGATAATTTTCCACGTTTTTTCTGGATTTTTACTTTGTACCGAAGCAAAAAGGGTTTCATATTAGTGGGCTTTAGCATTTCGCAATCCTTTGTTTACTGCATTGCGTAACTTCTTAAATGCAACGAGATCGCTTTCTTCACGCGTGCGTAAAAATCTATTGAATAACCTATTTTTCCTACTTATAATCTTAACGTGTTGAGGCTGCACCCAGAGCTTTCTAATTCGTTTCATAACTTTGCCCTTTTTTGAGTGGAAAAGATCAATTGTAAAGATGAGTGAAAATTGGCAGGAATTAACCGTATGCCTCACTAGCATCTTTTTTTTGTTATATAAAGAGGACCAGTCTGTGTACAGTGAAAATTGACAGAAATTAGCCGTATGCCTCACTAGCATCTTTTTTGTTATATAAAGAGGACCAGTCTGTGCGCAGTGCAAGTGCACGAAAATGTTGCATATTTTCCTTAGATAGATATCTATGACTGAACGTGGTATCAGGCAAGCATTTTTCATTAACATAAAATGAGAATACAACGTATATTGGGCAGTGGTCGCTTATATCATAGCTGATGGTCCTGGCTGTATAAATCTGTGTACCAGCGTTAACTATGAAATTATCGAGAGCCGATGGACAAGATGACGTTGCACGAGCAAGAGTTGTGATAACGCTACAGAAACCGAGTGAATCCATAAGGTTAACAGTTGCACGGATCGAAGTGCCATCATTGAACATGTTAATGTTGAAGTCGCTACCAAGAAGAATTTCGTACTTGTGAAAAGAAGCCTGCTCTAAAAGATTTTCAGTGAATTCTAGGAAATTAAACGTGTTGCCAATAGAAGGTCGGTAAATCACGACAAACAGAATGTTGTCCGATTTAACGCCGAGCACTTCATAATGGGGCGTGGTGCAAGGAAATTCCTCAAGCACATCGCAATGTATGGCGTGCTTAACATGCAGCGCAACGCCCCCACCACGTTTTTCTGCGCGACTAACAAAGAAGTGGCTACACCCATCTATGATACGCATTTCGCTGGTTCTTGTTACCATGTTTCAGAGAACATAATAACGTCAAACGAAAAAGTAAACTCAGCATGAAACATTGGTAAAATATCTTGCTTATGAACGATTGAACGTGAGTTCACATGAAGTGAGAAAATATATCTCACGTGTGAAAGCAGGAATATTTCAGATGGTAGGCTGAATTCTCGATACATTGTGCAGTCAAAAGGAATATGAAAATTTTAAAATTTTGTATACCGTATTCTACGCGATATTTTGAAGCTCAGCCTCCGAAGCAATATGAATTACACTGATAACCTCAGTTTTGCGCGCAAGTGCCTTTCCGTTTCGCGTCCAAACAAAGCGCCATTGGTATTCACGCCTTCTTGCCAAGGCAAGTGAAAGAGGATGCTTCAACGCCGGGCAGAGGGGCTCATTAACAAATACTCTGGAATCATCAGGAAATCCAATATGGTTATTTCGCACCCTGGCCTTCCACGCCTTCTCAAAGACAGTGTCCCCCTACTGTACGCTCGTGAACTGAACAATTATGTTAGACTTTCCAGCATTTCGGGTGGGCACACGGTAAAAAACTTCAATTTCAGAAAGAGCTATGAGCTCAACAAGTACACCACCAATTTTTCCAACCAGTCCTGCAACACATTCGTTTGTTATGTTGTATAAAACCTTTAAATTCTACGTTTCACCTGCGCGAGTATTGCTCAGATTGAACAAGTCTCTTCTGAATTTGCTGAATGATGTTATCATTCTCTTTGCACTTAGCATGTAGCTCTTAATTAGCCCTCCTCAAAGCTTCCCATTCCTCTGCAGCCTCCCTAAGGCGCTTTTTCGTATCCTCGAACTCATCGCTCATAGACTTGATACTGCTGGTTACAGACTTCATTTCAGCACGAAGTTCCCAAATTTCGGATCGGCTTTCTCTTTCATTCGGATGCTTCATCATGTCTTTCGAAATGAAGAATAGTAGCAGTTGAAACACTGTATAACGCTAAAACAAGTGAACAAGTTAGCGTAAGGTACACAGCAACACAGAAAGGCAGCACCGACAGCATAAACTATTCAGTTACGAAGTGTGCATAATCCGTGCACCAACCTGCAGTACAGAGAACAGTTTTTTTTGCGTTGCGCCAATGTGCCGTCACTGCTGCAAAGTGTGGATGCAGTGCCAGGCAAGCGGCTTTGTAGGGCTTGTCCCGATGACGTCGTCGGCAGAAAAGCAGTCAGGGAAATGATGGAAGCACACCGAGTCTAACGGTGACCAGGAAAATTTGGAATATGTGCAGTACAGGGAACAGTTTTTAGCGTTGCGCCGATTTGCCGTCACTGCTGCCAAGTGT
Organism: Rhipicephalus microplus; assembly: GCF_013339725.1. NCBI lineage: Eukaryota > Metazoa > Arthropoda > Arachnida > Ixodida > Ixodidae > Rhipicephalus > Rhipicephalus microplus. The sequence continues at coordinate 79,732,441 of NC_051174.1, forward strand.
GGGTCCAGCACTAGGCAAGCGGCTTTTGTAGGGCTTGTCTTGATGACGTCGTCGGCGAAAGAGCAGTCTGGGAAATGATGCAAGCAGACCAAGGCTCTTGGTGACCAGCAAAATTTGGGATATCCGCAACACAGGGAACAGTTCTTTAGCGTTGCGCGGATGTACCGTCACTGCTGCCAAGTGTCGCAGATAAAATTCCTGGATTCGGTCGTGTTATCCGTCATCAGAAGAAGTGTACGAGCAAATAAAAAACGGTGCTTCACTGCCAAAGTTACGGCTGGAGACCGGGCTTCGCCAGGGCATAGATGAATATGCAACATGCCCAATCGACCGCGGCTTATATTCCGGCCGCGGCAGTCGCATTTTGATACAGGCGAAATGTGAGAGCCCCATGTACTGTGCAGTGAAAGTACACGTTAAAGAACACCAGATGATAGAAATATCAGTCGCCCATCACCATGGCTAAGCCTTGATATTATTCTTACTATAGTTTGCAATAAGTGCCCAAAAGAGATAAGAAGACTGGTTAACATCGCTAAAGTTGTTGTTCAGATTGACTATGCAGCACTGCGCGCTCGCAGAAATAAACTTTCGCAAGTACATGACTAAGTTATGCATGTGGACACTTCGATAGCGATCAAGCTTAGTCGTGACCGAATTTTTTTGCTGGCTCATCTGCGCAAGTTACGGTAAGGTCTGGAGGTTCACATGCGAACAAAGTATGCAACTAAACTCTGGGTTTATTACTTCATAGCCGCTGCTATCGCCTTCACATAGTAGTGCTCTTGCGCATATTCTTTCGCAGTCTGGGTGCCCCTTCAGTGCGTCAACGCGCACAAGCAAGTCTGTCTGTTTTGAAAGCATGGTGATAGTGTCTGATTCAAATGTCTTTGCAACACGTGCATGCGCACTAACACTCGCCTACATGTCTTCAGGGACGACGACGCATTTTTCAATGACTAGTGTGCGCTACTTAGCCTTGATTGTTCAAAAGGTCACAACGCGACTGTTTTTATCAGAGTTGTCATTGCTGCGCCAGCTCGCAGACGGCAAATGAACATTTTTAGCATTTATCAACGTGGGTACAACGCTTGCCGCATCCGGATAACTTTCAGTCTCGAATAGGGAATCAACACACTTCAAACATTTTTATTTGGCCAAATTCACTCTATATCACGGCAGGTTACCAATATTGTAGGCACGTTTTCCTGCTCAAGACTCAACTTCATTACCGCGAGCGTGTTTTAAAATTTTCCCCACCAACAACTCGGTTGTAGGCGCTGTTGATTGTCAACGTGCCCTTGGCATGAAAATGGACATCGCAGACTGATGATTTATCCGACAGTCTTGTGTAATGACGAGAAATAGCGTGATCCCGCGCCGAATGGAGAGCCAGATCACGTGTACACCAGAAGTATCGCGCAAATTTGTTAGTGAGAAGGCTGTGCATACAAGCACACCAGTAAACATTGCATACAAACAAAATCTACGCTACATAGAACACGACAGCATGAAAATATATTCAATCGGCGTATTATACAACTCGCACACACAGCGAAACCGTAGCCTAACACACACTCTATCCGGCGCGTTATGCTGGACTGGCGGGAGCCTGTAGCGACAACAGCGCCAATTCCAGTCGCCCCTTGCAGCGGCGCTTCGAAACACTGCCGAGTTTTGAAACTGAACAGGTTCTATATACTTTGATTACTACTGCTACTAAAGAGAAGAGAACAAACCAAACCCTGAGAAGCTTCACTCCTAAAACGCATAGCAAATCATATGTGTGTTGATATTATAGGGGCTAGATTGATTGATTGATTGATATGTGGGGTTCAACGTCCCAAAATCACCTAATGATTATGAGATACGCCGTAGTGGAGGGCTCCAGAAATTTAGACCACCTGGTGCTCTTTAACGTGCACCCAAATCTGAGCACACGGGCCTACATTATTTCCGCCTCCATCGGCAATGCTGCCGCCGCAGCGGGGATGCGATCTCGTGACCTGCGGGTCAGCAGCCGAGTACCTTAGCCACTAGACTACCGCGGCGGGTCATTAGAGTGGCTAGAATATACTTTCTAGAAACCATAGTGATATTATTGTACCACAAGAACTCTTACAGGCGAACGTTTATGAATGAACAAGCCATATCGCACCATTGCTGGTCTCAGCATCAATGCGCCAGTTACTGCAGGTTGCGATTTGTTCCAACTAAAGTGATGTTTTTGAACAAAACGAAGTGCATGTGTTACGTCTGAAAGTTAGCTGCTCTTTATGCGCCTGTGATATGTGCCTTCTATGAATCTACAGAGAGTCAGCCATTAACAAAGTAAAGTTACAAAAAAGCATTCTGATGAGCAACTTGCATGCCAAAGTAGGCAAGAAACAGGGCAGAGACCACGGAGTGAGGGAATATTACATAGGCACAGAAATCCCCGAGGGGAGGTATTAGTAAAGTTCGCAGAACGCAATAGGTTTGCGATCTTGAGTACCTTCTCCGGAAAACGCGCCCACCGTAAGTGAACGTGACGAAGTCCTGATGGCGAAACTAAAAACGAAATAGACTTCATTCTGTGTTTACAAGTAGGCATTGCGCAGGATGTAGAAGAAGTTGGCGAGATCTGATGCTGTCCCGATTGAATAGTAATCGCTAATATTTACCTATAGTTCAAAGTGTAAAGACGAAAACTGATATGCAAGAAGCCAAGTAATGAACCAGCGGTGATATCGAAAGCACAGGAATTCTGAGTTCCGCTTCAGAAAGATTCGAGGCACTGATTGAGGTAACTAACGTTGATACAATGAACGATAACCTTACTAGTATAGTCAAAGAGTGTGCAATCGAGGCCTGAGGTACAGTCACTAAACAGGACACTGACCAACTATCTCAGAAGACTAAAATCCTATCAAGAGACAGCAAACCATGAAAACCTCAAATGCAACCAAAAAATAAAGCTAGTGGAGCTTTCAAAGTTAGTAGGTGTTAGATAGGTGAAGTCAGAATAAATAACATGTGCAGAATTGAGTAAGCTTTAAAAAGTGATAGAAGCCTTAAAGTTCCAAAGACAAACTTTTGCATAGGCCAAAACTTCACAGATGCTATGAAGAACAAAGAAGGCAATGTCATAACTGAAATGGATAGCTTAGTCTGTGGCGGACTTCTACAAATAGCTGTCCAGAAACCAAAACAAGCAGAATAGTATCGTGGGAAACAAGAATGGCCCAGAGGAATTCTACATTTTACCAGTAACGACAGGGAAAGTAAGGAAAGCCCTAGAAGAATTACAAAGGCAGAGCCACTGGTGAGAATAAGGTAACAATAGACCTCCTGAGTGATTTCGGCGAGAATGTGTTAGGAAAACTGGCCACCTTGCATACGAAATGTCTCTTGACAGGAAAAGTACCAGAGCCTTGAGAAACTGCCAACATCTTCTTAATTCATATGAACATAGACGCCAAGGACTTCAAAAATACTAGGCCAATCAGCTTACTGTTTGTTCTCTGTAAACTATTTACAAAAGATTGTCTAATAGGATTAAGGCAACATCAGAGTTCAATCAACTAAAAGACCAAGCAGAATTTCGGATACGCTACTTCACAATAGGCCATATTCATATTATCAATCAGGTAATAGAGAAATGCACGCAATACAACTAATCCCTATACATAGTCTTCGTAAAATACGACAAAGTGTTTTGCGGGCACTACAGAATTAGGCCACCGAAAAACCCAACATAAAAATACTGGAAAAAGTCCCCAGTGGATCCACAGTCACCATTGTTCTCCATGAAGAAAGCGACAGAATCCCAATAAAAAAGAGTGCAAGTCAGAAACACGATCTCTTCAATGCTATTTACCGCGTGCTTAGAGGAGATTTTCAGCACCATAGATTGGGAAGAGTTAGGGATAAGAGTTAATGGAGAGTGTCTTACCTGCAATTCGCTGATGGCGTTGCCTTGACGAGTAACTCGGGGGGCGATTGCAAGCTCATGATTACAGAACTGGAGACGAAAAGCAGAAAAGTAGGTCTGAAAATTGATATGAACAAAAAACTAAAGTAACGTGCAACAGCTTCGGCAGAAAACAGCAGTTCGCCATAAGTGGAGAGACGCTGGTTATTGTAAAGGAGTATGTTTACTTAGGACAAGGACTGCCAGAGTGAAATAACCAGAAGAATTATTATGGCCTGGATCACATTCATCAAGCATTCTCAAATAACGAATTCTACTGTGCCACTAACCCTGAAGAGGAAAATACCAGCTACATCTTGCCAGTACTTACTTACGGAACAAAAACCTGGAGGCTTATAAAAAGGGATCAGCTTAAATTGAGGACGACGTGGCGAGCGATGGAAAGTAAATTGATAAGTGTAATCTTAGGGCACACCGGGGTTAAGGACATCTTAGTTGAAATCAAGAAGAAATAGACATGAGCCGGGCACGTAGCACATAGGCAGAATAACAGCTGGCTATTAAGGGTAACAGACTGGGTTCCCAGAGAAGACAAGCGCACGAAGAGGACAGACACAGTTGGGCCGATGGGATTAAAATTTGGCAGGTATAACGTGGCAACGGAAAGCACATGACGAGGTTGATTAGTGAATGTTGTGAGAGGCCTTACTCTTGCAGTGGGTGTAGTGATGTTGATGATGGTGATGATGATGACGAAATGTGCCTTCTAAACCATGAGCGTGCCTGGCAAGTTACGACGATAGACTTCATCAACATCATCATCAGCAGCAGCAGCAGCAGCAGTAGCAGCAGCCTGACTACACCCACTGCAGCACAAATGCCTCTCCCATGTTCCACCAGCCAACTCGGCCGTGTGCAAGCTGCTGACAATTTATACCCGCTGACTTCTTAATCTCATCTGCTCATCTTACCTTCTGTCTCCCCCTAACCAGTTGCCTTATCTAGGAACCCAGTAAGTCACCCTTAATGACCAGTTGTTATCCTGTCAACGTGCTACAAGCCCGGCCAATGTCCATTTCCTTTTCTTGATTTCAACTACGATATCCTTAACCCCTGTTTGTTCCCTAATCCACTCTGCTCTCTTCTTGTCCCTTAATGTTACACCTGCCATTTTCCTTTCCATTGCTCACTGCGTAGTACTCAATTTAAGCTGAACCGTCTTCGTAAGTCTCCAGGTTTCTGTTCTGTAACTAAGTACCGGCAAGGTGCAGCTGTTATATACTCTCCTCTTCAGTTATAGTGGCAATATACCTGTCATGATTTGAGAGCGCTTGCCAAATGTGCTCCACCCCATTCTTATTCTTCTGGTTACCTCAGTCTGCTGGTTCGGCTCCACAGTTTTTACCTGTCCTAAGTAAACATACCCCCGTATTCACAAACGCTCCTCCACTCGACTTTCACCCTTCACTTGACAGCGTTGAGCGCAGCGTCACCGCTCGGCCGAAAATGGCGCTGCGCTACTCAGGAATCGCAGCAGACTTATGCTGATATGCAGTTACTTGCCGTGTCTATAGATGGCGCTCCTATCGGCGTTCTCAAGTGAAGGCGAAGTGTCGAGTGAAGGGAGGTTCTAGAATACGGGGGATAGTCTCTTATAACTTCAAGTGCACTATTACCTATCTCGAAGTGCTGTTCTTTTCCGAGGTTGTTGTACATTAGTTTCATTTTTTGTAGGTTTCTATTAAGACTTGCTTTTCTGTTCTTCTTGTCGAACTCCATAATCATGAGTTGCAATTCGTCCCAGGAGTTACTCAGCAATGCAATGTCATCGGCGAAGCACAGGTTGCTAAGGTACAATCCATCAATTCTTTTGCCTAACTGCTCCCATTCTAGGCCTCTGAAAATCTCTTGTAAGCCGAGGTAAATGACATTAGGGAGATTGTATGCTACTGTCTGGGAGCATACATGGGAGAGGCCTTTGTCCTGCAGTGGACGTAGTCAGGCTGATGATGATGATGATGATGCTACTGTCTTACAATATTCTGCGACGATATGCTTACGATTATTCAAATTACACAATGACATCGATATACACAATAACAATTGTCTCGACGTGCGGATTTGAAAGCAACGGTTAGGCGATGAAATGGGTGCGAAGCAACAGAGGTCAGACGATGACCCCGATAACCCACAAAAGAATAATAATATAAAAGCGGAAAGACACAGCGGCTGCACATATGCCCCGAAGTGATAGATTGATTTGATTTATTTGTGGGATTTACCGACCCAAAACCAACATTTGATTATGAAAGATTGCATAGTGGAAGGCTCCAAAAATTTCGACCACCTTGGGGTCTTTAACGTGCACCCTAATCTGAGCAGACGGGCCTACAACATTTGCACCTCTATAGAAAATGCAGCCGCCGCCGCCCAGATTCGATCCCGCGACCTGCGGGTCAGCAGCCGAGTACCTTAGCCACTTGAACACATCGGTGGGGCAAAACGATGGAAGACGTACGCCAACAATGACGCGGCCGTGGACTTATTAGAGGTGCGAAAGCCTGGTTTCAGCTCAAGATTCTGTCTCTGGAGATTGGGCACACGCATCGTATCTGTGTCTGTCTGTGGTGAGTTCACTTGGACGTCTCTGCACTAAGTGTGAGCGAAAAAAATCACAATATGCCCAAGAAGTGAACAATGCAGAGTGGGGTGAAACGCTGGAGAGTTTCATTGATAAACCGTGAACCATCCGCGAATATCACCACTGCATCATGAAACACGGGACAAAACCTGTATATTTTATACAAAAAATGTTATTCGCAAGTGGTAGCTATAAGTCGCTTTCGTTATACCTTCTTTATAGCGGTTTAATGATCGGTGAAGTGGTGATTCAGTGATGGGGTGCAGTGGAATGTTTGCAAAGGCGAAGTAGTGGGCAATTTGCAAAAGTGGACTTATAGGCGCTAACGTACCAACTAGGGAAGGACAAAGTGCGACAATCTATGGTTCTTTACGCGCACCTAATAGAAGTACACCGCCAGTTTGCATTTCATATTGGCTACTTCTCAACAGTATTTGCGCTATGGCCCGTGAAGTGGTGGATTGGTGATAGGGCGTAGGGGGATGTTTGCAAGAACCAAGTAGTGGACAGTCGGCAAAGGTGGAACTACAGGTGGTCATGTACATACATACAAGGAATGAACAAACCAACGCCTTTAGGAACTTCGCCCGTTAAAAATCGTCACCCAAGTGATGCGTACAATTGGTTAACTAGTGAAAGTTAAAACGTGTCTCCGCAGGGGCGCCTGCGCGAGTAGGCGTTTGGTGTGTAGCGACACCACGGACCCGAGCTAACGGGGGAGTTCTGACTCCCTTCCACGCCTAGCCGTGCGTGGCTTTGCCGTGTCCGGGGAAAAGGGGATCCTGGGGGTTGAGCCAATGCTGGGTGATTGGACATTTAGGCCCCCCAGTGGCGGCAACACAACCCTTTGGCCCCGGCTTCACGTAGACGGCACCCCTGGGCTGACCCACCCAGGGGAAATCGGCAGTCGCCTTTTCCTATCTCTCTCTCCCTATATCTTCGTCTTTTCTTCTCACTTTACATCTTTCCTGTCTTCTCCTCACTTCATTTTACTTACAATTTTTCTTGGCGGCAAGGGTTAACCTTGTGTGGCTATCCAAACTAGGGTAAACCATATTGGGTTATAGTAACTGCGTACTGTTGGCGTTGCGCACACATGCCCACATGCTCTGCCACGTCCCCTCGTTGGACTCCATGGTGGGTGGTAGGCGCCGTTACCGAAAAATACACATTTTCCCATGGTATCCTCGACCCTCTCTCTAACTGATCGCGCCTTGAAAAGGGTACGCACCGACGCCACTTCACTACTTTGGCCCAGAAACAGAGACACTTTCCCAAAATACCATGTCCTCCACAGTGAACAGTCATCTACAAAAGCTAGAGCAATCTCACCCTTCCTTGTGGCCAAGTGCTTGAAAGAGACCATTGGAACTGGTTATAAGGCCACGAAGATGGCAAGTGGAGATCTGCTTCTCGAATTAAAAGACAAGGAACAGTATAATAAACTCTCGCACCTTGTAGCCTTTGGTAACATCCCCGTCTCTGTGAGCGCACATCGTACCATGAATACAGTGAAGGGCGTGGTATCGGACGAATATTTGATGACACTGAGTGAAGAAGAGCTTCTTGATGGATGGAAGGACCAAGGAGTAATACATGTCCAGCGCATCAAAATCAGACGCAACAACGAAATAGCAACAAAGCACTTAATTTTCACCTTCAACTCAACCACTTTACCTGAGACTCTCGAAACTGGCTATATAAAACTCCATGTCCGATCCTTCATTCCAAACCCGAGGCGTTGTTTCAAATGCCAGCGATTTGGTCATGCATCCCAGAGCTGCCGAGGGCAGCTGATCTGTGCTAAGTGTGGCACAACCGGCCACAGTGCTGATGAATGTAGTCATGATGAAGTCCTCTGTGCTAAATGCGAAGGTAGTCACCCCGCATACTTCAGAGCGTGCCCAGCCTGCAAAAAAGAAAAAAAATAATAACTATAAAAGTAAAAGAAAATATCACACTCAGGAAAGCAAGACAACGGATGTCGTTAACATTGGCACTGAAACACCTTTCGACGAAGTGGTGCAACGAGGGGCGGCACCACAAAGGCCCTTGGCATTCGCCCGGACCTCGCCTAGCGTGCCGAGGCCAATTTCACAAGCCCCTACAGCGGGAGCAGTCAGCGCGGCCCTGCCCACATTCAGCCTGTCCACACCAGTGACCTCTACAAGCACTGGCAGCAGCCAGGGCAATCACGAGGCCAAGGGGCCTTTATCGACCCCCAGCTCGGTGGGGACAAAAACTTCCTCGATCGAGGCGAAGTCTAAGCGACGCACAGATCGCTCTGTAAAGCGTGCGTCCAGTGCCTCGCAAGAGGCTATGGACACCAGTTCAAGCCAAACGGCGCAGGCAGCGCCGAAGGAGCGGCGAGCCTCTCTCGACCTCCCCAAAAAAGACAGAATGCCGAATACAGGGCCTGACAAAGGCCCTGTAAAATGAGCTAATCTCCGTCTTTTCTGCACACAGCACTTTTTCCCTTTTTTCCACTATGGACAAAATCATACAGTGGAACGTAAAAGGAATACTTAGAAATTTAGATGACGTCAAAGAACTTCTGAGTATGTTTAACTCGAAAGTGCTATGTGTGCAAGAAACGCACTTAACTCCTAAGCACAAGGACTTCCTACGACAATATATTATTTTCCGAAAAGACCGGGAGGATGCTGTCGTACCATCTGGCGGTGTAGCCATTATAGTTGATCGTAGTATAGCATGCCAGCATTTGAAGCTCCAAACAGCTCTTGAGGCAGTGGCCATTCGAGCTGTACTTTTTAACAAACTCATTATCATATGTTCTGTGTACACACCAACGCATCAACAGTTACACAGACGTGATCTAGAATCAGTATTAGATGAACTCTCAGAGCCATTTCTGGTTCTAGGTGATTTTAATGCACACAATGTCCTGTGGGGCGATGCTCACTGTGATGCACGAGGATTTCTCATTGAGTAGCTCCTTTTCTCTTCTAGTTTATGTCTTTTAAATATAAAGGAGCCTACGTATTTTAGCCTTGCAAACAACACGTATTCCTCCATAGATCTTAGCACTTCATCACCGTCTCTTTTACCTGTTTTTTAGTGGAACGTTCTTGAAAACCCTTATGGTAGTGACCACTTCCCAATCATTCTTAGTGCGCCGAACAAAGATCAACTACCCCCGCAGGTTCCTCGATGGAAGATTTACTCAGCTGATTGGGAAGGGTATAGAACTCTTACACACATGACATGGACTGAGCTGTCTGCCCTGACAATAGATGACGCTGCCACGTATTTTACAGCTTTTATACTTGATGCCGCATCTAAATGTATTACCAAAACGAGCGGCATGTCTTCTAAATGGCGAGTTTCATGGTGGAACGACGCATGCAGGAAAGCACGGACCACTCGGAACAAAGCATGGGCGTTGCTTCACGATTCCCCTACAGCAGAAAACCTGAAAAATTTCAAGCGGGTCAAATCGCAGACAAGGAGAACGCGTCGACAAGCTAGACGAGATAGCTGGACAAAGTTTATATCGAGTATTAACTCGTACGCAGATGAGGGAAAAGTGTGGAATAAGGTAAAGAAAATTAAGGGCCAACAAACGTATTGCATTCCACTAGTAAATAGCCTCGGGGAAAGCTTGGAGGATCAAGCCAACTTTCTTGGCACACATTTCGAACACATATAGAGCTCCTCACTACACTCCGAATCCTTTCAGAATTACAAGGCACGAATAGAAAAACAAAAGTTAGAAAGAAAATCCACAAGAAATGAGGCATATAATCAACCATTCTGCTTAGCCGAACTGCGAACAGCACTCAGCTGCTGTAATACATCTACCCCAGGTTCTGACACTGTAATGTACGCGATGCTGAAGGAACTACCCTCCGAAACTAAAGAAACCCTCCTCGCTCTTTACAATCTCATATGGTTTTCAGGTGTGATCCCCTGCTCCTGGAAGGAGGCTGTTATAATTCCAATTTTGAAGCAGGGAAAGGATCCCTCTACTGTATCAAGTTACAGACCTATAGCGTTAACAAGCTGCCTCTACAAACTATCTGAAAAAATGATCAATTGCCACTAACTCCACTACTTAGAAACAAACAAATTGCTCGACCCATACCAATGCGGGTTTAGAGAGGGCCGATCTATCACCGACCATCTTATACGTATCGAGGCACACATACGTGAGGCTTTTGTTCATAATCAGTTTTTCTTATCTGTGTTCCTCGACATGGAGAAGGCCTACGATACTACGTGGAGATTTGGAATATGGAGAGACCTCTCACACATAGGTATACACGGTAATAAGTTCAGTGTCATTGAAAGCTATCTGTCTGATTGTACATTCCGCGTTAGAGTGAGCAATGTTCTGTCCCGAACATTTGTACAGGAAACCGGAGTGCCACAGTGTGGGGTGCTCAGCTGTACGCTCTTTATTATAAAAATGAATTCTCTCCGTCTGTACATCCCACGTAATATCTTTTATTCAACATATGTCGACGATTTGTAGATAGGTTTTAAATCATCTTCTCTTGGGATCTGTGAGCGACAGGTTCAGCTTGCCCTTTAGAAGGTATCCAAATGGGCGGATGAAAACGGGTTCAAACTGAACCCACAGAAAAGCACCTGTGTCCTTTTTTCTAGAAAAAGAGGCTTGCACCCTGACCCTGAAGTGGTCGTTAAGGGTGAGCGTCTACCCGTAAACACAGAACATAAGTTCCTAGGTATAATTTTAGATGCGAAGTTAACCTTTGTACCGCACATAAAACGTATTAAAAATAAATGCTTGAATACAATGAATATCCTAAAGGTGCTGTCACGAACAACGTGACACAGAGACAGAAAGTGCCTCATGAATCTGTATAGAAGCCTTATACGCTTACGCCTTGAGTATGGGGCAATAGTCTATCGCTCTGCCACGCCAAGCGCTGTGAAAATGTTGGACCCTGTTCATCATCAAGGCATCCGCCTGTCCACAGGTGCCTTTAGAACAAGCCCAGTTGAAAGCCTTTATGTGGAATCGGACGAGTGGTCACTCCATCTGCAGAGAACATATTCTTCCTTCATATATTTCCTTAAAGTAAATGCCAACAGTGAGAAACCCACATATTCCACTATCAATGACCTGTCAAGCTCTCAACTTTTTTGCAATCAACCCGCAATGGCACGCCCTTTCTCGCTGCGTGTTAGAGACCTAGATGAAGAAACAGATGTCCCACTGCTAGAATACCACATCAGCCCCCTGCTCTGTGGCTCCTGCCATGGCAGTGGCAGGTTACAGACTGTGACACATCTTTCGTAGCTGTCACAATGCATGCCTCCCCCATACACATTCGGATGTATTTCTTAGAGCTGCAACATAAATACGACTGTCCAGAATATTATACTAATGCATCCAAGTACCATACTGACGTGTCCTATGCGGCGATCGGCCCATCCTTCTCGAATGCCGGCGTTCTGTCCATCAATACAAGCATTTTTACAGCCAAGGCTTACGCGTTATTTGTAGCCGTTAAACACATCAAAGAATTGAATACGCCAAGGGTAGTTATATACACAGACTCCCTGAGTGTTGTAAAAGCGTTGAAAAATCTATAAAAACACAGAAACCTTATATATATATCTACTCAATACTCTGTGCGGCCTATGCTTCCAAGCAACATATCGTCGTGTGCTGGGTGCCAGGACACCGCGAGATCGAAGGAAATGTGTTGGCCGACCAGCTCGCCACGTCAATTACCGAAAGCACTGCCAACTCTTCAGTTGCTGTCCCTATAATGGACCTAAAACCAGCCATACGGAAAAAGCTCAGGGCTTACTGGCAGAAGGTATGGGATCTAGAAACTCATAACAAGTTACACTTGATTAAACCATACCTCGGTAACTGGCCACCCATGTCGCAATTGCGCCGTACAGAGGTCAGTCTCTGTCGGCTTAGAATAGGACACACACACAGCACGCACACACACCTTTTGCCCGGTGGTGACCCACCCAGCTGTCGCAGATGTGGCTTTCCACTTACCGTACTCCACATACTCCTTGAATGCTCTGAGCTAGAGGCTTACCGGAAAAAAACATTTTTCACTAGCGTACAAGGAACACATACCCCTTCAACCAGCTATGTTTATTGGTCGCGAATCTCTTTTAAATATAATGCATTGAATGCATTCTTAAAGGAAGTAAATACTTTCCATGTTATCTACTCAAGTGATCGGTAGCGCGGCCTCTGAAAAGAGGCTGCTGCTGCGGATGCTACATCCAAAAGAGCACCAGTCTCCCGGCCCTTGGGACCAAGGGCGCTGGCGAGAAATCGGTGCTAATATAACGCTCCTATTTTATGATGTCATGAGAACTAAGGACTCGTTCTCACCAGGCATGCTTCACTTCACTTTCATGATTTTAATAAATATATGTCTCACTCATCTTTAGAGCGCGGAATTTTAGGCCCTTATACGGCCATTTACCATAACCATTGCTCTCATCCGATATCATTTCCTGGCACTCTTTGGCCATCAATGTCCCTTGCGCCAATAAACAACATATATCATCATCATCATCAAAGCTAAAACGTGTGGCCCCGGTGTTCAGTAGTTGTTTCAACCCGACACTGCACTGAAGTCTTTCACAAAAGTTGGTTACATGTTCGTTCTTCCTAACTAGGCTAGACACAAGTTTGGCTTGGGTTTACCATGGCGTTTTTTTCATGTGCTGCACATTTTCTCTCCCATGACGACGGTCATGAAAGAGTGCAATGAGGGATTCAATGCAAACCTAGCTAAAAGAGGGCAGTATCCCAGATGAAAGCTGGAACGTGCATTGCCTAAATACGACCTATAAGCTACCATAGTATTCTTTAAAATCGTCGTGTTTTGCTGTTTCACGACTTTCACGAATTATTACAAGCTTTCCCTTTTAAAAGTAAAATAAAACATTTATTTTGTTTTACCGTGAGAGCTGATGTTACGTCAATCCTTAAGATGCCGCACAGTTATGACGGCGTGCCTGGCACGCTGGCACGTGCCTGGCAGACGTGCCAGGCACGTGCCAGCAACTTCTCTAAAATATGAGGCGAAGTGACGGAAAAAGTTTTAAAAAACCAATATTCACAATAAAGTATATCTTCAAATTAAAGCAAGTTTATTTAGGCACATGCGAGCGTTATACAGCATGTCGTATTTCATGTTGATTTTCATAATTAAAAATTTCATGAGAAGTATGCCGCATTGAAAAATTTCCATTTTTCACAGACACATAAAAAACTTTTGCCTGTGCAATGAACCGAAAGAAATAAGACTATGAATAGTTGAAAGTTAGTCATCATTAAAAAAAGTGCGCACTAACTTTAGGGACACCTTCGTATAACAGGCAGCCGCTGTAAGTCTTGTGACCATATTTTGCTTATTTAGTTGTAATGCACGCCTACTAGTGTGAGAAAAACGTGTGCCGAATTTTAATGAAAAATGTTAATTATCAAACGAGCTACAAGTGTTCGCTTACGGAACGATATTGGTAATATATGTCTTGACAAACTTGACAAATAGGTTATGAAACAGGAGCAGTGTTTACGCAAGATACTCAAGAGATCTTACATGTTCAATAATAATAGGATCTTCTATCTTGGACATTACTACTGTGTGGGTCTTCTCTAGAGGCAAATCTGATTTTTTTTACCTTGTATTGCAGCAACAGTGGCATGTCGGGGTGCTCTTACGGTGCAATGCTGATCGTTTGTAAAACATGCTTTTCCAGTGCAGGGGTCAGGCTCGATCCCATTTTTTTCAATATCAAATGTGCTTATGTTGCCATTACTGAAATCACTCACATTGTCAAATAAATAAATTTATTAGTTTATAGGCTCACACGAGTGTCTTCGAGTGTTAAAAATACATCTGTCGCGTTATGCATTCGCCTGGTGAAAAGATTATGACTTATGACTAAAAGTAATGTGTTGGCATCACTTTTAAATCGTTAATTCACGTTTTCTGTTGATAGTAGTACTAGATAACCAACAAAACTTAATATCATGCTAATCCTTTGATTGACACAAAATGGGCACTCAGTTGCAGTTTTGTCGGTGGTGGGTGGTTGAACATTTTTGCTTGTATTTTGGAAATAAACTGCGTAGAAGGAAGGCTTATGCGGAAAATGGTGAGAGATGAATTGAGCATTCAGCATAATCAAAAACCGGAAACATTATGTTGAGAAAAAATTCGTCTTTTCCACTTGCTGTCATTCCCCAAAAACCACGCCAATTCATGTACGGTAAGCAGATGATGTGCTTTCTTATTTTTACTCAAAATGACAGAATGCATCATAGACATATTCTTTCTGACTGCTGTCAGGTGACTTAGCTTCCGACAATACGGAAGATCTGCACCTATGCTACGTCTTGTAAATTTCCCTATTTCTCTGCGCACTGTATATGAGTGTATTGCGCGAATATTATTTTTAGTGTATCAGCTGTGTTTAAAAAGATAATAACTTATTGTTGTTGCCATAGTTAGGCAATATACCTCTTGAGTGTTTTGTACACGTGCTCCCAGGTCAATACTAGACCAATCACTGCCAGTAAAGACAGCAATAGCGCTTCGAGGTATATGTGCTGTACTTTAATGCTGGGTTTTTCTGTCGATACCACGTGACACTGATCTATACAAATGTTAATGAGTTTGTGGAAATCTTGGATGACATCACGCAGCTCGGCTGAGAAGTTTTTATGCAAAAAAGACAGTATCTGGTCTTTCATCAAACATGGAACTCTATGCTGTTGACTGAATTGATAGAGATCGTAAAAGGTAAGGGCCCCTGTGTACACAACACAACGCAAAACGAAGACATCGTAACAAGGTTTAGTGAGCGTCATTTGAAAATTCTTCTGCTTGCTTCCACTGTAGCACAGTTACTAAACATTTGGCCAGCGAAATGACCGTACCTACATGTGCTTTTGATTTGTATCTATTTTGGTTAAACTGCAGAAAACTTGTTTATGGCTGCTTGTGCATGTCTTTATTTGTTTAGGTCATATCTGCTGCATCATTTGTTTCAGTGAAATAGGCACTGTAGCATTCCGCTGCTAACCCGAACGTGGTATGTGGTAGCAGTGGTAGTCACGTTTTGCATTAGAATATAAAATACATCGTGACTAATTTCGCTATTAAGATAAAAGAGAGGGCTGGGGCAAAGTTATAACGCATGATTAGAATATAACTATACGTAAGAGAGTTGATTCCCATCGAGATACAAATGAGGTTAGCAGCACAAAAGGGGGGCACGGCAATCAGAACAGCCTGTGAGTGCAAATTTCTGCAAAAATAAATAGTCTGTCCAGACTTCCGAACAAAGTGGCTCTCAATGCTTTGAGAAAGGGTGAATACAGTGGAGAGTGCACCCTTCTCGTGGAGATGCAGTAGAATATCAAAATAAAGTGCGAGATGCAGCGCGAACATTTGTCAGATCCCTCGTACAGTGGAAACCGATAACATGCGATGCACGAAGGAGAAATGTTGATATGTCACTTCAAAATCAGCACAACAATACGAGGTGGAAGTAAATGATACCATACATGGCTTCCATGTCATGATTATCATATTTGAATGTGTTGTTTACCTACATCATCAATTTACGTCACGCGATACCAAATCGAGTATATGTGGAGCTAGCGAAACGGCCGCGAGCACGCTATGAGCGTGGTATGTTGTCCCACTCTTCGATGACACACGTGTCAGGATCATCATGTTCGCACCTGTCATAAATTGTCATATATTGACGTCGTGTAACACCAAATTTGGTATGTGTGGAGCTAGCAAAACGGGCACGAGCGCATCATGGAGGGTCCAATATACTCCATTGTAGCGTTGACGCACGCGCACGCTGGGCACAGTGACGTTACGTCAGCAGTTTATAGTCTGACGCCAGGCGCGACCAGTGTTCATCTGCGCGGCTTGTCAGCGACCAGCACGAAATGCGACATGCTGAGTTTCCCGCTGATGCGTTACCCAGACAACACTGGATCTCCCACGTTTTGTCACGGAGGGACGCCGGACGTGCTGAAACGCCATGCATCAAAGCCACGTAGCGCGGCGCGCTCTTGCGAGTATAGGGCAGGACTGGCGCCTAGAGTTGCAACGCTGGCGTGGCACGACGAAATGAACGCCGGCAAGCACGCGCACCGCGTCACGTCGAAATGTATACGCGCCTTGACTGTGGCGTGCAGTCATGTTCCCACATGACATGCATTTCAAGATTATCGTCTTTGCACCAGTCACATACCTTCATGAATCATTGGCGTCAAGTGATACCAAATTTGGCATATGTGAAGCTAGCTAGGGAGATGCGTGTCATGTAACAACATGACTACATACCACGCATCATGAGCGCAGTATGTAGTCTTGTTGTTACATTACACGCATCTCATGATTATTATGTTTGCACATGTATCACACCTTCACCATCGATTCGCGTACTGCAATACCAAATTTGGTATTAGGAGACGCTAGCGAAACGGCCCAGAACGCATCATGAGCGTGGCATGTAGTCATGTTGTCACATGACACGCATCTTATGACGATCATGTTTGCACCAATTACATACCTTCGTCATCCATTCACGTACAGCAATACCGAATAGGTATATAAGACGCTAGCGAAACGGCCGCGAAGCGCATCTTGAGCGTGGCAGTGTAGTCATGTTGTTACATGACACGCACGTCATGATTTTCATGTTAGGGTCTGCTGCTAGTGTTCACCGTGCAATAATGCTATACCATACCAGTTTTGCATCATGCTATGTGAACTAAACCACCACAAGAGCTGCAGGACCATGAAATGTATATCATGACATTAGTACGCACATGTCATGATTTTCTTGTTATGACTAGTCAAATACCTTCTTCATAAAGTCATGTTATGCCATACCAAGTTTGGTATCGATACCATTATCGAAACGGCCAGGATATCTAAAAGTCGTAGGCGGCTTGATAGATACGCTCAAAGTCGCCGATGTTCCCCAGGAAATGCGTCGCATTTAAAATGAAAGCACAGAAAAGGGCGTAGGCACACACAAGATACCGCCTGTCGTTTAGCAAAAGGCCTGTATCTACACTATCACTTGTAATATTGTAACGTACGCATCAGGGTAATAAACTATCAAGAGCTCAAATGCATGTTTTCAATGATTCAGAATGAGATGTAATGTTTATCTTCTGGGGAAAGGATAGAAACGCTTGCGATTTAAGGGTGTGCTGAAAAATACCAGATAGTGGGATGGGTATTGTTGTGGCGTTTGTGCAAACCAATGTCTGGGTTTAAGTATATATATATATATATATATATATATATATATATATATATATATATATATATAGATTTTACAGAGATCTGTACAGTAGCCGTGACAACCACGACCTTAATACTATAAGAACTAGCAGTAACCCAGATTACACCCCACCAGTTTTGATAGAAGAAGTCAGAAAAGCTTTGGAGAGCATGCAAAGGGGCAAAGCTGCTGGTGAGGATCAGGTAACATCAGATCTGCTGAAAGATGGAGGACAGATTGTGTTAGAAAAACTAGCCACCCTGTTTACGAGGTGTCTCCTGACGGGAAGAGTACCAGAGGCTTGGAAGAACGCTAACATCATCTTAATACATAAGAAAGGAGATGACAAGGACTTGAAGAATTACAGGCCGATCAGCTTGCTCTCTGTAGTATACAAGCTATTTACAAAGGTAATTGCTAACAGAGTAAAGAAAACATTAGAATTCAATCAATCAAAGGAACAAACCGGATTTTGAACAGGCTACTCAACAATTGACCACATTCATACTAATTATTAGGTAATAGAGAAATGCTCAGAGTATAACCAACCCCTATACACAGCATTCATAGATTACGAGAACGCGTTTGATTCAGCAGAAATATCTGCCGTCATGCAAACACTGCGAAATCAGGGCGTAGATGAAGTATATATAAACATTCTCGAAGAAATCTACAGGGGATCAACTGCTACCATAGTGCTTCATAAAGAAAGCAACAGAATACCAATCAAGAAGGGTGTAAGGCAGGGGGACACAATTTCCCCAATGCTATTTACCGCGTGCTTACAGGAGGTTTTCAGAAGTCTAGAATAGGAAGTCAGGGATAAGAGTCAATGAAGAATACCTTAGTAACCTGCGCTTCGCCGATGACATTGCATCGCTGAGTAACTCGGGGGACGAATTGCAACTCATGATTACGGAGTTAGACAAGGAGAGCAGAAAGGTGGGTCTTAAAATTAATCTGCAGAAAACGAAAGTAATGTACAACAACCTCGGCAAGGAGCAGCGCTTCGAGATAGGTAATAGTGCACTTGAAGTTGTAAAAGACTATGTCTACTTAGGGCAGGTAATAACCGCAGAGCCGAACCACGAGATTGAAGTAACTAGAAGAATAAGAATGGGGTGGAGAACATGCGGCAAGCACTCTCAAATTATGATAGGTAGTTTGCCACTATCCCTCAACAGGAAGGTATATAACAGCTGTATCTAGCCGGTACTTAGCTACGGAGCAGAAACCTGGAGACTTACAAAGAGGGTTTAGCTTAAATTGAGGACGACGCAGCGAGCAATGGAAAGAAAAATGGTAGGTGTAACCTTAAGAGACCAGAAGAGAGCAGAGTGGATTAGGGAACAAACGGGGGTTAAGAATATCATAGCTGAAATCAAGAAGAAGAAATGGACATGGGCAGGGCATGTAGCGCGTAGACAGGATAACCGCTGGTCATTAAGGGTAACTGACTGGATTCCCAGAGAAGGGAAGCGGGTTAGGGGGAGACAGAAGGTTAGGTGGGCAGATGAGATTAAGAAGTTTGCGGGTATAAATTGGCAGCAGCAAGCACAGGACCGGGTTAACTGGCGGAACATGGGAGAGGCCTTTGTCCTGCAGTGGACGTAGTCAGGCTGATGATGATGAGGATGATAAATATATATATATATATATATATTCGTTCTACAGTCCAATAAGCATGAAATGGATAAGAAATTCCCTATTCCCTTGACGGACTGGAGAAATGGGCAAATTTTTCTATTGAATCTATAGATGATAATATCTGCCCTAAGACCATGTAGCAAGCAAAGCCGCTAGGTCGGTAAGAGAAAAACAACCGAAATAATAATGCTGGTCATTCCCTCTTACAATTACCTCGGGTCCTGAGGGTGTTGCAATAAAACGCTAGAAAAAATAAATATATAAAATGAAAGCCATGAATTTGGCAGATCTCACGTACCTGGGAATCGACGTTTTCGAAGCATGCGGAGGGAAGGTGACCGTGTTTCAATTTTTTTTCATTGAGCGACACTTCATGCAATAACGCTAAATATTCGTACGAATTGTTGCACGCACAAACATATGTAGAGGAGCTGCCTATGTTTACATAACCAGTTGTTTGCACTTGAGCAACGATGCCAACTAGAAAATGCGTATTAGCAACACCAGAAGCTAAAGTGAAGCGCTGATGCCCGCGAGCATGCTGACCTTGAACACTGCTACATAAATCAATTTCAGCACATGGCAATCTTAACATTATGACATTAACCCGACGTGACGGCTGCATGAAATGAGTACATATGTAATGTTTATAAAGTTGAATAGACAGCCCAGCAACCACCATTGATGTTTAGCGAAGATTAGTGCCTATTCGAAAAGTTGTTCCGAGACCTGGCGTATTTTTGTAGTAAAATGATTCATTGTCACGCAGAATGCTTTGGGTAAACTCCAGATTTTTTTCCTTGCGCATGTCGGGTTGACGCTACCAATGAAGGGCGTTTCTTAACGTTCGCGCGATGACGTGGCAAATGCGTGTTTTAGTATCCATCCCCATATCTATAAACGCTCCTCGACTTCACCTTGACTTGAAACCGCCTTAAATGCATTGCGTTTGAAACAAGTTTGCGTGTTTGTGCTGCCTTAGATCCACCTAAAGACAGCTTGTTTGAAAAGCGTTTGTGCGGCATTGAAGTCGGAGGCAAGTCAAGTTCAAGTCAAGCAGCGTTTGTGAATGGACACCCCCAAACACTTATTTGGGGGGTGCCCACCCAGCCAACCCATGCCATCGTTCAGGCGGCCTCACTTTGGCGATTCGCTGGTGCTCTATAATTTGTCGGTGGCAATTTCTACTACAGTTATTCTGAACTCGATAGTGAACTACCAAAGGTGGAGGGAAACTGTGAGTCGTAGTAGCAATTATTTACTCTGTATTGTTCACTTGCTGAGCTAGAAAAATTGCGAAATATGTTGCATGCCACTGTGCAGATGCCATGTCACGAAAGGCGAGGATTTCTGCTTTGCACGAGCATGACTACTGGATCTTCTACGGCCGTGGCACGAAGAGTGTTCACAAAGCTGTACGTGCATGCCTTCACACCGCAGCACACGATGGGCCTGACGTTCAAAAAAGAATTTCCTTCAATATACGCCACACACGCGTTTTTCAACACGCAGTGTAGGAAACATGCCACAGTCAATGACCTTCTCTGCAAAGCCATGACGACCCGGTGGCTGCAGCCGAAAATACTACGAAGTTCGAAGTGACGGGCACGCCGGCGGCGGCTTCCTGCGCACCGCCTGCATGATCTACCAAATCACATCCATGTTGGGCTTGCACTATCACCCTTTCTATGCGGTGAAAGTTGCGAATGAACACTGGCCCTTGATACGAAGAAAAAGTACAGATTCCAGACAGGGACTGCATCAAGCCCTATCAACAGAGTGACTACGCTAACAATTGAGTCGGTTACAATGCCTAGACGCCAAGCGCGCCCACCACCCAGTTAAGGACGACTGCCTACGCCACTCCTTTCGGAAGATGATTACGAAGTAGTTTTTTGTCCGCACGAAGCCACCAACCTGACTAACGTCCTTCGGAACATAATGAGACAAGACTACATCAGGCTGAAGAAGCAAGAGAGACAGTGAGAAAGACGACGTGATTCTGGGGTGTGGGGGTGCTCTCACTTGCCATCTCGGCTTACACTTGGCGTCGTGTAATCATATCTCTACCATCGCCTCGGTTCTTGTGTGCTCTCCCATAACAATATAAAGCATAAAGCCATAAAGTTGACCAGGCCATATATAAGGAAGTTTCGGGCAGGAACCCTGACCCACCAGTGGTGAAATGAAGAAGGTTTGCGCAAACAAATTACTGCGTTATTACTTTCGCCGGAGACAAACTACCCAGCTATGTAAAATACATCGTCCTTACTTTTGAAGTGCTTTGTTACTGAGCGAGACTTCAAGCTTGTTTAACTGTGGGATGTTGGGACACTGAACTGATGCTTATCGTAAAACACTACATTCAAGATGCCGGCTGTGCAGAAAATAACACGCAATGCCACCTGAGGCAGGTGCTTATTTTGAAATAAAAACATGTTTTAGTGGTGCACCTCAGGTTAGCCCACTTCAAATTACTTGCCACAAGCCGGACGTGTGACGTCATTGTTGCCGTGCACAAGTTTGCCTGGCTTTACTGCGCAGCAGAACAAAAATAGCCGGGCTCACAGCAGCAACAATGGTCATTGAGCAATTTGCTGCCATTGCCTGCGAGATGGCAGATGTGTTTAGTTCAATTTGACCGCACTAGATGACACGACCTGTTCAGTTTATACAGGCGAAATTTTCACTTTTGAACCACTCGCAACAATCCCTGAAGTAATGTCCGGCGAATTTTTCGTTGTGAATTCAGCAGAAATGAGCAAGCCGCATTTTACGTCTCTTGATGCAAGGAAGGTTTTTTTTTTCATTTAGCGCACCTAGTTTCATTACTACTGAATAACTGTAGGCTGTACCTCTGACGCATGTGGCATCATTTTAGGAAGGTCCTATCGCCACCCATGATTCCTCGTGCACTTACCTTGGTTTCTCGGTAAGTAGGGCACTGCTGTTGACAATATTGTGATTTTAAACGTTATTATACATTCAATTTTCGCTCTCTCGTAAATTTTTATTTGACGTTTTTTGAAGTTTCAAGTTTATAATTATTATTGAAGTAAAAATACATAAAATGAAGCAAACGTTTCAAATACCAGGGCCCCAAAGCCTGCAGACTGTAGGAGGACACATGATAAAAAAAGTATAGAAAAAATTGCAATGGCAAATGGCAAGACGAAATAGTATACCAGAACAAAGTTACACAGCACGGTGCATAGCAACAAAACAAAACGAGTAAAACATAGTAAGAGATACAACTACAGCACGAGTGCTGTATCACAAATCAGGAAAAAAACTACATAGAATAATTTCTGATATTAGTAGACATAATTTCAAAGTTTTTTTCACTATTTTTAGGTAAGCTAAAGACCTCATAGTAGTTGGAATCAATTTCCCTAGTGAAATGACTGTCAACGAAGATGATTTGATGTCGTAATTAACGCGAACTCGAAGTAGTAGTGAACTTCCTTCTACTGCGAAGCGAGTGGGCTTAGTGCTTTTTAAAGACGATAGTCTTTCTTGGGGACCTTTGTCGGAAAAATTATAGTCTGTCTGTCTGTCTGTCTGTCTGTCTGTCTGTCTTGTCTGTCTGTCTGTCCGCCCTTAACGATACCTCAAACGACACCAAACAGCCGACCCCATCCGTAGCGTCCACCAATATTGCTCAAGATTCAGCATTCATAGTTGTGCAATTGTCAATTAAAAAGCAATTATTGCGCATATATGAGGCGCCACAACAGCACGTCGATGTTGAATGAGTGCCTTTATACAAGAAGAGGCACACACAAGTAACTATAAGGACTGTAGCGTTTATCGCGCAGCGCTGACAGTGCAACGCGATGCTCAAAAAGGTGTTTGCGACGCTTTGCTAAGACGGCACGGTGGTGGCACCTGCCCATCCTTTTGCATTCCACACTTATCACTTCTGAGACAGGCGCGCATCTTTCTCTGCGGGCGCGCACGCCTTCGTTTTCAAAGAGAACGGCCAGATGACACTCTTGCCTAACTTGCCTCGATGCGCTCATTCTCCTCCGCTACACGCTCGAGGCACTCTAACGCAGCGCCTCCAGAGTATCATTCACCAATTTTCTTGCGCAGAGCATCCAATAAACGTTTTGTTTACTCTCTCAAGACGCAAGACTATTGTCTTTCGACGACATTTGCAGTGTAAGATGCAGATACGGGGCCAATTTTTTAGTACATCACAGTTGATGAGATCTAAATGGCACCACTCGCGCCATTTACACTATTCAGCGTACTTTAGTGTCCATTAAATACTGTGCTGTTATCTTCACTAATAGATAATGCATACTTTAGAGAGAACAACAAGCATGTTGGTGTTGAGGTGCTGTACAAATATTATATTGTATTTTGATGTTAAATTTTGAAAGCAATAGCACAGTATTTTTTAGAAGAAGAAGAAGAAGATATTTTTATTTGTCGCAAAAAATATGCACGCATTGAGGTAGAATATACAGAAGGAAGTCCCATAGCACAAGGCTGAAAGGGGACCTACTGTTAGGAAATGACATGTTGATAAGTACAACAAAATGGCAACAAAAAAGCGATTAAGTAATTATTGATAAACAAAAACAACGCAAACATGTAATAAAACATGCCAGTAAAAATGGTAACAAAACAATGTTCAGTAATTGTGCATAACTATGAAAACAACAAAACATACAAAAAATGGCAGTAGAATCGGGAACGAAATGACGTTAATTAATGATATACAGCTAATAAAAGAACTCCAATGTGCATGGGTAATAATGTGAAAATAACGCGCCCAGTAATAGCTGTAAATGTAAGAGAACGCCGATATATAAATGAAGATGAGTTATGATTGCGAGATGAGATGTTTAAGTTCTTTTTTAAAAGCAGCTAATGGCAATTGTTTAGTGCTTAGTGGTACTGAATTCCAAAATTGGATAGCTGCAAATATGGTAGTATGCTTGCCGTAGTTAGTGCGTGCATGTGGTAGTAAAAAGTTGTTGTTTGAGGCAAACCTGGTAGGATTAGAGTTTAACAATTGAAATTTCTCTAAAACGTTGACTGTTATAATACCATTAAGACACTTAAATACAAGAATCCCCAGTTTATATTTAAATAAATTACACACTGTTGGTACATTATGTTGCTAAAAAAAGTGGGGACGCGCAGGAGATCGTTGAACTGAATGTTAGGATGCGAATGGCTTGGTTTTGGAGACGTTGGAGTGGAAGGATATGAGATGGGTAGGTATTCGCCCATGACGTGATACAGTACGTGATATGACTGTGGATGAAGGCGTAGTACAGTTTAAGCAAAGTCTGCAAATTGAAGAATGGTCGTGCTTTAATTAGTGTTCTGATACCATGAGCAATCCTCTGTCTTATAAGTGAAATATGATGATGGTACTTGAGATGAGCATCTAGAACTACTCCCAAGAATGTGCACTTAGTAGTACTAAGATGTCTGTGGCCGTTGATGGTATTAGCGGGTGTAGGTGAAAGAAGGTTATGACTAGAATGGAAGACAATGAACTGTGTTTTATTGGTATTAATAGTTAAACCATTAGCTATGCACCAGTTCTGAATGTTATAGAAGTCAGATGACAATTTATTAGTTAGCGCATCGATAGACTTGTTTTTAGTAACTATAGTTGTATCATCTGCGTACAAGAAAGGTTGACGGTGTGTTAAAACCGAGGTTAGATCATTAATATAGATTAAGAATAAAAGCGGGCCCAGTATGGATCCTTGCAGGACACCTTTGTCAATAGATTTAAAAGTGGAGAGAATGCTAGAGACACAAACAGCTTGCTGTCTATTAGATAAGTAGCTATTAATCAGCTCCTGCGCACTACCGACGACACCTATTGAGTTGAGTTTACCTAATAGTATGTTATGAACAATGGAGTCAAATGCCTTAGAGAGGTCAATCAACAGTGCTCCTGCAAAATATCCAGAGTCAAGCGCGTGTTTAATATAATCGGTAAAGGAGAGTAGTGCGAAATCTGTTGAATAGCCTGCACGAAAACCAAATTGTTGAGTGGATAAAATACGAAACTTATTTAGATATTTAGATAATCGTTTTTCAATACACTTCTCTATGATTTTGCTGTAAGATGAAATAATGGCAATAGGTCGGTAGTTGCTAATAGAAGTTCTGTCACCTTTTTTAAAGTCTGGAATTATCTTGGCCTTTCTAAGCTGTGATGAGAAGATGCCAGTTTTAAACATAAGGTGAATGACATAGGCTAAGGGGGTAGAGATCACGTGTGAGATGCATTTCAGGTGAATAGGCTGAATTTTATCGATACCAGCTCTTGTTAATTTTATGTGAATAATTACTTCCAACAACTCATCTGGGTCTGTTGGAAAGAGGTAAAAAGACTGGAGACATTTCCTAATTGTTGGCTGGTAATCATGAGGCAAGAGGGAAGTGTTAGCACAGAAGTACTTGTTGAAGGCGTTCGCAATGTCGTCTGCATTTCCAAGAACACCCTCTGATGACCGTAATTCAGTTATAGCTGGCTTACTTACTGATCTGTTTAGAAATGAATTAATTGTTTTCTATTGATCTTTGCTGTTATTATCAGCGTTATGTATCCTGTGCGTATAATAATTTCTTTTAGCTTCTTCAAGGACTTTGTTAAGTAGGTTGCAGTACTTTTTATATCGCGATCGCAGGGAAACATTGAAAGGCCGTTTCTTTAACTTTTTATATGAATTGTCTTTTCTTCGCAAGCTCTTCATTAGGCCAGATGTGAGCCATGGGTTGTGAGGGGCCGCGAAGTTCTTGTGACATTTGACAAAGCTGGTAGAATCGTCTAAGCACTTTTTGACGGCAGATGAAAAAGAATTAAAAGCATCTTCAGTATCACTAAGCAGTTCTAAGAAAGACCATTCTATGGCTTCTACACGCTTGAGGAAATTTGTTTTATCCAATATAGTTTTTTTAAGAGAGCTTAACTATTAGGTATGGCACATTCAAATCGGAAACTACAGGGTAGTGGTCAGTTAAGCTGGCTTCAAGGCAGCCACAGTCGTTTGATGAAATGAAATTACATAAAATGTGATCGATTAAAAAACTGGACGCCCCAAGTACGCATCTAGTAAGAACCGAGATTAGAGATTCGTAGCCAAATTCTAGAAAGCACGCAGTGTAATCAGAGTACGCTGAGGTGCTTGCATCGAGAAGATTGATGTTTATGTCCCCTAGGATCACGACATTCTTGTTTTCAAGAGATAACTTGTTGAAAATGGATGAAAGTGATGAACAGAAATCGGGAACAGAGGATGACGGTGAACGATATATGCAGCCTTAATCTCACATTTCTTTAGATTTCACTTCTTTTTCATAATCACAAGACTTTTTGCGATAAAAATTCATGTTGCATGTATTATGGTATATTGCCACGTTCTTAGAAATATTTTTTTTGATTTCGATGGCTTTGTGTTCGTAATATAGTGGCTGTTTAAAAACACCGTTTGGGCATGTTGCACAGAAAGTGCAAGTAGTCACAATGAATTACAGAGGTTATCCATAATATGCCCCGCTCCCACCCATTATTGCGGGAACGATATGAAATACTGATCCTCCGTCACCAAATGAAAATCACCTGGCAGTGATGTAGCTGTACAATCGGGCTATGCAGTGAACTAGACTATTTGCACTGGAATATTGCAGAAACAGTGTTAAATCTAAGACGCGTAACTTGTCGTGTGAGAATTACAAGTAACACGTTTTAGATTCAAGACTGTTTTTTAGCTCACAGCACATCTGTTGGTGTTCTGAACCACGTGCACAGAAAGCTTCACTTTTATTTTTCTTCCGCTCACAGCAAGTTAGTTGAGCGAGGCTTAGCACGAACCTGTCTTCAGAATGCCTTAAATAGGTCATACGTCCACATCACTTTGAGCTACAAATCTCAAGTTTCCCGGCTTAAGGCTTCGGAAATCCCGGAGGCGTTTATCGCTTCCGCTGCTGAGACTATCCTGTGGACTAATAAGCCAGAGAAGAGGCAGCGAAAGAATCTGAGCAACACGGATACTGAGCGTAAAAGGCTAGCCGTGATTCCTTACAAACACCAGATATCGCACAGGCTCATGAAAGTTGGAAAATGTGTTGCAGTTCGTGTCCTCTCTAACTGTCGTCATGCGCTCTAACTGTCGTCATGCTATACCAACTAGCTGAAGCTGCCGCACTTTTAACTCATTGTTTACAATGGGAAAAAGCGGCGTGGCTCAGAGAATGTTTTATTTACAGTAGATTTCTTCTATGAATTTGGCTGTATATTCAGACGTCAATACAACACAAAAATAAAACAGGTTGTATGTGTCTACCACCACCAAAAACTAGTGCTTTCTAGAAGGTCAGTGCAGTGGTGGTTACTGACACACTGGCCATTTGCGTTGCACCCAGTGTAATGTTGGTAGTGGAAGTGAACTGATTAAAAGTTGTTGATCTTTGTCAAAACTTGTGAACTTAATGGCTTCAGAAGAAGTTGTGCTGAAGCTGAATGTCCCAGTTCTAGATCATTCTGTGCAACCTTTCTTTTCAATTCCCGTTAGGACAAGGTCTTTACCACACTGCTTCTAAAATTAGGACGACTTGGTATAATCAGTGCCTCACTAAAACTTGATGCTTTGTGCGTGACTCCTATTTTGCCCCTGTTCTCATTTACTGCACTGTTTTACCATGAAGAAGTGCAAATTTCAAAGTGGCATAACTGAAATGCATGACCTAAAATTAGTTTAATACCTTAACTCGTGTAATTTTTAGTTTTAGCTATCCCATTGTGCTATACAAGGCCGTTTGAAGTGTTCAGCTCTATTCAGAATTACAACGTTCATTTCGTACTGAATATTTATATCCAGGTCGTCTGCTGCAAGAGTTCGTCTCCCGGACAAAGACACTCTAGAGTCCACGCGTGATGACATTCAACCTGCATCAAGTGCTGCACCTCGCGTCTTCTGTGGAAAGGTTCGGGCCACTATGGGCACATTTTGTTTTTGTCTTCAAAAGCGGACTGCATTCAGTTCGGCAAAGGAGAACTGCTGAAGACAATTACGGGAGCAACAGTGGTGCCAACCCAGGTTTTAGAGAGGCTCGTGATGTTCCAGCAGCTGCATCTCGTCACAAAACTATGGTCCTTCGAAACTAAGGCGGAAGATTTCAACTGTTCTCTTTTTGGCTATCCAAAAACATTGGCAGTGACATCTATTGACTCAGTATCATTGTTTAGAAATCCTGATTCTTGACCTGAGTTGACAGCAGAGGAAATCAGGGCTTTGCACTCAGTGTTTATGCCTGCAAGTGCTTTTTGTGGAGATTTTTGTTTTGCCTTCAAGCGAACAATTTTGCATAGTAGGCATTATAAAAGGGCAAAAAGAGTGATAGCAGCATTGTGCGCACTGCTAAAGATGAATATTTTGTCATCGACAGGATTGTAGTTGTGCAGAAATTCTCACACAATACTGAAGAAATAATTCTTTTGTGCAAGATAATAGTATGCACTGAAACTAATGTGAAGCTGCCTGGCCTCATTAAAGAGTGTTTTTTCACATTTGTCTAGTCCATCTGTGTTGAAGGTTTCAGATATTGTTGCACCTTGTTTGTTACTTGCATTTCAGCTGATGAAAAAATGTATGTGTGTAATTTTCCGAGCTCAATCTAATGAGACTGATGACCTATGGGATATGCCATAGCAATTTCTAGTGCAAAAGACACTAAAGAACAATACAGTTGAATCTCGCAATAAACCAAGCGGCGGGAAAGCGAAAAAACGTGCTCTTGCGGGAACTTATATGGCATGAGAAAGCGATAAAGAGAAAATTGACTAGAAAACATTTTATCGTAAAAAGTGTATTCGCACAATGTAGCCACCTTTCCTGCTGTTCACAAAACTACGCGAACATTGCTTTGTCTACGTCCGTGAACAGTGCAGCCCTTCCGGTTTTGCTTCTAGCTCCCACGCTGTTTTGAAGCATACCAATAACGGCGACCTTCTTCTTGCCCTTCATTCTTGGTGCCCTTGATTTTGGACAGCGAGCTGGACGAGATGCTGCATTCTTAGTGAAGTACATTCTTTCTCTGTTCTTTCTACCTGACTGATAATTGCAGCCTTAATTTTGAGGGTGATGAACTTCTGCTTTTTCAATGGAGCGGGCAATGTTATGGGCAGACAAATCGGCTTTTACGATTTCTTCATGAAAGTTACGTTGCACTAAGTATACACGGTGACTGCTACTGCTCCATACACGCGACCACGTGTGGCAGCAGTACGTACGCAAAGCCAACAAAGCTAGTGAACCACAAGTTACTGCATTGTACGGAGCTCCATGTGGATGCCAATTTCGCTACTTAGTTCACGATTACGAGTCAGCATAACAAGCGGGCGTTTCCACGCCAGTTTATTTAAATATTACCACAGGACCACTGCAAAGTAGCCGCAGATTCTTGCGGTTTGTATTTAAAGATGTAGTTACTGCTAAATAAATGTTTTTTTGGCTTGGGCACTCTGCAGTGGCCCGCAGCAATGAACGAATTTTCATCATCATGAACGCCAGCTTCTCTTTTTCGTAAACAGTCACGCTGGCGGCTGCCCAAGTGCACTGTGGTCATAGTTCTTTTGAAATTCAAGTGTATCACTGATGCATTCAAGCAGTTTATTAATGCAAGTAATGTCACGATAGTGAATTATTTACACACTGTTTTTCTATCGTTATTCGGGGACTAGTGTTGAAATATGTTTCGTAGTCGTGAGTCATGAAATGCATCGATTTTCTTGTGCGCTTACAGAATTTCGATTCGGCGCTGTGAGAATTCGGTTCCCTCAAAATTTAGGTATTGTGTGTTTCGACAGTACATCAATTCAGCCTGCACTTCTGAAATACCATTCCAGAAACCTGGAGGCGCTTGTTTTATAAAAAAGCTTAGTTTGGAAGGAAACCAAGGTTCGGTAGTTTGCATGCTATTTCCTGAACTCAAGCCATCCATGCTTATGAAAGAACCTGTGATGCAGTCTTTGCTGCCCGCATGTTTAGTTTTTTGGCCTTGACCGTTTGAAGGTTTTTTGGGAAATTGCACCTGAACTAAAAAGACTGAAGAATATCTTTTGTTATGCATTATTTTGTATGCTTTTTGTCTATTGCTACTTGAATTTTATTACAATTTCTTTCTTACAATTAAGTACTTAATATTTGGGCAAAGCTGTGTAGTGTGGGCTTTCTACGTGCTATCTGGGTGTCAGCACTGGTTCATGGCTGCTTCTTTTGTATCATTGTCCAGAAGCCATTTGGTTAGCCTCTAGCTGTTTATCTGCCTGTTTATACAAATACAACTCGATTGACTATTGTATCCCATGAAATCTGTATGTGCAGCCAGCACACGTTGTCAGTATCAGACAAAAGGTTCATGTCTTTTGAGGGGACGCGGCGAAGTCACGTTATGACTGCTTCTGTTAAGTGTTGAGGTGTCCCACTTCATGACTAAAAGTTGGCTTCGAGGCATGAACTGGGACACTTCACAGAAGCAGCCTCAAGTATATTATGTAGCTTTATTGCAGCCAGCCGTTCTGAGAACTGGCTAACCTCCCTGTCCTTCCTTTCAATCCTCCTCATCCTCTTTTATTACTGCAGTTTCATTTTGAACAGTGAAGCAGTGTAAGCTAGTTGTAATTTGCATAGTTTGTCTGAAAATGGATATCATCCACTCCGGAAAAGCCTGCCAGAAGACTATCGTAATCCTAAATGGTAATTACTGAATTAATTCAGTAAATCTCATTTCTCACCAATTGATCCATAAATATGAAGAAAGCAACGGTTAGCCAAACTAATGGTTTTGAAATGAGGACGGTGAGCAGATATCCCCAACGAGAGAATGCCAGTGAACGGCGGTGGCGAGAAGACTAATGTAATAGAACTCCACTCTAAGTAAAGTGATAGAGCCCTTAATCTGGTGACCATGCGCTCATATATCAATGGAGGGAGCCAATGACTGGTATCAACAAAAAATTCTGTCTTTGAAGTTTGGACATGCGTTTTGAGTCTGCGGTTGCCTGTGGTTTAAATAGAACCTCTGTGTGCGACAGTTAATGTGAAAGCAACCTAGCATCAACCAGCGGAAGTACCAGACTAGAATCTGCAACACCTTGCTAAGGCCTAGAAAAAACCAGATAATTGATGAGAATAGTACAGTTTCAACATTTTAAGCCTTATGCAGCTTAGTGTAATCTTAACCAATTTTTGAATCTTTTAAACCTTCATTTAATTCTTCCAATTTATTGTGTGTTCATGCAGAATTCTCACATACGGCCAGCAGAACATCCCCATGAAAATGAAGTGCATTAAAGCATGAATATCACAACTTGCTTGTGTTTTGATTAGTCTCGTAATCTGCATAAAAATTAGCAAGCACAAAAGTAGGCTTTTCAGTTTTTCATCGCATTGACAAAGTACAACTCTGAGTTACTTTGAGTATAGAGGTTCCTTCCATGGCACCCATTGGTAACTAAGGTCTTGCCCTACATCTGCTCTTGATCAAGTTGTATGCTAAATTCGAGCAACCAATGACATCGAATGGGTACGGTCAAACTTCTAGGTTCCTATTAGGTGGAATTTTATGAGCCAGCACGGCACACTTTGCAGCAACGAACTATGAAATTATGTTTACACGATGGCTCAGCAGCGCGCAGAGCTTGGCAATAATGAAACCTTTTTGTTAGTTTTTTCACCCATTTGTTGAGGGGCAACAGCACTAGAAATTGTTTCCCTTGAATTTAACAGAACAAATGCATGGGTAACATTTTGTACCATTTTGGAACGTTTTTTTTTTCCAATATTTTCTTTAGCAATTTTTTTAAGGCAGTCCTAATATTTTTCTGAACAATATTCAGGGTCTGTAACGTCACGAGTCTTGAACCAGTGTGCTCCACAGGTGGCGCATGCTATGTGCTACATTTACTTCATTTCTCAATTACTAATATTCTATTTTTATAATGTTTTAGATGTTCTCGGACATGAATCTTTCACTTTATCATGGGTAGTTATTTGCCTCGAGTGTTTTTTAAGGGTACTGACGAAAAAACTTTGGCCACGCGTTTTTCTTCTGCAATGTATTGCTGGGGGCCTGTTAGTCATAATATGACGCATACTTTTCTGCAGCACATGACAGCAAAATATTTACAGGCCCCTCATTATTGACCACAGTTGGTTTCGGTTTGAGTGAGCTTCAAGCGCGAGAAACTACCGGGTGCAACTATGGGCACCTAGTGTGTGCAGCTCTCGACCACATTGGCACACAGAACTGTGACACACTTTTGCACGGTAACCAACCTATGCTAATAGGTATTTGTATACAGAGCTCACTTATCTTGAATTGAATTGTTAGCAGCGATTACCATATAGCTAAAGAAATTGTGGAAACTAGCTTGGCATACTCAATCATAAGTGCACACAATTATTCATTTGAAGGACATCAGTATGAATATGAGTAAGTGACAAGCGGCATGAGAATACCTAGGTATGAACATGAGTGATTACTTACATGAGTGCAAGTTCTCATGTTGCATGATTGCGATGGAATGTCAATGAGTTCGAGTCTTAGTTTGAATGGAAGTGACTACTCATGACTTGAGTCTGAGAGTGTGAGTATGAGTGAGTGACGAGTGATGTGATCATGAACATGATTGAACTCTCAGTGATAAGAGTAGGTGTGAGGGGGCAAACGGGTGATTACTGAAGGGGGGAAGTAGAGGGAATATTCTTTATTGAAGGTATGTGTGGATGTGAGTGAAGCGTCGGTGTGAGTAACATGAATACTTAACAATGCAACTACCATAAGATATCAAGCGAGCCCCCTCCCCCTCCCCCCTACGGCGAATAATAACCTGACCAGACTTGGGAGGGTGCACTTTGTTGGTGCTCGACTAGTCCCTGGCACTTATTTAAGACCTACTGCAAAAGGGAGGGGGGCACTTTGCTTGGGTGGGGCTGCTTGCTTTGAATTTCACAGTACCTGCGAGTCTGATTATGGGTGACTGTCAAGAGGTGTGAGCAGGTGTAGTATGACAATTATATTGAACAGGCAACTATGAATTGGAGTTTGTACTCATGCTCATAAGTAAAATTTTCCACTAAAACTTTTGTATCTGTTTCATTACTTTTTCTATAAGCATCACTCTTATTCCTGTGGTATATAGGCTTTTTCTTTACTCAAGCCTGTATTTCTTGCAACTTAAACATCATCCGAATAATAACTATCCTATAAGACATTAGTATTGAGAAATAATTAAATAAATACTTTGGTTATCTCGGTGTATCCATAGTTCTCCATCACAGGGGTGAAGGTTCATCGCAACTCTCTTTCCCTACTTTAGAATGAAAGTATGAAGCATATTCAGCACACTCCCCTTTTAGGGGAAACCTGTGTTTTAGGTGGAACCTGAAACCTCTTTCACCTCTTGGGTGAAACCTGTGACTGTATGTTCATGCACTTTCAATGCACTTAAAGCCATTTATTGTGTGCGCCTTACAAAATCCATTCGTTTCCAAACTGTTTGTGTTATACATACCCCTGTGACACTAGACATTTTAGTGTAATTCGAATGGAATGGCATATGCATATAATCAGATTAAATAGCTGCTACACAGAGGTATATACAATTCAAATTTAATTATGTAGGCAGTCAAATGAGTTCGAAAAACACATTCGCCATCGTAGTTAAACAAATGTATACCTTCTACCTGAAAGACTTAAAAGGTCGCATTCAGCATTACTGAATTGACCTGCATGCAAAACGCTAATAATGCAGCTTTGGGGCGCATCTATCATTTTAACAAGGAATGGCGTCACAACTGTCTTTACATTCTGCTGTCAGTGATGATGTAAACATACAGACACTTCTGGGCTTGCATATTCATGTATCTGTAGTGATGAGATCAGCTGCATGAGCGGAATGGACCCAGGCAGAAACTCTCGCTTTCACAAAGCTACGGCGGTTCTGTTGCAAGGTGTTCCCTCGCACGGGCACGTGCGAGACCATGTTTTCATGCGAACAAATTCGAAAAACTCTGTTTTTTATGTGCAAGGTTGTACTGCAAGCTATACCAGGTGTGCATCTGTTACTTTGCATTCTAGAAAACCTAAATAGACACAAGACATTCATTTTGCCGCTTTTTAATCATGCTGCGCATGGCGTGTTGCTTCTGGTTAATCGATCGGCTCTTTGTACGGGTTAAGCGGGTCGCCCTGGCTCAAGGTGTCCGTATATTGTGCGATATAAAGATTTTGTGCACATTTATTTAGCAAAGTCACTTTGCGGATGTCTGTTCATAGGAATAATAAGGAATTGACTGTTGCAAGTGAGCGCCCGCCCTGTCTCTGTTTTTTTTTTCGATTGTGTGGTAGTTAATTTAGCGCGAAATTGACTATTCAATTCAGCACACCTTCAAATTTTTTTATTATTCTACATTTCTTTTCTTCAACCTTTCCGGCCACTTATTTCTTAATAATCAACATTGATATCATTACGATGATAATGGCATTACTTTTTCTCAGGTGTGGTGTAGCGCCTTCAAGGATCAAATGACACTCGTCACTGAGACTGCCATTTGAACCTAGTGACATTAAACCTACAGTCTTATTATTATTATCCCGCTTGCACTCTGTATTTTGCCATAATTTAGTAAAGAAGTTTCCGTATGCTTCTTTACCTTCCTTAAGAAAGCTTCCCTATACTCCGTACACCTTTCCATACTTCCATCTCTTTCCATATCTTTTTATATTTTGCCTAAGTAACTTTCCTTATATACGACAGGACTTCCATATCCTTCCATATTTTTCATAAGGAACACTCAGTATGCCCCACATGATTTCCGTATGCTTCTGTAATTTTCTTTAAAAAGTTTCCGTATATGCTGTAAAACTTTCGTATGCTTCCGTAACAATCCTATTCTTTCCATATAATTCATAAAGAAACTATTTGGAGTCCATATATTTTCCGTAAGGTTTATACGGAACGTTTCAGTAGGGAGATATACAAAGTTTGGTATCACGTGACTTGGATAGATGTATAAGCAAACGACACATCCAAACATTCATGATAATCGTGACACGTAAGACATGTACAGGATCTTCTACTTAAACATCGTAAGGCTGTGCTAATTTCAAAGTGACATATCGACTTTTCTTATTCGCGCTTCACATATTATCGATTCCCACTGTACGTGGAATCTGCCAATTTTTTTTTTGTTCGGTGGTTGACGGCGATAAAGAACTACGCCAAAAGCTTTTGTATTGTTCGCAATCCTCTCGACTGGGTAGGTTCCAAAGTTATTAGGTAAACAGAATCAAGCTTTCGTAAAGGATTGGAGAACTCTACGATCCACTTGTTGAACAATTCTCATTATGGGACCCATGGTTGTTCCTTATGTGCTTACAAAGCACTCGATTACTCATAGTAACGCGATTCATATCCCTACATCAAGCCAGCCTAAAGCCAGTTGGCAAAGCAGTTCCAGGCACCGGCATGGCTCAGTAGTACAGTACTTGACTGGCACACAGGCGTGATTTGATGACAGATTACGCCGTAGTTGTTATTTATTATCAGTTGTGATCTGATAACAGATTAAGCCGTAAAAAAGAATATTTATTGCATAGTGAGAACCGTACAAAAGTCGAAGAAGCTCCAAAAAGCTGTTTAAGAGAAGTACTAAACAGGCCGCTGTGACTGTGCTGCGCATCCCACGCCGACCTAGTGGATTTAAGGCGGTAGCATGTTGATTGTAGCAGTGGCGTTATATATCTTTGTCAGTTAAAACACTTTGTCTTGTAATGCAAGAAAGAGAATAGGGTGTGTGAAATGTGACCAAAATTAAAATAGTGAATGTTTACCTTTGTTCTAC
Source organism: Rhipicephalus microplus (assembly GCF_013339725.1). Lineage (NCBI taxonomy): Eukaryota > Metazoa > Arthropoda > Arachnida > Ixodida > Ixodidae > Rhipicephalus > Rhipicephalus microplus. The sequence continues at coordinate 79,768,826 of NC_051174.1, forward strand.
TCCTTACAAAGTTATTATCAATGCGGAAGCTTACCGTACGGGGTATAGCTACTTAAATATTGTCATTGCCCACCATTCACAGCATTTTTCAAAATTAATAATAAATGCTCCAGATGTCTCATTTTGCCCCAACCTGTGGGGCGAAACGAGACGCTGTGTGACGCACAAAGAGACAGTGCGAAAAGAATTCGTTCACCTTTTTTTTATTAAAAAGACTTGAAATTCACTCTATGGGCCCTCACGCAGTATGAAAGAGCCCTGTCCTTGGCTGCACGCATTGAATCTTGACAGAACGTAGTGCTGTGTTCTTCCGAAACTCCCTGCAGATCGAACGCCACCAGTCTTTTTTCGTAATTATGTCTTTTGTTGAAGACTTGCACCTCATTAGATTATTCAACAATTGAAGGCTAGATATTGTTACGAGGCAGTAGGCATGGCCCCACCGTCGTAGATGAATCGAAGAGAAAGAAGCGGACTGAGCACGCGAAAAGTTGACAGCCCTGGTGGTTCTCACCTACTTGTAAATATTGGTAATACACTTATTTCTTTCTTCCGTTTGCTTCTAATCCCCGTAACGAATCGCTGTAGGTGCTAAGTACAAAGCGCCATACAACGGAGCTCCGCAATAGTTGTGAAATAGGAGTTTCCGTGATGGAACACGGGACTGATCGCACGGCCACCGCTACATCGGCCTCGGCAGCACCTGCACCATCCACGGCAACGCCTCCACCAGCCCCACCCCCACCCAGGTACGTGCTGACGCATCTGAAGCGTCCCGAATGTTCTGTGGTACGTACGAAGATGATGTCGACGACTGGATTGCCGACTACGAACGTACCAGTGCACCCAACCGGTATGATTCGACTCTCATGCTGGCCAACGTGCTGTTTTACCTGAAAGGCACGGCCAAAGTCTGGTACGAGAACATTGAGGAGGAGATCGGCAGTTGGGACACCTTTGCGACTTATTTGGGAAGCCCATCGGTAGAAACGCGGCTGCAAAGAAGGAATTGTCTATACGTGCTCAGACGTCCACAGAGCCGTATATCTCGTACATACAGAACGTGCTGGCTCTATATCGTCAAGTCGACAACGGCATGTCGGAGTCTGATAAGGTTAACCACGTCTTCAAGCGGATAGCGAACGATTCTTTCAACCTGCTAATGTGCCGGAATGTGTGACCGTCGAGGAAATTATTCAGGAATGGCGGAGCTTTGAACTGGCTAAAAGCAGGCGCATCTCAAGATTATTCACTCGACTGCCGAACACCACTGCGACGTCCTCCTGCGAAGATGGATTGACCTCTCGTCGGCAGTCTTCACCGGCGTCTGAAATTAGGCAAATTGTCCGCCGTGAAATCGAAGTATTACACCTGATCTTCCCGCCAACGGCCACACTGATTTGCAAGTACCTCAGGTTTGCTTGGTACAGTCAATTGTGCGTGAAGAACTCAGCAATTTGGGCTTCTAAGTGTGCGCAGTGGCTCAGTCTCGACCAAATAGCTTCCGTTCAAGCTCGCCGCCTCGTCCCAGGTCGCCGCCACAGGAACAGTTTTATCCATGCTCTCGCAATCTGGCCGAATGGACAACTACGGATGATCGTCCGATATGCTTTAACTGCCACCGCATAGGTCATGTCGCACGATATTGCCACAATCATTGCTCTTCGTCCCGAACCCAGTAAAACACTGTTCACAGCGCCGATAGCTACCGCCTTTTCAAGCCACCTGCGCTGATCGCCGACAACTACCACCGCCTTCCACCCTACGCCTTCGATGCCCCTGATACGCAGCACAGCCACTCACCGTCGCCTCGACGTCATCAGTCTCGTTCGCCACCTGGACGTCACCCGTCGTCCCCTTCTCCTCTACGACAACGCCCGACCTCCCCGCTCAATTCCCACCAGAGAAACTAAATGGTGCCGCTCTTCGAGGTGAAGTTGCACCCTCGATACCAGCCTCGAGTACTCTCCTCGTACTGCCGACACGACGAAATTTGATCGACGTCGAAGTTGACGGCTTAACTGTTTCTGCACTTATTGACACCGGGGCGCATATTTCTGTGATGAGTGCCCGACTTTGTCGCCGCTTGAAGAAAGTGCTTACACCGGCTGCTCCTCGCATCATAAGTGTCACCAAAGGAAGAAGTCTTGCCATCACAGGAATGTGCACCGCACGCATCACAATCGCCGATCACCCCACATCTGTTCTCTTTGCAGTTATTGAGCTGTGCTGCAATTACCTGATTCTTGGATTGGAGTTCTTGTCTTCTCATGCGGCTCTCATCGACTGTGCAAACGGCGTTCTCCAACTTGAACTGCCTCGACTTGGGGCTGTGCTATTCTCACCGTCACACCGGTTGTGCGCTGTTGATTATGTTCGGCTGTCACCGGAAGCTACCACGTTTGTGGCCTTGACAATATCGCCAGCTCTTCCTGACAGTGACTACATAGTGTCTTCAATAGCGGATGTACTCTTGGCTCGAAGAGTTGCTGGGCTGTATACCATTGTGACTATCGTGGACACCTACGTTCAGCTTCCGCTCCTCAACTTTAGTAGTTCGAGCCAAGTTCTCCCGCAAGGTATTTCGTTAGCGCATGTTTCCCCACTTGATGCATGTAGCATTGTGGCATTTGACCCTGAAGACTTCTCATCCTCTATTGCAGCCAGCCGAGCAAACGCACCTACCAACGAAATCACGATGATGATTGCCCCTGGTCTTCTGCCCTGTCAGGCTGCGCAACTCCACCACGTCCTGACTACCAACCGAGATATTTTCGACATCGATGACCACCCTTTAGCTCAAACGTCCGTCGTGCGTCATCAAATATAAACCGGCGATGCTAGCCCTGTTAGACGGCGACAATACCGTGTTTCGCAGCCCGAACGCCAGGTCATACAACGAGAAGTCGAGAAGGTGTTCTCCAAAGGAGTCATAGAGGCCTCTTCAAGTCCATGGGCGTCACCTGTTGTTTTAGTCAAAATAAAGATGGCCATTGGAGATTTGGCGTTGACTACCGTGCCTTGAACAAGGCAACCCGCAAAGACGTATATCAGCTGCCACGAATTGACGCCGCCCTTGAATGCCTTCATGGTGCGCGATAATTTTCATCTATAGATCTGCGTATGGCGTATTGGCAAATTTATCTCGACGACTTAGACCGGGGAAAAAAACTGCCTTCGTCACACCGGTAGGCCTTTATTAGTTCAAAGTTGTGCCTTTTGGGCTGTGCAACGCCCCGGCAACGTTCAAACACATCATGAACTCTCTCCTCCGTGGTTATAAATGGTCCATCTGCCTTTGATACCTCGAAGATGTGATAGTTTTCTCCAACATTTGAAAGCCACCTAACTCGTTTGTCGACCATTCTAGCCATTTTCCGTCCGGCGGGGCTCTAGCTTAACTCGAAAAAGTGCAATTTCGGCTGACGAGAAATCATGGGACTTGGTCATCGCGTAAGTACTGCTGGAGTCCAACCGGACTCTGACTAAATTAGAGCTGTGAAGAACTTTCCTCTGCTTTCTTCGACCAAATACGTTCGTTGTTTTGTGGGCTTATGCTCGTACTTCTGACGTTTTATACGAAATTTCGCTACAATTCTACGACCACTAACTGATCTTCATAAAAAGAACGCGCCATTCTCGTAGGGCCAAGACCAAGCAGTGGCGTTTGCCACGCTGATCGACCTCCTCACTTCACCAAATATACTGGCTCACTTCGACTCGTCCGCGACGACTGAAGTTTGCACTGACGCCAGTGCTCACGGCATCGGCGCCGTCCTCGCTCAACACCAGGGAGGCCAAACGCGTGTTATTGCGTGTGCCAGCCGCCTTCTCTCCACATCTGAGCGAAACTATTCAATAACGGAGCACGAGTGTCTGGCGCTGGTGTGGGCTGTAGCGAAATTTCGCCCCTACTTGTATGGCCGGGAGTTTTCAGTTATTACGGACCACCACTCTCTGTGTTCTTTGTCATCGCTCAAGGACCCAACTGGTCGCCTAGGTCGCTGGGCTCTACGAGATCAGGAGTATAATTTTGACGTAATTCATAAGTCGGGCAGGTTGCACCAAGGTGCCGATTGTCTTTCGTGCAATCCGGTGGACCCTGCTAGCCTTGCTGTCCATGAGAGCGATTCTTGTGTGCTCGCCATATCTGATTTGCGCACGTCGGTACAGAGCAGCGCCGGGACGCAACCCTCAAGACAGACATTGAGGAAATATCTTCAAGACGTTTCAACCCTTCGTTCCGTCAATATGTCCTCCGCAACAAAAATATGTATCGCCGGAACTTGAGGCCTGATTGCCCTGGAATTTTCGCTAGTTATTCCCCGACACCTACGTGCGACCATTCTTCAACATCTGCGTGATGCTCCTACGGCAGGACACCTGGGGTTTTCACGCACCTACCACCGCGTGCGGCAACGGTTATTTTGGCGTGGCCTGTATGAATTTGTGCGCCGCTATGTCGCAGCTTGCGAGCACTGCCAGCGTCGCAAACGTCCTGCTCTCCGCATGGCTGGCCTGTTACAACCTATCGACCTTCCCCCGGAAGCAATCTTCCGCGTCGGTCTCGACTTGCTCGGTCCTTTCCCGACGTCCGTGTCAGGCAACAAATGGATCGCTGTCGCAACTGACTACGCGAACAGATACGCTTTGACTCATGCCTTGCCAAGTAGATGCGCTACAGACGTCACAGACTTTCTACTGAATGACGCCAATCTGCGGCATGGGGCTCCGCGCCAGCTTCTGACGGATCGTGGCCGCTGCTTTCTCGGAAAAGTTATCGGCGAAATCCTCCGTAGCTGCTCTACCGAACATCATCTTACTACTGCCTACCATCCGCTGACCAACGGTCTCACGGAGCGCCTCAACCGAACTCTTACAGACATGTTGTTCGTGTACGTCTCTTCTGACCACTGTTACTGGGCCGCAACGCTCTCCTACGTTAGCTCTGCATACAATTCGTCAAGGCATGACACCGCCGGCTATCCTCCGTTCTTTCTTCGGTACGGATGCAACCCTGCGTTGCCATTCGACACACTCCTTCCTTCTGATACCACCGAACCAACCGCGTATGCTGAAGACGTTGCTTTTTGAGCCCGCGTCGCTCACCAAACCGCGCACACTAGGCTCACTGCTTCTCAGGCCTCACAAAAGTCCGCTACGATGACTAGCACCGTGACGTTGACTACCCTGCTGACTCTCTCGTCCTACTTTGGATGCCGCATTGACGTGAAGGCTTGTGTGACAAGCTCCTCCCACAATACACAGGGACATACAAAGTTCTCCGCAAGGTCATTGACGTTGACTACCTCATCACTCCCGTTCAACCACACTCGTCTTCTGCCACACCACCTACTGAAGTTGTTCATGTGTCACAACTTAAACGGTGCTATACTGCCAGTTCTGATTGACTTAGCGGCGCCGTGGCGGCGCTTCGTCCGCCGCGGGTGATGTTATGAGGCACTGGGCATGGCCCCACTGTCGCAGACGAATCGAAGAGGAAGAAGCGGACTGAGCGCGCGAAAGGCTGACAGTTTTGGTGGTTCTCACCTACTTGTAAATATTGGTGCACTCATTTCTTTCTTCCGTGTGTTTGTAATCCCCGTAACAATATGTTTTGACGTATTTTCTTCGCTTCTTTTTGGTGTTTTGATGCAAAGTGCTTAGGCGTTTAATGGCTTTTGACATTGTTCGCCGGGCTTGTTGAGGCAATGAAAGTAAAACTGTGCTAGATTCAGATTAGCTAGCACTTAATTTTTTTTCAATTAGTATATAGGAGAAACGTCGTTAAATTATATCCAAACAGGCGTTTGTCAGCTACTTGAATTGGAGACTCATACATTTTTTATGCGTCTCTTGAAAGCATCCTTAGGAACACGGAAAAATTTCGATGCAGCGAAGGGAGTCATGTCCTGAAAGGCAATCAGTGCTTTTTCATATCATTTTCTTCCCGGAATGTTCTGTGCGATATTCTTCTTTTGCGTTTCCGAACCCTTCTAAACAAAGAAATATATTATATAATGAGTGGAAAGTAAGTGGTAAATCAATAGAGTACTCTCTAAAGCAATTTAATTTTTTGTCGGGTTATGTTATTCTCACATGACAAAACTGATAAGTACTTCCGCCTTGTCCCAGGCACCAAACTAATTAAACATTTGGTGTTATGTAGCTCGTAGTTCAAATTGATAAAATAAAAATTTACGTCGCTGTACTGACCCAAGAGTAGCCGCCTCATGTACGAATCCCGAAGTTTGTGCGACCAGTACTTTGCCCCTTTTCGATGGATCTAGAACACACCGACACCAGGCACGTAACTTCTCCCGTGCGAACACTGTGAGCAATCATCCCCTTTTAAACATGGAAAGTAGACAAGTACAAACACTGATTGTTAAAAATAAAACTAACTTTTGCATCAGCTACGCAGGCTGGCGAAATCTAAATGTAGAGTTTTGCCCTGTATCTCATTTACCCCCCTTACACTATATTCAGTTCTGTGCATACGTGTCGTGCTCCTGCATGTTTGATGTTATGCAGTCCACTTTTTTGCATATGCATGGCCATTTTGGTAGTCCTTCTGACACTTGCGCAATGGCGTTCTGAGAGGTTGGGGGAGGGCGATTGCCTATTCTAGTGGCGACTGTTTTGTGTAAGCTAGTGTGTCAGCCTACTAATCTGATGAAGTGAGGTGCACGTTTGCTCTTTTTTTTTCTCTCTGCTTCCTAGATTCTTGTTTGCGCGATAAGTTACGTATTATAGCCTGATGGGACAATGTGAAAAATGGGAAGGTAGAGAGAGAGAAGAAAAGGAAAGGAGAGGTTTTTTTAAGCAGCAACTCTTTACTTTGATATAACCAGTATGGTTCCAAGCCCTTTAATGCGCGTTCTTCACGACCGTGGGACCCTTGATCACTTCAATGCAAACGGAGTGGTGTGAACTCAAGCAGGATTTACGTGCTCCTATTCCACCAGGTGCCTAAACTCCCGCCCCCCCCGTCCCCTTACTAGGGCGGAGGGAGTGGTGCTTAGGAGGCTGTGGGCAGGAGTGGCCCTTACACCAACTAATATATTCTGGAGCTGGTCACATTCACCAGTTGGTGATACGTTTTTACACTGCACCATTCCCTTTGAGGCAAGCAGATGCATACTACCATATCTGGATATGTCTAGAGTTGCACTCGGAACACTCCCGTCACCTCCTTCAAGCCGGTCTTCACTACAGCTACCCAACCAGCTACAACCACTGCACACATGGCAACACAATACAAAAGACACTGCTTTACTTCATACAGAACACCAGCCTAACAACACACATTGCAAAGCATGAATAGGTGGGCTAGTTGGATATTCATTATTGTTCATCGAACCGTGAACGCGAGAGGAACACTCACATGAAGCCCAAAGGAGACTACAAGAAACATACTCACAAGTACATATTAACGAGAATAAGCGTCTCATTTGTTACTTCGCTGTGTCTCCAATGCGTGCCCTTTTCGCAAACAGAGACTGTGCAGCGACTGCAGTGACCTTTGCGCACCCGGTAACTACAACAGAATTGTTCCGGTGAAAGTCCAAGGCCAGCCAAGCCGTACAATCCTCCCTCCCTCAAGATAAGGGTGCGCGAGTGAACCCTCCCTCCCACTCGTCTCCGAGGCGCAAAGTACGCGTGAGAGAACATTGCGCGCTGTGCCGCGTCGTTACGATGTGGCGACGCGCGCTTATTGTGCCATCTTGCTGGTTATGCTGAAGACATGATAAATCCCTCTAAAGATGCCCGTAACCAGCGGTAAGTGATAGATATTGTTACGGGGAATAAAGTATACACAATGGATATACTGGCGAGCAAATGCGTACAACGCTGCTGCAATCCGAGCACGTTCCACCCCCCCCCCGGAGCACTTCGTCGTCGTCAACCTCAGGCATCTACTTAGCCCGTGACATTACCCGCCGGCGGCAGAAGCACCGTCCCGGTGCGATCAATTCTCGGGCGTGAGTAGTATGCTTTAAGCCGTGAGACGTGCACTATATCGGTCGGGACTGAAGCTGGTACTGACGTGGTATCGAGTGGAGCTATCTCATAGGTCACGCTGGTGCCCTTGCGTACGACGCGGTAGGGGCCAACGTAACGGGACGTCAGTTTTTCGCAGAGACCAACACGACGCGATGGTAACCACAGCAAACGAGCGACCCCGGAGAGTACTGTACGTCGTGGTGCCGGCGATCGTAAGCACTCTTTTGGTTAAGCTGCGAGGCACATAAACGACCCCGGGCGACTTGGCGGGCGATTTCAGCTCGGGCCAGGGCATCACGAGCATCAGCAGTCGATGGGGGGGGGCGTCAGATTGGAGCATGGTGTCCATGGGCAAAGGCTTGTCATAACCAAACAGTAGGTAAAAAGGTGAAAATCAAGCTGTATCGTGACATGAACTGTTGTATGCGAAGGTAACGAAAGGTAAGTGGATGTCCCAATCTTTGTGATCCTTGGAGACGTACATCGCTAACATATTCGTCAGGGTACGGTTGAGGGGTTCCGTGAGGCCGTTGGTTTGTGGGTGGTACGCTGTAGTGAACTTGTGGTGGGTAAAGTAGGATCGCAGGAGCTCGTCGACTACTTTAGACAGAAAACAGCGGCCGCGGTCGGTGATCGACTGACGAGGAGCACCATGACGCAGAATGCTGTCATGAAGAAGGAAATCGGCTACATCAGTAGCGCAGCTGGTGTGGAGGGCACGTGTAACGGCATACCTCGTTGCGTAGTCGGTAGCAATAGCAATCCACTTATTACCGGTGGCCGACACAGGAAAAGGTACTAGAAGATCGAGGCCGACTCGGAAAAATGGCTCATCTGGTACTTCCATTGGCTGGAGGGTGCCAGCAGGTCTCAGAGCAGGTGTCTTGCGGCGCTGGCAGAGGTCGCTTGCCGCAACGTACTGTCGCACAGAACGGTAGAGGCCAGGCCAAAAGAAACGGCGGCGAACGCGGTCATACGTGCGTGACACCCCTAGGTGTCTTGCGGAAGGGGCATCATGGAGCTGGGCCAAAACGTCTGAGCGAAGATGCGCAGGAACAACGAGTAAAAGCTCAGCAACATCTAGGTGGGTGTTGTAGCGAGCAATATGTCGGTGTGAAGAACGAACAGTTGTAAGGAGTGGTCAGGGGGGGGGGGGGAGCGCAGACCATTGTTAATAGCCCGCAATGAGGGGTCACGGCGTTGTTCAGCAGCTATGTCGGTGAAGTCGGTATTTGAAAAAACGAGTACCTCTTGTCCATCTTCCATCATGTCAGGGGGATCGACTGGGTAACGGGACAAGCTGTCGGCATCCTTGTGAAGATCTCCGGATTTATAGGATACGGAAAAAGTGTACTCTTGTAAGTGCAGCGCCCAGCGACCAAGGCGTCCCGTAGAGTCCTTGAGTGAGGAGAGCCAGCAAAGCGCATGGTGGTCCGTAATAACTGAAAATGGTCGGCCATAGAGGTACGGTCAGAATTTCGCAATTGCCCAGACGAGAGCTCAGCACTCGCGTTCTGTGGTCGAATAATTTTGTCGGAGCACGACAACAGTCGGCTTGCATACGCGACGACGCGGTGCATTCCTTGTTGCCGCTGCGCCAGCACTGCCCCTATGCCGTGGCCACTGGCATCAGTACGAAGCTCCGTGGTGACAGATGGGTCGAAGTGTGCTAGGACTGGTGGATTGGTGAGAATCTCAACGAGCGACGAGAAGGCGTTTGCTTGCTGTTGGCGCCAGGTGAATGCGACATCGGTTTTGAGGAGGCCAGTTAGAGGACGGGCTACTTCAGCAAACTTCTCGACAAAACGACGGAAATAGGAGCACAGTCTCAGACAACTACGGACGACCTTGGCTGAGCGGGGTGTGGGGAAGTCCCGAACTGCTCGGACTTTCAAAGGGTCTGGTTGAACGCCCGCAGCGTCAACAGGATGGCCGAGTACGCAGATTTGGCGTTGCCCAAAGCGACATTTGGACAAGTTAAGTTGCAAGTTGGCACGTCGGAAAACATGAAGCACTGTGGACAGACGGGTAAGATGGTCATCGAAAGTAGTCGAATAAACAATAACGCCATCAAGATAGCAGAGGCAGATGGTCCACTTCATGTCTCGAAGGAGAAAGTCCATCATGCGCTCAAAAGTCTGGGGGCATTGCATAATCCAAAAGGCATCATCTTGAACTGTTAAAGTCCATCAGGAGTCACGAAGGCCATCTTCTCTCTGTCTTTGTCGTCCACAGCGATCTGCCAGTAGCCTGACCGAAAGTCTATTGAAGAGAAATATTTGGCACCGTGTAAGCAATCGATTGCATCATCTATGCGCGGTAGGGGATAGACATCTTTCTTGGTATTATGGTTGAGATGGCGTTAATCAACACAAAATCTCCAGCTATTATCCTTCTTTTTAACAAGTACAACGGGTGAAGAACAGGGACTAGATGATGTTTCGATTATACTCTTATGAAGCATTTTATCGACTTCTTAATGTATAATAGCACGCTCCGGGGCTGACACATGGTAGGGCCGTCGGCGAATGGGCGGAGCGTCACCGGTGTCGATGCGATGAGTTTCCACGAATGTCTGGCCCAAATTATGGTCGCCGAAGTCAAAGATCTCCGGATAAGAAGCTAGCACACGGCAGAGAGCAGAGACTTGTTCAGAGGTGAGCTTGTCAGACAGCATTGGCTTGAAAAGGTCGGAACAGGAACGTGGCGAGAGTGACCCTGATGAAAAATCAAGGTGGCGGATTGGTGGTTAGGGGTCGACCAGTGGTGTCAGATGCGCAAGTGACATGCCGCAAGGAATAACTTGCACTGAGAAGCCAAAATTGAGGACGGAAAATGAAGTTCGGTTGTCCTTAACACTAACCACCGTGTTGGGGAGTGCAACATTACGTGTCATGGCCACGTCAGAAATTGGGGCAGCAACATAATCACCATTGGGTACTGGAGGATATGGTGAGAGTTGGACTTGGATTGCGGCTTGCGGCGGAAGTCTTAGGAAATCGAGAGAGCGTAGACGAGGTGGGCTGGTAGAGACGGTCTCTGAGAGGGATGGTAGTTCGAGCCGAAGAAGACCTTTGGAACAGTCAATGACCGCAGCGTATGAAGTCAGAAAGTCGACTCTAAAGATGAGGTCATGAGGGCAATTTTCGCGTACATCAAACAGAACTGAAGTTTCATGCTCAGAAATCGTTATTCGAACAGTGCACATTCCAAGGACAGCAGGAGTACTGCCATCCGCTGTACGAACGGTAGGTGCAATCGCAGGCGTCAGAACTTTTTGGAGGCGGCGGCGGAGGTCTGATCTCATCACAGATATTTGCGCACCGGTATCAATGAGAGCAGTTACAGGTAAACCATCACCGATAATTGTAAGAAGGTTGCACCGCTGGTCGGGAGTAATCAGAGGATTTGCAGTCCGAGTCGTGTATGCAGCGTCACCTCAGGAAACTGCACCGGCTAGTTTTCCGAGCGGCGGTCGTAGGGAGACCGAGAACGGCGGGGTTGGGGCGAGCGGGACTGACGACGCACGGGCGATGGCGAGTGGCTTGTCCGACGTTCTGAATTATGCTCTGCACCTGTCTCTGCACGGTAGGACGAGGCATAAGGTGCACGTTCGGAGCGAGGTCCCCAATCATAGAAGCTCGGTCGAGGTGATGAGGTCCAACAGCTGCGGCAACGGCGAGCGATGTGTCCTATCCGATGGCACGTAAAACATATGGGGCGATCATCATGAGTGCGCCATTCAGCTGGGTTTCGTCTTGGCGCGAACGTGTGGTTCGGAGTGGCAGCCGCAACGACTGGAGCCGAGCTGGAAGTAGCAGGAGCATTTTGATGAGGTGGCAAAATGCCCATATTCGGGATCTCTTGGCGAACCACGGCCTGTATCATTGAAAGAGCATCGAGGTTGTGTCCTGGCGCGCTGACGCTAGACATAGCGGGTGCCATAGCCTCGAGTTCCCGACGGATTATTCTGGTGACGTTTTCCGGCGCTGGTGGTTGATGTAGTGTGGGCAAATCTTCGCAAGAGTACGTAGCCGCCGTGTTGGGAAGACGTTCAAATCGGTGAACTATGCGCCTACTTTTCGCCTGTTCGAAGCGACGACATGCTTCGATGACCGACTCCACCGTCGAGCAGTCCTTGTACAGCAGAAAATTGAAGGCATCATCGGCAATTCCTTTCAGGATGTGTCCAACTTTGTCCTCGTCGAGCATGTCCTTGTCGACCTTGCGGCACAAAGCCAACACGTCCTGGATGTACGCGATGTACGGCTCTGTGGAAGTCTGGGCACAAGTCGCAAGCTCTTTCTTTGCGGCCACTTGACGTCCGATGGGTTTCCCAAACAGATAGCGCAATTTCTGCTTACAGACGTCCCAGCTGGTCAACTCTTCTTGATGTGTCTCGTACCAGAGTTTTGCCGTGCCATGCAAGTAAAGATGATGTTCGCCAACATAAGCGTCGGATCCCAATGGTTGCTGCTGCTGACGCGCTCATATAGAACCAGCCAGTGGTCGACGTCTATGCCACTTGTGCCGTTGATTGGGCCTGGGTCACGAGGTTGCACCAAAACGATCGGTTTCGGGGCTGACGGCTTTTGTTGACATTCAGTAGCCTGGTCAGTCATCGTGGTAGCAGCAATGCGCCGTCCGCTGCGAAAATCCAGCTCGTGGGGCTGTATAGCGAGTTGTACCCCGCACCTTCCACCAATGATGTTACGGGGAATAAAGTATACACAATGAATATACTGGCGAGCAAATGCGTACAACGCTGCGACAGTCCGAGCACGTTCCCCGGAGCACTTCGTCGTCGTCAACCTCAGGCATCTACTTAGCCCGTGATAATCTAAAGAGCTTGCCGTGAAAACTGCGAGGGCCGTGCATCTCCGTGACCCACTGGTTAACTCTACGCACACACCTTTCTGGGGTGCCAAGTCCGATTCCAAGCGCGAAAGTTTTTAGAGGCGAAGCTCCTTAAAGCGGCACCCGTTCGTCCCTCGTAGTAATGCGTAACATATCTTACGCTTTGACCTGCAAGGTGATACCAGTGGGTGGTTTCTCCTGTGCGTTGTTGAACAATAAAAAATTCGCAGCGTGCGTGTTAACTAAAAGCCGAATTTTCCTGTCTCTCATTCCCCATTAGTAGCCATTGCCATGTACATTGAGCACTATGTGACAAAAAAGGGTTGCTACGTTATACTCGCTGGGCGTAACCTCCTTGGTTTTAGAAAGGTTTAGCGAGTGTTCGGCCACAGTGTCATAAATACAGTGAACTGGTATATATCATGAACTCGAGGTCGTTAAAGGTGGGAAGTAGACACGAAGCGCAAGTCGTAAGAAAGTGTGCGTGTGCCACATTTTGTTTATTCCTTGGAACGTCCGCTGGTTTGCGGTGCTTCTATATGCGGAATAAATCGTGAAAATATGCGAGATGGTGGTACTTGGAGAGTTGACTAGATGAACGGACACACAGACATGCATGGAAGGACGTACGGATGGCTGCACAGACAGATGGACGCATGGACGAACGCAGGGGCGGATTCACGGACAAATGCAGGGAAGAACGCACGGATGAACGTGCGGACGCACGAACAGGCGGACGCACGGATGAGCGGATGGACGCATAGACGGTCACATAGACGGACGCATGGATACACAGAAGCACGAATGAATCTAGATACGTAAATACGGATCGATATATCTAGATACGTATACTATATAGTTAGTGATGGTGACGCTAACGCCGGCGACAAAATACAGCCGAGAGTTTCCATATAATTTCTGTCGCAATAGTACTCGGAGACCATGGTGAGGATAATGTTCCTTTACGAACATCCACTACGGAGGAATCCAAATGTACGTGTGGATTTGAATTCTCAAACGAAGATTACTTCACAAAATTTAGCAAGCGATCTGTTCAACTAAGGGCTCGTTACAACAGCCGTCAAACACCCTGTCACGTCACCATGACGTCAACGGTTTTCATCAGAGAAAGAAATTCCGACCCGTTTTCTCTGCAAAAACGGGTTGATGGTGAAGTAGGGCCAAGCTCTGAGTTAGGAATGAAACCCCACTCCTCATTGTACCAGGACCGGTTCCCTCTCGGTCCACCTGACGAACAGAAGAAAAGGCGGAGAGCACAAAAGAACGCGGGGTAGAACGACTTGGTGTTTGAAGGGTCAAGGGGGAAGGGATTATCGTGTACAAAAACGTGCTGCTGGCGGCCTTTCAACCAACATCGTTTGTCCGTACGTATCTCGGTGTGTATTTTCTGCCTTTTTTCAAATCATGACAAGAAAATCATGGCAAACATGAAAATCATGACATTCGCGTCTTGTGACAACATAAATACATGCCACGCTCATGATGTGCTCGCGGCCATTTCGCTAGCGTCACATTTACCAAATTTGGTATTACGATACGTCAATGAATGACAAAGGTAAACGACACATCAAAACGTGGTAACCATGACACGGAAGTCACGTACAGCATTATTTATTTCTACCTCATAACATTGCTTTGATTTTAAAGTGACATAAACATTTTCATTCGTGCTTCACATATCGATTCCCTACTGTACGTGAGATCTGCCAAATTTTTTTACGTAAGCAATATTGCGGGGTACAAAAACATTCATATAACTTTATTTACAGTACCATTACTGTGTTCTACTTGAACGAAGTTTGAATACATAAATCAAGTGGACAGTTCTACAATGGGTTTTTTTAAAAACAGTTTGCAAAGATCCACTCTACTACCACTACCCCTTAGAGTGCCCAGCATTTGAGAATTAAAGCCTATTTACTAGACTGAACATTTCATGTAATGAGGAAACTTCTTACCCTGCAATACATTCACTAAAACTGAAACCAGTGCATGCAAGGTCGGCGTCAGCTGCACAAAAAAGTTTCTGACACAGCCTATACTTTGGCACGTCTTAGGTTAGTCATATAGGAAGTGCACGAGGAGCATAATTGCTCTTTGTAAGGATTCAAATAAAACTATTTCAAAATAATTCATAAAGTAATACCTGCCATCATCATAAATCAAACATGTTCAAGATTATCATAATTTGGAGCCAGAAAAGATGCGTGTTGCAGTCACAATCACAAGTTTTTACAAACAGAAGCTATTCCGATTTTATACCGGACGGAACTGTACTATATGTCTGGTTGAAAGCGTAACGCGTAAAAAAAGTTTCCTTATTTTTCTCGCCGATAGCTTTGTCCTGACATGCAGAACAAGGTTCTGCATGTCAGGACGAGTACTTCACTTTTTTAGCAGAGAGACAGTTGGGTGAGTTCGCCTATGCATCACTTAGCCAGATACGCCACCGCTACCCTAAGCACGTAGCGTCTTAGGCTCCTCTAGAAGCTTTTTAATTATGAAAACAAAAGGGGATTGTGTAATTGAGCTAGGTATGCCCTTTCGATGCAATATGTTTCTTTCCACAGTGATTTTTAGAGCACTCATTCAGAGTTTTCAAGCATGCGCCTCATAGGAATGCAGCAGCCGCACCATGGGCTGGACACATGGAACTATACTCTACATTTTGTTAAAATAATCTATTTCCTGTGGCGCAACCTGGTAAATGTCGTATAACAGTAATAAAAAGAAGCTTGTCATTTTTAGTGACGGTATTTTTAATATTCATTGCCCTTTGAATTGACCTTAGCTACTGCTCAAATTCCTCCTAATCTCACTATAATAGGGCTCAGTGAGGTTAGGAGGACAGATGAGGCCTATACGGTGCTACAGAATGGGCATGTCCTTTGCTACAGGGGCTTGGCAGACAGAAGAGAACTGGGAGTGGGGTTCCTAATTCACAGAAACATAGCTGGAAACATAGAGAAATACTATAGCATTAATGAAAGGGTGGTAGGTATCGTACTTAAACTGAATAAAAGATACAAGATGAAGGTAGTACAGGCTTACGCGCCTACATCAAGCCATGATGACGCTTCAGTTGAAAGCTTCTATGAAGACGTGGAATCGGCAATGAGTAAGCTAAAAACACAGTATTCTATAGTGATGGGCGACATTAATACAAAGGTAGGGAAGAAGCAGGCTGAAGACCAGGCAGTAGGAGATTATGGCATTGGTACTAGAAACGCCAGAGGAGAGCTACTAGTAGAATTCGCAGAACGCAATAATTTACGGATTTCGAATACCTTTTACCGAAAACGAAAAAACCGCAAGTGGCCATGGAGGAGCTCTAATGGCGAAAATAAGAACAAAATAGACTTTATAATGAGTGCAAACCCTGGAATCATGCAGGATGTGGAAGTGATTGGCAAAGTACGATGCAGTGACCATAGAATGGTACGGTCTCGAATTCGCCTAGACTTGAAGAAGGAACGACAGAAACTGATACGCAAGAAGCCAATCAATCAGCTAGCACTAAGAGGGAAAGTACAGGAATTCAGAGTGTCGCTACGGAACAGGTACTCGGCTCTTAGTGAGGAAACCAACCTTAGCGTAGATACAATGAATGAGAATCTGACGAGTATCATTACGGAGTGTGCAGTGGAAGTTGGAGGCAGGGTAGTAAGACAGGACACTGGCAAGCTTTCCCAGGAAATGAAGAACCTAATTAAGAAGCGTCAAATCACGAAAGTGTCAAGTACAACAGACAAAATAGAACTGGCAGAGCTTTCGAAGTTGATTAATAGACGTAAGGTATGCGATGTAAGAAGGTATAACTTGGAGAGAATTGAACACGCTCTGAAAAACGGAGGAAGTGTCAAAGCATTGAAGAGGAAACTTGGGATAGGCAAAAGTCAGATGTATGCACTAAGGGACAAAGAAGGCAAAATAACTACCAATAAGGATAGGATAGTTAAAATAGCGGAGGAGTTGTACAGAAATCTGTACAGTAGCCGAGACAACCACGACCTTAATACTATAAGAACTAGCAGTAACTCAGATTACACCCCACCAGTAATGATAGAAGAAGTCAGAAAAGCTTTGGAGAGCATGCAAAGAGGCAAATCTGCTGGTGAGGATCAGGTAACATCAGATCTGCTGAAAGATGGAGGACAGATTGTGTTAGAAAAACTAGCCACCCTGTTTACGAGGTGTCTCCTGACGGGAAGAGTACCATAGTCTTGGAAGAACGCTAACATCATCTTAATACATAAGAAAGGAGATGAGAAGGACTTGAAGAATTACAGGCCGATCAGCTTGCTCTCTGTAGTATACAAGCTATTTACAAAGGTAATTGCTAACAGCGTAAAAAAACATTAAAATTCAATCAACCAAAGGAACAAACAGGATTTCGAACAGGCTACTGAACAATTGACCACATTCATACTATCAATCAGGTAATATAGAAATGCTCAGAGTATAGCCAATCACTATACATAGCATTCATAGATTACGAGAAGGCGTTTGATTCAGTAGAAATATCAGCCGTCATGCAAACACTGCGGAATCAGGGCGTAGATGAAGTATATATAAACATTCTGGAAGAAATCTACAGGGGATCAACTGCTACCATAGTGCTTCATAAAGAAAGCAACAGAATACCAATCAAGAAGGGTGTAAGGCAGGGGGACACAATTTCCCCAATGCTATTTACCGCGTGCTTCTAGGAGGTTTTCAGAAGCCTAGAATGGGAACAGTTAGGGATAAGAGTCAATGGAGAATACCTTAGTAACCTGCGCTTCGCCGATGACATTGCATTGCTGAGTAACTCAGGGGACGAATTGCAACTCATGATTACGGAGTTAGACAAGGAGAGCAGAAAGGTGGGTCTTAAAATTAATCTCCAGAAAACGAAAGTAATGTACAACAACCTCGGCAAGGAGCAGCGCTTCGAGATAGGTAATAGTGCACTTGAAGTTGTAAAAGACTATGTCTACTTAGGGCAGGTGATAACCGCAGAGCCGAACCACGAGATTGAAGTAACTAGAAGAATAAGAATGGGGTGGAGCACATTCGGCAAGCACTCTCAAATTATGACAGGTAGATTGCCACTATCCCTCAAGAGGAAGGTACATAACAGCTGTATCTTGCCGGTACTTAGCTACGGAGCAAAAACCTGGAGACTTACAAAGAGGGTTCAGCCTAAATTGAGGACGACGCAGCGAGCAATGGAAAGAAAAATGGTAGGTGTATCCTTAAGAGACAAGAAGAGAGCAGAATGGATTAGGGAACGGGGGTTAAGGATATCATAGCTGAAATCAAGAAGAAGAAATGGACATGGGCAGGGCATGTAGCACGTAGACAGGATAACCGCTGTTTTATTAGGGGAACTGACTGGATTCCCAGAGAAGGGAAGCGGGTTTGGGGGAGACAGAAGGTTAAGTGGGCAGATGAGATTAAGAAGTTTGCGGGTATAAATTGGCAGCAGCAAGCACAGGACCGGGTTAACTGGCGGAACATGTCAGAGGCCTTTGTCCTGCAGTGGACGTAGTCAGACTGATGATGATGATGGTGATGATGATGATGACTGTTCAAAATGTAGAAAAAGGGGACAATGCGACTTGTATCTAAATACGCTCTAAGCAATTTCAGAGTGGGAACAATCGAGCATAAAGGAGAGATACTGCCAACGCTTAAGGTGTGCATTGGTTGACACTTAGCCTTTTTATTTATGGCTACCTTACGAACTGTGGTTGAACTTCTGCGGCAGAATGACCAGAAAACACAGAAATGCTGAAATAAGCGAATATTATTGGTTTTGTTTCGGAAAAACTCCTAGAGCTTACACTCTAGGCAAAAAGAGAGCAACGGGGGTATAGGGGTTGCTCCTTTCAGGGGGCAATTGTATTGCCACTCCCATTACTCACCTGAAAGAAGTAAGTGCAGAGAGACGAACCGTTGCTCTCCTGTCAGTTCCTCCTTCGGATGATGAACAGTTACTCCTTCCAGTTGCTCCCTGTAGACCAACATATACACTCACCAGTTGCTCCCCTAAGACTAACGGTTAGTCTTTACCATTACTCCCACGTGTTCTCAGTTACTCTCTCAGGGCCAACTGCACATGCTTCTAGCTACTCCTTGTGGAAATGAATTGTTATCTCGAGTATGCTTGTCACACGCTTAACACAAGCCGAGAGCTCCTTGGAAGACCACTGCTTGGGTGCTTCTAACACATAAAGTGGACAATATTGAAAGAAAAAGAAATGCTTTATTGTTTTTCTTTTTTTTTTGAGGTGATGTGTGATCCAACGTAGACTCGACTTTCACAACACTGGTGTTTTTATTAGGCTAGCACAGCGGAATGTCACCACAGGCATATCTGAAGCATCTCATTTCTGCAAGAAAAAGTAGAAGTGTGAGGTTTAACATGCCAGAATAAATACATAACAATGAGTAACACACAGTGCAGCAGCATATACATTCTAGGATGTCTACTGCAAAACGAAATGTGGAAAAAAATGGTAGGTTTTGCCAAATGTTACTTGGCATCCCATATGAATGCTGATGTTGTAGATTCTCTTAACAAGATGTCTAAGATAGCAATATGTTGGAAGAAAATGTGCAGCACCTCAAGAAGGCATTATATTTGTAGATGTTAAAGCTACCCTTAGGTTAAGGTAACCTGTTTTCTATACGCAGCTGAGTGACATTTCTATGAGCCAATTCACCAGTGGGCATGCTAAGCGAGATCATGTGTGTGGTAAATAACACGTAGCGTCCGCTCATGTTAAAATATATATTTAGCTCGTGCACATTGTTGCTCTCAATTCTACTGTTCTATCATATACTGCTGCGTCATGAATTATGCAATACTGTAGGCACAAGCCAAGAATGCAAAGCCTGCTGGAAAGCAACCATTTTCACAGGCTACTTGATAATTCTCAGTATATTTCCTTGTACTTGACGTAAACGGCTGGACAAAACTATAGACACAAATAAATATCGACCTGTGCTAAATTCAAACAATGCTTTAATTTAGGAAACTATGGTGCACTTGTTCATTGGGTTGAGCGAGTCACAGCCAGCGAGATCTGTGAACAAAGCAATATATCTTAACACATGCACAGATATTAGGATTCTTTGACAGTGTCAAAGATAGCTTGCCGATACATAATTATCTGAGCACAACAATATGTGAAGCTTTTATTAGTTCAACGCCTTGTTGGTCAACAGCCGAACAGGTTACTGCTCTGTTGAACAAGTTGGAGTAAGCGCACCATGTTTTTCAAAAAAAGCATAATTAAAAGTTAGCGCCCGGTCTGAATGTCTGCCTATTTATTTTGTACTGCATTCTACATGTACCACAAAGACATTTGTTGAGGATAGGGCTACCATTCAAGCCCACATCACTTGTTGGGTCCGCGTAATAGAAGTACAAACATTAGAAACACTGCCACCTCTAGTAAGAGCATAACACTTCAGGATTTTGGAACAGCAAGGAGGTGTATAAGAAATTTAGGCACACTCTTGCAGAACTTAAAGCGAGAAGTTTTTGGAGTGGGAGAGGTCAACATGCTGTGGCAATTTGAACCCACGAAACATGTGCAGAAATCAGGGTTAAAGCGAGTTGAGAAACGCTGTTATGAAGGCCTGTGCACAGACAGCTTTCTGAATCTAGGCCCAAGTGTTATCCTTTGTGTAATCCAAAACCTAAGTAAATAGGGAAAACGTAGTTTTAGTAGCACCAGCGTAAACAAATCTTGGCAGTTGGCCTTCTTGTACAAACACCGATTCATGCAATGAAAAAATAAACATTTTCTCCTAACGGTAACAGCGTAAGCACACACACGGGCCAGCGGAGCCATGTCAAATTGTCAGTGACAGTGTAACCACGTGGCATGATACACTATTCGCTGGCCAACACATGCACAGGTTTTACCCCAAAAAAGCAACGCTTGCATATACGTAGTACAAAATGTCGGCACTCACCAACATTAACTTTCTGTACTTATCATTGGGGGCATTATTATCTGCAGTTTACCATACTTGTGTCATACACCTGAAAAAAAGTAGTAAAGGCACATGCATCAAATATTGTTTTATTTGGTAGCAGTGAAGTGTGGTTAAGAACAGCAAAGTGGGAAAGAGCCTAATTATGTGCATGCGGTAAATCACAAACGGCATTATTGAGGTTGTTGAAATTTTCGTCAATTGGTATTGACGTCAAAGTGGGACTTCAACGACTTGTCAAGTTTTCACAGCGCATGAGATTTCATGATGCAGAATAATGACAACGCTGACGTCAGCCTACAACCTTTATGATTGCCTTTCACAATATTCAGTTTTGCGAAGGTTTTGCATCACCAAAGAAATCTGAAAGATTTGGATCATTTCTATTCCCATTAATCTTTTTTATGCAAAATGCTCGCTTGCGGCGCGCTTATAAAATAATACGTCAGCGTAGACGTGATGTAAGTGACGCAGTGATGATGGCAGATTTTTTTGGAGGCGTGCGGCAAGGTGGGGGGTGGGGGTACGTATCTTAATTGGCGGCCGGGCAAGCAAATATGCTCGTTATATTGGGCTCCCTGTGCCCGGCCTAAGACAATTTCGTGCGCCCCCACCTCGCTAAGCCGGTGAAGTGATGCGAAAATGATTTGTTCACTTACTGTTCTACATACACTCTACATCTCTAAAAAATGTGGCCGAAGGCCCCAACACCCATCCGTTAACGTTACAAAAAGCCAATGATATACAAGTACCAGTATGAAGGGAGCTACAACTCCACCCGAATGTTTCTTCCAACTAGCTAGTTTTTGTTGTGGAAAGGAACTTTTAACAGCAAAAGTACACTGGCACTGCAGTTGTGACAGAGGCAGCAAGAGGGTATGCAGGTGGTAATAATAGAGGCAATTTAGTCCGATACGGCTACCAATGGATACGGTAAATAAGCAAGAGCAAATCATTTCTCTTTTCATAGCGCAACCACTCAGCAATGTCTGTGGAGAAAAGACGATGAGGGAACTATTCAAGAACTCAACATTTTTCACAAGCTGTGAACAAGCATAAATTTGGGGTTGAAAACGGCCCAATCTATGCTAGACTGTAATTAACCATACTGTAAAGAGCATTAAATGTTGCTGAAAATGCCACTCACCTGCAAGCTGATGCATGCGCAGTCTTTTGTCCGACGAGCGAACAGGTTTGCAGATAGCTGAAGACGTGTTTACGTATTGTTTGTTTAATCCGGCAACAAAATACGCAACAACATTGTGCTCTCGAAAGATTAATATACACTAACCTTCATCACGAACAAGTAGAAACGCAAATATGGGACAGACATATACGATCAAAACATAGCACACAAGCTCGCATGCCCATGTGCTCGCCGACCACAAACCAAATGAATATGAGTAGTGTGAACGCGAAACTAATCGTGCCGAAAAAAAGCGTCGAGCAGTGGCAGCACAGGCGTCAGCGCAATGCTTTCAGTGTGTTCTCCTAACACACTTTAAAAAAAACCTAGGTATACTAAAACTCATCATAATTTATAAAAATTGAGTTTACTTTTTATTTAGTTCTAGCACACATAAACATTGAATAATACATCGCCTGCTATATCAGCGCCACACTTGTCGTGCGGGTGCAGATGGGGCAGAATTGTCATTCTGCCCTCAAACTACACGTTGAAGCGTGCTACTAAGTTTTACGGCTAATGAAAACGGCGTCTGGGTCTTCTTTTTTTTCTCCAATGTATAGGGGGGGGATGGGGGGCTACTTTTGCATGTGTTTCGGTGCTTGATCGGCTTTGACGCCCTTCCCTAACAGATAGAAGGCGTGTCTAGGCAATTTTTTAATAACCTTGTTTTGCACGTGTTTCGGCGTTTGGTCCGCCTTGACGTGCGAACTCTCCATTCTGCTGCTGCTTGTGTTAGGCACTTGCAGTAGCTGTATTCTCAGGCCTTCTGTGTTCAGCCAGTGCTGCTATTTTATTATCTGCGGATGCTAAAATAAATCAATGTTTTGGTTTGGTGAAGTTTGGCACACAGAACAAATAATAATCGGACCCATGAATATCAATGAGGGCGGCATGAATATTTGCGTGGATGCGGAATGGTTACTCCCCTTCAGTGCAGTAACCGTTGCGTGACGAGAGCATGTACAGCGGTTCATCTTTCCGTTGCTCCCTTACAAACTTGAGACTAATACAGCTGCTCGCCCGTTTTCAGACAACTCGGCCATCTTTTTCAGCTTGCTCCTTTCGGGGAGTAACAGATGGTCTGAAGAACTAAAAACAGCCGTTGCTCACATTTCGGTCATTTTTCGATTAGAGTGTAGTTCATGGCTCGGCTTTGTTGTGGAAGAGGTGCACCAGTCTTGACGCTCATAAATATTCCCTTTTAGCCCTGACTGATGCATTCCACATTTACAGAAGGCTGCAGGTAACGGCAGCCAGAATTTAAAAAAATTGCTGATGCACTGCATTACGATTACACGAAATGCATGTGACTGACTTTTACATCAGTGAGGAGTATTCTTAAGTTTTTCATGGTATTCGTCATAAAAGAGATTGAACTTGAAAACAACAGCATACACAGAAAATAACAGCTAGAATGTTGTAAGCCTGATACAACGCTCACGAGGCTGGAAAGTGGAGAACGAACCATTTTAACGCACTTCATATTGTAGGTGGCATTTCCGAAGTTTGTTTATCGTGTTTATTTTTTCCACCTTTGTTATAAAGTACCTATTTCGTGTAACAATGAGACATATCAGAAGTCAGCGCTGGAAAATTCTTTACGTACGTATGTATACGTTTGTGAAACATCCCGAGAAAATCTTATCATAAGCAAACGAATATTTCTGGCGAATACATTAACTGTCCAGACGAAACGCATGCCGAAGAATGAGCGCTTTGTCACCTCAACTCGAGTTTAGTATGCAATCAATCTTCGGAGGTACAAACCGTGCACCTTGTCAGTATGTTTGTGGTGAAAATCTACAGAATAGCGCTCTATCGGGCGGGTGCCATGTAGTGTTGTGATTTCGAATAGATTGCTAGCAAGTGAAATATTGTAAATAAAGGCACGACATACTTCGAAAATACTAAAAAAGCAAGCTAAATTGATGTAGCACTTTTGATTACAATATTCATCGCGTAACCGCTCAAAACCACCTGTATGTGCAAGTCGCAGAACCTTTTAAGTCACTTGCACTTCGCACAATGTCTTTTCACTTGTTGTTGCCACTCTGTCTCTGATTCTTCCCGAGCTTTCTTGCTTTACTCTTCCAGACACAGGTTCAGTCATACACGAACCATGACAAAAAAGTCATAGCTTTGCCGCAAAGCCGAAACAATGAACGTGATAGCAAAAAAAAAATGGAAGGTCACGCACAGGTTGGCACGCATATTATAACGTGCCCCACGTTTCTCATGCAAAAAAGACACACGAAACGTACTCACAGGTACAGATGAACGCGAGTAAGCATGTCAGTTGTTACTTTGCTCTGTCTAAAAAGCGAGCTCTTTTCGCAAACGAAGGCTGTGCAACGATTGCTGCGACCGTTGTGCGCCTCGTAACTACAATAGGATCGTTCCAGTGCAAGCCCAACGCCAGCCAAGAATAATGATCTTCCCAACCGGGAGAAAAGGGTGAGTGAGAGACCGTCTACTACCCCCCTCTCCGCAGGCAAAAGCACACGTTAGAGATGAGAGCCGCCATGCGGTCCTTGCACCATATTGCTGATGATGCTGAAAACACGAAATTTCCCCTGAGATGCCCACCAACAATGATAAGTGGTAGATATAATTATATTGCCGTTTGAATACTGAAGGAGGTACTCCTCGGTTGATTAGGGATTAACGCCTCACATTCACGACGCGGAGGTTCCACATTCAATTTTCTAGATTTCTTTAAGATTTTTTCTAGCGTCTTCATGTATATGAATATGTATACATAATGGTGCATGATATCGACACCATTGCCGGTGGCGAAATCAAGCCAGTAGTGTCCATAAATTGCTATCGCAATAAAACCAGCCCACTCAGCACACACTTCCACGCACAAACAGTTTCACTAAGCCGGAGCGCGTGGTGCTTCGCTTCGCTGTTCGGGAACACTAAGTGCCGAACACTCTGCAGTACACGAATGCGCGAAGTGTAATGTTTCACCTTTTGCATTCGAACCAGCAGAGCCATGAAGCAAAGCTACCTGCTTCCTACTGACCCTGCGCACTGCAGTGATAGGTGGCTAGCCAATCTCACCAGCTAAAAATAAAACCCGTCCAAACCCAGACAGAAAAGAGCGCACGTAGAAAGAACATCAAATAATATAACCTCATCGAGAACGTTTGGAGCAGTAGCGTGCACTGGGCCGACCTAGTAGTCAATACGCCCTCAATAATGTAAGAAAAATAATAATAATTAAAAGAAGGCACCCGCCGACAAACAAATATGATAGTTTTCTTCGGTTAAAAACAAAGAAAAATCTCAGATTCCATGCACATGAGCAATCAATATGTTATGAGAAGCATAGGGAGCGAAAGCGACAGTTACTATTTTTTCATTGAGCAAAACGTTAAGGATATTTAGAAACCTTGTACGCACCGGCATATGTTGAGAAGTCGCGTGTGTTTTCTATAAGCAGTTTTTTAACAGCTGCGCAATGATGCTAAAAGCAACAACGGTATTAGCAATGCCACAAGCAGCAAAGCTTATATGTATCGCTTTTGCTCGCCAGAGTGGTTGACCTGGACATTGCTACTAAAAGGATGACAGCGTTGCTACTAAAAGGATGACAGGCACGTGCTAAGCTAAACTGGGAAGACGATGACAACGAAGACAAAGAATACAACAGCTGGACCAGGAATCCTGGGGGCTGTCTCTGTCTGCTTCCTTGCAATGGCGCTGTTGCCGAAAAGCTTTGGCGAAACCCAGCCGCGAATTGAGATGACGTGCTTTCTAGGGAACGCTACCAGGCTTCCACTTTGATGGAACCCACAAGTTGACTTCCACCACAGTTATCCAACCTACCCCCAGTGGATGGCGTTTAGGCCTCAACGATTGCTGAGGTGAACTACTTGACCGGAAGCGTGCTACCTTGCACCTACAATGCACACGGGCTGCTATCTGGGGACGCTGTTCACACTTTCCAAAGCCGTCACGGGAGGCCGTTCACGCTTCCCTGGCCCTGAGTCTTCCTTCTGCGAGTGCCACACCCACCGAATACTTCGCGTACGTGGTTCCTTTCTCATCAGGTAACACATCCGAGAGCCGCGCAGAGCTCTTGCGTGCTTTCACGCAACTGTCCAAGCAGCTCGACCACTTGGCGACGTTGAGCTCCGGGGTCCAGCCGGCCGCCACACCATACACCACTCTTTCAGAAGTACAGCAGTTCCGAGGCTTGAAGGATGACGCTCACATATGGGTAACGACTGCCAACTATCTCGGTTCTCTTCATCTCTGTCCCGACAATTATAAATGGGAGGTGCAGGGCATCACCCACCTGTGTCCTGGGGGCAGCCAATGTGGCTTGCCGTCGCTTTTATTCTCTATAACGTTTGTTTTAGCGACGGTTGCCGCATTTGGGCGCAGTTAGTGTTAGTGCAGACGCGACTAACAAATATTTTGAGCTCTGCATAGTATATCAGAGCCTACCGATGTCTTGATCACGCGCTAATTCAAAAATATTACCTACGAAGAAGACCAGAAACAAACAGACATTGACGAGAAACAAGTTGGTCTCTGCATCGTCTTCGTCGATATTGTTGTTATAAAAGCGCATAATCGAGACATCGACATAAACCATGAACTAGCCCAGATCGTTGCTTCACTGCCAGTATATCTTAAGCTACATAGCCTTTAACCTATGAAGGGTGTAAGTCGGCCATCTACAGATAGACCCTAAAGCATTAACGAACCATCAAGAAAAGACCGGTGTGGCGGCCTTCCTCTACTCAATTCTGCTACATAGATTTTCTCTAAATGTTCTTTTTTGTAAATAGGAAGTTCTCCCCTCATCTAAAAGCGCGTTTTTATAAGTGCTTCCCGCCACTTCTCCTAGAGCGGCATGCTTCAGTAGGGCTAGTAAAACAATCCTCAATATTTCTGCCGTGCATGCCTTCGAGTTGATTCGCCTCATGCACTGTCTTTATATTTACGCATATTATCAATCTTTAAAATAAATGACTGTCTGCGTCTTCTACGAAATCAATCGTAGAATACCACCCTGATTGTTAGCGCAGTCAATGAAGGTGTAATAACACGATCGAGCATCTTTCTGACGTGACATTTCATACATAGCGCACAGAGATATCCAAGCGTCCAATCGGGACTATCAGAATGGTACTTGGTCAAACTGTTCGATTGCGGCCGTTTGAACTTATTGCGCTTAGAGAATTGTGGTGAAATTTTGGGGTGTCAAACGATTCCCCGAAGCAAATGTGAGCCTGCATGGGAGGCCCTGCGGCGTGCTTCATATAATACTAGAGAAGGAACGAACGCTGCTGACTCGCAGGTTGCGGAATAGAATCCCTACTTCGGCAGCTGCATTTTCGAGAGAGGCTAAAGTGCTTGAGCCCCGTGTGATCAGATTTGGGGGCACGTTACAAAATCCCAGGTGGTCGAAATTTCCGGAGCCATTCACTGCGGCGTCTTTCATACTCATATGATAATCTTGAAACGTTAAACCACACATATCTGAGTTGTGTAAAGGAATATTACTAACAGCATTCATTACCTATATTTTTCAGAGCGTCGCTATTTGGTGAGTGCGTATAGCAGCCTGAGTGCGTAGAGCAGCATTACTGTTACCCTAATGGATGAACATAAAAAATGAAATCATGAAGATGTACCCCTGATATAATGGGGCTTAACCCAGGGTTTCTCTGTGGCAGTCGAGTATTCTACTAAAGAGCTACACTGGTGCTTAAAAAATCTTTGTATAAAGAGCCTATGCAGGCGTCAGGTCAGGCAAGAAATTGCGTTCCCCTATACAACATAGCGTAGTATAAGAGTAAAATAAGAACCAGTCATTACAACATAATAAATACGCATCGAGTGTGGTTTAGTCTCATGCTGCCACCTTTTCCCCACATCCATGTCAGTACATCACAGCATTACCAGCATCGCCGAAGCCATGCCCTGCACGTGTGAGTCGATAAGTATTAAGGAAAATTGCCACTTTCTTCGACCACCGTTCTGCGACTACGGCAGGAAAGTAGGCCATACCGTATACTGTCACTGCCATCACCACAAGATTGCACTTCAATTTTGCGTTCACAGTGAGGTGGGCGACAGATTGACATCGCAGACTTCACGCAGAAAAAAAGTGAAGAGCGAGGAAACTTTCCGGCCCACCACCGCTTCTTGCCCAGATGCGGATGTTCGTCGACATCTGGCCAGAGGAGTAGCCCGTGACCAGCTTTGTATTTGATTGAATCCTGCGATCGTTTTAACCTTCCACCAAACGAAATATTCGGAGCCTTATTTTATGACACATGAACGGCAGAGAAATGGTACGCGTACAATGTTGGCATGTTGGGAGGTAGCCATCCCACCAGCTGTAGGTAAAACTTTTGTTTTCGCATATGGTTCAACTCATGCAGGCCATGATGTGTGGAAACTAGAGTTGAAGAAAATCACAGACAAATGGGAACAGCACCCCGCCATAAAATTGCGCTGACTGTTCAAACTTTGGTGCCTTATATATTTGTGGTAGTGATAATATTCGGCTGATATAATACAGACATGTTCCAGAGTCTCTTTGTAAGATCAGGGGACCGTTGTTGTTAGGAGGAAGCTTGTGTTTAGTCAAAATGTAAACATATTGTCACGGAGCCGTTACGTGAACGAAGGGAGTAGACTCCACGTCGAGAGGAAACTGTTTATTCGGGCCGAACTTCTGGCCACGCAAGAGAATTGTAAGACACTGGCACTAATAGCGTTGAACAGAGCGTCAGCCGTCGATATATTGACAAGCGGCGAAGCGTGTCAACATTTACGCACTTGCAATCGAACATTCTAGCGTTATCGCTAGCGGCGACGTAGGCTCCAGAATAATCTGAAATGTTCAAGAAGTGGGCGTGGCCATAACAAAACGATCTACTACAAACTTGAAGCTGCTCTAACAGCGTAGGCGTGGTTTGTGCTGAACACGGTGTAATGGAGCGATAACAAAACTTGAGGAAACGAACGTGAAAAAGGCATCGTCCCGATGATTTAACAGAAGATAAAGGTACAAAAATTATAGAGAGAAATAACGAACATTAAATTACGATAAAGCGATAACAAGAACAACAACAACAACAAAATACACTGTTTCAGTTCGTTAACGAGCATAAATTTGCTTGAGGTGCGTGACATGAACGACTTCAGGTCGCGATCGGCATCATTGAGAGTTCGTGATGCCATCAGAGACAACCTCGTAATCAAGTGGGCCGAGACGTCGAATTACCCTCTATGGTCCAAAATACTGTCGCAGAAGTTTTACACATACTCAACGTCGGCGTATCGGCGTCCATACACAAACACGCTCACCGGGCTGGTATTCCGCGAAACGTCGTCGAAGATTGTAGCTGCGCCGAATCGTCGTCTGTTGGTTCTTGATACGGAAGCAGGCGAGTTGTCGGGCTTCTTAGGCGCGCTGAAGGTACTCGCTCGCATCGAGGTTTTCTTCGTCGGTGACGTTGGGTAACATGGCGTCGGGCGTTGTTGCCAGGATGCTTCCGTACACCAGCTTGTTCGGTGCCATGTGCGTCATTTCTTGTATGGCAGTGTTCTATGCGAACGTCGTGTACGCAAGCATGGCAGCCTACGTTTTGTGTTCGAAGTCGACGTACATAGCAAGCATGTCGGCGATGGTCTTGTTTAGGCGCTTGGTGAGGCGATTTGCATGTGGGTGGTACGCTGTCGCACAGCGGTGGCTCGTCGAGCTGTGTGCCAAAATCGCTTGGGTTAGCTCAGCAGTAAATACCGTACTTCTGTCGTTGATAAGGACTTGAAAAAGCACCGTGATGCAGGACGACGTTTTCGACTGAAGAACTTGGCTACCTCAGATGCGCTACCTCTGGGCAGGGCTTTTTTTCGGTGCAGTTGGTAAGGTAGTTGGTAGCTAGGACAATCCATTTGTTCCCAGTATTCAACGTTGGAAACGGCCCCAGTAGGTCCATCCTGATTTGTTGAAATTGTCGGCGAGGTGGTTCAACCAGCTTAAAAAAGCCTGCTGGCCTTTTCGGCGGTGTCTTGTGTCGCTGACAGTCTCGGCATGTCCTCACGTAACAAGTGATGTCGGTGGTAACTCGTGGCCAGTAGTATCTCTCTTGTATCCTCGTTAGCGTGCAGAAAACTCCAAGGTGTACTGCCGTCGGGTCGTCATGTTGGGCCTCAAGTATTTCTGGTCTCACTGCTGGTAACTGTTCCTTGTGGTTCCTTCAGCAGGCACCTCGTGGTGCCTGCTGAAGAAACCACGAGGAAGTGGTCGGCTCGAAGGGGCGAGAAGTTCTGCTTTAAGAGAACTCTGTTTCGCAAGAAGAACGACTCCATTTCTCTCTTGAAAACATTCGGAACAGACGTTCTGTTACCCTCGAGGTATTCCACAAGATTTCTGAGTTCCGGGTCAGATCTCTGTTGCTCTGCGAAGTCGTCGGCAGTTATTGTTCTTAAGAAGCTGTCCTGATTCAGGCCGTCGTGCGGCAGTGGTTCAACAGGGGCACGAGACAAACAGTCGACGTCTGAGTGTTTTCTTCCTGACTTGTAAACGACGGTCTCGTCGTATTCTTGCAGTCTGAGGCTCCACCGAGCAAGGTGATCTGAAGGATCTTTCAAGTTATGTAGCCAACACAAGACGTCGTGGCCGCTGACAACTTCGAAAGGCCTGCTTCAGAGGTAGAGGGAAACTTTGACGTTGCCAAGATGATAGCAAAGCACTCGATTTCTGGTGTGAAATAGTTGGCTTCGGCCTTGGATAGCGGCTGGCTAACCTAACTGATTGCCCTTTGCACGCTGTCAGTCATCTGCAGAATGACGACGCCGAGTCTTAAGCTGCTTGCGTCGGTGTGTAGTTCTGTTTCAGCATGTTGAACGAAATTCACAAGTATCGGTGGTGTATGGAACCGTCGTTTAGGTTCTTGAAATGCTTCGTCTTGTGCCCCTTCCCATCGGAGTTTCTCGTTGCTTTTCGTGTGTTGAGTTAGCGGCTCGGCGATCTGTGAAAAACTTTTGACGAAACGCCTGTAATAGGCGCAACATCTGAGAAATTAGGTGTACAGCCTTCTTGTCAGTTGGCTGCAGGAAATGAGCGATGGCGGCTCTTTCCGCGGGTCCGGAGAGACTGCAGAGTTGTTAATCACGTGCCCCAGAAACAATTGCTCATTGTACGCGAAGCGACAATTCTCTGGCTTCAGGGTTAGGCCAGAGATGTCGATAGCTTGAAGTACCAGTTCAAGGCGCCGGAGATGCTCGTCAAAGCTCGAGGAATACACGAAGACGTCACCTGAGTACACGTGGCAAGCCTACTGTTTCAATACAGCCAGCACGGTGTCCATAACGCGCTGGAACATCACAGGCGCTGAGCAAAGACCGAATGGTATGACCATATACTCGAAAGGCTGTCTGGTGTGATAAAGGCCGTCATTATTTATCTCTCTTGTCCATCTCCATTTACCAATAGCCCATTTTGATGTCCATCAAAGAAATTATTTCGCACTGAGGAGTCGATCCAGGGCGACGTCTATACGTGGAAGAACATACATGTCGCTTTTTCCGATTTTGTTCAGGCGGTGGTAATCGACCCAAAAACGTAGGGTCCCACCCTTCTTCACTAATAGCACGGGTGACGCCCACGGACTCTTAAAAGCTGAATGGTGTTGATTGATTGATTGATTATTGATTGCTATGTGGGGTTTAACGTCCCAAAACCACCATATGATTATGAGAGACGCCGTAGTAAAGGGCTCCGATAAGTTTCGACCACCTGGGGTTTTTTCACGTGCACCCGAATCTGAGCACCCGGGCCTACAGCATTTCCGCCTCCATCTGAAATGCAGTCGCCGTAGCCGGGATTTCAACCCGCGACCTGCTGGTCAGCAGCCGAGTACCTTAGCCACTAGACCACTACGGCGGGGTAAGCTGAATGATGTTGTCGCGTCGCATTTCGTCGACTTGGTTCTTCACCGTTTAGAGTTTGCGCGCCGGGACTCGGTACGGGCTTTGTCAAAATAGTCGGGCACTTTCTTCTGTTATGATGCGATGTTTTGCGACTGCGGTTTGTTAAATTCTCGATGATGACGAGAAGCAGTCATTGAATCGCAAGAGCAGGGACTTGAGGTGGCCTTGCTTGCACTTTCGAACACTCGTGTTGAAGTGAAATTTTGATTCGGGGCCTCAATTTGTCGAAGCAGCATCGGCAGCATCGAAGAGGGCGAATGAACTGCTGGCCTCCGCGAATTCGTCGCTGTAGGTGACCATCGCACCACGATTGAGGTGCCTGTATTCTTGACTGAACTTTAAACACCACTTTTGCTTTGCTGTCACGCAGCTCAGCTAGGCCTCTTGCGACGAAAATCTGACAGTTTTGAAGAAGGTGCTTATAACCCTCGGCGACACCTTCGATGTTTTAGGCTTTTTCAGTGCCAATAGAAATTAGAAAGGTGGCACAGTGACCTGCTCTTCTAGCACATTCAATGCGTGGTTCTTGGCGTTCTAAGGGTCTGAAGCGTGTTTTATGATGTTATTGTGTTTGAATCAGACCGCACGTCGATGACTGCGCCATGGTGACCCAGAAAGCTCATCCCAAGTATCATATCCCTGG
The DNA here is from genome assembly GCF_013339725.1 of Rhipicephalus microplus. NCBI lineage: Eukaryota > Metazoa > Arthropoda > Arachnida > Ixodida > Ixodidae > Rhipicephalus > Rhipicephalus microplus. Next base: position 79,801,501 of record NC_051174.1, read on the forward strand.
AGCAATCTTGCAAAGGTACAAAGCTCGCGGGATAAGTTCGGTAAATAGGGTGACTCTTGCTGTGCAGACTCCAGTCAGCGTTATTAGGTTACCTCCATTGATCCGAATTTCGGGCCTTGCCATGCTGTCCTCACTTTTTTCAACTTCGTCCTGAAAGGCCCAATGGCGACGAAACAGTCGACTCCAGTATCGACGAGAGCAGTGACGGCGAGGCCATCGAATATTACGTCGAGGTTGCTGGTTCGTCGTCGTGCGTTGCGGTTGGTTCATGGTGTCGAATCATGGCTACGCCTACTTGTTCCGATGCTTCCACGCTGCTGCGTCGTGACGTCTTCATGGTGCGGAGGTTCGACGTCAAGAACCTTTCCGTATTGCGGCGGGTGCTTTTGAATTCGTTGCGGCGTCGTCGTCGGAGGCGGAGGATCTTCGGAAGTTCTTCGTACAGCAACCGCACCTCCATCGGTTGCTGCCCTTAGTTTTCTGGGTAAGGGCTCGAAGATCAGGCCCGAGCAGTGCCAGTATAGTGCCCACGGGGCTGTGAGGTGTAGCGGGACGGTGACGGTGAACGATAAGGTCATCGGGGGGTCGACTGCGCTCCCATGAGGTAGTCGACGATGTCAAGTGGTCGTTCGCATGTTGTGCACGCGGCGCGTGTATGTCGAAGCGCCGTAGGCTGATATTTCCGTGCTGGCAACTGTGGTAGGTGTGTTCGGCCTATCCGCAGTGGTGGCTGTTAAGTTCACGCCAAATATCGCTTTTTCTCGGGCGCTCTGTCCCACGGGCGAACGATGGGACGTTTGGGGTGGTGGTGGCGGCGGTAGCATCTGGCAACGGAAGATAATGCATCTGGTGACGGATGGCGTCCTGGCGTGGGTGTGGAGGAGGGGCTTGACGATAGGCTGCCACAGCATAGCTCACGTTTTGCAGGTGTGGTTCTGGAGGCTGAGGAAGGCCTAGGGACTGCTGGATCTCCTGGCGTATGACATCCTCGATGGATTGCACGCGACACTCCGCCGAAGGAAGCAATTTTCGCAGCTCTTTTCGCACAATCACTCGGATCGTCTCACGTAAGTCGGTGGTTCCTAGCGCTTGTATGTCGGAATGGCTTGTAGACGCGAAGCTACGGTTGTATTACCGTGTCCGCATCTCCACTGTCTTCTCTATCGTAGATGCTTCTGAATAAAATTCGACGACCGTGTTTGGGGGGTTTCTGATCAGCCCAGCGAAAAGTTTTTGCTTTGCCCCTCGCATGAATAGACGGACCTTCTTCTTCTCGAATGTGTTGGGCCAAGCGTGGCGGAAGAGTTGGTTTTTTTCTTCCGTGGAAATGGCGACATTTTGATTGGGAAGATGCAAGCGGGTATCCAGCAACACAGCGGCCTTCTGTTTGCAAGCGACAGTCATGATTGTTTGCAGAAATACGCCACAGAAAAAATCCAACAATTGAATCGCATATTCCCTATTCTCGAGCCTTGTCCTTGCCCTGTCTTTCAAATAAAGGTAGACGCGGTGGAGCTTCTCTTCCGTGTCCCAGTGCTTAAGAACGGTGACTCGGTCGTAGGACGCTAGCCAGGTTTCCGGTATTCAAACGATTACCCGTGAAAAATTGGTGATTCCCTTTGGTGCTGCATTATAGTCGTGGGCTGTGGCGCAGCAGTTGTGATTGTTGCTGCGGTTGAGGTCATGGTCTTGGTTTTATGAGCCATGTCTTGTAGAGGCCCATACTTTGAAGGTAAGCCCTGTTGCCCTCGGATCGTTCAGTGCTCGTGGCAGGTGTTCGTGTCTTTTTGGTGACGTCAGTTGGGTTCACAGCTTGATGGGGGGTCCGGTACATGAACGAAACAGCCCCTTCACCAGACGTCACGGGGTCGTTACGTGAAAGAAAGGAGCAGACTCTACGTTGAAGAAGAAACTGTTTATTCGGGCTGAACTTGTGGCCATGCAAAAAGAAACTAAGACACTGGCCCTGATAGCGGCGAACAGAGCGTCAGCCTTCGATAAACTGACAAGAGGTGAAGCGTGGTGGCATTTATGCGCTTGCTATCGAAGTTGTAGCGTTTTTGCTTGCGTCGACGTAGGTTCCAGAATAATCTGAAAGGTTCACGAAGCGGGCGTAGCCTTAATGAAATGATCTACTACAGACTTTAAGCTTCTGCAACACCGTAAGCGTGGTTTGCGCTGAACACGATGTAATAGGGCAATAACAAAACTTGAACAAAGAACCTGGCAATATGACCTTTAAGAAAAGTCCAAGCCTCCAGTTTGTAAGTTCATGTAATTGTAGTACTGTTCCCGCATAAATGGCCAACGCGTGTGCCACAATGTGCATCAGCAGTTTGGGTGCCGGGTTATTTAGCAGCACTGCAGTTGCCCAAAACATTGCGGCTCACTGAAATTAGAGTTCGCCAATAAAATATAGTGGAGCGTGTGAGGCTTGTTGGAGAGCAACACAGCATATCAGCAACCTGGGAATAAAGCATGCACAATATAAGAAAAAGGCACCCGTGAATATTTACGAACCTCTCAAACGTGAGTAACAATTGAACAAGGTTGTGAAGAAAGTGTAGAATTCTCTTCATCCCAGACTCCTGAGGTCGGTGCATTTTGGTTGAATTCAGTAGTTGAAGACGCCCAAGTGTTGAACACAAAATTGTCATCTCGGAGCTTTAGAAACTAGCAGTGTTTATGCGTAATTTTTCTGAGACGGCTATTTATGCTCTCCATGCAGAAAACTTCAAATGATAACGTAGTCAAGATATACGAAACTGTATGGGAGTTGTAGCATAGCTTTACTCACCAGCGTATGATATAACTTTACCGAATAATTCACTTTTGTATGTTCGGGTCGCCATCTGTGTCCTTATATTGAATTAGGCTGTGTGTTTGATATTGTTTCCCGAAACAAGGTTCCAGCAAAACCAATAAGGGTAACTTGGGCATGAATTGAGAAAAAATTTTTGGCGTGTTGAAGCAAGAAGTTCATTTCATACAAAAACTAGTTCCGCAAAAGTCACAGGTACACTGGGAATATCAAAGGGTAGGAGCGATTGCTTGTGAAGTAATAGCCGGGATAATAAGTATTAGGATCTTGTACAGAACTCTGAGCATCTATGATGCGTTTATTTTATCGTTTGAGTGGTCTGCGCAGTTTCACGACGCTACACACTGAAAATAAAAACAGCATTGCGCAGTGATTCGCGCCTGCGTGAGCGGCTTGAAATACATTACCAACAAGCATGGATGCTGACATGTGTGCTAATTATCTTGAAGTTTCACGGAGTGTGGTAGCTTTAGGTAAAACACAACTTACTTTATTACTTTAAGATAGAATGTTGGTGAAGACAATGTCTCCTATGAGCAATACATGAACCGTGTATGTACGCTTACAATAAAAACCTTCTTTGGAAGTCCTTGGGGTAGAAGCAGGTTTCAATTTTATCAATATGACTTTGCACAAATCAGTGATTACAGCTTTATATAGCTTTTTCTGTACTTGACTGGAACGTCTCAACTATTCGGCGACTACAGCTTCATATAGTTTTTCTGCTTGACTATATCGTCACACTTTTAAGCCTGTGCTTTTTAGTGCACTAAGTATATTGTGCTTGAACGTGAGCGTTCCTTGTTAGCAGATTATATTTTCGTCAAAAAATTGGGTGTTGAAACGCACCAGGGTATTGCACGCACTAAGGCCAGACTTAGGGAGTAATTTTAGTGACCCCGCGAGGACATTCAGGTGGAAGAAGCAGTCCACAATTCCAGCATTTGTAAAGTAGCTGATAAATTGGCAAAGACGTCGCCTGCTACGCGGCTGCCTCTCCAGTTACCAGAGAGACTATTGCAAAAACTTACAATTTATATCGTTAGTACCCTGGAGAGGGTGCCTTCAGATTACAGATTTTTCCTGACACTAGTGGACTACGTCTCAAAATGGTGAAGTACAGTTTGAAAGGGAAGTTTCTACAAGAACCATGACCAAATTCCTGCTCAATGAATTTGCACTTGAAGAATATCCTGAAGGACTGTTCACATAAACGAGCAATCCATCTGTGGCATTCATATGTTAATTACCCATAGTGGAATGAACAGATTGAGCGTTTCCACCGCACGTTCAAGATTACCTCCGATTGGCCCGTCTTTAACAACGTCCGCTGCGAACGATTATATCGCCACATACAGGTGTACGCCACATGCCGCAACAGAAGTGGCCCCTGCGGTATTGTTACATGAAAGGCTGCCAAGAACGAAGCTTGACATATTGGGCTTATCGCCAGAGTCCTTTCCGAAGGCACCCCACCAGGAACTGCCAGGCTCCGGCAACGTGTCATGCAAAGGCAAGAATACATCAAAGCTTGCAATGGAAGGAGGCGAGTGGCAAAACTGTCAACAGTGGTAGTGGGAGACACGGTGCGGGTGAAGAAACTATCAATACATTCAAGGGTGACATCTCCTTCGCCAGCACAAAGAAAGTCTTCAAGCAGTGCGGTCCCGCATCCTTCGCTCTCGACGATGGCAAAACATGGAATGCTGCAAAGCTGTGCGAGGTGCCTGCTCAGCGCCCTGGTGGCAATGGCCGTTGTCAACATTCGGCCGGGCGTGAATCGTCGATCCATCACAATCCCCTGGATTGGACCTTTCTCGCTTCAACATAGAAGACTGTGTCTGCTAAGGCAAGTTTTCCCGCCACGCGATGTGAGTTTAGTGCAGGCTACGATCCCGGGTCACAGTTTCATAAACTGTCTCACACCCGCCCGCAAGCCCTGCGGAACTGTGGTGTCATTCCACCTGGTCGTCGCATTCAGCCACACCGCGAGAGACGACGGCCGGACCGATATGGTTATTAAGTGTGAAAGCACAAATATTTCGAAGTTGGTCTACTTGTATACCTAGTGTATTCAATAATGGTGCATGTGTATAGATATTTTGATGTCTATATTGTGAGTGTATTTGATGTGTTTCTATTGATCTGCATATAGTGATGTGTATGTAGGCGCGATGAACATGTACTAATATATTGTTACGTGAAGGAGACTGACTCAGAGGGGTAGTCACCGATGTCTTTACAGACGGTTAGGCGAGCAGCGCCAGCCACACAGATTAGCTCGTGCCAGTCTATCTGCTTCGTCTTCTTCAGCTCCATGCACTGGCACTCAGCATGACCCCCGGCGGCGGAGGCACCGTCCCGGTGCTTTAAAGGTCGTTATCTGACGCATTATTGTAGGGCTTGATCCGCGAGACGTGTCGGATATCACTGGGCCGCATAGTAGATGATGATGGGCAGATGGGGCTGATCTCGTAGGTGACAGGTGTTACTTGACGCAATATACGATAGGGTCCCGTATAATGAGACAGAAGTTTTTCGGATAGGCCCAGCCGACGATGAGGGGACCAGAGTAAAACGAGGGTACCGGGAGCGAAATGTACGTCTCTATGTTCCGCATCATACCGACGGCATTGGTTGGTTTGCGACGCCATCAGCCGAGCGCGAGCGAGCTGACGGGCATGATCAGCTCGCGCAATCGCGTCGCGGGCATACTCGCTGGTGGACGAGGTGTGAGCTGAGATGACTGTGTCCAGTGGTAAAGTCGGCTCTCTTCCGTACAATAAGTAGAACGGCGAAAAGCCCGCTGTGTCGTGACGGGATGAATTATACGCGAAAGTTGCGTAGGGTAAGGCAAGGTCCCAGTCTCGGTGGTCGGGCGACACGTACATAGCGAGCATATTTGTTAAAGTGCGGTTAAATCGTTCCGTAAGGCCGTTTGTTTGAGGGTGGTAAGCGGTTGTCAGTGTGTGTTGCGTCGAACAAGAACGCAGAATGTCGGCGATGACTTGGGATAAAAATGTACGGCCACGGTCTGTGAGAAGCTGTCTCGGCGCACCGTGAATCAATATAACGTCCCGTAACAAGAAGTCAGCGACGTCGGTTGCACAGCTGGTCGGTAGAGCTCGCGTAATAGCGTAGCGTGTAGCGTAGTCTGTGATAACGGCTATCCATTTGTTTCCCAATGTTGATGTGGGAAAAGGACCAAGCAGGTCTAACCCAACACGGTAAAATGGTTCCGCGGGTATGTCAATTGGTTGAAGATGGCCAGAGGGTAGCAGCGATGGTGTCTTACGACGTTGGCATAGGTCACATGTGGCGACGTATCGGCGTACCGAACGAGCAAGGCCTGGCCAGAAAAAACGGCGCCGGACGCGCTCGTACGTGCGGGATACGCCAAGGTGTCCAGCCGTGGGAGCGTCGTGAAGTTCGGTGAGAACACAGCGGCGCAAATGCTTAGGCACAACAATGAGAAGGTCGGGCCCGTCTAGTCGGAAATTGCGACGGTATAGCACACCCTTTTGAATGACAAAGTAGCGGACGGAAGCATCATTTGTGGAGGATTCTATACGGCTGATGATGTCAAGCAGCTCTGGATCACGCTTCTGTTCTTCCCCAATATTAAGGAAGTCGGACACTGACAAGATAGAGTTCTCCGTGGGCTCGTCAGTGTCCTCAGGATCGTCGACAGGGTACCGGGAGAGGCAATCGGCATCACGGTGTAGGTGGCCAGATTTGTAGACCACCGAATAGGAAAACTCTTGCAGGCGCAAAGCCCAGCGACCAAGGCGGCCTGATGGATCTTTCAGAGAGTTCAGCCAGCACAGTGCGTGGTGGTCGGTAACTACCGAAAATGGGCGTCCGTATAGATAAGGTCGAAATTTCGCCACCGCCCATACAAGAGCCAAGCACTCACGCTCTGTTATCGAATAGTTACGTTCAGGGGCGGAAAGGAGGCGGCTGGCATATGCAATAACGCAATCATGGCCATGTTGTTTCTGAGCCAGCACTGCACCAATGCCATGCCCACTTGCATCTGTACGGATTTCCGTAGGGGCAGCAGGGTTGAAGTGTGCCAGAATCGGAGGGGTAGTGAGAAGAGCGACGAGAGTCGAGAACGCGGAAGCCTCTTCGGAGCCCCATGAAAACGGGACTTCTTTCTTGAGGAGCTGCGTAAGCGGCCTCGCTATGTGCGCAAAATTTTTCACGAAGCGTCGGAAGTAGGAGCATAGTCCGATACAGCTGCGTACATCCTTCGCAGATCGTGGTACAGGAAAGTTTTTGACGGCGCTGATTTTTGCCGGGTCTGGTTGTACACCGTTGGCGTCTACTAAATGGCCAAGCACTGTGATTTGATGGCGTCCAAAGTGACATTTGGACGAGTTGAGCTGCAGGCCAGCGCGACGGAAGATTCCCAGGATGGCTGAGAGGCGCTCTATGTGAGTTTCAAACGTTGGTGAAAAGACGATGACGTCGTCCAAGTAGCACAAACATGTGGACCATTTGAATCCTCTGAGCAGGGAGTCCATCATTCGTTCGAACGTGGCTGGAGCGTTACAAAGGCCGAAGGGCATGACCTTGAACTGATATAGGCCATCGGGGGTGATGAATGCCGTCTTTTCATGGTCCATTTCATCTACCTCTATCTGCCAGTAGCCGGAACGAAGGTCTATGGAGGAAAAATAGAAGGACCCATAGAGGCAATCAAGCGCATCATCTATTCGTGGCAGAGGGTAGACGTCTTTTTTGGTAATTTTGTTTAGGTGTCGATAATCCACACAGAAACGCCATGCACCGTCTTTCTTGCGGACTAGCACTACAGGAGAAGCCCAAGGACTGCAAGATGGCTCAATGATGTCCTTGGCGAGCATTTTGTCGACCTCACTTTGGATGATGTGACGCTCGGCCGCCGACACCCGATATGGGCGCCTATGAATAGGATGCTCATTACCAGTGTTTATGCGGTGGCTCATACCGGTAGCTTTCCCCAACGGACGGCCGCTGATGTCAAATACGTCGATGTAGGACAGCAGAACCCGGTGGAGCTCATCAGTCTGCTGCGGTGTTAAGTTGGAAGCGATCATCGAAGTAATAGCGCTGTCGGAGCAAGTGGCAGACTGATGTTGAGCGTGGGGTTCAGAAGGGGCGGCCATCGCGAAAACATCTACCGCATTGTCTTCTAAGGTGCAGAGCAACGCTAAAGAGATCCCTTGCGGCAAAACTTGGGGTGTCAAGCTAAAGTTGACAACTGGGAGGCACGTAGAATTTCTTGCGATGGACAGAATGGTGTGCGGTAATGTAATGCCACGGCTTATGAGGACATCGGTGATAGGCGTCAGAACATAGTCCCCGTCGGGAACTGGTGGTATTGAGACGAGCTCTATGTAAGTCAGTGTCTGTGGAGGGAGGCGCGCGTGTCCCGTTGTGCAGAGGCGACTCGGGCGTTGTGTAAGAGGTTCTGTTGCGGGCAAGTGTAGACGGAGCGTACTGGTCGAACAGTCTATGAGGGCAGAATGCGCGGATAGGAAGTCGAGGCCTAAGATTACGTCGTGGGGGCATTTATCAAGGACGGTGAAGAGAACAACTGTGTGTCGATCCGCAATGCTCACACGAGCGGAGCACATTCCAACGATAGATGCTATGCCACCATCCGCAACACGGACGAACTGGGTGGTCGCAGGTGTGAGAACCTTCTTGAGCTTGCGGCGAAAATCACTCGTCATCACGGAAAGTTGGGCGCCGGTGTCGACAAGAGCAGTGACATGTAGGCCGTCTACTTGTACGTCTATGAGGTTCCGTTTTGTCGGTATCGTCAAAAGAGGATTTTCGGTCAGTCCGAGCGATGCAGCGCCACCTCCGGGGGCTGCAACGCTTAGTTTTCCGTCGGAGAACCTCGTGGGAAGGCGGGGGAAGATGGTCGGCGGGGCTGTGGAGAACGAGACTGGCGACGTTGGGGGGATGGAGAGCGGGAGTAGCGGCGTTCAGAAGCGGGTTCCTGGGCAAAATGGTCGCGGTTGGTCTCATGGCGATAGGCAGGACGTGCATATAAGGGACGAGAGGACGGTTGTGCAGGAGGACCCCAGCGACTTCTGCAATGGCGAGAAATGTGCCCGATTCTGTGACACGAGAAGCATATCGGCTTGTCATCGTGTGTTCGCCATGCGGACGGATTACGGAACGTTGAGGGAGAGCCGGTCGGGAAGGGACGTGCAGGCGTGTATCGGGGCTGGTAGTCGGTGCGGGTAGGCGGTGAGATAGAGTGAATTCCCAAGCTGGCGATTTCCTGCCGGACGACTGCTTGAATGAGAGGCAACGTAATTGGCGGAGAGGGGTCAGGGGACGTTGTTCCCACCTTAGCTGGAGCAGCCGCTTCAAGCTCCCGCCTGACGATTCGCGTCAAGTTGTCACAGTTGTCTGGTGGATGATATGTGTCGAGACATGAGGACGTCGCAGTGGTGTTCGGGAGGCGCTGGAACTGATGGGAGATGCGTCTGCTTTTAGCTTGTTGGAACCGGCGGCATTCTTGAATGATGGCATCAACAGACGACACATTGTTGAATACCAACAAGTTGAACGCATCGTCGGCGATACCCTTTAGGATATGGGCAACTTTTTCAGGTTCAGACATATTTTCGTCAGCTTGGCGGCATAGTGAAAGAACAGCCTGAATATAACCGATGTAGGGCTCCGTGGAAGATTGTGCGCGAGTCGACAACTCATTTTTCGCAGCTTCACGACGACCAGAGATGTTGCCAAAAAGCTCACGGATCTTTGCCTTGAAGCTGTCCCAGCTTGTTATGTCATGCTCGTGGTTATCAAACCAAACACGAGGTGTTCCGTCGAGATAAAAGATGACGTTTGCCAGCATAAGAGTGGGATCCCACCTGTAAGTGGCGCTGACGCGTTCGTAGAGGCGTAGCCACTGGTCGACGTCGGAACCCTCGCTGCCCGAGAACACGCCGGGGTCTTTGAGCGCGGGAAGCGTCACGAATGTTGTTGCGGGCGCTGGGTTGACAGGTCGGGCAGAAGGGGGAGCGACCGGAGAGGATGTAGCCGAGTCTTGGGTGGTCATGTTGTAAGCCGCGAGTGAGCGTCCGCTTCGGAGTTCCGTGGCGAGGACGGGGATCGCACAACTCCACCAAATATGTTACGTGAAGGAGACTGACTCAGAAGGGTAGTCACCGATGTCTTTACAGACGGTTAGGCGAGCAGCGCCAGCCACACAGATTAGCTCGTGCCAGTCTATCTGCTTCGTCTTCTTCAGCTCCATGCACTGGCACGTAGCAATATAATAACGTACTAACACCTTCACTAAACGTAAAACGAATGAAGGAAATAAAATGCTGTATCGAGCAGGTTCGGTTACAGTCCGTAGGTTGGCAACACTGTATCATTTTGCGTGTATATATGAACGTCTAATAAAACGGCAGTTTGTATGCAGCCGCTATCCGGGGTGTGTTGGTCACGTTACTCTTTTACTACAGTTATATTTGGTGAAAGTGAATCAGGAGCATTCATACCTTCAAGTTGTTTCAGGCGAGAGTCTACAAGGTTTTTACTGATGTATTTCTGTCGTTGATATACACAGAACACAGAACAGATGTTGAGAAAGAAACAAAACTACACAACAAAACGCTACTAGCAAGATGAATTTCGAGGAATTCCAAGGCATAGTAATTCTCGTGATCATATGACGATAGAAAAAAAATTGCCGTTGTTATATCATATGCGCACGATATATCACAAAACTTGAGGAAGGTGGACCTGTGCGATAAGAGTAGGCTTTTTATTTTAACCACTCAAGAAAATCTGTGCTACACAGCACAACGCCTAATATCTCACTACAGAAGGCACACACGTTAAAACGCCTTTCTTAAGCCCGCGTAGTTGTTGGATAGCAGGCTCGAAAAGATTTGACACGCACAGTTGCCCATGGTTCAAAGCTTGCTACGCGTTATAGAGAATGCAGCTATTTCCGCGAAGGCTTCACTGACACAAGCCATTTAAACTCTGTACGCACTAGGAACAGGACATCGCTATCCCGTTCAACTCTTAAAGGTAAAGCTTAATGGTCTCCTGCTTTTTTTACTGGCGGTCATGTCTACATTCGGCGAACTACTCGTTGCCTGAATGCAAGATTGTCCGAGCACAAGCGGTTACTGGACGACAACGCATATAATCGCACGTTGCCTGACACTAAGCTCAGCGGAGATCACCCTATTTTTTGCGGCACCAAGTGTATTTGGGGCACAAAAGTCAAACTGCTACACTCTTGCTCAAATCCTGGCTAGAATACACCCTGCAGGAAGAAAATTTGGTCACATTTTCGTCACTTCTCAGTTCGCGCCGCGGCTTCATAGAGAGAAAGTTGCCCTATTTTAACTGATCCTCAATGTAGTGGTGACAAAGGTTAATTGGGATGTTAACTTAAATTTTGCCTGGCTAGGTACGGCCTGCCGTAACGCGTGACAGCCCATAGGCGGCCCGTCTCTAGGCGGCTATAACAAGGTTGCGGAATAAAAAAAAACTTACAGCATCTTCCCACAGGAGGAACTTGAGTAAATGCGCTGCAGAGTACTGAAGTTATCTTTTGAATGTTGCGCATTTGGGTATGGTTCGAAAATGCCTAATTGTTATTTCGTCTTCATAATTTTTATTTATTCAATGAAAAAGAAGCGTGTGCCTTCTTTCCAATAAAGTTGGTTGTGGCAAGGCACTGTATTGAGCTGCTTCTCATGCCCTCGGTTTTTACACCGCCCGATTGAATGATGTATTACCGATTACAACCTGCCCAAATGTCAGTTCTCCTAAATGAACGACGCAATATTACGATTCGGCGTCTATCACTACCGTATCAGAAATATCGCGAAAACGTGTATCCGCTTTCCTACGGCGAGACTAAACCTTGAATTGGCTATGCAACACTAAATAATTCTTGTCAATAAATTTTAAGACAGGCCTCTGGCAAAAGTAAAGTAGATAAGACAGATCGAGAGCAAACCACTTTGGCCACGCGAGATTGACATGTCACGTCGCTCAGTCTTTGTACAGTCCTTGCGATGTTCGAATGCGTTAATCAACACACCTCAGATGAGCCTAAACTAACATTCTTGCCTGGTCTACTCGAGTCGTATTTGTTTCTGCAGCGAAATCCGACGATACGTCAAGCGTCTTGAAACGACACTGTAGCCATGAACCTTTCGGTCTCACCCTGAAATCATGAGCAGTGTCACTTAGCGTACAAAAAGCTGCTCTTTTTTGGATATGTTCTCGGTCATCCTGAAATTTGGCCAGATGCACAGATCTCACCCATCGAGAATTTCGCTATTCCCACCGACAAGAAAGGACTGCGCCACTTTGTTCTATCGGCTCAAGTTAACGACACTGAGGAAACAACTTTGCCCGCATAATTGTACCACTTAAACTCCTGACAGAATCCGATGTCAACTTTTCAAATTCAGATATTTATTACAAAAAAGAGGAACGTCACCAAGGCTAAAGCCATGAGAACGGCTTGACCAAGGCCTCGTGACATGTACAGCCACCTTGACGTGCGACCATCCAAAGCAGAGTCTGTAAACATCTGTTCTGGGTGTCCTGTTGTTCTAAAACAGCCAGACAGGTGCGCATGACTGTTTATCGCAGGTATACAAGCATTCTTGTTCATTTTGCCGCTGGGCTTCGTTAAATGGTGATTATAGACCCGTTTGTCGACAATCAAGTGTTCATTTGAGATAAAGAAAGGGGGGAACGACTGTAACCCGCATGACAGTAGAGCGGGAAATGTTAGATATACCTAATACTTCATCTATGAAATCCCACCGAGCTACAAAAACAGCTTTGTCACCGCGAGGTTTGCCCCTCTTCAACGAAGCTCGAACCAGAATTGACCCTATGAAGCAGTGTAGAAGGCAGGTAATATACAAGGCTCGTATAATTTTGTGTTGTATTCAACTACAAATTAGGACCGCATTAATTTGCAGAAAAAATTGGACCAGCGGTTGGCGTACAGATAGAATCACCTTTGTCTGGAGCGTCCAGCTGGATGCTTCAGCTGTCGTGTTTTGCAGAATTTTCCCAATAAAAATGCCCAACTGATACCTAGCATAGTAACACTCCATACCAGGTCTTTTTGCTTTATTTCAAGCACGAACAAAAGCTTGTTGCTAATGTCCGATAATAGCTGTCGACAAAATAGCGACCACAGCTGCGCGCTCCAACGTTCAAGAAAAGAGTGTTTCAATCTGTACAAGGCGCTACTACGCAACTTCTTTTTTGAAATGTGTGGCGACACTTCAATGGAAGGTTCTAGGTATTTATAGCGTAAAGTAATGAAAACTAATCCCCGGTTCTTGGGAAGGAATGTGAAGAAAATATGAAAAAACAACTCACTAATGCCACCTGTCAGCGTCTCTGGATAGAGCATCCTCGATGACCATGTAGGCTGACCAAAAGGCAATATCCGTGCAGGGGAAAGGCGAGTACACGACGCCGTTTTGGATCCGTGCCTTCATAGGTCGTGTAAGCCTGCACGAATTCTGCAATGCTAACCCCCGTATTATAGAACGTCCCTATACTCAGCGCTTCATTTTGACTAAAGTCTATGGGAGCGCTGTCTCGTGCCAGAGCAAGCCTCCTCATTATCAGTGACAATATACAGCGACTCTTGAGAAACCAAGCGTCATTTTCAGCCAAACAACGGCGCCGTGCGTAATGCTGTCAAGAGAAGGACGGGATTCGAGTGGAGGAGTGTTCTTGAAGACAAGAATGAGGGGTCGACAGACACTGCAGGCGGAAAATTAGAGTGCAGTGGCAAAGAAAAATACAAACAGTAGTTTTGTGGGTTTCGCGAACTAAGCTATAGCCTCATCTTCCATGTCTCACCTGTGCGAGCAACAATAACAACAGAACTCCCCAACAAGGCTGAATCGCTCATCGCGTTTGCGACATTGATTGCTCTCCCTCATTCGGCCTTATTACAGGCGTTCCGCAATGCGCTTTCGTGAAACAGAAATGGTATGCCTTTCAACATTCGGTCAGCGTAAGACGAAACAGCAGTTTTAACGATCATCCATCTGAATTTTTTTCGATATTTTAAATTCATTTCCATCAGAGATAAACTCTTAAAATGTTGAATGAATTTGCCATCAAACCTACACCTAGCTGAGGTGACTCATTGTTTCATTCGAGCTGGGGCGTGAACATGGACGTTTCGTTTAGAAGAAATACTAATCACGAGATTGAACTGCAAATTAATTTTTGTACTGGAGAAGCAGCTCATATACACGGACTTATAGACAACTACGTCTAAAGATGTGATGGGAGTGGTTGCGTGACGTCGATGCTTGGTCTTGTAAAAGATGCAGAATACCTAATTGCAGTAAATTACCCCATATGTCTGTACGTACTTATTTAACAAGCTTATTTTCGCATCTCTGTCGTTTCAAACACTTGCAAGTTCCGCTTATATGAATTTATGTTGAAACAATTACTGCTGGCAGAGGCAACATATGGTGAAAATAAGTAGACTATGGAGATTTCGGAACTATTAGTACTAAAGAAATTTCGACGACGAGCTACCCGCCAGGGTAGTTTAAGGCGTTATGGCACGCATCTGCCGAACCAAATGTGGCGGGATCTAATCCTGGCCACAGCGGCTGCATTTTGCGATGGAGGCGAAAATTTTTTACACCCGTGTACTTATCTTTAAGAGCACGGAAAAGAACCCGAAGTGGTCGAAATTTCCGGAGCATTTTACTACGGCATTCCACGCAACTATTTCTTTATTTTGGAACGTTAAACATGGAATAGAATGTTATTATATTATTATTATTATTATTATTATTATTATTATAAATATTATTATTATTATTATAATTATTACTATTGTATCAATAATAATATTATTATGTCTGGTGGTTAATAGTGCTAACCCGAAGCCCTGTACTACCACGATCTTCATAATTATACTGGCGTTTTGGGCGGTGAAACGACAGCAGTTATTTGTGATAAATATTGCAAACTGTTGTACATCGATTCACCAGGGACACAAGTCACATGGTCACTGATGCAATTACTGATGGCTAGAAGGCCAAACCCACGTGCATCGTGTTTTTTCTTGTTAGTTGATCCTAATCATTCCAATTTACATTGCTCAATTAAGCATACATATGCGGTGGTGCTTTGCGTTACAACAACATCAAATGATTGTACGAGGCTGAAAAACTATGTATGGTCCTTCTTGCATATGACATGTCCAATATCTACGTATCAAATTCATCTGCATCTTTTTCCTTGACGCTCGATCTTAATCATTCCATTGCAGAGCGTGTGACCAACTTGCGCAATTAAGCATACATATGCGGTGGTTCTTTGCGTTGCAACAACCTTGAGTGATTGTACCTGACTGAAAAAATCGTGAACGGTCATTCTAGCACAAGACACGTGTGATCTCAATGTATAGAGGTTGTGCGGGCTGCGTTTCTATACTGCATGCTCGCATGTGCTTATCTGGGTGCTTAGGTATAGGTTACGTTCGTAAAACACGTGGTCAGTCACCTCTCACGGGGTGCCCCTGATGGTTGGAACATGCGCTTGGTGATCGGAATACAACTGCGCAAATTCGGGCATTTTTTAAAAGCAAATTGCAAAGCGATTACTCTGAAAAGAATTGCTTTCATTCGTGCATCACCCTAACCTTTCCCGAAACGATCTTCCCGCGTTATTTATGGGAAAATTTGTTTTCTTTGCTATGTTTATTAATACAAAACACTCGTCTTAGGTGTGTTGCACAATCGTAACGGTTGGTTGAACGAACAGTGGTTTTAAATAAAGATTACCACGGTATATGTCTTGGTTATGCCCACTACACCGGTTTGCTTTTCGCGCCTCTTTACTTCACTTGGCATCTTTCCTCGTGGAAGAGAAGGTGTCACCGGTTTCTGATGTCTCGATGCTCCTGGTGGAAAGCTCATCAGCGGTTTTCGCCCTGTCAACGAGGCAGTCGGTCTTAGGCATTTAGTTTCGTTGGGCAAGACGACATAGAAGAGAAGCAGAGTAGCATCCACCCAAAAGAAGCCTAAACCAATTGCGGTTGTTGATTCAAAGAGGCTAACAACATTGTTTGCAACCTCTCTTTTTAACAATAGCGAAAAAAATGGTTTTTTAGCATGCTTATTTATATTTGCTGGTTTCTTGTGAGCCCTCGTCATGTCTCTGTAAATTACGTGCTCTGTAGCTTTTGCTAACTCGTAATACGAGCCTGTTTCCTGACCATATATCACGTACTTTTCAGGTATCACTCTTCAGAGGTGATCACACTGAAGAAGAGTGACTACAATAGAGTCACTAGACTGATGCCTCCATCCATCGCAAATATTTGATTTATTCATAAGAATTACATATAAACATATTGCAAATATCTGCAGTTTATTTTGCATGACATACCACGAGGCACATAATAGTCAAACATTTTGTTTAGCTATTGTCATGTAAGCACATAAACCATGAATAACTCAATTGGTTCATCGGAAATGACAGAGCTTTTTGCTTTCTATATTGCTCTATTGAAAAAGATGTACTATTTTGTCGGGATTTATTAAAATAATGATAAAATTAAACTACAATTTGCCGTCACTCGGCGCTACAGTAAGTGATATTGTATATTTTTTGAATGAATACTTCACTATTTCAAACATTGTCGCACCAAAAAAGAGCATGGGTAAATAAATACCCCAAAATTAAGGTAGAGTCGCTTGACGCTTTGATTGGTGTGACCTGACCGACGTAGGAGTGTTGCCGGCTAGAAGCAACTGACAGCCCGAAGTAGCGATGACGTGATGCCTCGGATAAAAGTCATTTTCCTCTTCGTAAGAGGACCATGGCTCTCTTCTTAAGATTGCCATCTCTGACCAACAAAAAGCCGCTGTGAGTGTTTATAGTCGTATTCGGGGCAAGACAGAACACTTCGAAAAGAGTCACACGCTTTTTATTCTACCGTACTTTGCAGTGCACAGCCCCTTTAGAGTGTTGCGTTCTGTCATTAGGAGGCAGTACTTTAGCTTTTTTTTTCAAACGAAATTATATGGACACTTTCGGTTGGATTTCGCCACCAGCGTCGGCGTCATGCACCGTATATATGTATACGTATAAATATATAGAAATCAAAAAAGAAAAAAAAATCTCAGAAATGAATTGGCCCCGTATTTGCATGTTTCACTGCAAATGTCATCGGAAGACGATAGTCCTGCATGTGTAGCAAGCGAACAAAATGTTTATTTGATGCTCTGCGCAGAAAGTTGGTGAAATATATTCTGGAAGCGCTGCATTAGGGAGTCTCGATCCGCGTAGCGAAGGCGAACGAGCGCATCGAGGCACTTTAGCGACGAGCGCCATCTCGCAGTCATCTTCGACAACGAAGGGAGGCATGCGTGCACACGGAGAAAGATGCGCGCCTGTCTCAGAGGCGATAAGGTGTAGATTGCAAACCGACGGGCAGGTGCCACCACCGTTATGTTATTAGCAAAGCGTTGGAAACACTTGCCTTTTTGGGCGTCGCGTTGCACTGTCAGCGTAACGTGATAAAATATACGGTCCTTAGAGTTACATCAGTGTGCCTTGTCTAGTGTAAAGACACTCATACAAAATATCGACATGACCTTATGGTAAAGGTAGGTGCTGCGATTGTCGAAGGGAGCGGACACGTGTTCGCGTCAGCTCCAATTTCAACGCATGAGTTTGCAGCGATAATCAACGGATACCAAATACCCACAAATATTAGGTACAACAAAATACATCTCCTTACCAGGAGTCACCTGACAACACAATTAGTTTGGGAAGTCAAGTTTTCTCTACTGCAAGGCCAACTATAAATCGGTTCCCGAGGGTGGAGAGCTCGGACGTGCACATGCACGGCTGCCGCTGCTGCTGCCACGAACGCTGCATGGTAGTCAGGTGGGAGCGAGTAAGCACTGGCCGGTGCGTCTGAAATGCCTTATTTTTTAACAAGACGCAAGTCACCATAGATGGTGAAGAGGTCTCCGATGATGATCTCGAAAAAAGCGCAAGGTGGCGGACAGTAGGCTCGCGGATTTCAACTCGCGGGCCCGCGTTGGCTCACCGCGTGGCGACAACAGATGGCAAATGCAACAGAAAACAAGGCGATCATCGTCTACGACAACTCATCAAAGCAAGTCGCATGCCACATTTACCTCGAGGCGGCTACAATATAATTATACATCCAAGAGGGGGCCTCCGCGTCGCAGATCATGAAATTGTTCACATAGAGACCAGCGTATACCAAGCAGCAGCAACCCCGAAATAGGCTCAAGATGAGAACATGATTTGCCGTAATCTACAACAGAATATCATAGTCCTGAGTACACTCATCGAGATACATGCGGATGAATATCAACGTATAGCGCACATAACGTTCGGCAAGAACACGTATGAGACCAGTGCCTACGAGGCCGCGCCCGACTATACTTTAAAAGCCGTAATACAAAGAATTCCCTTGGAAGATAGCGCCCGCGACATACCCGCCAACGTTGTCACACCCAGAAATCCCAAGGCATTGGCTGCTAAAAGGCTACCCTATCGGAAAAATTGCCATAGTGGATACTGGAAAACATGGTGGGCGTAGAGGAAATAATAGTGGGCACGGTGGAAATTATGATGGATATGGTGGGACGTAGTGGAAAATATGGTGGATATGCCGGGACATACTGGGTGGTATGGTGTACAGATG
Source organism: Rhipicephalus microplus (assembly GCF_013339725.1). Lineage (NCBI taxonomy): Eukaryota > Metazoa > Arthropoda > Arachnida > Ixodida > Ixodidae > Rhipicephalus > Rhipicephalus microplus. The sequence continues at coordinate 79,820,067 of NC_051174.1, forward strand.
ACGGGTAAATTGGAAATGATGGTGTAAAGCAGAGGCTAGATAGTGGGCTATAATGGGACACTCTGCCCACCATTGCGATAATGCTGGGAAGCACTAAGCAGATGATGGGTGCTGCCTGTTATGGTGGGCCACATGGTGTACCAAGCTGAAAAGCTCTGCCCACTATTGCGATAATGTCGGGATGGAGTAAGCAGATGATGGGGGGGGGCTTCTAATGGCGGGCAATTTATATAGTGTACAAGCTGAGATTTGTAGACTACATGTTCTACAACCATGATTTCCACCAAAGGTTAGGCCTACCGACCCAGCCCGTACGAGTGTGTTATCCGTGCTTCCGGGTTTCAGAATACACGATTTCGACGATTAAGAATGACAATACGGCACACATATGGCATCAATTAACCTAAATGAAGCATTTTTCATTGCTTATGGTGTCCGCTAGAGAAACAAAAAACATCGATGCGACGCGATTCAAGCACTCCCAGAGAACCTACGTACGTCTCTTTTCACCGACAGCCGCCGGTCGCACTCGCCGGCACTTCTCTAGCTTTTTTTGCGAGAACTCAGACGTGGCAATTCGTATGCTTGGGGAACCAATATGATAGCGTAATGTTTCCGGCACACTGCATTCGTTTTGGCCGAGCCGTTATGTAGTTGTTGCTTTAGTGAAAGAGCTACAGCATTGCGCTGGCACGACCGCCCTCTACATTGCGCGAAAAGCATCCCAATACTCAAATAAAGTAGGCGGGCGTATCTATGGAATGAGCCAAGAAGCGTCACAAAGCGTGAGCAGATGTCACCCTTTAGAAGGAGCTCGAAGCGGATATTAAACTTTGCAGACCTCGCCGGTAAACTGCTGCTGCTCCCCAGTCCATTTGGTTTTTTTTCTTGCAGTTGTGAATTGTAAAAAAATAGCACTGGTGCCATTAACACAATGGCAATCGTTACAGGCAGCAGTTGCTTGTGTTTAATAAATCTGCAACTTTTAGTAGTAGGTGCAGATCTCGTCTATTTGTGTACACGTAAAACATAACTGAAGTTGAAACGTAGTTTTCTATGACAACTAACTATTTAACACACAACCAACCTCATGTTGGTATGGCGCAGTGGTCACTCCGCGTTCGGCTTCGGTGGGAGACGGACGCGTGATGGCTCGCTCCGTGCGAGGTGCTTCGACGGCCGCTGCTGGCCGCGGTGTTAGGTTCCCTTCTGCACCATCGGATTACCGGTTTTGTTGCCTACATTGCCGTCCGGTGACAGTATGGAAGAGTGTGTGTTTCTGCACGGGGATTTGGAAAAAAGACCATACCGGTTGAAAGACTTTCGGGCCCCATTGGAAGAAGTGGGACTCATCAAGGCGATCACTGGCATTGGAGCCTTCCAGATGAATTACATCTGGCTGGTGAAGACGCGAAGCAAGGATGACAAAGATGCATTACTCAAAACAGGTGGACTCCGAGTCAAGGGTGGCTTCTGTGCTATCATCGACCCTATCCAACATGATGTAACCGTGAAAATCCACTGGATTGACTTTGCGGTCTCGAATGAGAGCATTCGACAAGCGTTAGGTGAGTTTGGTGGAGTTCTGGAGGTTTCCAAAGACAACTGGACCGTCGCGGGCTTTGAACACGCGATATCGACGACGAGGATGGTGCGACTGAAACTGAAGGAAGGCGTGGTGCTAGAAGACTTGCCGCACCTTTTTATGATTGGAGGAGCTACCGTCCTTCTTGTGGCCCCGGGTCGGGCACCGCTTTGCCTAAGGTGTCACATGCAAGGCCATATACGACGAGACTGCCAGACTCCCCGCTGTGGTGTATGCCGAGCGTTTGGTCATAAAAGTCAAGATTGCGTCAGGAGTTATGCCACAGTTACGAAGACCGTGCTGCCAACAGACGACGCCAAGATAATCTAATGGACACCGAAGAGGCTAAGAAGGTGGCCCCTGGCAGCAACGCCGTGGGACCCGACGCTGCAGTTCGAGCAACTGGAGAAGAGACAGCCGACGCGACAACGCAAGATGGCAAAGACTCAACGAAAGAATCCGAGGAGTTGGCCGCAACAGGCGGCCAGCAGGACATTCAAGAATCGATGGAGGAAAATATGGGTACCAGTGGCGTGATCGCTACGCCAGAAGCAAGCACAAAGTCTCCGGAAGCGACCATGGGACGCGGCAAGCGTTACCGAATGGAGAGCACGGAACGCAACCTGAAACGCCTGGAGCGTCTGTGGCATCGCGTCACAGGCGCTAAGAGTAAAAAAAATATGCCCTCGAATCCCGGTCGGCGTCATCGTCGCCGGTTCGGGGACAGGATCTAGACGCGTAAGACCCCGGTTTTCCCACTGCACGGTATACGAGACACGGTAAGCGCAGCATTGTAGTTTTGATCTTTGTCATCAACATGGCTAGCATGACTGCGCCTTTACGGGTTGGTACGCTGAATGTACGTGGTCTAGGAACGCGTCGCAAACAGTACCAGTTGAAACGCTTGATGCAAGAAAAAGACCTTGACTTGCTCGCGGTCCAGGAGACTAAAGTTAGTACTGAGGACGCGACTGATAGCTTGGTAGCAGAATTTTCATTGCGGTACAATGCGTGTGTGAGCTATGCAGTGGGAGCATCAGCCGGATGTATTATTTTTGTCAAGAACTCTCTTGGTATTGTAGTGGAAGAGGTCAAAAGTTGCTTACATGGGCGTTTTGTTTTGTGTGACTTTTGTTACGGGAACACTAAGTTTAGAGTTATCTGTGTATACGCACCTAAAAATTCGATAGACAGATGTTTGTTTTTTCGGGAAATGCAAGCGTACTTTGAATGTCAGAAATGTGTGATTCTGTTGGGTGAATTCAATTGTGTTTTGACCCAAGAAGATTGCACGTATACTGCTAAATTAGGTGATGAAAGCGTTGGTTTGCTTAGAGACAGCCTTAATAAGTACTTTTTACATGACGTAGCTCTGTTTGCTATGGGTGGCAGTCGCCAGCACTTCACACATTTTCAAGGTTCGAGTCACGCACGACTAGAGCGAGCATATGTTAGTTCTGAGATATTACCTTTATGTCAGAACTATGACGTTTATGCTGTTTCCTTCAGTGATCATTGCTTAGTTTTGTTTGAGAAAGGTAGAAAGTGCAAAAACAAGGTTGTATGGAAAACATGGAAACTGAATACTAAGATAATTACGCACGAAGATTTTGTAGAAAAGACAAAGAAGGAAATCGAGAATTTTTTAAAAAACGCAGAAAGGAGTGCCACGGAAAGATGGGAATTATTTAGGCAAAAGATAAAAATGAATGCACTAAAGTGTGGTTGCTACATGCAGTATCAAGCTCGAAAACAGGAACGTGAGCTACGGGCAGAGCTAAATGATTTGGTGAATATTGAAGCAGAAAACCCGGGCTTAGTCACACATCAACTGCAGGTTGGCAAAAACAAAATTGAATGGCTTGAAGAAGATAAATATATAAGCGCAATTATACGAACAAGAGCTGAGAGGTACCTTGTGGGTGAAGCACCGACAAAGTGAGCCTTGTCAGATGAAAAGGCATATGCTCGAGCTCACGACATACTAGAGATAGAATGGAATGGTGAAATATTGAAAGAACATAAAGATATTATGAAAGATTTTGAAAACTATTATAAGGACTTGTTTGCTTATCGCGAACCAAAGGAGCCGGGTTTTGTAGATGAGTTCTTGATAGAAATGCCGACACTCAATGCTGAGGACACAAATTTATTAGAAATGTCTATTAGTATAGGGGAAATTGAGAAGGCTATCGATTATCTCAGCATGGGCAAATCACCTGGTCCAGATGGCATTAATGCCGCCTTTTACAAGGCGTTCAAGGAGGATATGGCCGCCGCATTGCATGAGGTTTTTTTCAGAGTCTTTAGATCGCGGAGCTCTGCCTCCATCGTTTATACGAGCACACACCGTGCTGATTCCTAAAGGGAAAGAGCAACATGTTTTACGCAAAGTGACAGGATACAGGCCAATCAGGCTAACAAACGTAGATTATAAGGTGTTTATGAAAGTTCTGGCTAGGAAGTTGCAAGGAGTTATATACAAGTTGGTCGGGTCACATCAGACTTGCTGCATCAAGCGTAGGAGCATATTCACGAATATTCATGTTGCCAGGAGCATTTTGGAGTATTGTGACGCTGCGCTTCTAAAAGTAGCTATGTCGCAAATTGATCTAGCCAAGGCTTTCGACATGGTTCCACACAATATACTCTTCATGCTAGCTGAGTACGTTGGTCTTGGTGCGATCATATGTAAAGGTATTGAATTGGCATATAAAAATTCAACCACAAATTTAATTGTATATAGAGAACTCTCACAGTGCATACAAGTTCTTTCCTCCGTGCGCCAGGGGTGTCCTTCAAGTCCTTTGCTCTTCGCTGTATTTTTGGAACCATTGTGTCAGAAAGTGATTCACCATGCTGGGATAAATGGTTTCAGGTTGCAGTCATGTGAAGTGCGTGTTTTGGCATACGCCGACGATAGTGCCTTTTTTGCAGTTGATAGAGAGAGTGTCACTTCGTTATTAAAAATCACTCAAATGTTTTGTGACACGAGCGGAAGTTGAATGAACAAAGAAAAAAGCATTGGTTTATGGCATGGTATTTGGGACCTTACGCCCAGTTCTTTTGGAAATATTCAGTGGCTCACGACGCCTAGTCGTTACCTAGGGGTACCATTGGACAGGTATCAAGACAGTGAAGCATTTTGGCTTGAAAAGGCTGAAGAACTGCGCGCGACCGCTGAAGGATTGGGCGGTCGTGACTTATAATTTTCACTCGGTCAGCTGTATGCAACGTGTTTCTGGCTGCAAAAATTATGTGCCTTTTGCAAGTACTTAGTTGTAAGTGTAAAACCATTGACAAAGTCCACAGGATATTCGCCACGTTCATCTGGAGCTCTACGTGGGAGAGAACATCTAGAACGAACTTGTTTCGGCGAGTTAAGCAAGGAGGGCTGTCTCTGTGCCATCTGTTTCTTAACCAAGTAATATCACGTTTCCTGCTCATTAGAGACCAGAGAGACTCTTTTTTACGTTCTTTATTTCAAACAACGCTGTTACACCGCATGCCTGACTTCTTTGTATCTTCAGACAGGCGAGAACGACACACCTTGTCACCGTTCTTGCGCGAAGTTGTGTTCTCATATCGTTTCTTAAGGGTGAGGTTTTCGATAGATTACCTAACTAATGTGAAAAGAAAGCGCCTTATGAAAGACCTAATACAGAATGTTTTTCCTGTGCCCCTGTACCGTTCAAGTTAAAAAATCATATGGTCATGACGTACTAAAGCGAGGAAAAAACATGTGTATACCACCCAATGTGAAAACCTTCTTTTTTACACTTCATACGGGAACCTTGCCAGTAAAAACGTGGCTTGAACAGAGAGGGATGTATGTACCATGGGGAAGCAGCTGTCTCCTGTGTAACAAACCTGAGACCATTCAACATGTGTTTATTGATTGTAAGAACGCTATTTTCTTTTGGGACATTTTACAGAGGACTTTAAAAAAAGATTTACCTCTTAATTCATATGGAATTCGTTTTTTGCCTTGTGATAGTTCTGTGCAAAATTTGGATGTTATATTTGTACTTGGTCTTCATTCGGTTTGGCGCAGTATGCTATCGTACAGACACTGTGATGTGAGAGTTCTATACGTTAATGAGAGTTTCGTGGAAGCTGTTATAAAACTGCGAGATGTGTATAAGACTACCGACTGTAATGAAGATGTAATATCTTTGTTTGACGCGTTGTCACACATGAAACACGTGTGATAGTGATTGTCATATTAGCTTGACCTGTAGTCAAGAAGGCAATAAAGAAAACGAAATGGTATGGCGCAGTAATTAGTGTCTCCAGATAGCAATCAACAGGTTGCACGTTCGATCCTCCACGGCACGTTGTTTTTTTTTACGGGACGGGGTTTTTTTTGTACCGTTTTTATAGAATTCTTTTTTTATTTTTTGTGGCAGCTTGTCACGTTGATTCTCATGTCATTTCACGCCCAAGCGTTGCCGGCACTGCAGCACCCACCATATCCCACCATGCGCCATGGTGGGCGTTTCCCACCAATCACCCACTACATTAATCCACAATAATGGTGGGTGGTGGTTTACACCATGCCCACCATTCGTTTTTTCCGATAGGGTAAGCAACACAACGGCAGTGATTGTGCTGTTCGAAGGATTCAGGGTACCGACCTACGTTAGCTACGGTAACGCTCTATGGAGATGAGCCTTATACCGGAAACAAGTTGATGCATGTTATCACTGCGGCAGACGGGGACACCGTGCGGATGTGTGTTCGAATCCCCAAGATCGTATATGTCGAGGATGCAGGGCGCCCACCGCCCCCCCCCGAAAACCACCAGTGTAATCCCACAAGCCAACTCTGCGGAAACAACCACCAGATGACCGACAGGACCTGCAGAGCATGCTATAAGACCTTTTATATCGTGACACGTCACCACTGAGAACACCAACAACAAGTTTCGGCCAAGCCTACAGCCAAAAGTAACGATGCAAGTCAGCAGAACACTCTTCCTGCTCGACCGCAAAGAGGCCGCGGATGGCCCAAATCCCGCACCCATTCAAGGTTAGGATCCTGGTCAAAGAGCTGAACACAAAGACCACACGACTTGAGGTGGGCAGACGTGGCCGTGGGAACGCAACTTAGTCCGAGGAGGCCGCATTGAGAACGCATTGAAAAAGTTAGAGTCAGAGATAGTTCATCTCAAGCAAATACTTAGTTAATGCAATCGGAAAATGAATGCTTTAAGTGAGGAAAACAGCATGCTTAAAGAGGGGCTTCGTAACTTTAAAAACTCCAATCAACACCCAGTAAATACCCTCCAACAAACCATGCCTGAAACACCTCTGGAACAAATGAAGGAGGGGGCGTAAAGTGGAATCTTCGTTTAATGATGACAGACCTACATGCACCAGTAATACTACTCTTATTTAACCTGATGAAATCAGTTAAAGAGTTCAGTGCGTGAATGACCACAACATCTCGCCTCATACCTACACTCACCAATTTTTAGATACGCTTACTCCATTAGAAAAACAGCAAAATGAGCACATTAACCAAAGAATTATAGCAGTGCAGTCGTGGACCTTCTCGCAGAAATCGAACGGAATGGCGCCTGGAACTGTACCATCGCGACCCATTTCCCACCCACCGGTTTGATTCAGCCGGCAACATTTATAACCCCAACTCCTCACCATGGCTAACCAACCTACGTAGAAATGGGCAGTGGAATCGTTGAAACTACGCGAATAAGAAAGCTGCTTTAACCCAATACATTCGTAATAAGAACAAGCCACATAATATTATTATACATGAGTCGCATGGTTTGGCCAAATAGCAGGGTACCACACATGGCTGCGCCACTGAAGATACTACCACGCTTACAACCTTAGTGCTCAGAGACCACACTGTTATACAATAAGATACTAAAGTTAGGCACACCAATAACATTAGAATTAAACTCGCACCACATCGCAAAACACACGCTAGCCTCTTCGTACTTAACATATACGGTAACCCTAATGACAAAAAAACAGAGATTTGGCACCCTCTTTAAGAGCGCTTTCGACAACGCTGATTCCAATTCTATTGTAATAGGAGGCAATTTTAATGCTTCGTTTACAGCTTGGGGATTTTTTGTGCTCACTCAAAAGGTCGTGATCCCGGGCTCGACACCTAAAACGAAGGCTTAACTCTCATCGCGGATCAAAGCGTGCCTACACGTGTCAGAAAAAATTGCCCGCAGCTTCCCTCGGGGGAACACTGAGGAGGATGCGGACCATAGAAGTTGGTTAAAGCTGGGGTGTTAAACTGCGACTTACGGTTGGGTCGATGGCTAAATTGTTACGTGGTTGTGAAATGGAAGTGTTAATTGGCGACTTAGCCTTGGGTCGATGGCTAATTGGTTAACGTGGTTGTAGGAGGGGGTGGTTAAATGATTGAACACTAAGCAACGGCAGTGATCGTGCTGTTCGAGGGATTCAGGGTACCGACCTACGTTAGCTACGGTAACGCTCTACGGAGATGCGCCTTATACCGGAAACAAGTTGAGGCATGTTATCACTGCGGCAGACGGGGGCACCGTGCGGATGTGTGTTCAAATCTCCAAGATCGTCTATGTCGACGATGCAAGGCGCCGACCCCCCCCCCCCCCCCCCCGAAAACCACCAGTGTATTCCCACAAGCCAAATCTGCGGAAACAACCACCAGATCACCGACAGGACCAGCAGAGCACGCTACAAGACCCTTTATATTGTGACACGTCGCCACTGAGAGCGCCAACAACAAGTTTCGCCCAAGCCTACAGCCAAGAGTAACGATGCAAGTCAGCAGAACACTCTTCCTGCTCGACCGCAAAGAGGCCGCGGATGGCCCAAATCCCGCACCCATTCAAGGTTCGGATCCAGGTCAAAGAGCTGAACGCAAAGACCACACGACTTGAGGTGGGCAGACGTGGCCGTGGGAACGCAACTAAGTCCGAGGAGGCCGCATTGAGAACGCATTGAAAAAGTTAGAGTCAAAGATAGTTCATCTCAAGCAAATACTTAGTTAATGCAATCAGAAAATGAATGCTTTAAGCGAGAATAACAGCATGCTTAAAGAGGGGCTTCGTTAATTTAAAAACTCCGAACAACACGCAGTAAATATCCCCCAACAAACCATGCCTGAAACACCTCTGAAACAAATGGAGGAGGGGGCGTAAAGAGGATTCTTCGGGCAGTGAGGAGAGACCTACACGCACCAGTAATACCACTTTTATTGACCTGATGAAATCAGTTATAGAATTCAGTGCGTGGATAACAACATCTCGCCTCATACCTACACTCACCAATCGTTTAGAAAAGCATACTCACTTATTAAAACAGCAAAATGAACACTTTAACCCGAGAAATACACCAGTGCAGTCGTGGACCGCCTCGCAGGAATCGAACGGAATGGTGCCTGGAACTGTACCATCGCGACCCATTTCGCCACCCAGCGGTTTGATTCAGCCGGCCACATTTATAACCCCAACTCCTCACCATGGCAAACCAACCTACGTACAAAAATGGGCAGTGGAATTGTCAAAGCTACGCGAATAAGAAAGCTGCTTTAACCCAATACATTCGTAATAAGAACAAGCCACATAATATTAAAATACATGAGTCGCTTGGTTTGGCCAAATAGCAGGGTACCACACAGTTGGCTGTGCCACTGAAAATACTACCACGCTTACAACCTTAGTGCTCAAAGACCACACTGTTATACAATTAGATACTAAAATTAGGCACACCGATAACAATATAATTAAACTCGCACCACATCGCAAAACACACGCTAGCCTCTTAGATAGATTTGGCACCCTCTTTAAGGGCACTCTCGACATCCCTGGTTCCAATTCCATTGTAATAGGAGGCGATTTTAATGCTTCGTATACAGCTTGGGGATTTTTTTATGCTCCCCCAAAAGGTCGCGATCCCGGGCTCGACACCTAAAATGAAGGCTTAACTCTCATCGCGGATCAAACCGTGCCTACACGTGCCAGCACAAGTTCTAGCAAGGACACTACAACAGATCTCACATTCATCAAACAAGCACCCACAACAACATTGCGTAACACACTAGAGGTCTTAGGTAGTGACCATTACATAATCGATGTCCGCATCAAAGGGGACGATCCCTAACCAGTAGAAAAACAACATAACCTAGTCGACTAGGCCAAGTTCCGTTAGTCACTACAAGGTATTGTCTCACCCACCAATAATAATAAACATTAGACCGACCCTGTAGGACAGGAGTCACCGGACATTGATAACGCTACCCAAACAGTGCCTCCAGAGGCCCACCTTGAGGAGATTGATAGCCGACTTCTAGATATGTGCGAAGTGATATGATCACTACGAAATAGGAGGAAAACCTAGAAATAAACAAGAATTTTCGAAAACGTAGAACTCCTCTAAACAGTAAGATCGAAACATATGCTATAATATTAGGCCAGCAACAGCGGCACAAAATTTGGAACTCCATCGACAAGCAACTAGATTTCGGAAAAACAAGGCACCTTCTCCGTCGAGTATTAGACTCTGATGACAACAAAATAGGCTATCGTCCGAATATGAATAAGCTCATCCTTGATTACTCAGGCATAGAGAAGAAACTCTTGCTAAAGATAGCAATATGGCCACTGCCAGAGTGAGTCCAAATGACCACAGAAACCTCATAGTACAAACCCGCTTAAAGCAGAACTTGGTCGTCATAAGCGCCCCATCATCACACGTCGTAGGCGCCCTCCTGAAGGTCCAAGAGCTGTCACTCGTCCAGCGCACCTACCCTGTATCTGCATATCTGGCATCCCCTGACGATTCCTGCAAGCGTAATGTTCCGGGACTGGAACCAGGTACCACCTCACATAGGTTGGTAGATGAACAGCAAGCGACTGGAATCCAGATACTACCAGCTCTAATGATGCGTCAGACAACTCTTGCACTCGTCACTTTCAAAGACGTTCGTGCGCCTCGTTTCGTCTGCTTCCTTGGAGCACAGCTACGCTGCTACACCCACCGCCTCCGACACCAAATCTGCAAAACGTACCTCAAGTTAGGACACCGAGCTGACTGTTGCCCCACTGCGGACGCCACCGTTCGTGAGCAGTGCGGCGTCTATAATTCAAAGCCATCGCACTCGTGTTCTCCACGGTGCAAATCCTGTGAAGGGGATCGTGCAACAACTGATCCACAGTACCCGCGACGCCAGCGACGACCTTTCAACGGGTCCGGGGTTCAAAAAGCCACTCACAAAGAACAACGACAATCGATGAATCCACCGATGAAGCTTCTTCACTATCGTAGACTACTGATGCGTCTGCGACACCGCTGACGAATAGTGGGCGGTCTTGTTTGAAGGCGAGGTCTACATCCTGCTCCAAGGGACAGACAAAATGAAAGTCACAATCCCAATCCCAGTAAACTTCACCAAACATCCACGCAAAGCGTCCTTCTATCCCGGCATGACAGGCTTCCCCGTCACCCTACAAGACGGTACTCTTAAGCAAGGCAACAACTACAACTGCTACCAAGGAGCATCAGCAACCACAGGCTTCGGAGACCAACAAAGCCAAGGCGGCATCTTGGGAGGTAAGCTGGAGGCAGAGCCCCGGACAGCTCAATAGCCCTAAACCTTCATCCAGAAGCACGTCCTGTCCCCCTCCACCCCTGAACAACAACTCCGACCCTTTTCCCCAAATCGCAAAGCTACGCCGTGACATGGCAGCACGTTACGCACAGATGAATACGCAGCTGGAATTGGCAATAGAGCGTACGAATGCTAGAATTCAAGCAGCTATAGAGAGTGCGAGGCCGGAGTCTCTCGCGCTTCGACAGGAAGTAATAGCCATCACACAGGAATCAGAGGAGCGCACGCACTCTCTCTTTGCTTGTTAGTCTCACGATTTCAGTCCGTCACTTCCCTGCGAAATTCTCAAGCCGTGCGGCCTCAGCTCCACCTCACAGGTGCAAGGCGGACTCACCCATACTTCCGCCCGACCTTTTCAACTCACGATGATGACGGCGTCCCTTAACCAGCAGCGAATCGTGGTATGGCAATGGAACTGTCGGGGATACCGACAAAAGAAGGGCTCCCTGCAACAGGACACTGCTAAGGCCTCTAACCCTTCAGATTTATTTCTCCTACAGGAGCCACCTGCTCACTTATTCCATCTAATTTCAACTCTTTTGCAGGTGACTCTCCACTCGTTGGATCCTTAGTTTCTAAAAAAACATCACATGCAACACTCACAATACAAATATCGATATTCCTCATAAAACCCTTGAAATAATCACCCAGGGCAAGAGAAGTTGCACTTCCCATACATTCAACGTGTATACTTCTCCCCGCTCACGCACACATTCATTTCATCAACTCCTAATCAATTTTGGGCGTCTTCAGCGCACCCTTTTTGTGTGCGGAGATTTCAACGCTGCGCACACAGTATGGGGTTACCACAAATCAGCAGAAAAGAGAACTAAGCTCTGGGATGATATATCCAACTTGCCATACACATTGCATACAGATCCCGGATACCCTACTCGCATAGGAAACAGTGTCTCACGGAAGACATTCCCTGACCTCACCTTTTCCAAAAACACAAGACCAGTAATATTACATGCTCCTCCAAGCTAACGTCTCGGCAGTGACCACTATATTGTGGCCACTATACTAACACTACACAATGCAAGCTGTCCCAAGCGGAAGGTGCGTATAATGAGCTGGGTGGGGTTTAGAGAGCGCCAATAAAACCTTTCCTAAGAGTCAGAGTATGACAAATGGCTGGAGTCTCTGATGACTCAGATGCGTGTGCATGCGCAGTCGTTACCACAACCGCAAACCCAGACTTGTACCCACATCTTTTGCATCTGTGGGAGGCGCGTAGAGGACTCACAGGGCGTTGGATGCGCCAACGCCTCAATCGCAAGCTTCACCGGCGCATCGACCAACTCTCGCAAGAGGCACAAGAATACGCGAAGCACCTCGTCCGCAACAACTGACGGGGATTCGGCGAGCGCCTTTCAGGCACCCTGGGTACTGCGAAAACATGTTCGATACTTCGCGCCCTTATGAATCCATCCGCTACCAAAACGTCAACTTTTCACCAACTACAGCGCTTAACAAATATGTACAGCAATAATCCACCCGGCCTCCTCGAAGGACTTTGACGACGTTTTATCGCTACTGCTCCTATGCTTAAGTATCCTGACTACCCACACGAGGTAGAATCTAACGAGGTACTCAACGCAGACATAATGATTGATGAAGTTCACATAGTTCTTCAGGATCTCCGTCGAAATACGGCAACAGGTGCTGATCACATTCGATGTTTTCCCTTCGTAACCTGAGTGACTCAGATCTGAACTTCTAACGAACTTTTTCACTGACTATTGGCCTAAGGATACACTACCACAGCATTGCGTCTTGGTGATATTTCTTTAATAACTCCAGGCAGACCCGTATCTTTAGAAAATCTGCGTCCGGTGTCCATTACCTAATGCGTTGGGAAGTTGTTGAGAAAAGTTCTTTTACGGCGTCTGCATCCTTGCCTCGGGTGACAGTCATTCTTTTCGCACTCACAGTTGGGATTTAGGGCACATCTCTTTACGCAGGACGTGCTTCTGCAACTAGAGGACAAGGGTCTGAGCCCTCCGTTGCGTGCCCGGACAAGGGCCATCCGCGCCCTTGATTTAAAAAGAACATTTAATAACGTGGCATGCGACTTGATCCTACAGAATCTAGCAAAATTTGATTGTGGCAGCCGCATGTATAATTTGTAATATGTTACATTCGTTAAGTTTCTGCGTGACAGGGCAGCTAGCATCGGGATAGGCTCACACTGTTCGTACACGAATCGCCTTACAGGTCGCGGCACTCCTCAGAGGTCAGTTCTGTCCCTCATCCTGTTTAATATTGCCCTGGCAAAGCTGCCAAAGCAGCTCTATCAAATCGCCGATGTTGTTCATGCAAGTTACGCAGACGACATAACAATCTGGACTACGCGAGCTTCAGACAAGGCTATTCTTTATCGCCTTCTGCCGGCTGCCTGCATGGTTACCACCTACGCACGACAGCGCAACTTGACCTGTTCCCTTCAAAAGTCCGAGCTTACTATGCGGGCACGTAGCATCACGCCACCACCCGAGATCGTTGTGCACGTGGATGGCGTGTCCGTCCCTCAGGTCAAGCGTGCTCGCATAGCTGACTTGCATGTTGAAGTGAACGGAAGAGCGGACTACACTGTTTTTAGGGGCGCAGCTCCTTAAGACCTCACGATGTCCGCCGTCTCCCGTCTGTCCGTAACACCATGTAACCTACAACTTATAAGCACTAGAGGGCGTTGGTGTTAACCGTGTTTGCATGTAACGTTCAACCTACAAGCAACAGAGGGCGCTGTGGTTAATTGTAGATGTGATGGCGCTGCTGTCAACGCTATATATATATAACCACGTTCTATACCACACATTATCTTCTCTCATATGGACGAAGACGAACGCAGGAAAGCGCCACCTGCTGAGTATCAGCGTCGCCGTCGGCGGGAAGATTCAACGGAGACAAAAGAGAAGGAAGGGAATGCAAAGCGGCGACGGCGACAACAAAGTTCTACACCACGGACTAGGGCTAAGGAAGCAAAGGCTAAGCGGCAAAAACGCCAAGCTGACGCACAGTTGAGACAACTTGAAGCGGATGCAAGGCGGCAATACCGACAAGAATATTCCACATCAGAGACGATAGCTAATAAAGCTGTGATTATGAAGTCAAAACATAACCCAGAACTTGGAACCTCATATCAGCTATAAAGAAGAATCACCGCTATATCACAGACGGTCTCAGCACTATCTCTTTGAATAAAAAACATATATGTATCACAACCACAATCAGTCTCAGTACTATCTCAACTTTAATCACAATAATCACATCCGAAAGGTTCGCCCTATAATTATCTTCAAGCAGCTTGAAGTACAGTGATTTTTTTCGTCCTGAAAAACCGACCTGATTCTCGCCATAATAAGACGAGTATCAAACAGGCGTTCAGGACTACAAGAACGTGATCTGCTGCGGCTGGTGCAGGCCTGTGTAAGCAGCCGCGTCACATACCATCTCGCTTTCCCGACGCTTACGCAGTCGGAGCAGGGGTGGGTCGACGTAATGCTGCGAAAGGCGACCTAGTTCACCTACCACCTCCTACACTACACTGCCACGACACGTCTACAAGCCTTAGAGACCCATTAGACACTCTCGGAACTATTGTAAGCTCAGTGGACCAGCCAAAACAACGCCTTTCGCTCACACCCACTGGGCGACACGTGCTCTCGCGACTGGGATGCCCAGTCTTGCACAATCACGTCGAAGACACCGCTATGGGACTTGATGCGCGTCATCAGTGACTTCGCTGAACCCAACACACTGTATAACGATTCTGCACGATGCAGCAACGGGTACACCATGGTAGTGTTGGATGGCAGTACCACATTACTTACTGCTGCCTCTCTGCAGATTTCTACTTCTGCGGACGGCGAGGTCCTCGGTGTAGCGCTTGCAGTCCGACACGCTCTTTATATTCCTGGGGAGGTTTACATACTAACTGATTCACAGCATATATGCCGAGCCTTTCTGATGGGACGCAGTTTTACCAAGGCAGTCCTTCACATCCTACTGATGGCATCAAACATTGAAACATTCAGCCCACAACGTATCCACTTGCTCTGGACTCCTGGTCACGCCTCTATGCCCGGTAATAATCGCGCTCACGCGGTCGAGATCTTACCCTCCGAGCTGCCCGGCATGGCGATGCTGGAAGTCCAGATCAAGTGGGTCTCCACTCACATACCGAGACACATTGGCGTATTACACCAGACTTAGGCGGACCATGCACCCGGCTTCACCATCGTTTTCGTGAGAGAAACAGGTGGACTCCGCCAACCTCAAACGCATACGTTCCCCAGCCTCCTCTTCATGCATAAATTATATCCTGACCGCTACGCAGGCTTTTGCCCGGGCTGTGGCAGCTCCTCAACAGTATTTCGTGTCACTATGGAGTCCGCAACAAAAGTATTTCCACCCCTTCCCGCTATCCTGCACCCCCCGCACCAAAGAGCTGTGGGACGATGTCCTCTACGACGGGCCTCCCGAAGTCCGCCATGCCTTGGTTCGACGGGCCAGGTTGGTCGCTCAGATCGTCATAGGGAACCTAGACTAGGGTTTCTTTCTACATGCTTTGCCTAAATATACCTGATAAAATGCTTTCTATCTCTCTCTCTCTCTCTCCCTCTGTAAAGCGTGAAAGCTGCTTGCACTGTATTCTCAAGCCGAGGAAGCCCTTTTCAATGTATTTACAAGCAGAAGTGTGGCTGCGTGGTAGAACACCCGCGTGCCACGCAAACGACCTGGGTTGCGTACCAACTCGAACCTGTTTGGCCCCACTCTGACCGAGTAATATTTTACTATTTATTTTACTAGCATAGTTCTCAAGTTTTCACTCACAACAGGCGATGCCGGCGCCAAAATTTCGGCAAAGCGAGCTCTTTCACGCTATCGCAATAAACTCGCCCTATTATCCGTGACAAGATATCTTTTGACGTGGTAATTTGTTCGGACATATACCACTCGATGTGTGCCTTTTAAATGCAAAGCATTTCTTAGCAAACTTCGGCGACTTTGAGCGTATCTATCTATCTATCTATCTATCTATCTATCTATCTATCTATCTATTTATCTATCTATCTATCTAGACGCGTACGACTTTTAACTCTTCTGGCCGTTTCAATAACGGTAATAATACCAAACTTAGTACCCCACAGGGGCGCCTGCGCAGGTAGGCGTTTGGTGTGTAGCGACACCACGGACCCGAGCTAACGGGGGAGTTTTGACTCCCTCCCACGCCTTGCCGTGCGTGGCTTTGCCGTGTCCGGGGAAAAGGGGATCCTGGGGGTTGAGCTGACGCTGGGTGATTGGACCTTTAAGGCCCCCCGGCAGAGGCAACACACCCCTTTGGCCCTGGCTTCACGTAGACGGCACCCCCGTATTGACCCGCCTGGGAGGAATCGGCAGTCGCCTTTTCCTGTCTCCCCCTCACATCTTCGTCTTTTCTCTTACTTTAAATCTTTCCTGTCCTCTACTCTCTTCCGTTGACTTCCGTGTTTCCTGGCAGCAAGGGTTAACCCTGTGTGGCTATCCTACCTTGGATACACCATATTCGGTTATAGTGGTGGTGTACAGCTGGCGTCTGCAGGTCCTGTGCTTATAGACCCTGCAGCGTCCCCTTGTAGGACTCCATGGTGGGTGGCTGGCGCCGCTGCCGAAAGTAAACCTTTTCTTATGGCTAGCTCCTTCCCGCCACTCCCTGATCGCCCTCAGAAAAGAGGGCGCACCGATGAAGTATTCCAGTTTTTTGGCCACCAGAGAGTATCCTTTCCCCGATTCCACGTTATCCACGCTGACACACCCGGCAAACCAGTGCGAACAATTTCACCTTTTCTTGTTTCAAAGTCTTTGACAGAAATCTTTGGCCCAGGATATAAAGCTTCGAGAATGGCAAGTGGTGACCTCCTGTTGGAGCTCCGCGACCAGAAACAATATGAAAAATTGCCTAACCTAACGAAATTTGCAGATACCAAATTAATAGTAACCCCACACCGAACCATGAACACCACCCGTGGCGTTGTCTCAGATGATGACCTAATAGGGCTGACGGAGGCTGAACTCCAGGAGGGTTTCAGCGAACAGAAAGTCATAAACGTAAAACGAACTAGCATGAGGCGTGATGGCAAAGAAGTCTAGACTAAACACCTGATACTTACCTTCAATTCAAGTGTACTGCCCGACTCCGTTGAGGCTGGGTATATCAAGCTTCGAGTGAGGCCGTATATACCAAACCCCCTCCGATGTTTCAAATGCCAGCGGTTTGGCCACAGTTCACAGAACTGCGGAGGCCGCCTAACTCGTGCGAAATGCAGTGCTGACGAACACACATCTGATGCCTGTGAAAACTCTCCTCACTGTGCGAACTGTAACGGGGAGCATGCCGCATACTCGCGGTCATGCCCAAGCTGGAAAAAAGAAAAGGATATTGTCACAAATAAAGTAAAACAAAATATTTTATTTAGGGAGGCACAAAGGCAGGTGTCCTACCTGCCAGAAACCAGCTTTGCTGAAGTGGCGCGTCAGGGGGCAGCGCCACGACGGCCCCCGGCGCCTGTCTGGCACACGCGTAGTGAGCCAGTGGTGACGCCATCCGCCCCCTCGGCGGTTGCAGCCAGTGCTGCTCCGCCATCGAAGAAGGACCCACCAACCTCCGGGCTGGGGGCCGCGAAGGCCTTGTCTTTAGAAGCGAGGCCCTCAAAACAACTGCAGTGCTCGCAAGAGCGCTTGTCCAGTGCCTCGCTAGAGGCAATGGACACAACTCCGAGCGTGAGGGCGCAGCAAGCGCCTATGGATCGGCGCGACTCGGTCGACTGATCCAAAAAAGAAAAATCTCGTGTCATGGCCCCTGGAAAAGGTCCGCGAGCTAATTTTCCGTCCTTGAGCAGACAGCACAAAACACATCTAAAATAGACACGCAGATTCTACAGTGGAATGTGAGAGGACTTCTCCATAACCTCGATGATATTAGAGAACTCCTTAATAAACATACTCCAAAGGTGCTGTGTGTTCAGGAAACACATCTCAAGTCCACACAAACAAACTTTCTGAAGCAATATGCCATCTTCCGCAAAGACCGTGACGACGCTGCCGCCTCGTCGGGCGGTGTCGCTATAATAGTTGATAAAGGTGTTGCCTGTAAGCAAATAAACCTCCGAACTTCTCTCGAGGCAGTTGCTGTCCGAGGAGTGCTGTTTAGGAAGCTACTAACAATTACTTCTATTTACAATCCTCCGTTCTATCAACTTTCGAAGACAGAATTTCAAAGTTTACCTCCGCCATATATAGACGTTGGTGATCTAAATGCACATAATCCTCTATGGGGCGACTCCCGTTTGGATGCACGAGGACGCCTAATAGAACACTTTCTGTTTTGGTCAGGTGCATGTTTACTCAACAAAAAAGAATCAACATATTATAGCTCTACGCACAACACATACTCTTCTATAGACCTGAGTATTGTCACGAGTACACTAATTCCTTATATGGACTGGTCTGTTCTCAAGAACCCCTTTGGGAGTGACCACTTCCCGATAATGTTGAAGCTAACTAAAGAAGATACATGCTCGCCTGACTTTCCTCGTTGGAACACCAAGTCAGCCAACTGGGAACTGTTCCGAGAAAACACATTTTTAGATGTAGAGGACATTGCTGATTTTAATATAGACGATGCTGTTGCATACCTAACAGATTTTATTATTGACGCTGCAGTGAAATGTATTAAGCAAACTAACGGAATGACTAATAAGCGTCGCATCCTATGGTGGAATGACGATTGTCGGAAAGCGCGAAATAGTCAAATAAAGCTTGAAGATTACTCCTAAATTACCCAACGGCTGAAAACCTCGTCAATTTCAAACAGGTGAAGTCACAAGCTAGAAGAATGCGTCGTCTTGCAAAGAAAGAAAGTTGGAATAGGTAAATCTCTGGTATCAATTTTTACACCGACGAAACAAAGGTTTGGAATAGGGTAAACAAGTTAATGGGTTGGGAGTCGCACCCCCTACCCTTGGTAAATAGCCGAGGTGAGAGCTTAGAGGAGCAGGCGGACTGCCTAGGCGAGCACTTTGAATACGTCTCAAGTGCATCAAACTATACAGAAACGTTCTTAAAATTCAAAGAACGCGAAGAGCGGCAGCCCCTTAAATGTAAACGTCCATCCAGTGAGACTTACAACTGCCCATTTACATTAGCTGAACTTAAGGCATCTCTTGCGTGCTGCAACAACTCGGCGCCAGGAGTCGATCGTATAACATACGAAATGGTCAAGTACCTTCACCCCGAAGCAGTAAAAACACTCCTAACTCTCTTCAATATCATGTGGGCAGCTGGGTATATTCCATTGTCATGGAAAGAAGCTATAGTCATCCCAGTACTTAAACAAGGCAAAGATCCGTCCTTGGCCGCCAGCTACAGGCCAATAGCGCTAACAAGCTGTCTATGCAAACTGTATGAGAAAATGATAAACCGGCGCTTAATACACTTTCTAGAAAGTAACAGTATACTAGACCCCCTTCAGTGTGGTTTCAGAAAGGGGAGGTCGACAACAGACCACCTTGTTCGCATAGAGACATACATCACAGATGCATTTATTCATAGGCAGTTCGTACTTTCGGTATTTCTAGACTTAGAGAAGGCGTACGACACCACATGGCGGTTCGGGATTCTCCGCGATCTTGCCACCATGGGCATCCGTGGGAACATGCTAAACACAAATAAAAGTTATTTGTCTAACCGAACCTTTCACGTGAAAGTGGGAAATGCTCTCTCTAGAACTTTTACCCAAGAGACTGGTGTTCCGCAAGGGGGCGTGCTTAGTTGCACACTCTTTCTTGTAAAAATGAACTCCCTGCAGTCAGTCATTCCAAGCGCGATGTTTTATTCCGTGTATGTTGATGATGTGCAGATGAGTTTCAAATCACGCAATTTGTCTACCTGCGAACGACAAGTGCAGCCTGGAATGAATAAATTCTCTAAATGGGCGGATGAAAATGGTTTTAAAATAAACACGAAGAAAAGTACTTGCATACTTTTCTCCAACAAACGAGGGGTAATGCCACTACCAAATGTTGCGATCAAGGAAGACCAACTCTCTGTGAGCAGCGAGCTGAAATTCCTGGGAACCACTTTAGATTCTAAGCTGACGTTTATTCCCCATATTAAATATGTCAAAATGAAATGTTTGAAAGCGATGAACGTCCTAAAACTCCTGTCACGTACAACATGGGGTAGTGATCGAAAGTGCCTCTTGAAGTTATACAAAAGCCTTGTCGGGTCACGCCTTGATTATGCCTCTATAATTTATCATTCCGCAACGCCAAGTGCATTAAAAATCCTAGACCCCGTTCACCATCTGGGTATCCGACTTGCAACTGGTGCTTTCAGGACCAGTCCGATCCAGAGCCTCTATGTAGAGTCGAATCAGTGGTCACTTCACCTGCAGCGATCCTATAGCAGTTTCACATATTTTATAAAGGTACGCGCAAACATCAAGCATCCATCTTATTCAACTATAAACGATATGACCGCTGCCACCCTCTTCCATAATCGCCCCACAGTGAGAAAGCCGTTCTCTTTGCGTGTGAGAAACTTAAGTGAGGAAATGGGTGTTCCGCTGCTAGAACTTTGTCCTACGCCCACAGCGATACTTTTACCCCCGTGGCAGTGGCAGCTTATACACTGTGACACCTCATTTGTCGAGATCACTAAGCACGCACCAGAAGCACATATTAAAATGCATTTCCGAGAACTCCAGTCCAAGTACTCATGCGCAGAGTTTTATACCGACGCTTCTAAGTCGCATGTAGGGGTGGCTTATGCAGCCGTCGGACCATCCTTCTCGGAATCCGGTGTGCTGCACCCGGAAACAAGCATATTTACGGCTGAGGGTTATGCACTACTGTCGGCTGTGAAGCATATACGGAAATCAAACATACAAAAATCAATTATATTCACAGACTCATTAAGCGTCGTAAATGCATTAGGATCACTTTTCAGATTGAGAAATCTGGTGATAATTGAGCTGTATTCCGTCCTATGTACTGCGTACATGTCCAACCAGCATGTTACTATTTGCTGGGTACCTGGCCATAGAAGCATCGAGGGCAATGTGCTAGCTGACAAAATGGCCACCTCAATTATATTGCGCGCTATTAACCCCACCGCTGCTGTCCCTGCAACAGACCTAAAACCCTTCCTACGTAAGAAACTGCTAAACCACTGTCAACGCTTGTGGGACACAGAAACAAATAATAAGCTTCACTTGATTAAGCCGCGGTTGGGTTACTGGCCCTCCACTACAAGAACACGGCGAACTGATGTCCTATTCTGTCGCCTCAGAATAGGACACACTTATGGTACCCATAGCTTTCTGCTGACTGGCGATGAACCCCCTACTTGTGGTAGATGTGGTGAGAGGCTAACCCTCCCCCACGTCCTCCTGTAGTGTCCTGAAGCTGAAAGTGAGAGAAAGAAATATTTTGCTTTAGCATACCGCTATAATCTTCCTCTACATCCGATTATGTTTCTCGGTGAAGAGCCGCTCTTTGATGCAAAATCAGTTTTAAGCTTTTTAAAGGATGTAGTATTGAATGTTTTTAGCGCAACATTGAATGTTTTTAGCCCAACAGGTTCATAGCGCATCCTCTGTTCAGAGGATGCCGCTGTGATAGCAGCTTTCACTGAGCCCAGGCCTCCATGCTCTTGTTTTAAGGGCTCTGTGGAGGCGCTGGTGCTCCATGCCAAGTTTTTATTTCACATACATATCACTTTTAAACCATTTTATGTTTCCATAGCACACATCATTTGTCATTGCCATAATTTTACTATATATATATTTTTATGCACCTACAGCGACTGTTTTTAGGCCCATTTAGAGCCACGTCACATCTGTTTTATCTACACTGCACATTGCACAGTTCATTATCATCGCTCTGGCGCTCTTTGCCCACATCTGGCCCTTGCGCCAATAAACTCCACTAATCAATCAATCAATCACCAAACTTAGTATGGCATAACATGAATGTATTAAGAACATATTTGACTAGTCATAGAATGAAAGTCATGACATGTATGTCATGAATGTCATGATTTACAGTTCGTAGTCGTGCTTCTCTTGCGGTGGTTTCGTTCACATGACATGTTGAAAAACTGGTATGGTATGCCATGATTGCATGGCGAATACAAGCGACAGACCCAAACATGAAAATCATGGCATGCGTGTCATATAACGACATTACTATATGCCACACTCATGATGCGCTCGTGGCCGTTTCGCTAGCTTTACTTTTACCAAATTTGGTATTACTGGACGTGAATGGATGACGAAGATATCAGACTGGTGGAAACATAATAATAATGAGATGCACATCATGTAACAGCACTACTACAAGCTACGCTCATCATGCGCTCGAGGCCGTTTCGCCAGTTTCACATGTACCAAATTCGGTATTACGTGACGCGAACAGATGACGTATGTCAATGACCCATCCAAACATGATAACCGTGACACGCGTGTCATGTAGCAACATGACTACATTCCACACTCATGACGCGCTCGCGGCCGTTTCGCTAGCTTCACATATGCTAAATTTGGTATTACGTGACGTCATCAGACGCGCTACCGTTGCACCACCGGGTCACGGTGCAAACACGATAATCATGAGATGCATGTCATGTGAGAACATGGCTACATGCCACAGTTAAGGCGCCATTGCATTTCGACATGACGCAGTGCGCGTGCTCGCCGGCGTTGCCACACCAGACGCCGGTCCTGCCATATACTCGCGGGCGCGCGCCGCGCTGCGTTGCTTTGACGCATGTGCGTTTTAGAGCTTCCGGCGCCCCTACGTCACGAAAAGAGGAAGACGCGAATTGCCGCATGTCGCATTTCGTGCCGGCTGCTGTCGGGCCGCGCCGACGGACGCTGATTGCGCTGGTCACACCTGGCGTCAGACTATGGAGTGCTCGCGTTTCGCTAACATAGCGTCACTGTGCGCAGCGTGCGCGCGTCAACGCTACATTGTAGTATATTGGGGCCTCCCTTATGCGCTCGCGGCCATCTTACTAGCCCCACATATACTAAATTTGGTGTTACGTGACGTCAATGGATGACAAAATTTATGACTAATGCAAACTGGATAATCCTGATAGGCGTGGCATGTAAGAACATGAAAACATACCACGATCATAGCGTGCTCGGGCCTGTTTCGCTATCTTCACATATACTAAATTTGGTATCACGTGACATCAATAAATGACGAAGGTGAACTACCCATCCGAACTTGATAATCATAACGCAGAAGTCATCTACGGCATTATCTACCTCCACCTCGTAGCGTTGGGCTTATTTTAATGTGACATATCAACCTTGCTCATTTGTGCTTCACATATCATAAATTCCCACTGTACGTGGGATCTACAAATTTTTTCGTACGAGTTTCCTTGAGATGGTTCACTGTCTAGGCGCATTTTAGAAGACATCAACTCATCAATACTACTTCCGAAAACTTATTTTCGCCGGGAACAGCGAAATGTAATACGTTCTATTAAGCGTACGTCTATTTTGAAGTGTATTTGTGAAACATTTTTTGTCTCACATATGTTTAGACAATAGCAATGATTCGGTGCCGTATAATAACAATGGAGGACACATGTAGGTCCTAATGATTTCGCCTACAAAGCGAGGTCTACATCCATACCGCCAATGTGTAAGGCGCTTAATAATAAATGGTGAGGGGCACGGAACTACTGTCTCTTATCAGACCGGGCGTTACTTCATGAATATGGCAATACGACCAGAATGAATCGATAAGGCCTCAATAAAAGCATCTTGCCCCACTGTAGTGAACTGATAGCTAAATACTTGGCTGCTGACCCACAGGTTGCGGGATCAAATGCCTGCTACGGCAGCTGCATTGTCGGTAGAGGCGAAAATCCTGTAGGTGCGTGTGCTCAAATTTGAGTGCACGTTGAAGAACCCCAGGTGGTCAAAATTTCTGGAGCCCTCCACTACGGCCTCTCTCATAATATATCGTTGTTTCGGGACGTTTACCTCACAAATAAATCAATCAATCAATCAAAGAAAAAATGTTAAGAGCCTCGCCAGAGAGCTAACCAGTTCTTAAAGTAATACAAGTTTTTTTGCTATACTTGAAGAAAGCTTTAAAATTGTCACGAGTCTTCATTAATGTTAGGTTCTTAGATCAATGAGCAGCTGGCTCTTGATATGCGCGTTTGTTGGGTCTGAGTCTCGAGAAGAGAACGAACGCGCGAGCTTCTTTTTCTTTCAAGAAGAGGGTCGCTCTTGCTCCCAGACTCAATACATGCAGGCAGCAATATGACTTCTGAATAACATAAATTCGAGCTTTCTCTCGCTCCAACCCTCGTCTTCATTGTCATCTGCAGGGTAACAAACTGGATGAAATCCCATTCACCTATGTGTATTTACTTCATTCTCGCTATCTGTACTTTTGATATGCTTTGAGATGCTTCTTGTGTTTTGCCAGCAAATAAATTAACGCATGAATTTCTAATTCCTTGGGAATGGGGTGATAAAGATGCAGCACCTTTGTACACATATCAAATTTATCAGTGCCTAAAATAGGTTTAGAGTACTGAAGTCTCTTTGCATATCGCAAATGTGCGCAACGTTGTGGAGAGACAAGACGCTGAATCCTTATTTTGCTCTAACTGCGAAACAAACCGCCCCTACATAATCTCACAATTACCTTACACACATTTACAGAGTACAACAACTTATATGTCAGCGTGTCCTATTTCATTATATTGTAGCAAGTTTCGCATGAAAACTCATCGTTTGAAGGCACAATTCACCACAGCTTTACTCAATACGCATCAGGTGCATCGAGATTTATTTGCGAAAATAAAAATGCAGAGCTCGCCGCAGGGGCAAGGGCAAGTAAACTGTCCTGAAAAAGACGCTTGTCCTTGACAGTTCACACGCTTCAGGATGGATATACTAAAAATTGCCCGCAGCTTCCCTCGGGGGAACACTGAGGAGGATGCGGAGCATATAATTGGTTAACGGGGTGTTAAAGTGCGACTTACTTGGGTCGATGGCTAAATTGGTTAACGTGGTTGTGAAATGGGGTGTTAAATTGCGACTTACTTGGGTCGATGGCTAAATTGGTTAACGTGGTTGTAGGAGGGGGTGTTAAATGAGTGAACACGTACACACGTATGCGAAAGGACGGCGCTGGTCGAAGGGACGTCGATCATTGTGTTTGTGGATTCGTTGGAATTCATTTCACCGCGACCTTGGACGTCGACGCGCCGTACAAACCAACCGACGAGCGGCAACTGAGCGAGCGAGCGCCGACCTTGAGTATATATACAGCGCGACGGCGCATGCACTGTCAGCTGTTAAATGTTCTCGAAGGAGAAGCGCGCGCGCGGCACAGATGGCGACGGCGCGACGGCGCATGCGCTGTCAGCTGTCGAATGTTCTCGAAGGAGAAGCGCGCGCGGCACAGATGGTGGGCGACGGCGCGACGGCGCATGCGCGCGCGTCAACTGTCGAATGTTCGAGAAGCGGTCCGGACGGCGCGGACGGCGCACTACAAGGCGCGAGTATAAGATGCTTCCGCATCTAAAAATGGCAGCATATCCACGGAGTGAATGATAGATAGTGGGGCGAAGCATCCGTCCGTCCATTCATTCTTGCTTCCGTCTATCCATGCGTGCGTCTGTGTGGCCGCCCGTGCGTCCATCCTCCCGTCCGTGCGTGCGCCTGTTCGTGCGTCCGCACGTTCATCTGTGCGTCCGTCCCTACTTTCGTCCATGCATCCGCTCCTGCGTCCGTCCATGCGTCCATCCGTTCGTGCAGCCATCCGTGCGTCCATCTATGCATCTGTCTGCGTGTCCGTTCATACACCTATTCAACACTCCAAGTACCACTATCTCGCATCTTTTCATTATATATTCCTCATATAGAAGCACCGCCATCCAGCAGACATTCCATGGACTGAACGAGAGTAGGCACACGCACACTTCTTTACGGCTTGCGCTTCGTGTCCAGTTCCCACCTTTAACCACCTCGATTTCATGGTATATACTCGTTTACTGTATTCATGGCACTGTGACCCAACGCTCGGTAAACGTTTCTAAAACCTAGAGGATACGCCCAGCGAGTATAACGTAGCATTCCTTTCTTGTTTTCTGTGCGTTGTTGAACAATAAACAATTTGCAGCGTGCGCGTTAACTAAAAGCCTAATTCTTTTGTCTCTCATTTTCCCTTAGCAGCCATTGGCATGTACATTGAGCACTATCATTTATTGTTCAACAACGAACACAAGAAATCTCTCACCGGCACCACATTGGAGGTCAAAATGTTATACTTGTTACACACTACTACAAAGTATACAAGGGACAAACGGGTGTCGCTATAGAGAGCTTCGCTCCTAAAAGTAGCAGCTCTTTAGTTTCTGCACAACTGACAACTACCTACTTGCAAAAAGACACAAAAGAAATCACACACACACACACACACAACTCATTCTGATCTGATTTCGCGTCGTTCTCAAAAGCGCTATTGTATGGCGGGAACTCGGCCACTCCCGGCAAAGAAGCGGTTTTTATGCAGTTGCTCGTGGCAGTCATCACAGCAATAATTGGTGAGATAAGAATTTGTTGAGGGGCATACCATTCATTTGCTGGTGCCTGTCCAGGCAGAGCACGCATTAGTGTTCTAGAAAGTGCCGTTTTAGTCAAAGGTTGTTGTTGCTGTTAGGGACGCGCAGACCACCGACCTCGGCATTTCTTCATATTCTTTCATCCTCAGAAAAGCAGGGAGGACGTTTCCGTTTTTGTTGAGGACCAGTCGATGGCAGTCCTCGCATGATGTTGACGTTATCCCATAAGACCTCTATGCAGCATAAATGGGCAGCACAATTCATCTATGCTTCAATCGCGTTCTTTGCCAGAGCTCCCAGACATTTACTCACTGGTAAATCGTGCAATAAACGTTCAAAATCGGTTGATTTGAACTTCATACGGAATAATATGGCAACAATAAATCCGTGTATAGAGTTTTGATAGAAGCGCTAATACAATAAATAATATAGAAATTATCAAAGTTAGCTAAAATATTTGTCTGGAGAGCTGCATCATCTTTGAAAGAGTTCTTATGTTGAATGAGTGAAACAATCAGGCTCCTCTTCTATTGGTTTTGTCCTCACTTTCACTACAATTTTCAAAGGCAATATCTCTTCAAGTCTTACTCATGAAGCACGTGTAGATGTGAGCGAAAAGCGATGAGCCCATCAGGGCTTATCGTGTAGACTGGTTTATCGTGAACTCTCGTTTATGCTCACGCA
Source organism: Rhipicephalus microplus (assembly GCF_013339725.1). Taxonomy (NCBI): domain Eukaryota; kingdom Metazoa; phylum Arthropoda; class Arachnida; order Ixodida; family Ixodidae; genus Rhipicephalus; species Rhipicephalus microplus. The sequence continues at coordinate 79,847,617 of NC_051174.1, forward strand.
ATTAGAAACACATGAAACACTGATATCAGTTTATTGTGCACCATAACCATATCAGGTGAGAAAGATTTGGTGCGCAAATGCATGATCGGTCAGGGTAGGAAAGTTCACAAATGATTTTGTCGTATATGATTGGATCGAAAGAATGCGCCCTAGTCGATTCGGATGATTCACGGCTCCGGCATGATGAAGAGTGCTTAAACAAACGCGAGAAGTGCCAAAAAAAGAAAGTGTTTTAGAGCTGGTAGTTTGAACAGCACTTTTGTCACGAAAGTCTATGACGTGCAAACACGGACTCAATAGAGTAGTCAAAACACCACAAACGCCACCGACCTTTATATTGCGCATCGGCAACAAGCAAGAAAAATGCCAGAGCTTCGCTGTGAAGTAGAAGCGGTGAGCGCGATGACAACAAATTAAAAGGTCGCGCAATGAATGTCAAGCACATTGAAACGTATACCACGTTAGTCACGCACAAATAACGCAGGAGACGTACTTAAAGGTACAGGTGAACGCCAATAAGCGTCTTTGTTATTACTTCGCTGTGTCTGAAAAGAAAACCCATTTCGCAAACGGAGAATGCGCAGGAGCTAAGTAAGCTTTGTGCGCCCTGTAACTACAACAAACTCGTTCCGGGGAAAGTCCAAAGCGCACAATTCTCCCAACCGTGAGATAAGCGCGCGAACAAGTGAACGTCCACTTCACCACCCCCCTCCTCGCTAGTAACACAGGACGTTGAGTCAGCTTTTTTTAATGTAACGAATGCAAGACAACGGTAGACAGTAGTATATACAATTTTACTAACGTTTACAGTATTCAGTTTTCATAACACCGTGTTTTTATGTTGCAGCAACATTCAAGTATCCACGTTGTCGTAATGTGATGTTTTTAATGAGGCGACAACTTTCAAAGTGTCACGTTGTCCTAACCTAATGATTTTAATGTAGCAGCTACAATCAAATAGTCGCGTTGCATCAACCCTATATATCGACATGATGCCAATGTTTTACACAAAGCGTAAAGAGAACACGGAGAACAAGATTGCTGAAGCATCCAATAACAGAAGTGAGAATTTTTTGAACTCCATGCACTCATTTGAATACTAGCTGACAGTGGCTAGTTACAGTGTTTGAGCAAGCAATAAAAGACACATGAACATTTTAGACAAGAGTTGAGCCTGTGTTTTTCACCCACTGATTCTTCTATGAATACAATTTCTTTATATAGCTGCTGCCTGGGTTTTAATAATTTGTTTGAAGTTACAAGATTGCCATAGTGTAGGAGATGAAAGACAACATTAGCAGTAACCTGATTAGGCCCAGAGCCCCACACCGTAGATTTTTCACACAGAGTAACTGCTGTGGCGAAAAACAAAACACAAGAACACAATCACATTGCGGAGAACATTGCGTTGCCCTATTATGTCTGTTACTAGATACACAAAACACAGTTAATCGATATCTGAGACAGATGTGCAGGAGCAAGCCTTTTAGGACTCATTAAAGGGGTTCATACACCGAATTTTCAGGCTATAAAAAGCATGCTGTAGGCAGGCTTTCTCTTAACATGTATGCATGCTGAATTGAAGAATTCCTGTTCAATTTATTATTACTGTATGTTAATAAAACTAGTAGTCATATGTTGCAATGTTTTCAGTTTTTCTTTCACATTGAGGGGCGTCATCGGGGCAAAACATCTCCCAGGCATAAAGTTGCAGCTAGTTTTGCTATGCAACCTACATTCGCTTATTTTAGTTATAGAGACGTGACTAAATATATCAGACATTCTGAGACCGCTGAAAAAGATGCAAGAGACGACAAGCAGCCATCAAGACCAGGATACATTTGAAATAAGAAAATACATGGCCGCATAGCAAGAGAACTGTAATGAGAATGGTACCAGAGTGGAAAAATTCTGAGCAATATGATGACTAGGCAATCAGAGATGTGCTGCAAATGATACGTTTATGGAAACCGAAAGTCATTAAAACAGTGCTTCGAACCATATATGACGGCAAATAGTCAAAAGAACAAGCCTGAATACAAGAGAATGAAAAAAATTGATTGGTTATTCAGGTCAAGGGGCAGAAGGGGAAAGAGTGAGTGGGTGGCTCTCTATGGCAAGACTCTAGTGACCTTCGCTCCATGCTTTGCCTGGTACAGAGGCCTCTTCGGACCTTTAGTCCTGGCCGAGCAAGGGGAATCTCCGACGGCTCTCTATAAAGTAAGCTCTTAACGCAGGCGAGTTTGCCTCATGTGGTCTTGCTGCACATTCTCACGTCTAATTCGACAGTGATGGCCGTGCACCACACCATGCACAAGCGCTGTCATATATCGTGGGAATCTTGTCGTGCGCACTCTCCATGTAGGGGGGGGGGGGGTAAGCGCGCTCTTGAATTGTTCTGTATGCCCGAGCCTTTGCGGCTCCTAGCTGCGGATGCGTTTGTTCCAGACATTCTCTCGTGCAGCCTTTCGAAGACTCCTTGGCTCACACACTGTGTCTGACCGCGGCATCGTCTGCTGCCCGGCACATACAGGTGTCTCCGGTAATGAACGGCCGACCGAATCACTCGTGCAAGTACATACCGAGCGACGGACGCACCTGTAGACGATGTCATCTGCCCTACTACGATGAGCGAACAAGTGGTCCAGCGGTAATTCTCGAAGCTCAACGGCAGTAGAATGCTCTCTCTCTGGGGCCACCTCCTTCGAAACTAAACAGAACGCAATTAAGAGACTGGTGCCGTCTTCAGACGAACACGCACCTCAACCTACTTTCACTTTCTAAAATACACTCTTCCGAATACCAAGATGCGTGCCCTCGGTGCAGTGGGGTGCCCACACTTACACACATTACATACAGCTGTCCCTGACGTCCTTTTGCGACAAACTCGACGCTCATACAAGCTCGCACGTTACCACACTGGTCGTGGGAGGCGCAACTCTCAGATCAGACTTTGGGAAACCGATTTGCAACCCTGAACCAAGCGCCGCAAGCCACTATAGCCAGTGGAGCTCTAGACGAAGGGCCCCACTCCCTATAGCTACTGACCGCGCTTATAAATGTTTATTCTCTCTCTCGCTCTCTCTCTCTCGTGCATCGTTGGTGTTCGAGGATGTCTTGTACTATAAGCGGACAACCTTGGCTGTGGTTCCCTACTAGTTTTGTAAATTCTCGAGCTAAGGCACGCACTCTCTCATTCCCTGGTATGCCCTCATGAGCTGGACACCGCATGATCGCATGGTCTTCTCAGAGTGAGCCACCTAATATTTTAGTGCGATTTGCGGTGATCTTCCTTGTACGTACATTGTGCACGCTGCTTGGGAATCAGATGTAAACAATGCGATTCCTCGGTGCTGTCGGAATGTTTGACTGACATCGCGAATGCTGAGGCTTCAGCTGTGGCTGTGCATTTGGTGTTGATGGAGGCCGTTATATTAGTTATATTGCGTTGCGTGTTTGCAACGGCTACTATGACATGCCTTCTGACCGTCCGATTGGCCTACAAGTACAGTATCCATTGACAGTGCCCGAAACATTTAATGAGTTGCTTGGCTATGACTTGCCTTCGACTTTTGTGGTATTTGGCATTCATTTTTTTCTGTCACTTGCGTTTGCGCCATGACGTGACGCGGAATTGATGAATTTCTTCACTGCAGTGTGGCGGTCGGACCGCGTAGCTCAATTCAGATAATACTACTTGTCCAGGTTGTGTTAGACACAGTTGTTCTGTCTGAGTTATCATAACCACAGCTTTCATTACGTGAACACGTGAGACAATCCATGCAAGCCTCTCTACAGCATAGCATTGGCAGTCAGAGGCTTCACAAGCAATAAAACTAAGGAAGTGATAGCACAACAATAATCTGCGTCGTCAGTAATACATTTTAACTCGAACAGCCTTCGTAAACACCAAGATAACATTCTTGACTTCATCTCGGTAATCGAGCACAATTTTTCCATTATATGTTTATCGGAGACGTGATTATCAGACAGTGACGGCCATCTGTATGGCATGCTCGGCTACACAACTGAGTATTGCGACCGCGATTCTCAGCGTGGCGGTGGGTCTTCCATTCATGCCAAATCTTCTTTGTCGTACAAACGTTGGTCGGACATATCGTTTACAAACATTCTATGTGAATCGGTATGGCTAGAATTTGACCGCAATTCCGTGCGTTTGAATAACGCTAACACAATAGTGGCCTCAATTTACCGCTCACTCTCATCTTCCTATTCTGAATTTTGCTGTCAACTTGAAAAAATCCTACACGCATTAGGTTCAAAAAATAAAAATATCATAATATGTGGGGACATGAACTTAAACTATATTGATTTAAATAACCAATCTTGCTCTGAATATGTGTGCTGCTTCCCAGGTTTCAGGCTTACATCCGAAATTAACTCTCCTATTCGATTTGACTTGTCTGGTTCGAACAACTTAATTGATCATATTTTGACAACCATAACAACGTACTACACAGCCGGGGTTATCAACTATGCATTTACAGATCACTACCCCATCATTTCGCTATTGGGCTCTCAAGACCCGAAACGGAACCTAGAGAGCACTAACTCATCCTTGGACACTTCGAAATCCGTCGAAATGATCAAAGCAATTATTGGGCTTTTATTACAGAAGACTAATGCGGCGAAAAAGCTTTTAATTTATTTTCTACTAAAATATTCTCGAGCATTACCCAGTGCACGTCTGTTATTGCAGTCACGCAATGATACCATTCTCCAAAGAAGCCATGGTCAGCCAGGCGTTATTGCGATCGATTACAAAGAAAAATAAGCTTAATAAAAAGTCAGAAGTTAACCATGAAATACTTCCCTCAAACTGCGGTTCCGGAAGTATTCCAATCTACTATCCTCCCTACTAAAGCGTGCTAAGAGCCTATCGAGGCCAGAATTCTGGCTCACGAGGGGCTAGTTCCTTAAACGTCCACCACGTGCCGCATGAAGTTGAACCCTTCCCCCCGCTCGCTTTTTTCTCCTCTCACCACGACGCTGACGAGTTCCCTACGGAAATGGTTTTGCTCTTCAACCTGTTCTCTCCCGCCCCTCATTGTGGGAACCAAAGAATACCGCCCCGCTGCCAGTGCATTCTTACCCCTGCGCCGTGCTCCCCACCGGGTTGCAGAAATTAGGGGTCTTTTCTCATCTTCTAACTACTACCACCACCGTTTAAACACCGGCCCGTGTAGAGTAGGCGAACATGTTCCGGACCGGCCATGAACGCTTTTTCAGACTGAGGGCTTCTGTCTTTCTTTGGCTCGGTTGAGCTCGAGTTCTCACAGTTTTAATATATAGTCATGGATAATTTATATACGAAGAAGCTACGACCAACCGCATTACATTATTTAGCTTGTTTCTGGTCGTAGGTAGTCTATAGTATTCATATTATCAGGTTCAATACTTAATTTCTGGCTAAGCCATATTCTTTGCCGACCCGAACTTTTTCTAGGGCAGAACAAAGTTTTTTCAACTTCTTTTTTTAGCTAATAAGCTATGGGAAAGCATGCAAAAAATTAAGGATGTTAGTACAACTACTTTCACAGGAGAACCATGTACACATACTGGACACTGTTATTCAGTTGTTGAACATATAGGTACACACATTCTGGCATTCTCTTTGAAAGAGCGCTGCTTTTGGCCCTCTTAGGTTAAGAGCCTCATAAAACACAAGCGATGTTTGTTTTGACCCTAGAAAAAGTTTCTCATGGTTGGCTGTAGCACATAGCGTTCAGCACCACAAAATAAACAATATGCAGAAGAGAGCGTGTCTATTTTGTCCACAATTCAACTTCATCAGACGCCGATCCTCCTCGTGCTTCATGCTGTTGATAGGATCCCAGCATGTCCCAGTTTATTTTTTTTACTATACTTGAAGAGTGTCACGTCAAGCCACCTCTTGTTTTCTTTCTTCCTTCTGTATTGAGCACGATGTGCACCAATTGCATCTTGGTGTCGAATGTACTGGACGTAAGCAATTCTCGCATTGCCAGCAATGTTTTGATTACAAAGGCTACGTTTTTTTTCTACGATGGATCGAAAAGACGTAACAGAGCTCGTACAATTTAAATGATTTCAATGGTGCAAAGCTATCTCCTGAAATACTTTTGTATGCTTGACCACATCATGCGCGCGTAATTTCGCGTATATTACGCAATTACTTCTGGTGGCCAATGAATAGGTTGATATGTATGTGGGGTTTAACGTCTCAAAACCACCGTATGATTATGAGAGATGCCGTAGTGGAGGGCTCAAGAAATTTCGAACACCTGGGGTTCTCTAACATGCACCCAAATCTGAGCACATGGGCCTACAACATTTCCGCCTCCATCGAAAATGCAGCCGCCGCAGCCGAGATTTGATCCCACGCTCTGCGGGTCAGCAGCCGAACACCTTAGCCACTAGACCACTGCGGTGGGGCGGCCAATAAATAGGTGGGGCTGAACGATTAACTACTATTAAAAACATGTTACTCGACTCTTACAGAAGCTACCAAAGTGATGTCAGTTCCGACTGTAGCTCTGCTTACTTTTCTGCGTCACTTTTTTTGTCATGTTTTTTCAATACTAAGTGCATGTACCACCCTGCGAAAATTACCAAATGAAGACTGCAGTAACTGTAAATAAATAGTAATAATAAATAATATGTTGAGTACACTAGTCATGGGGTAGGAAAGGAATATGCTTGGCAACCACATGGTAAACGCTCCGAGATTGTACTGTCCAGTTATTCTTTGTGGAGGCTCTTTCACTTTGTTATTTCTTTGTAGCGCTTATTCTTGGCGTAAATGTACATAAAAAACTGAGTAAAGTTCCATAGAAAACAAAAAAAAACAAAAACAACACAACAGACGCTCAGGACGGACAGCACAGTTACAGTGTAAGCTGGAGCAGCAGCTTTTGTAGACCTTTTTGTAATTTAGTGTTAGCGTCTATATTTGCTGGCATCTCATTGCAGGCGTCTTATTTTACAAAGTACCCAGCATAGTTCCGTAAAGTATCCTTCAAAAAATGGCTGCTTCAAGGAACAGCATGCCTCTGATTGATTTTGCACTACTACCTTACAGCATTTAATTAATGAGGTTCGCAACTTCAGATTATGCAGCATCGTGTGTTTTACAAAAGATTTGCTACACCTAGAACTATTGTCTTTATCTATGTTTTTGGCACATTTCAATCACCTTAACATATTAAAAGTAGTAATAGATAACTTATTTATGTAACACTTCATCTGGTGAGATTTCATTGCGACATGTGAAAGTAAATTTCATGGTGTTATTGCGCACATTACAGGTGCTTTTTGCAACAGATAGTCGAATGTGCAACAATCTCCGGGCTGTTGATATATGTGTCGAAAGCCTGTGCACCAATAAAGCAGCTATCGAATGGATTCGTTGGCGTGCGATGTAAGGGCTAACATGCTCATCTTAAAACCAATTTTAAACCCACACTGTTTATTTACGCGTATATCTCAAGTATGTAGTGCTTCCTCTCGTTCCCGAATATTGTCAGAATTCAGAGCTTGATTGACGAGTAAATGCACCATATTTATTGCCTATATTTGATAGGAAAATGGTGATGATAATCCACCTTTTTACTCAGTGGTCTCACTGATGTATGTGTAAACATGGCAACGGCAAGAACACTAACCATGCTGTAGCCACGAAAAAAAAGTGATGCAGAACATTTTGTATCAGTCTCTAAAGCAGTTATCGATTGATAATATTGTTACGTACAATCCAAATGGTGTACGAATAACTGTTTATCGGGGCGAACTTGTGCCCTTAAAGTGAAGGAAAAATGTAGCGGCATCTCTAACAGCAATCAGCAAAAAGGGATCAGTCTCCGAGAAAACCCTCGAGCGGTGCACCACTTCTTTTTAATCAAAATCCCGTGCTGAGGAGGCGCGCGCCGTCACGGCCTTTTCTTGCTTGATCATCAAGCCGCTGATCTCTTGGGGGGCGCACGAACTAGCGCGCGTAGTTTGAATACTGCGTTTGCCTTGCGTCATTATCCCTCCTCCAAAAACGCATCGCCCCGATGCGTAAAAGCAGTGTTTCTGAGATGGTCTGAATGCGTGGTTTCCATTGGAGAAATAAGTATTCCTCATAATCGGGTGTGTATAGTTCGATGTTCATTGCCTGTCATAATATTGCTTCATTCTGACTACATGCACGATTTCTGTGCTCCTTCGGCATATTGATGAGCTCACTTGTCCTTCCGGTGACACCTCGTAGTTCAAGGAGCTGACGCGACGAAGGACTCGGTAAGGGCCGAAATAGCGGCGCATGAGCTTTTCGGAAAGGCCAGGCGTTCGCACGGGAGTCCAAATCCAAACTAGGTCGCCTGGTGGGTAGTCGACTCCTCTCCGACGAAGGTTGTAGCGGTTTGCATCCACGCGTTGGTGTTGTTTTATGTGATGTCGCGCCAACTGCCATGCTTCTTCGGCTCGCTGAATGAATTTGCTGATGTCAGGCTTGTGCTCTGTATCGTCGCCTACAGGCAGCATTGCATCTAATGGTGTGGTAACTACTCGACCGTAGACTAGCGGGAATGGCGTCACTTTAGTTGTCTCCTGCACAGCAGTATTGTAAGCGAAAGTGGGGTACGGTAGTATCTTGTCCCACGTATGGTGCTCCAAGTCAACGTTAATAGACAACATATCGGTTAGAAATCTGTTGAGTCGCTCGGTTAGCCCATTCGTTTGCGCGTGGTAAGCCGTTGTTTTCCTATGACTTGTGTGGGTGAGTTTCATAATGGACTGCGTCAGATTGGCTGTGAATGCGGTTCCTCGATCCGTGATAACCACCTTTGGGGCACCATGCCGTAGTACAATGTTAGTGACGAAAAATTCAGCTACTTCTATAGCCGTGCCCCTTGTGAGAGAGGCTGTCTCGGCATACCGGGTTAAGTAGTCTGTCGCCACTACTATCCATCGGTTGCCCATTGATGACGTAGGAAACGGACCAAGTAGATCCATTCCTACTTGTTCAAACGGAGACTCAGGTGGTTCGATTGGTTGGAGAAATCCTGCAGGTTTCAATGGAGGCGTTTTGCGTCTCTGGCAATTTCTAAATGTCCTTACATAATGTACAGCATCCAGTAACTTTGGTCAGTAGTACTTGGTGCGGATGCGAGCCAATGTTCTACTCACTCCGAGGAGTCCTGCTGCTAGGTCATCGTGGCAGGCTTCCAGGATTTCTGGTCGCAAAGCCAAAGCAACGACGAGTAGAAATTTATCCTTGCTGTGCTCGAAGTTTCTCTTGTATAAAACGTTATTTCTCATGAGGTACGAGGACAATCCCCGGACGAAAACTCGAGGAACACGCACGGGTTGCCCTTCCAGATGCTTGATCAGTTTAAGCAACTCCGCGTCAGATCGCTGATATTCAGTCATGTCGGCGGTGCTGACGGCCCCAAGAAACGGAAAGTCATCTCCATCTTCCACAGGTGCAGATTTCATTGGTGCGCGTGACAGGCAATCAGCATCGCTGTGCTTGCGACCCGACTTATATACGACTGTTATGTCGTATTCTTGCAACCCGAGGCTCCATCTAGCAAGTCGCCCAGAAGGGTCCTTTAGGCCTGTGAGCCAGCACAACGAGTGATGGTCACTCACTGCTCGAAATGGTCTACCATATAAGTACGGTCGGAATTTCTGTATGGCCCATATTACTGCCAGACATTCTTTTTCCGTCGCCAAATAATTTATTTCAGCTCTCGAAAGAGTGCGACTAGCATATGCGACCACTCTTTCCTCTCAGTTTTGCAGCTGCACAAGGACGGCACCTAGTCCCAAATTGCTTGCGTCCGTGTGAATCTCTGTTTCGGCTTCTTCGTGGAAATGTGCCAGGACGGGGTGGTGTAGGAGTCGCTGTCGTAGCTCATTGAACGCCTCTTCTTGCTCGCTTGTCCAGGTGAAAGGCGTGTCTTCTTTCGTCAGTCGGGTTAGTGGCTCCGCAATCTTCGAAAAATCTTTGATGAATCTTCTCTAATAGGCACAAAGTCCTAAGAATTGTCTCACAGCCCTTTTATCTGTTGGTCTAGGAAACTTTTCTACAGCTGCTGTCTTTTCGGGGTCAGGTCGAATGCCCCCAGAGCTAACCACATGACCGAGGAAAAGCAGTTCATGAAAACCAAATGGCACTTTTGGGGTTTTATCGTCAGCCCTGCTGAACTAATTGCTTCGAGAACAGTCCGTAGTCATTCCTCATGCTGATCGAAGGTGGCCGAAAAGATCACGACGTCATCGAGATAAACAAGGCAGGACTGCCATTTTAACCCGGACAGCACAGTATCCATCATCCGCTGAAATGTGGCGGGTGCGGAACACAGGCCAAATGGGAGTACCTTGAATTCGTATAACCCATCTGGGGTCACGAAAGCAGTTTTCTCGCGATCTCGTTCGTCCACCTCTATCTTCTAGTATCCGCTCTTGAGGTCAAGAGAAGAGAAGAATTTCGCGTCTCGTAGTCTGTCAAGGGTGTCGTCGATCCTTGGAAGGGAATAGACATCCTGCTTTGTGACGACGTTCAATTTTCGGTAGTCAGCGCAGAAGCGCAAGGTCTGGTCCTTTTTCTTTACCAGTACTACAGGTGAGGCCCATGGGCTGGCCGATGGTTGAATTACGTCGTCCCTGAGCATTTCTTCAACTTGGCCTCTGATGACTTCTGTCTCTTTTGGTGACACTCGGTACGGGTGCTGGCAAATAGGTCTAACAGATTTATCGATTATGATGCGGTGTTCGATTATAGATGTTCTTTCCACTTTCGATGACGTGGAAAAACATGAGGCGTACTCCCGTATAAGGCTCTCAATTTTTTGTTTGTGGTTCGGTGATAGGGCTGCTTCGATGTGGATAGAGGCGAGTATGGAATCTATACCGTCAGGGCGCAGTGGTGCAGTCTCGGAAGAATTCAAATCCGTAATCGGAACGTAGTCGTGCAAGTGAGCAACAACAGTTCCCTTCGCAAGGTGCTGCACCTCATTTCGGAAATTTGTCAGGAAGACACTCCTACACCCATCACGCAGTCGTACAATACCTCTTGCTGCACAGATCCTTTACTCGAGTAATAGCCCAGTATTGCTTTCTGCCATTCCTTCATAGTCGTTGTACACATTGCTTTTTACGGTGACAACGATGATGGATCTTGCAGGTACTGTTACATCATCACCTGCAATCTGGAGCGCATTCAATCGTTTTTCACTCTCGAAAGTCGCGATGGCGTGTTTCGTCGCGAACGAGACGCACGTTTCCTGCAAGTTTATCACTGCGCCATTGGCCTGCAAAAAGTCCATTCCGATAATTACATCTCTTGAACACTCCGACAGGACAATGAAGTTGGCGACGTAGGTGAAGCCGCGTATCCCAACTCTAGAGGTACACATGCCTGCCGGATCGATAAGGTGTCCCCTGGCGGTTCGCACTTGTGGTCCTATCCAAGGGGTCGGCACTTTTTTCAGCGTTCTGGCAAGTCCCCTGCTCATGACGGAATAGTCTGCGCCTGTGTCTACCAAAGCATACGTTTCGTAGTCGTATATAATTACCGACAAATCAGAAGCGACGTTACCATTTCCGCACGTAGTCTCGTGTCCATCATCACATTTTGAAACCGGCACTGGAGGTTGTTTTCTTGCCTAGGCAGCGGCCTTACCTCCCCAGGTCGCCGATTCTAGTTTTCCTGAAGCGGGCTTTGGGGAAGTCGCCTCGGAGAGTTTGAAAATGGGCTCGAACTTGGTGACCGATACATCAGTGGCACTGTCGACCAAGACTGATGCTGCTGCGAGGAGTGAGCACCTTGACGCGTTGACAAGTACTCCTCGATTTTGAAAGGTGGCTCCTCATTCTGTCGACAGGCAGCGTTTACGGGAAAACGCTGAAGTCCAGCTCGGCGATATTCACACATCCGGTAAAAATGGCCGGCTTCGCCGCAGTGGTAACAAAAGCGGAATTCGATCATGAGTGCGCCATATATCAGCTTTTCGGATCTTAGTCTCGGCTGGGGACGGCGTAAATCGAGGTTTCAGCATATGCGTGCTTGCTGCGGCAAAATAAGGTCCAGGGGCGGTGAAAGGAGGTCCAGGGGCGACCAAATGAGGTACAGGGGCGCTTCTCAGTACCTCGGCGTACGAGACTGCGGGTTGCATCGGAACTGACGCTTGAACAGGCTGGGCTTGTGGCTGCTGCTCATGGAATGCTTGTCTCACCTCCTCCCGAACAACTTCCGCTAATGATGAGACCGTTGAGGGGTTGCCGTTTAGCTTCTGGAGCTCTTCTCGAACAACCGATCGAATGAGCTCTCGTAATACATCGATGCCATTCCCGAAGACTGCTGACACCGCATCTACGGATGCGACGTCAACATCTCGATTGTAGTGCCTCGCTCGCTGTTGCAGAGTCTTTTCGACCGCTGTCGCCTCGGTGCGAAATTCAGTGACGTTCCGTGGGGGACATCGGAGCAAACCAGCAAAAATCTCCTGCTTCACCCCACGCATCAGGTGCCGAAGTTTCTTGTCCTCGCTCATATTTTGATCAGACCGGCGGAATAACCAGCACATGTCTTCCACATACATTGCGACGCTTTCATTGGTGCGCTGGTTTCTTGCTTGCAAGGCAGCTTCAGCTGTTTCCTTGCGGTCTGTACTCGGGTATGTGGCCAGTAGCTCCCGTCGGAAATCATCCCACGATCAAATGGTACCTTCATGGTTTTCAAACCACTTTCGTGCGCTGTCCTGCAATGAGAAATAAACTCGGTGGAGCTTCCGTTCTTCAGTCCATCCGTTGCAGTTGGCGACGCGCTCAAAATCCTCCAGCCAATCCTCGGCGTCTTCGTGAGAATCGCCATGAAAATGGTCCGGCGTCCGTGGCTCATCGACAACGACGTGCGTGGCAGCGACTGGAGATGAAACGGCGTGTGCGGCAGCGGTTAGAGGCGACATTTCGGTACTCTCACCGGAGACAGCTGGAGACACTCTGGGCTCTCGTGGCAGGGGAAATTCCGGCGGCTATCCACGTAGACAACGGCTGGAGCACTGATTAACTGGCGTGAGCTCAGTTGGTTCGACTGCTCTTGGTTCCGGGCTGCTTCCTCGAAGTCCAACCGGGTTTGGGATCATTACCCGGCTCCTCCACCAGAATTGTTACGTACAATACAAATGGTGTACGAATAACTGTTTATTGGGGTGAACTTGTGCCCGAAAAGGAAAGGAAAAATGTAGCGGCGTCTCTAACAGGCGATCAGCAAAAAGGGATCAGTCTCCGAGAAAACCCTCGAGCGGTGCACTACTACTTTTTCATCAAAATCCCGTGCAGAGGAGGCGCGCGCCGTCACGGCCTTTTCTTGTTTGATCATCAAGCCGCTGATCTCTTGGGGGGCGCACGAACTGGCGCACGTAGTTTGAATACTGCGTTTGCCTTGCGTCAATATTCTATTAGTTGCTATCGTGAGGTCTTTACTGGCAGCGATATGCTTTTATTTTTCCTTCCAGGAAAAAGAAAGCTGATGTTCACGGTTGGTGCCATCGTATAATGTTACACCTTCAATCCACACATATCTCAGACAAGAGCGCAGAATGAAAATCTAGGTGAAATACACGCTTGACACATGTAGCATTTCATTTTCAACAGCAGAATTGTCGAGCTTCATTTCCAGTCTGGCCGAGGGCCACTCCGAACTTGGAACACATGCGTCAAGCTAAGTGGAAGCAAACCATAGTCATATATATTATTGTTACATGAATGGCGAGTCGATAGACTGTCTTTAATATTCTCCCAGTATAATATAGCAAGAAGGAAGAAAGGAAATTGAGGAAGACGAGGAAATTAGAAAGGAGTCGGGGTAGGCCACTAGCACCGTTGCTTCCACAGTCTTCTCGTGTGCGCCAGTTAAATCTCCTCTTTTTTCTTTACCTCAGCAATAACATTCGTTCATATATTAATGCTATATAATTCGCAATTTTTTGCACAGTGCTAAAGCGCCCGAAGTGGTCTAGTTTGTAAATGTTACAAAGCGAAGCGACAATGAAAGCATCATCGAACTAGAATAGCATTTTGTTGGTAAACCTGTCTTTTTTTTCTTTTTTAAACTGTTCACCGTATCGGTAGGTCTGTTTCATGGAATCAGTCGTTGTCAGATTTTGAGTCTGAGTCACCAGAGCCCCCTCTAATTTGACTACTCTAATAATAAGACTAGTGTAGTTGCCGAGTAACAGAGCTTTTGCGGAAAGCAATAGAGATTTTAAGCGGCTTTTGCCACACTAAATGCTCATAATAAGTTATTCATCACACATGGTATGGTTACGTTCTTAGTGCTGAGGTGTACGTGACGAACTACTGGAGCAACAGCTGAGTTTTAGTGTCGGAAAGCAACACAGTATCAGCTACGGAATTTTTTCAATTATGGTAAACGACAACATAAATCACTCCTAACATTTTCTTTTCAGTTGGCTTACCACTTTTATACATCTCAGCAACCAGTTTTTACATTAATCAACGGAAATGTTCCCTTTTGTACACTTTTGTGAAGCCCCCTCGAGAGGTAAAGACTGACAGAAGTATTACCCAGCGTTGTGTATTTAGATGGTTTTGTTTTCTTTCCGTTTGTGCCTGTATGTTTAGTATTATAAGTGGGCGACACGGCGTGTATTGAGAGAACTACCACTGTACAATGTAGAGGGAACCGTGAAAGACACACTACGCGGCAACCTTTCCTCCCTGGTCACCCCACTGGCAAAAAATATTTGAAATCAGCCAAGCGCATTGTCATCCCATAAGTGCCGGGCACCAGTGAAGAGCTCTCCGCGATTCTCGGAAACTCAGGGTTCGAGGTGGTTCGGAAGCCTCCTTCGATGCTCACCCTCTTGCTACCACGGTCGAAGGAAAAAGCAACACCAGCAAGTAGTCTGCAAGTTGCCGTGTTCAGAGTGTTCAGCCAGCTATGCGTAGGCAAAAGCGAATATTTCCGTTCAGAAAGCACGTGGAGTGGCCGACAGGCTTGGACTGGCGTTCCCGACATGGAAGTCAGCCGCTGAGCGCTAACGTGCGTCTTGCCGGGCAGCAACAAACTTTCGCGCCCACTCGATAAGATTACGCCAACTTAAGAACGACGTCAGGAAGGCAGAGGTGCAAAGCGGCAATTTTGCAGAGCCCTTGAGCAGCCCGACCATATCAACAATTTCTACAGCTTTTCTGTTCCAGAAACAGAAAGGAACTACAGAAGGAGGTCCTTGCGTGAATCCTTGCACATTTACAACACGCCAAAAAACTTGAACCGCTCTCTAGGAACAATCTCCTCAGTATAGGTTCATGGCTGTGGAAACGTGTTGGAAACGGAAAGCCACAGCTTTGGCAAAACACGACACGGATATATTTTGTGACAAACACAGACAGATCCTGAGGAAGTTATGATGTTGTTCCTGACACCTCAGGCCGTCTATGAACTTCCCAACTTCCTAAATTTTCTACCGAGCCCAAAAATTGCAGTCAAAATGCTTACATTTAAGCTTATAGAATTTACACTCCACAAATTAACGACTTTCAAAAGAAAATCAAGAATAAATAAAAAAATGTTCTGTGTAGTGAAGTTGACCACGATTTTCACAATCGATTTCTATAAATGTTCAATTACGATTATTTGCTTAAACATCGTATATATATATATAAATATATATATATATATATATATATATATATATATATATATATATATATGTATATATATATATATTGTAATAAGCGAGACAGACATAACACCCGTTCGTCGGGCAAGCTGTTCTATTCCCCTCTTCTTCCTCGCTTTCCAGCCCATGGCCCACAGCTGCCAGGCCACTCTTCGTTACATTCGGCCATACTGCGGACCTGACAACGAAAAAAAAGAAATTACAGTTCATTGCACCTGCAGTGGTCCGACTGCTTTTTTCAAGCGTGACACATTCACGGCAAAGCTGTTTTGCGTTTATCGAGAATGGAGCTCGCATCTGAGGTGTTCACACGCCAGGTAGTTTCTCCTACACGCTGAGTAGTTATGAATGGCCCGTCGAACTTAGGGAGTAGCTTCTTGCCAGGCCCGCCGGTGCCCCTTTGCACCCAGACCTCGTCACCGATGTTGTAAGCAGGAGCGGGTCTACGGCGTCTGTCCTAGTGGCGCTTTTGATTTTCTTCTGCGTGGGTGGCTTACTTGATCGCCTCAGTTCGGATTTTCTGACAGGCCGCTTTGCGATCGTTGGCACGTGGAATTATAATGGGAGCATCCAGACTGAGGACCGCTTTCAGCTGTGGTAGTTTTCCATAAACAATTTCGTAGGGCGTTTCCCCGGTAGACGTCTGCAGTGCCGTGTTAATCGCAAAAGCGGCTGACGGAAGGTGGACGTCCCAGTCGGCCTCTCCTCGTTTCCCTGCCTTCGTATATGGAGCGAGTTGTGCCTGGATGCTCTGGTTGGTTCTCTCAGTAAGGCCGTTTGCTTGCGGATGAAACGTGGATGCGAAGTGGTGCTGCGCGCCTGCCGTGCAAAGGTACTTTTTCAGTTTCCTGCTACGAAACGTTGTAGCCCGACCAGATATTAACTTTTTTGGTAAGCCGTGTCTTCATTCAAACTGGTGCTTGAGGAAGTCGATTAGGTAAGTGGGCGCAAGAGATGGCACGGCCTCTACTTCCAGGTATTTTGACAGGTAGTCTACTGCCACAATGACGTAACGATTTCCCGCAGTGGTGGTGGGTAGAGGTCCCAAGTAATCAATGGCAATCGTGTGGAAAATCATTTAGGGTATCTGGATTGGTGTTAGTAATCTAGGTTGACACCCAGGCAGTCGCTTAAACTGCTGGCAAATTTTGCAACTGGCGACATAGGAACGAAAGATACTTTGCATCTTCGGCTACCAAAAACGTTCTTGTAGTTTCCGGAGTGTGGCTCGTTGGCCGGTGTGTCCGCCTTCCGCGGAGTCGTGAATGGCTCGTAAAATTTCTGACCTGTGGGATTTTGGAATCACCAGGAGGTAACGTTCTTCGGATCGGTCCGCTTGCCAGTGACGCCGGTACAATGCGGCATTGCGCATAACAAAAGTACTGTGATTTCACTTGTCGGTGATAGATGCAAAAATGGATGCCAAATCTTTATCCTCCTGTTGGGCTCGGGATATATCCATCTGGGCGAAAAAATTGTGGGTTTGCCTGGTTTGTTGTGCGCAGTCAAGGGGGTTCCGTGAGAGTGCATCGGCGACGTATGGTGAGCTTAATGTCATCACATAGCAAGAAATCAGCACCAAGGATCATGTCGGCAGGGAGGTCTTCAAAGACGGGAATAGCTGGGAGAACTTTAGTGCCCGCTGCAATCCGGACTGAAATATCGAGCATTCCGACTGGCATAGCACTTCCTCCAAGCCGCAGAGGGGAGGTTGCGTCCACGGTCGGATAGTGTCCGGAGCATGACGTCGGTGTAGCGCCGTTCGTCCCACACCGGTATCCACCAGAGCAGATAGGTAACCCATTTCCTCAACATGAATGGACATCCGAGGAGTTTGACAAGCATGGTAGTGGATTGGGGTCTCGAAAGGTTGACAACACTTCTTGGCGTTGTGCCCAATGCGACCGCACTTGAAGTGTCCGTGTCGTGTGGAGGCGTGAGTCGAACGGACAGTCGGTAATGTGTCCAAGCTAAGCCGACGACGAGAGTTTTGCTGAAGTTCGGCTGCCCTTTGAGCGAAAACCTGGAGTGACGCTTCAGGTAACTGGCAAGAGAAGATGGCAGCATGGGTAGGGTCAGCCAAACCATCAACGACATATTGGCGGGCAGCCGGAGAGATCAATGTAATGCCACATTTGTCGAGGAGCCCGAGCTTATCGTAGACGTATTTACGGGCGTCTTCCGATGGAGCCTGCCGACGCAATCGCATGCGCATGAAATGGTCATCGTATGCGGATGGAAGTGGTGGGAAGGCCGTGACAAAGGCTGTAGTCCAGTCACTCCAGGATGTGTACTTGCAGCCATCGTATTGATGCCACGCTTTGGCGGACTCGCGCAGTCGGCTTACAGCTAGCGATAGCGTCACGTAGTCAGTTCATGCATGTCGACAGGCCAACAAATGGATTTCATCCAGCCAGACGGTTGGGTCTTGATCAACGCCAGTAAAGTCAGGAATTTCTGTCATAGACGGAGGAGGCAACGTGGTGCGTGCACATGCTGCTGAGAAGGTGACGGTGGCGTCTGCAAGACGCTGGCTCGAAGTAGCGATGGCCTGCAGAACCGTGCAGAGTTCGCTGACGGCTACAGGCGAGGAATCACGCCTGTATTCTGGCGACGGTACTGACGTTGCTTCAGGGATGGTATCTGAGGCGAAGTCCAAGGGAGCGTGTATGGCGTCCCTGGGCAAGGAGTTGGTTTGCGAAGCCAAGTCAGTGGAGTCACCTTGTGGTTTGGCAAGGACGCCTGCAGGCAGCGCGCTGGCTTCGGTACCCGCGGTGGCCAGGTCAGATGCTATGGCCACGGTAGCAGGAGCTGCGGGCTGCTGGAGAGTGCGTCCGCTCCGTAGGACGGTTTCTTCACGCAGATCGTCGCACACAGGTTCGTTGAACGGCTGCGCCATTGTAATAAGCGAGACAGACACAACACGCATTCGTCGGGCAAGCTGTTTGTTTGTTTGTTTGTTTGTATCCTCTAATCCATGGCTGTTCTATTCTCCCTCTTCTTCCTCGCTTTCCAGCCCATGGCCCACAGCATCCGGGCCGCTCTTCGTTACAATATATATATATATATATATATATATATATATGCAAGAAAGAGACGACGGAACTTTCGTGGAAGCGTCTTAACGTTTTCAGCTGGTGGACCAGCCTTCGTCAGAGTAATGTGACAAGCGTTCATACATGGCTTTGAAAGCTCCTTTCAATAACAGGTCAGGGCCATCTGCCCTGGTTAGCATTACAATGCGCATCATAAAATGTCAAGTGCTTCAGAAAAAAAGACAAAAAATGCGAAAGCCAGAAGGGTACATACATACTGAAGACATAGTTAAAGATTCCCTACATGTAGTGTGACGTGATATTATGCATATACATAGTTAAGAGATGTAGAAGTGAAGTGTGTAATGACATTGCTTGGCAGTATAAGAACAATCTTAGTGATATGTGAACATATAATGGAAGCCACTGTGATATGATTGAAGATAAATAAAAAAATAAAAAAATAAAAAGGGCAGACATAAAAGGCGTGATTTCGGTGGTCTAATTTGAAACCAGTGCATCATCGCTCCTAGTCTAGTGAAAGACAGGTCAGTTTTCCTTTGTTTTCGTTGATTCCAGCTGAAACAGTGTTAAATTTATGAATGAGATATGAGATATGAAGATATATATATATATATATATATATATATATATATATATATATATATATATATATTTATATAAACTCTAAGGAAACACGGACAATTGCTTATAAGCAGACGCTTAAGGCAACGACATAGAAACCTTTATAATAAAAGATAGTGCCAACAGCAATATTTATATTCGTAGTAGCCTAGGCTACGTAACAGTTTATTACGTGCTTCTAAATGAAAAATGGTAGGTGTAACCTTAAGAGACAAAAAAAGAGCAGAGTGGATTAGGGAACAAACAGGGGTTAAGGATATCATAGCTGAAATCAAGAAGAAGAAATGGACATGGGCCGGGCATATGTAGCGCGTAGACAGGAAATCACTGGTCAATAAGGGTAACCAACTGGATTCCCAGAGAATCACGTGGGTTAGGGGGAGACAGAAGGTTAGGTGGGCAGATGAGATTAAGAAGTTTGCCGGTATAAATTGGCAGCAGCAAGCACAGGACCGGTTTAGCTGGCGGAACATGGGAGAGACTTTGTCCTGCAGTGGACGTAGTCAGGCTGATGATGATGATGATGAAGAAGCGATTCCACAACCACCAAATGCCTCAAGAAAAGCAAGAAAGTCATTATCGGTAATGCGCTCAGTAAGAGCTAAAATCTCTTGAATTGTATTCGCGGCACTTTCATAATAAAGAACTAGAACGAAAACAAAATAAGGCCTAACGTATAACATCTTTGTTATTTCAGTTTTGCGGACAATATCGCGCTTTTCAGTGATGCCGGCGATGATTCACGAAAGAAAATCTGAAGATGTAAAAGAAAGACACGTTAAATTATCAATAAAGAGGGGCCGGAAGAAAACAAAGATAATGTTAGGAGGCCCGGCGAAAACGCGGAATTAAGGGTACAAACAGTAAAGCCACTCCTCCCCTTAAGTTTCTCGCATTCACCAAAAAAAAATATAAGGTCAAGTTGATTCGAAATAAAACATCAGTCATTTGCAACACATGCCCGGCAATCACATTGCCGAAAAGCTTCAAGTAGAAATTCAAAATATTTCAGTAATAACTTACGGGCCTAAAACACGAATAAACTACTGCACGTGGCCGGAAAAACATCAATAGGCATGAGTGGTACCACAAGATCCAATAAACTTTACATATAGAGAGGATAGACACACCCACACGCACGCATTGCTCATCTCACTATGTTATTGTAATGAAATAAATCATGTAGAAAAACCTCTGCCGTGTGCCCGTTTCATCGGTAACAACACGAGTGAATGAAACACCCAGGAACACCGTAGTAAGAGAATACACACAAAAAAGAACGTTCAGTAGCAAATGTGCAGTAAAACCAGAACTGAAATATGATAAGGTGTAGAGCAGCCACATAAGACCTTATATAAAGCGAGCGAGTCCAAAATGGAAGCACTGGGTCACTGTCTGCATGCTGTGGTTATCTCTGCCGAAAGCAGTGCCGGAATCCTGCCGCGTATCCAACTCGCGCACGATTCTGACTCCTCCACACCTGTCCACACACCGCCACCCCAGCCAGAAAAACCTGCTCCCGCAATAATCATTATTCTTCCGCCAAGCCGACTACTGAGCGAAAAAAAGGGAAGGGGGAGGGGGGTTGTTTCACGGGAAAACATGGCGATCCGGACCAACTGAGGTCATGCAACGTGAGCAATATCCTGCATAATTAAGAGCCCAGAATTAGTGCGTATCTGTAGGGCAGGCATTCCTAAGTAAAAGTGTGTCCAATATATTGTGGAAAACAAAAGAAAAGTTTCAACCATAGACGTTTGCATTTATTCAAGCGTGCTTTCGTATGCCTTTCACACAGGCTGCCCAGAAGTTTGCTTGATCAGAACAGTGGTCGCGCGTATAAGAGAATACCCTGGATGACTGGCTGCTTCTGAGATCATGCTCGCACTATTCACACACACACACACACACACACACACACACACACACAAAACATTGAGCCTCTTCAGAATATTTGTAATTCACTCTTCAGGGAATCAAATACGATAACTTCGAAAAGCACTGGTTTGCGTTATTTGGTTACGAACCCACGGTAAAGCTACTTGGGCTTCCCTTAAGAACGTTCTAATTTATTTTAGTGTAGTCCCGAGTTCTAAAAGGAAAAACCTTATGGTTTTATAGTTAATTTACCTTTAATGTTTTGCAGAAAAAAAAACCATTACGAACCTTTAGGGAACTTTTTTTTTTCGCTATGGAACGGAAACGGAATGGAACCTTTTGCGGTGGAACAAAACTAAAACCAAAATTGAAAACCCTGCGATAGCATTCGCTTCCCGCACGTTAGCCCCTGTGGAACTGAATTATTCTCAGGTGTATCACGAAGGACTGGCCATTGTCCATGGAGCCACGCATATTCATCAGTACATCGTGGGCAGACATGTGACTGTTCTGACTGATCACAGGCCACTCCTGAGTATCATAGAGCCCTAGAAGCAGATTCCAGAGCCATTTTCGCCTCGTACGATTCGATGGTGCATTCAGATGTCAGCATAAGACTACGACGTGGTGTACTGTCTAACACCGAAGCACTGAGCCGCTTACCCCTCAGCAAAACCATTGAGGATACACCTCACGTTGGCTGCGTGCTCATGTTCGAAGCGCTAAATAGCCCCCCCCCCCCCTCTAACGGTCGACGAAGTCACAATGGCCACGCAAGATGACAAAACATTGTTCAAGCTGTACAACGCCCTGGTGGAGGGCAGAGTTGAAAACTTCAAGAATGAGAACTTCAACGCTTTTAACAAGAAAGAAACGGAGTTCAACTGTCATCGTGGTTCTATCAAATAGGGATCACGAGTTGTCATTCATGGCCCACTTCTACAACGAGCAATGGCTCTCATTCATGCCGGACACCGAGGCGTGATCACAATGAAGTGCGCCCGCAGCTACATGTGGTGGCCGGAAATCGTCAAGGGCACCGAAGTAGCTGCAGAGTGCACAGCCCGCCACTTAAATGAACGCGCACCGACGCTAGCTCCAGCACTGGACTGGGGCATACCGAGCATACCTTGGCACACATTCTCGGTAATTACGGATGCCTACAGTAAATGGGTTGAAATTCACATAGTGAACAAAACAACATCGACAGATGCCATCGATTTCCTGCGCTTGGGACTCGACACTTTCGAATTACCCCACAAGGTGCTTTCAAACAACGGAATTGCATTCATGTCAGCCAAAATACAGAAACCCTATAAGTGACAACTGCATCACAGTGGTTAAATCTGGACCGAACCACCAAGCCACAAACGAAGCGGCCAAAACCTACGTGGTAGAGCTAAAACGTGCTCTTGCAAGTATGGGGTCATTACAGCGGTGCATTGCACGCTTTTTTTTTCAAGCAACTTGCAACGAGCCAGAAGGGCCAAGTACCGGAGTATATCATGTTTTCTTGCGAGCTGTGAACGCACATCTCAGCCATTCTGCCAGAACGCTCTTGAAAGGTCACACCACATAAGGAAGACGACTCGCGTTGCCGGCAACTCCGCAAAGGACAACCAGTGGCCGCCCGCCAGATTCATGGAATGCCCGAATGAACAGCGCCCATCGTAAAAAAATGGCAGGAGATTTTGGTTTGTTGAAGCGAAAGCCCCTCCATCACGTCTTCTACTGAAAAACGCATGAAGGGGCTTTAGACCGTGCATTCCCGCTTCCAGCCAGCTGCAGGTATGCGCCGTGCCCTCCACGTGACCTCCCCCCCACGATACTTGACGCCGCGCGCCCGGGGCTGACTGACTGCCGGGCAATCAGGGGGCCGGGCACTGGCTGGCTCTCCTTTGTACTCCTCATCCCTTTTATGGCCCACAGCGGACTCGAAAGCCAGCGCTTGGACCATTTGGACTATGCTGCGCACAAATGCCTTTCTTGAAAGAAATAAACTCAATTCCCTGTTACGAACACTTGTTATTCCGGCTACCGTGGACTATACACTGTACAAATAGGGTTATTTGTTCCTAAAAAATTTAACCTCCCTCCCTTTCAGCATTATATCTGTTTCTTTTAACTCACTTCCATGAACCTTTTTAAAATTTATATCGTTAAAATTGGAGAGTCGCGTAATAAAAAAGAGGAAGTGGATTTATTTATTCATAGATTCGTTATTTATTTTAGAGAAAAACTGCCAGTCAAGTGCCGGCCTTTGGGCAGGGGTGTGTGGCGCAGTGGACGCAACAATGTGTAGGAGGTAAAGCAGTAGATATAGTTTTGAACAAAAGCGCGATGAATTAAGAAAAGAAATGACATGAAATACGGTGCACAGTCCCAGGCGCAAAACAAAAACTATAAAAACAGTGCCCACTAGGTTATGTTGTTTGGGTAAAAAGTAAAAAGAACTCAAATACCAACTGTAGCAGAAATAAAGCCGGCAATGTTAAAAAGCGAGACTTTGCGGAATCGAAGCATTGAAGAATCGTGCAGAAGCGAGGCTTTGAACCTCAAGCAATCAGTCTGATCAAGACAGGTATTAAAAGGAAGAGCACTGTAGTATATATGAAGGTGTAGTTATGAGCCATGTGAAAGAGCTTGCACGAAGAAACTACTTGAGATCGACACTTTCAAGAACCTCTGGTGGCAAATTGTTCCACTCTCCGCTTGTGCGGGAAAAAAATCGTACCTGTATATAGGGGCTCAGTCACTCATTCAAGATTGGAGGCACGCGTTTCGTGGCGGGAGATTGGTTCGATATAATTAGTTTTTTTGTATTGCCAGCTTATTATGATATATAAGATAGAACAGCTTCCTTATTTTGTGATAACGTCTCCATTCCAGGGTCTCCTGTTTAGCGCTTTCCAGAAGAACTGACGGATATGTCTTACTTTTAGGCATTGAAAATGAATTTTACAGCTTTTCGCTGTATTTATTCAATTTTATCTGTGTTAGCTTGCGTGTCCGCGTCCCAGACAGCCGATGAATATTATAGTATTGGTATTACGTACGTTTCACATGAGGTCCTTTAGGTTCACTGCATGCCTTAGCGAGTGCCCATCTTAAGTAGCCTAGTATTTTCAAAGCCTTTTTCTCAGTATAAGACACATGTTCGTTCCATTTTAAATCAGGTGTGATGACAAGACCAAGGTGCGTATACTGTGAGACCAAGGACAAGAATTGATTGCCGAGGTTGTATCGAAATTTTAATGGATCTTTTTTGTGGGTTATGGTTATCGCCAAAGTTTTTCTCGCGTTAAAGGTCATCTGTCATTTTGTGCACCATTGTTCGAATCTTAGATGAAGAGTTATTTAAAAGAACCTGGTTGCTGGAAGCGTTCACTACTTTAAAGAACGCAGGCATCTGCAAAAAGCTTCATATTTGCTAGGTATCACGGGAGGAATTGTTGATATAAACCGGAAAGAAAAGAGACCTGAGGACTGATCCCTGAGATATGTCGGATTTAAGCGGCGCGGATGGCAAGTTGATACCACCGTTCATAATATCGCGCCCGGTGAATATTACTCGCAATTCCAAAGCCTGACCAGGGATGCGTAAATAAGTAGCACTAATTTACCAATCAGTATATAACTGTATTTACCATGTAAGCTGTAAAACTCGAGAATGTGCTGTTCATTCAGGGGTCCAAGTGGTAGAAACACTGAATGTTCGGAAACACGCACTTCGTCTTTTTTTTTTTTTCAAAATATCCCATTGATGTGCTATACTATCGATCTTTACCTCAACGAACCCTAAATATAGTTTCATGGGGTCATGAATGTGCCTTCCATAAGAATGCTCTCTTTTTACGCGCACCCTATTTTATTTTTACGTGGCACTGTAGGGTACACCATCTCAACGCTAGATGGAGCTACAAGGGCTTGACGGCTGTCGCACCTTGAATAAAACTGACCAGGGAACTTTTTTTTACCACGCAATTCAAACACGATCTATACCATCATAAACTAGACATATGCCAGTACCTAAATCACAGAAAGCAATTGGATATCTTCTAGCACTTCTCCGGGGCAGCGATTCAAACGCGGTAAAACAGCCGATATTTCCGAGAGCGCCCATAGGCGCTGTGCATTATCTTTTGATAAGCTAGGGAACTCACACTATTGCAACTACGATACTGTAACTCCAGCCGAAGAAAGGTTCATACAGTTGCTGCTTGAAACCGTGAAAGCAATGAGAAAATCAGAAAGGGAGAAGACTTGTCATCGTTTTGCTCTCCGGTCCCATGGAGTGACGCGGGGCCCCGCCCCCACCATGCCGGAAAGCGCGCCTCCTGCTCGCGGGCCGGAATCCTGGGGACGACTATGAAAATGAAATAACTAAAAACGGGAATGGCTGCAGAAAAAACTGGCAATTAAATAAACAGTTTCTCAATAGCAATGACATCCAACCTTCTGTAAATAACAAAAAATGGCAACACCTACACTGATCCCAGCGATATAGCGAACGCGTTTAGCGACTATTTTGGTTATCCTGTTCACTCGCAAATATATTTGCCTTCGCTTCCTGTACCGCATTGTCATCGGTCTTTCTATTTGTTCACAACATCGACAGATGAAGTTTTTCTTCTCAATTCATCGCTAAAAACAAGTGGCGCAGGATCAGATTCCATGAATTCCTCCGGAATAGAACTAGTACCAAAAGAAGTATTCCCCATTCTAGCAAAAATTATCAACAAACAGTTCGAAAAAGGTGCGTTTCCGAAATCGCTTACAAAAGGAAGAAATACACCCGTTTCCTAAAAAGGCACTCGTGAATGTATTGGAAATTATCGCCCCATATACGTTTTACCATTTTAATGTAAAATAGTCGAAAAACTCTTGTACTCAAGACTTATGTCTTACTTAACTAAATGTAACCTATTAACCTCACGCCCGTTTGGTTTTCGACACGGTTATTCCACAGAGCTTGCACTTCTTTATCTTACTGATCAAATTAAAGAAGCCATCGACGAGAGCTTACTTTTTAGGGCTGTTCATTGACCTTACTAAAGCATTTGATACAATTAATCACTCATTCCTGCTGCACAAACTTGAATCCTTTGGTATTTCTGGCCTTCTCCTTAACTCATTCGTTGTTATTTAAGCGATCGTTGTCAAATAATGCAAATTAATGGTCACCTTTCTTTCGCAAAAATAGTTAATAGGGGTGTTCCACAGGGTTCGATTCTGGGTCCCCTACATTTCTTGTTATTTATTAATGATTTGCTTAGTGTGCTTCAAAGCTCAAAATGTCCGCTATATGCGGATAATACAACTATATTTACGTCCAGCAGCAATCCGATCGCTCTTCAAATTGCACTAAACAAGGCCTTCATCAGCATTCACCAGTGGTGCTTGAATGCTCAACTGCAAATGAATGCTACAAAAACAACATTTATGGCATTTTATTCCCAACAGAAAACAGTAGTTACCTTGCCTCTTTCACTTGTATTATATCATCACATACCTGCTTCTGATAGCACTCTGTTTCTAGGCTTCATCATGGATAAATATCTGAAGTTTCATGCTCATGCGCAGTCTCTTCTTTAAAAAAAAAGTTTCTTTCGGTATTCAGCCCCACCGCGGTGGTCTAGTAGCTAAGGTACTCGGCTGCTGACCCGCAGGTCGCGGGTTCAAATCCCGGCTGCGGCAGCTGCACTTCCGATGGAGGCGGAAATGTTGTAGGCCCGTGTGCTCAGATTTGGGTGCACGTTAAAGAAAGAAAGTGGTCGAAATTTCCGGAGCCCTCCACTACGGCGTCTCTCATAATCATATGGTGGTTTTGGGACGTTAAACCCCACAAATCAATTGTTTCGGTATTCATGTCAATCTGAAAGCACGACCATACTTTCCACCACATGTTATCTTGTCAGTATACTATTCTTACTTTCACAGCCAGCTTTCATATTTGTAATCATCTTTTGGAAACACGTAAAACACACATCTAGAAAATCTACGACGCCTCCAAAACCAAGTGGTGCGGCTAATTACGTTCAGTCCGTACCTTTGTCACTCCATCCCCCTATACGTTGACCTAAACATACTTCCACTTAACGAATCACTTACTTTAAAATTAGCAATCATCATGTTTCGCCTTGTTCATCACGATGCGCGCATAGAAAGTTTCTCACCTAAATTTTTGAAAAATAATAGTAGAACTCGGTTCTCTGTGCGTGAGAATTTCAATTTACCTAAATCTCGCACAAACTATGAGAAAACTGCTGCAAAATTTGCTGGTGTGTCCATGTGGAACTGAATTTATTCTGAAATTAAACAATGATTCACGACAAGCTCAGTTTGCGGACGAACCAAATAAAACCTAATCACTGAACTAACTAGAACATGTTAGATATAGGTGCAATTAGGAAATTGAAATTGGTTTCTTTTTTACTTTATGCTTGTTTTGTAGTGCTTTGACAAATTGTTGGTTATATGTGTAACAACAGTGTCGCTATTCCTATAGTGTAATTAGATATGTACACCACCTCTAAAGAAAACGTAGTTTTATCTATGGTTTAGTTCTGCTCTTCTAATTATTGTAGACTTGTTGTTTATCCTCGTATTTTTGAAAATTGAGCAAAGTGTTTTCATTCATTTTGTTCACGCTTCAGATTATATTTAGAACTTTGCAACAACGCCAAATTTCTGCGGCACATTATGCGCCATCTTATCCACAATGTGTTAGGAGGTCCCCCCGACAGTTTTAGGAGCGAAGCTCCTTATAGCTGCACTTGGTTTCTTTTTTACTTTATGCTCGTTTTGTAGTGCTTTGACAAATTGTTGGTTATATGTGTAACAACAGTGTCGCTATTCCTATTGTGTAATTAGATATGTACACCACCTCTAAAGAAAACGTAGTTTTATCTATGGTTTAGTTCCGCTCTTCTAATTATTGTAGACTTGTTGTTTATCTTCGTATTTTTGAAAATGGAGCAAAGTGTTTTCATTCTTTTGTTCATGCTTCTGATTATATTTAGAACTTTGCCACAACGCCAAATTTCTGCGGCACATTATATTCACAATGTGTTAGGAGGTCCCCCCGACAGTTTTAGGGGCGAAGCTCCTTATAGCGGCACTCGTTCATCCCTTGTAGTGTGTAACCAGTCTCACATTTTGACCTCCAAGGTAGTGCCGGTGAGAGATTTCTTCTGTGCGTTGTTGAAGAATAAAAAAAATTGCAGCAAGCGCGTTAACTAAAAGCCAAATTCTCCTGTCTCTCATTCCCCCATAGGAGCCATTGGCATGTACCTTGAGCAGTATCTGAGAAGAAAGGGTTGCTACGTTATACTCGCTGCACATAACCTTTTTGGTTTTAGAAAGGTTTAGCGAGCGTTGGGCCGCAGTGCCATGAATATAGTGAACTAGTGGTGGTTATCTCGAGGTGGTTAAACTCTGGGTGCTTAAAGGTGGGAAGTGGACACGAAGCGCAAGCCGTAGAAAAGTGTGCGTGTGCCACCTCTCGTTTAGTCCTTGGAATGTCCGCTGGATGGCGGTGCTTCTATATGGGGAATATATGATGAAAAGATGCGAGATGATGGTGCATGGAGTGTTCAATAGATGGACGAAGAGACACACAGACAGATGCATGGGCGGGCTCACGGATGGTTGCACCGACGGATGGACACAAGGACGGACGCAGGGGCGGATGCATGGACGAACGCAGGGACGGACGCACAAATGGAAGTGCGGACGCACGAACAGACACACGCACGGACGGGCGAATGGATGCATGGACGGCCACACAGACGGACGCATGGATGGACGGATGCTTCGCCCCACTCTCTATCATTCACTCCGTGGATATGCTGCCGTTTTTTTACTATGAAACCTCTTCATGTACTCCGCTTATCTGTTGATTTATATGTATGCTTACCCTTCAATAGACTTCAAACTTCAGCTCTTCAAATGTGCTGTATACACCAGTGCCGCGAAGTCTTTTCCTTCGTGGTGTTGTACTGCTGTGACTATTGCAGGATCAGATGTCACTAGTGCGTTTAACACAGACTTTAGTGTGCCAACACAGACAATACTAGACCCTCCTAGAGTAGTCACCACTGTGTGTCTGTTGGGTGCTAATGTAGAATATTGCGCCGTTCGTAATTCAGTAGTAGAAAACTTTCATAGCTACTCAGCCCAGAAGACACTGAATCTACGCGCAACATGTATTAGTATGTAGAAGCAAATCGGTGGGAAGTCTTTCATCCATTTCTTATAGATTTCTAGGCAAAGACGAAACTGTTACAACTAAGGTCAGCATGGCAAGCTGTTACCCAAGTAATTGCCAGGATGAGCTATCAAGCGGTACACATAAAACTGCCGAAACTGAAGGACCGAACCTCGGAAACAGCCGAAAGAGTATCCCGTGCCGGAAATGTTCGTAGGTCATTTAGAAACATCCAGGCACCAAGCCAGTATTTCCAAAGAAGAGACATACCCTTTGCACACTTATCAAGGCAGCAAAGCACAAGCAACACGCAGCAACGACAACCTCTGAAGTGGCAGGTGCGGTGAAAGTGCGTGTTTCAAAAAAAAGTGTTTGAACAAATTACAAGAAACAGTTCAAGCACAACCAAGGAATCATCTTATGCCAACCCTCGAA
Source organism: Rhipicephalus microplus (assembly GCF_013339725.1). Lineage (NCBI taxonomy): Eukaryota > Metazoa > Arthropoda > Arachnida > Ixodida > Ixodidae > Rhipicephalus > Rhipicephalus microplus. Next base: position 79,877,511 of record NC_051174.1, read on the forward strand.
CAGTATTATGATAAGATAGAGTAGGCACAGATATACAAGAGCCGAACATATCTAGTGATTTCAGCAACTTCGGAGAAGTGAAAGAAAAAACAGAGATCACAGCCTTTGCAGCCTCGAAAAAAACTCAAGGCAACTATCTCCGAGCCTACAGGTCTAATCAGCGAACACATTGTTTAGTTCACAAGTACTGCATTAGCAGAATTCACTGCTCCCTCCGAATTCATTCACAGCACATGAAGTTCAGGTCTTGTCTAATGCTACTTCATGGTGGAAACTATTGCAAGATTCTAGTCGCTATATATAAAGGCCTGGAGATTGGCCACAACACACAAGTGCCTTTTCTAGATCATCACAGAATGGCGTGCCAAAACAGAGAAGCAAACACAATGCGATTGATCATAGGCACAAGTGCTCAGTTCATCCGTTCCTCAATCAGTAAACTTTGAAAGCTATGCATGCTAAGCGAAAAAAAATTTTGAAAGGGGTAGACAAAAGAGATGAAAAGCTATCCTTGTCGTTGAGAGATCTCCCAACAATGCCGAAAGAGACTCCATTAAAGTACAATCAACCTCAAGAGAAATAAAAAAACAAATTATTCAATTAGATATGAACTGTTCAGCCACTTGAATATTGTCCCGCAGCAAAGGACGACGCAGTTGTCTATAAAGAAAACAAGTTTATTGGAGCAAACCTGTGCTCCCCTAACAACTGAAAGAATACACAGGCGGCGAAGCAGCGGCTGGCAAAACGACGGGCACGCTAGTGAGCGTCGGCGATCGAATGTCGCGGCATCGGCTGTGCGGGAATTTATATCCCTCGGCGCGAGGGTTTCTCAAATAGTTGAATTGTATCGAGAACGCCGTGATAGCGTTTGTTAGAAACCCTATTCGTTCGGAATGCTCGAAGCGTTGTTCGACAGCGTTTGTTTGAAACGCTGTGGTAGCGTTTGTTCGAAACGCTGTGGTAGCGTTTGTTCGAAACGCTGTGAAAACAGCGATAGCACAGGCCGGCGCAGCCAGGCCGAAAAAACAAAACACAAATAAACAAACCCAATGCATGGTTCGCGGCATTACCCCCCTCTCTAAGAGTGCATCGATCCGATGCTAACATAAGGGACAGTCCACACAAATTAAATTAAAAGTTCGTCATCGTCCGTAGAAAGGTTTTAAGCGAACCACATGGACGACTTCGGGCCGCGTGCGTCGTCTTGATGTACGGGAGTCCCCATCGGGGATCACTTCGTACGTTAGTTCGCCAACACGTCGTAGAATCTGGTACGGTCCGAAATAGCGTCGTAGAAGTTTCTCACTGAGTCCACGTCGTCGAATGGGAGTCCAAACCCACACACGATCTCCATGATGGTACTCGGCGTCTCGGCGTCGGAGATTGTAGCATCCGGCATCCACCAGTTGCTGGTTCGTTATACGAGCTCGAGCGAGCTGGCGGGCCTCCTCCGCACGTTGGAGGTATCCTTGGACGTCGGCGTTGAGGTCGTCGTCTTCTACGTGCGGAAGCCTGGCGTCGAGCATTGTAGTCGGCCGTCTTCCGTAGACGAGCTCGAACGGTGTCATCTGTGTGGTTTCTTGAATAGCCGTGTTGTACGCAAATGTGACGTACGGGAGGACTTCGTCCCACGTCTTATGTTCATAGACAGCATGTCTGCGATTGTCTTATTGAGTCGTTCCGTTAGTCCGTTCGTTTGGGGGTGGTACGCCGTCGTTCTTCGGTGATCTGTGTTGCTGCAGCGTAAGATTCCTTGCATGAGCTCCGCAGTGAAGGTCGTTCCGCGGTCCGTAATTAGGACCTCAGGGACTCCATGTCGCAGCACAATTTGGTTAATAAAGAACTTTGCAACTTCTTGTGCAGTTCCCCTAGGAAGAGCGGTGGTCTCTGCGTAGCGCGTCATGTAGTCTGTCGCTACGACAATCCATTTGTTCGCGGAACGGGATGTAGGAAACGGGCCCAGAAGGTCCATTCCTATCTGTTGGAAGGGCCTTGTTGGGAAGGCGATCGGCTGCAGAAGTCCGGCTGGTCTCGTCGGTGGTGTTTTTCGTCACTGGCAGTCACGGCAGCTCCGGACGTAGTGGGTGACATTGGATGTAAGGCGGGGCCAGAAGTCTTTCGCCTTGAGTTTTGTAATCGTGCGAGCTGTTCCGAGATGTCCGGAAGACGGGTCGTCGTGGCACGCTTCCAAAATTTCGTCACGAAGGTTTGCCGGGATGACAAGTAGATAATTCGTTCTCGTTCCGGGGTTGAAATTCTTCACTAGGATGGAGTTTTTGAGGCTGAATGCTGGTAAGTTGCGCTTGAACGCCCTAGGCACGGCGACGTTGCGTCCTTCGAGGTAGTCGATCATGGCGCGGAGGTCAGGGTCGGCACGCTGCTGGGCGGCTAGGTCGCTCTCTGTCACGACTCCGAAGAACGCGCTGTCTTCATCGGAGTCCTGTGGTGGTGGGTCGACGGAGGCGCGGGACAGGCAGTCGGCGTCGGAGTGTTTCCTGCCGGATTTGTAGAGTATTGTAACGTCAAACTCTTTCAGGCGCAAGCTCCACCGCCCAAGACGGCCAGAGGGGTCCTTCCAAATGCCGAGCCAACACAGCGCATGATGGTCTGTCACAACCTTAAACGGTCTACCAAAGACGTATGGGCGAAACTTTGAAATGGCCCATATGATAGCCAGGCACTCTTTCTCGGACGCAGAGTAGTTTCTCTCCTCCTTCGACAGACCACGGCTTGCATAGGCGATTACCTTTTCGTAACCGCTTTGCTTTTGGACGAGGACGGCACCCAAACCGATATCACTGGCGTCCGAGTGCATTTCCGTTTCGGCGTTTTCGTCGAAATGAGCGAGCACGGGCGGGTTTTGCAGGCGTTCTTGCAGAACGCAGAATGCCTTTTCTTGGTCGTTTTCCCAGCTGAAAGGGGTGCTTTCTTTCGTCAGGCGCGTGAATGGCTCTGCAATGCGTGCGAAGTTTGCGACGAAACGCCGGTAGTATGCGCACAGTCCGAGAAACCTTCGCACACCCTTCTTATCTTTCGGCCTTGGGAAGTTCGCAATGGCTGATGTTTTTGCCAGGTCAGGTAGGACTCCCGCGGCGTTCACGACGTGACCCAAAAACTTGAGTTCCTCGTACGCGAAACGGCACTTCTCAGGCTTCAGCGTTAACCCCGACGTACGAATGGCCTCGAGTACAGATTCCAACCTTGTGAGGTGTTCGTCGAAAGTCCGGGTGAATACGACAACGTCGTCGAGGTATACGAGGCAAGTGTGCCACTTCAGGCCTGCTAGCACAGTGTCCATGACTCTCTGAAACGTTGCGGGCGCCGTGCACAGCCCAAACGGCATCACCTTGAATTCGTATAGACCGTCCGGGGTTATAAATGCAGTCTTCTTTCGGTCTCTCTCGTCCACTTCAATTCGCCAGTAGCCTGTCTTCAGATCCATGGATGAGAAGTACTTGGCGTGGCAGAGGTGGTCGAGGGCGTCGTCGATTCGTGGCAGGGGGTACTCGTCCTTTTTGGTGATTTTGTTTAGTCTCCAGTAGTCAACGCAGAATCTTAAAGTGCCATCTTTTTTTCTTCACGACTACAACCGGCGCAGCCCACGCACTTTTTGATGGCTGTATTATGTCGTCGCTGAGCATGTCATCAACTTGAGTCCGGATGGCTTCGCGCTCGTGTGAAGAAACGTGGTACGGTGACTGTCTGGGAGGTCGGGATCCATCTTCGGTTATTATCCGGTGCTTCGCCAAAGGTGCCTGACGTAACTTCGAGTTCAAGGAAAAACACTCGCTGTAGCGTCGGAGCAACTCCAGTAATCGGTCCCGATTTTCTTGCGACAGCGCCGGGTTCACGTCGAAAGGATGTACAGCCTGGAAGCAACTGCGCGTGCGCGTTCAAAGGTGGCGACTGTGATCACTTGACTCGCTTCTTGCGTTTCTTCGAGGAACGCAATTGCAGCGTCCTTGTTTAGATGCTGGTACTCCTCGGTGAATTTGGTGAACAAAACGTGGGATCTGCGTTGCTTAAACCGTGCAATGCCTCTTGCGACAGACACATCACGGTCTAGAAGCAACCTTTAGTCGTCTCCACGATAGCGTCGACGTCAGGAGCAGCACCTTCACAATAGACGGCGATCATCAAGCTTGCGCGGGGTGGCAGGGTGACGTGATCGTCGGCGATACTTACAGCAGCACGGTGTCCGAGGTTCGGCTGTGGCGTCGTGGAGTGATCGCAAGAAAACGTTATCGACCTGGTCTGCAGATCATTTATTGCGCCATTGTCCGTCGAAAAGTCCATTCCGAAAATTACGTCGCGGGAGCAGTTAGGCAAAATGACGAACTCCGAAGGGTACGTAGTGCCGTCTATGGTGACGCGCGATGTGCACATTCCACTTGAGGTCACGAGGTGGCCTCCTGCTGTGTGTATGTGCGGACCGTCCCATCTGGTCGTAACTTTCTTTAGCTTGGACGCGAATGACCCGCTAATGACCGAGTAGTCGGCTCCCGTGTCGATGAGGGCGACTACGTCAAGGCCGTCGATGGAAAACTGGACGTCGGTTGCCGCTTTCTTTGAATTTCGTGTGCGTCGGGGCCTCGTATCGTGGCTTGCACGTGTTGATGGTCGGTCACTATGCGTCGTCATTGTCGTCTTCTCAGCGGCAGGCTTCGTCATTTCTGGTACGCGTCGCGCAGCGTAGCTGTCGTCGTTTTCGGGGGTCTCGTCAGGGTCTCGTCAGGTCGTCGGGATGAGGGCATGTCGTGAATCACAGTCTTGCGTCGTTGGAGGGTTTTCATTTTCTCGCCGTTGTGCAACTTCACCTCCAGAGGTTGCTGCTTTTAGTTTCCCCCTCGTGGGCTAGGGGACCTTCCACGGGCGAAGTCAGCATTGCTGCGACGGTTGGGGGATTGGTGCGGGTAGGGCGACGGCGAACGGTTGAAACAGGATGGTCCACGCCTGGTGTTCGACAGGTATTCTTCGATCTCAAATGGGCGCTGGCCGGCTCGCGGGCGGGGTGCGTCGACGGAGAACCCACGCAAACCCAGCCTCTTGTACGGGCAGCGGCGGTAGACGTGGTTGGTCTCTCCGCAGTGGTAGCACAGCGGACGATTATCTGGCGTTCGCCACACCTCGGTGTTCCTGGGCGCCTGGTTTCGGGTTACAGGGGGTCGGGCGGGCGACATTGAGCGGCGGTACGGCGGGGCCTCTTGATAACGGTTTGGGACGGCTCGGGGTCGACGAGCAGCAGCGGAGTAGGTCATCGCTTGTGGTTCGTAAGATGCTTCCGACGGCGTGGAATTCCCCAGTGCTTGCTGAACCTCCTCGCGGACGACATCAGTGAGGGAGGCGACTTGGGGCTGCGGCGTTGCTGGGAACATTTTCCTCAGTTCCTCGCGAACGATGGCGCGGATGGTCTCCCGCAAGTCTTCTCTCGCCAATCCAGGGGCGTTTACCGGGTTCACCGAAAGGGTGTTGAGTGGTCTATCGTATTGCCGCGAACGCATATCTAAGGTCCTCTCGATCATCGAAGCCTCGCTGACGAACTCAGCGACGGTCTTAGGGGGGTTGCGGATGAGTCCAGCGAAGAGCTCTTGTTTAACTCCCCGCATCAGAAAGCGCACTTTCTTCTCTTCTGCCAATTCGGGGTCAGCTCTCCGGAACAGCATCTTCATCTTCTCAGCGAACAGTACAACACCTTCGTTAGCGTGTTGCATTCGCGTCTCCAACAAAAGGGCGGCTCGTTCTTTCCGCACAACCGTAGCGAATGTTTTAAGGAATTCGCTCTTAAAGACAGTCCAGTCGGTTAGGGAGCCTTCATGGTTCTCAAACCACGTTCGAGCTGCATCCTCCAAATAGAAGAAGTCATGACGAAACGTTTCTTCGTCATCCCACCTGTTAAAGATGCGGATACGCTCCAGCTTCTCCAGCCACTCTTCCGGGTCTTCACCAGGAGATCCTCGGAATGATGGGGGATCTCGAGGCTGTTGCAGAACGACGGGAGGGTTGGTAGTGTTGGTCATGGTGCCTGCTGTTGATCCATCGTGGTTTTTACGTCTTCTTTCCTTTTTTATCGGGGAGCAGTCCGAACTCTGGCTGAAGGCCTTGCTGTCGGCGGCTTACACGAGTTGGGCGTGCTTGTCGTGTAGGGCTTGCTTGTCGGCTTGGCAATGGCTAAGAGTTCATGTACACCGCACCTCCACCAGATGTCACGCAGCAAAGGACGACGCAATTGTCTATAAGGAAAACAAGTTGTTTGGAGCGAACCTGTGCTCCCCTAACAACTGAAAGAATACACAGGCGGCGAAGCAGCGGCTGGCAAAACGACGGGCACGCTAGTGAGCGTCGGCGATCGAATGTCGCGGCATCGGCTGTGCGGGAATTTATATCCCTCGGCGCGAGGGTTTCTAGAATAGTCGAATTGTATCGAGAACGCCGTGATAGCGTTTGTTAGAAACGCTGTTCGTTCGGAACACTCGAAGCGTTGTTCGACAGCGTTTGTTCGAAACGCTGTGAAAACGGCGATAGCACAGGCCGGCGCAGCCACGCCGAAAAAACAAAACACAAATAAACAAACCCAATGCATGGTTCGCGGCATTATTCAGATCTTTAGTGCCTAGGTGTGATACAGAGGCATAGAAACTTGCGCCATTTGCGAAGTAATGATGTCGTAATATTGAAGCAGAAGCAGGTGAAGTTCTCTGTTCACCAATATAATAAAGGTGTACTCATCATGCAGGAATTAATTTCTTTGTCTATGTGTCTTGACATTATTTACTCAATCCTGCAAGCAGACCATTCACCTGAAAATACAGCCATGCCGTCCTCTATTTGCCGAAAATACTTCTACCTGTACCAACCACCAAGTAAACAAACAGAACTTCGTGTGGCCATGTCCGTGATTCACTGAAAATGATGTTCTGGAAGCATTATAAGCCCTACAAACCCGAAGAAATGGTTCTTATTTGTGCTATAAACTGGATCAATTGATTTGCTGTTGTTCTAAATTCTGAAGTTAGGTTTTCATTCTACTAAGCTTTACAAGATGCCAATAAACTTAAATTTCACGCATGCCCAGAAAATGCATTGCCAACCCTTACATATATTGACTAATACGTCACAGAGCCTGTGACACCAAGCTGTTCATAGCATTTCCACATTCACGGCAAGATTTCAAGCAGATACATGCCCAGACGTCAAGCCCTGAACAAACCTCATGCAACCATGCAATAGCGAACTTCTGGTCTACACATCGTTAACACCACATAAGAGACAGCAGCAGACACAATGAGCCTGAGAGCACTTATTCATTAAAGGTAGTTGAAGTGTGACTTGGCGCAAAACATTCAGAAACAATCAGCACGATGCATATCTCGACCCGTGAAAAGGAAGATGATGCCACAGTACGGTTAGCACGTCATAATGTTCATAGACGTAGCATGAAGTTAACACACAAGGAAATTTTATTAACATGACAGCGTTGAAGAGCTTGTTTTGAAGACATTTGCACGTCGGTGCCTCATTGTGAGTGAAACAGTTTTTGTTCTCAATCCGAGAAATTGAGAAAGGCGCAAATAAGCTAAAATATTAGAATCCTTCAGTTCAAATCAAAGTCACATACAGGCTGTCTAGGTGGTTAGCAGGTGTTCTACCACCGAACGACTCTATTGCTTCAAACTGCTTCATGAAAAAACACAATATGAATATTATCTTGTGGATGGATGTATGAGACACTTTATAGGGTGAAATTAAAAATATAATAATGAACAACAGATTATCACTACCCAAAAATGTAACTTAGGTGTAAGTTACGATAAAATCATTATCCGCTAATAAATTCGCAAGGATAGCTTCCGCTTGCTTTGCCTTGTATAGGGTAAAACCGGAAAATACAGACAAAGGAGAGGCTTGACACACATCACTCGTGGGTTTCAAATATATTTTTGACTTCCTCTTATGCGCTTTTATCCTATACCATTAGTTATCGAATGCCTAGATGAGCATATCTCTGGGCAAGTTGGTTGTGCATGCAGAAGACTAACAGAGTATTTAAAAGATAAAGACGTAGCAAAATAGTAAACACGAAAAAGTTTCGTCACGTTTCCTACTCTGTTACGTCTTTTTCAGGTCTGCTCTGTAGAATAAAGCAATCAGCAATGCATTTGAACCATTACAATATTAGGTCAGAAAGTAATTGTGAAATACAACTGTATCTGAAGTAATATGAAACGCCACAATCATGCTTTTATGAGTGGTTTCAGAATAAACACACAAAAACATACCTTTTGAAACCGGACCTACACGCTTGCATGATTCATGGCAACAGTTACAGATCGACCTTATGATTGCCAAAGAGTATGGAAGTGGAAGAAATAGGAGGCACGGAGCTAGAAAAACTGCAGTTTCACAAAGCTCTTATTCTTAGGAACAAGAAAGGAAATGATATGCTTTGAGAAAAAGATGAAGACAGAAAAAAATTGCCTAGATAAGGCAAAAAGTGAAATCATTGCTGAACTCACAATAAATCTATAGATATAGTGGGCTTTCGATCAAAAAAGGGTGCTCACTCTCGTTAGAAACTACCATATTATCTCTTCGCAGTACTCAAATACATTAGCATTTGCGACTGATCAAAAGGCGACAGGGCAGCTATTTAAAGTGCTCTTCACTTACGCCTCTGTTGGGAAGTCGCATCGTCAAGAAAGCATTTCTAGAACTGCGTGTAAGTAAACATCAGCCAAAAATTAAACGATTTTCAAAAGTGCTTTAATCTCTCACTGCGAAAGCTATCACTCACGGCACATAAAACAAACAACAGGTTTGCAGAACACACTGTCTGAAATCAACTCGAAACGGCAAATAGCACCACGATGAAAGGGCACATTAATACACAAGGACGATCGCTCACAACACACACAGGAGACACGAACGTGGAGAAAGCAGCCCTCCTGAACAAAGTGTGTTGTTGGTGAGAAACCTAAAGCACAAATTCTACTATCGTAAAAGCGCACGCTACTCTGCACACACTGCCACCCAAAGCAATTACTGAAAACACAAAGAAGTTGACTTTAAACTTGCGCAACACATTATGCAGCACACAAATAGCACCTGTGCGCTGTAGTCTTTTTGCCATTCGTCCAAAGCCTGGCTTCAACTTCACTTTGACTATAAGGCTTATGTCAGTTTGAACAACTGTACCTACTGATTGGGATTTCCTTGCTCTTGTAGGTCAAGCGAGAGGGCACGCAACTCGGGCAAAGCTGCTAACGAGATGTAATTCTTTCTTCACATGACTTCACGCAGATTTCATGTAGTTGATGTAGAAGACCACCACGTTTATCCAGCTGTCTGGACCATTGATCCATTTCATCAGCTACACTGGTTTTCCAGTCGGTCGCTACACATACAGCTGAGGCACTTGTCACAGGTGTGCTTCTTTCTCCTTAGCATACCACCATGCACTTCAATACCATAACATCTGGTCATTACTGGTCCCAAACCAACGCCTTTTTTTCTATGGCCCTCGAGGCGTGGATGATTGTACTCTTAAAGCAGTCTTCTTTCTTCAGTAGGGGCAGGTCCCGTGCTTTTCTCTCTGTAGTACCTTTTTATTCATTCTATTTTTTCTACTAATTAGTCTGCTAGTACATGGTAGGCCATTTAGACAGCATGTTTCTTGTCTACAATGCTGGCATGGTAACCTATCAGAGGTTAAGAGCGCCTCCATTTTCGTTACAGCATGCTGTATATCTGCGGTCAAAAAAGCATAAGTGAAGCTTATGAACAACTTCCAATGCTTTCTTGAATGAAGGCTTAGCTGCATTTACCTTACTGTCAATAGTACAATTAGACTAAGGGTGATTTGATCTGGAAGTCGGGTCAAGCTACCACTGCTTGGTGAACTTGGCGAGCTCTGTACATGACAACTGTGAACCATTGTCACTAGTCCACACAAATCGTAATTCGTACCTTCGGATGTCTGCTGTCTGATTATCTTGTCACGTTGCTGCTCATTGTTACAATTATACACTTATAAGATTGAGGCGGTGCAAATAAGCAGAAACCTCATTTAGCTTGCCGCTTTCAGAAGTGAAGGATAGAGGAATATGCGCTTAGTAGCGTGTTAGCGTAGTGTGCATGATGCGTCTACTGCACAATAGAAAGGCCGCTTTCTTGTGCGCGATCGCCTCAGTTGGAGGACCGAAGTCTAAAGTGATGTAGAAAATGGCAGCAGGTTCGCCGGCTATAGAAAGTCGCGGTATCAATGTGCTTCAGTTAGATGCAAGTTTTTATTTGCAACGGTGATATGAAGCTGAAATTTCTCTTTGAACAGCATTCAGTTCACCTGCAAATGGCCGATCATGCACTCTCATGCTCAGATGTCTCTGCTGTGGACGTTATATTTTGCTGCAATATACCCATGAAGCACGCTCATTGAGGAGGCTTAGCTATTGCGTGAAGGTACTCTGCAATCCTCACTAGTGCTTGTCTTTATTGGTCACTTCTGAACGGCTTCTCACACCAGACTAGGTCACCCTAACTTGAGGCCTTTGACCTAGAATGCAGAGCGGGAACACAAAAAATTCGATGCTCCATGCTGCTTTATTATGATGGTGATAGTGAGGCGAAAAAGCTTCGATTTCGTTTTCAATTCCAAGGCGCTTATGTAGCATCATAGAACGGAGTTTACAGTAAAAAAAGAGGGAAAGAGCAGCATTAAAAAGTGAAACAAGAGCTGTTTGCAAAGAACCGAAGTGTACACACTAAAATATCCGCAGGACAATGATATCACTTAGGGAGGCTTGCTTAGCAGGTCTGAGTCAGCGTAGTGGTTGATTGTGCAAGTCTGTAATTTATTGTGCTCCGCTCGGCTAATCAAGTTCCGGTCACATTGCGACTTGTTGGCGAAGTCTTGTGTGATAAGTCTTCTGCCTCCTATAGTTCGACAAAATTGTGAAGCCCGCTCCCGAAATATAACTTGCGCTTAGCGCTCATACAAACTTGGACTCAGCTTAATTTTTCTGATCAGGGCGCACCCACACGAAAATTTTCTTCAACCAGACTCACTCAGACTCAAACCTCCCTAAATATTATTAACCTGGACTCATTTAGCCTCACAATCACGGCTGAGTCTGAATCTGAATGAATCAATAGACACATGACTCGTGAGTCCATCAGTGTCAATGCTCTTCAAACACAAATATTTCACGTCATTAGTGCTCTTGCTGGCGCATTTTCGGTACTGTACTCTCAAACACAAGTTTCAGTGAACAATACTATACTTAGCAGACGTGAGTATAAACGAGACTCTACCCAAGGCTGGTAGTAATGCTAAGAATAAGTAGATAGGGATGGGCAAAAAAGCAGTGGATCTCAGAGACACTCACTCAAGAAATATGTTTTGCTCTTTAAACTCAATCTCGCGAAAACTTTCTTCAGGTGGACTGACTCGGACTCAAACTCGCAACAATACCATTCATCCAGACTCACACACGAGCTTCGATCTGAATCTCGTGGACTCTCGAAAGAGTTCACCGACCTGCGTACGTACTACACTAACCTCACTCATTGCCTATATTTGTACCTGCTGGCTGCGGAGAAAGTTATGTTCCGAACGCCCCTAAAAGCTCACAAATGAAGCTTGCGGCGAAAAATCCTGTTTTAAATCGCACTGCGAATAGTTTTGTTCTTACAGCATGTGGTCACATTACTCGGCTACTCATGAATCTGCCACAGGATACTTTGTGTCTGAGGGCATGTGCATTTGTACTGCCAAAATGAACCTTTTTCTGCTAAATGCACACTCATCAAAAGAGATGGCTGTTGAGGAGTTGGTGCTTTGACATAGGAAGAGACACACAGGAAGAGACCCACGAGGACAGGCGCAAATACTAACTGGATTTATTCAAAGAAGATTCACACCTTTATATGTCAGCACCCTGTGCAGGGGCACCACGAAAACAACCACAAAAACTTAAACCAGACCGAAAAAAATTGGAAGATAGATATGTGGGGTTTAACGACCCGAAAACACAATATGATCATGAGAAATGGCGACCAACCAGCCCAAACTGCCCCACTTCTAAGTTGTGGAGGGCTCTGAAAATTTCAAACACTTAGGGCTCTTTAAACTGCACCCAAATCTGAACACACGGGATGAAGAAGTAGGAATTCAGCATTGTACAGCGCAATTGAAGTTTCACTTACGCACTTGTCACCTATTTTTTTGCACCCTCACGATGCGCCCTCACGATGGTTTCTACGTTGCGCTCATCACATATCACCGAAATGAAAATGCCGACATAATTAAGAATTACTAATGCAATTTGTACGCAAAATGTCTAAAATTACCAAGTTATGAAAAGAGCCACAGCCTGAAGATTGACACTTGATGTGATACGGGGTTCGCATGGCATCATGGGCTGTTTTAATCACATGATAGTGTATCATGCTCAACTTATTGGAGGGTACCACCAACGTCCCCTTACGAGTAGTTAACGATGTGAAATTTTAGTATTTATAAAGTCTGCATGGCTGCATTTATCACCTTCTTGTTTCACGGTGCCCCCTCCTGTTCGTGTACGACTCAGCAAGGCGTTCGGTGGCAACGGCTTCTACCTGGCCACTTCCCACGATGTATGATTGGATAAGCAGCGGGGTCTGTCACGAAGACCGTTTGCCGTTTTGTCTTTTGTAGCCCCTTTTTCTATGGCACGATTCGTCGCAGTAATAGTGACGTAAGTCACGTTTACTACCGATGTAACAAGGACACTTTTGATCGTGATCTGTCTGACAACTAGCAGTTTTGCTCACGTACGTCTCAGCCAAACTCGATAAAGATCAATTTACACCGCTTACCATAGCTCATTGTTGATCACGATCAAGAAATCCGACCAAAAGCAGGCCTGCTTACGATCAAAGCTCTCGTGTACCATTGTTGTAATGTATTTATGTAGCCAAAACTTGTAAATGTGTCACTTGTGCGTTCATTCACTCTCAATATTCGTATTTACGTTGTATATGCGATATATACACTAAATAAAGACAAAATAATATAAACAATGTTTTTTAGAATGATTGTTTGTTTGCATTATGTGAATATGTCCATAAAAAGTGGCACTTTCAATTAGTACCAGCCCCTTGTTTGTTTAAACAGCCGTTTCATCATGTTCCCAGTCCCACCAGTTTAGTCAAAACCTCTTCCGTAGCGTCTGTTATTGAGGCCTTCTTAGTTGGGCTCAAGTCAGCGTTAGCGAATTTGCCCACGCTTCTTCATTTTATAGCAGCAACATATTTTCTTCCCTTTAGTATGTGAAAAGGAGAATAATTCTATTATGGCGGTCATAAGTGCTGAAACAACCACCGCCTGTAAAGCGTATCCCTATCGACATGATGATAGGCTGCACGATTATTTGTTCACTTCAACTACTTGCAAATATTTGAAGAGTGAAGAAATGAAAACAACGTTGTTAATAATTCTGCATTGGTCATTAAAAATTACTTTGTCTACTAGTCACCAATCCCTACCCCCTGAATGCTAACCACTCAATTGTCGACTGTAACCTGATTGATGTAACTTTTAAAATTAACATAGAGGAATGAGCCTATAATACAGACTACTTTGGAACACTCCGCTGTCTTCAAAAACACCTACGACCCCGCTCATATATTTGGAATTGTCTTGTCACTGCTGTTTGTACGCTATAAAGGCTTTAAGGAGTCTGTCATCAAGACAGCGTCCCTTGTGACCTTTGTACCTCTACTGAATGTCAGTGGTTGCGCATATATCTGATGGCTTTAACACAGGTCGAGCTGTGTTGTACGCGAATGTGGCGTAGGGCAATATGTCATCGCACGTTTTGTTTTTCAAAACTACATACATGTTTAATATGTTGACCAGGTCTTCTTGAAACGTTCGGCATGCCGTTAGTGTGGGTATGATTCGCACTTGTCTTCCTGTCAGATGTATCACTTAGTTGACAAAGGCGCCCAAATGCTCGGCCATGAACACAGTACCTTTGTCGGTGATAAGTATCGCGGGAGCACTGTGTCTTAAAACGAAGGCTTCGATGAAAAACTTCCGCCGCTTCAGCTGCCGTTGCCCATGTCAGAGTGCCCGTCTCCAGGTAATCGAGTTAGGTCATCTGTGGCGACGACTATCTCCTTGTTTCCAGTAGAAGACTTCGGGAAAGTACCTAGAAAACTCATGCCACTTGTGCGAATGGTGTCGTCGGCACTCGCGCAGGCTGCAGCAGGCCGGCTGGTTTGATGGATGGCGGCTTGTGACGCTGACAATCAAGACAACCCTGCATGTAAGTTTCGCCAACGCTGGCAAGTCTTGCCCAGTAATACTTTTACCTAATCCTCACCAACATTCTTGTGTAGCCCAAGTGACCAACACTAGGTTCCTCGTGGCAGGCTTGCCGTACATCACATCGGAGCGAAGAAGGAACGATGCGAAAGAAGTTCCTGCCACCGCGTGAAAAGTTCTTTTAAAGGGCGTCATTCTGCAAGCAGTACGACGCCAGTCCTCTCGCAAATACCATCAGCAGGCTATTTACTCGTCTTTGTAATTAATTCATGAGAGGTAGCAATTCACCCCCGTCCCACTGCTGCTGAGAAAAGACGGCAGTGTCCACGATTCCCAAAAAGGCTATGTCGTCGTCTTGAGGCCGAGACCATGCAGGACAGTCGGCATTGGTGTGCTGTTTTCTCAACTTGGCAAAGAGAAGTCAAACTCATCGAGCCGCAAAATTCAGCGTGCAAGCGGGCCAGATGGATCTCATGTTAGCTAACCCACAGATCTAGTGGTGATCACTGAAAACGGTGAATGGGTGCCCATACAAATTAGTGGAAAATTTTAGTCCTGCTCGTACTAATCTAAGATACTCTTTCTTATTCGTAGTGCAGTTAGCTGCTGCTAGGGACAGCGTCCTGCTGGTGTAGGTGATCGCCTTTTTGTTGTCTTCCTGCGCCTGCACGAGCACTGCTCCAAGACCCTCAATACTAGCGTCTTTATGTAGTATGGTTGGCAAGTCTTCTTCGAAGTTGGCAAACGTGAGGTGTTTGCATGCACGAAAGAAGTCGTGAAACGCTTGGTGCTGGTCTTCACCCCATGTTAAGGAGTTATCTTCCTTAGCGAACTGTGCACCTGACCATGCGATGTGCAAAAAATTGGCAATAAACCGTCGGTAACGCGACAAGTTGGTTTTCCGATGTTGGAAGGTCTACTGGAACTTACTAACTAACCACGTAGTGGGGTTCACATGTTGGCGTCACTGCAGTCGTCTTGTTGGCGAGATCAGCGAGGTTGGGAAAGTCAACGATGTTGAGAGCAGGGTTGGTGGTGGTTACAGGGTTGGCGGTGGCCCAGTCACTAGAGTCGACAGTGCCGAAAATCAGACGACGGGGCGTCGGACTGCATCAGCGTAACTAAGATGCCGCCGCACATCACCGTAGCCGGATGAAGAAAACCCTGATGGACCTCATCCCGGAAAACATCGGTGACGAAAGACAATGCTGGTGGCAGTTCCGTTGCTAGAATTAAACTGAGCTGCTAAAGCTCCTCCCCCAGAATCTCCCAGACGACTTCCCGCAAAAGCTTGTGGTTGTCACACAGGCTTGCTACAGCCGTTACGGGATTATTCGCTACAAAGGTGGCCAGGTTTCACTGATGATACCGTTGCGGTGAGGCCCCATCAATCTCTGTGGCTTCGTTTGTGAACTGAGCCACTCGCAAGCTCCTCAGAAAGTTGCTTCTTCACGCCTTGCATAAGATACCGTAGCTTGTTATCTTCCGGAATCTTGCAATCTTCTCAGGCGAAAAGACGCGCGTTGTCCTCGGCGAACAAAGCAAACTCTCGTCTTTTTGTTTGTAATTGGAGCTTCCAAGAGATGTCGCACATTCTCCTGCCTTTTGAGGTGTCAAGGTGTCAATCAGCTGGTTGCGGAAGTCATCCCTAGTAGCCAAGCTTCTTTCCCTGTTCATGTACTACATTTGGGCGTTGTCTTTCAAGCAGTAGTACACATTCGCGAGCTTGTTTACTGGGGTGGCCCTCTGGTTGTACTTTGCACAGCGTTTTAACTGGTCCAGGCAGCTCTGGGCGTCTTCATGAGCCTCAGCATGAAAACAATCAGAAATTGTGCGATTTTGAACTGTCATGTGTGATGCAGCTGCAGTGACCATGTTGGCTGACAGAGGCAAGGAATTGCTGGCGATTTCTCCCAGAAGATTGAGCTCGGGCGCCAAGCGCAGCAGACGGTGACTGAAACAGTGCACCAGTGTGTCGACGAGTAATAGCGATTCCGGGCTCGATTATTCTCTCCGCCAAGAAGTGCAGAGCATGAAGACTATCCGGATCTCCACCAGTGTGACAACGAGAGATTCACGAGTACACGAAAAAGCACGAATGAATAGGCTTTATTGATCACAAGAAACGTCTGTTTCCTTCAATAAATTGCATGTACCCTTTTTGGGGGATTGGCCAAGAATGCGACGTTAAGACTGATAAGTGCTATTTTAGGTAAAGTATGTGATTAAAATTCAGTAATAAAGCAATAAGTGAGAATATTACGTAAAACATTCAATTTAAACTACAAGTAATATACTTTCGAGCTTGTATTTCAGACTGTCGTATTATCGTGATGGTAAGAACATTGAATACTTAGGTATTATTTATTGCAACAACGAATATTTTTAAATTCCAGTCTGAAGTGGTACCTGATGAGTAGTTCTAATTAAAATACACACGGCATTAAAGGCGTCTTTTGGCATTATTCCAAGCCTGAGGCACCAACCTTAATCATTTTCCTCCGACAAGGTCAAGCCTTTTTTTGCAATAGGAGTATTCAGGAGTACAGTTCTAATATGAGTATAACTTGAACGTCAGAAAAAGTAATGGGCAATACTTCCTAGTTCTCCGCAGACTTGGCACAGGGGTGATATCGTCAGACCATCCCTGTACAAGTAAAACTTAAATGGGAGGGGGGACACTACAACGAAATATGGTAATCATCATTTTTGAATGCCGAGATTTGCTACACTGCGACCGCCCGGGATAGATTCGGTGAATATATTCCGCCGATGTGCTTATTGCTTAAGTTCATTTTGTGTGAAGAGCTCTTCTATATCTGATTGCGCTCAAGTGTTCCACCACCGGGAGAATCTAAACTATAAGGAAATCTAGTGAAGAGCTGGCTAAGACGTCGGCCATTTCATGAAATGTTAACCTACAGTGACCTGGTGCCCATACTAATTTCAGATACATGAACTGAGACGGAACTAAAGATCGTAACGTCGCAAAGACAAGAGGGTATCAGAAGCTGTAAGTGGTTACACAGCGATAGCGGATCTGTATTATTACTGCCCTGTTCTCATCCATCGGAAGTTTTCCCAGTGCCATGATGATTACAATGAGCTTCGCTTCAATAAGCGAAGTTAAATCGTGTAGCCTCATGGCAAATGACCAGCCAAGGGATTCGGAGACTATTACTACGTTTCACTCTCCTCATTAGGGGAAGCATCTGAAGCTATTATGTTACGTGTTTGTGTGCGTGCCAGGAAATCTGATAACCTGTTCTCTAATAAATTGCGGGTTTGAAATTTACAATGTGAAGGTAACATCTGATCAAGTTGTATATTACGAATTTGGTTTGAGTTATCAAATGCAATTACTTTTGTAATGTTGACATTCATGCTTGCCAATTTCTTTTGTACCTAGACTATCTATGGTGTCTGAAAACGTAGCCAATGAGTGAGAAAGAGCGAATCTGGGTCACTGATGTAAAGATATTCAGCTCTTCTCACTGGCGACCTGTAAAAATTTAAGAATTTTTCTGCTGTTAACAAACAGAATCAACAAACGAAATTTGGCAGATGCGCTTCGTGAAAAATATCATTAATTGCTGCAAACCTAGAGAGCCGCAGACACAAACGCAGAGCCTCTCGCTCCAAGATACTAATGGCGTCGTTTTGTATGCAGATCCTCCTGAAATCGAAACGCATCCAAATTGTAATGTTGGGCGCTTATAAATTTTCCACAACAAAATACGTACGCCACAATTTCGATGGCTCATTCTGCGCATTAAGCTTAAAGCCTGTTGAGCCTTAGCCGAGATGTATTCTCTACATGGACTTCAGTGACCGTTTTCTGTGTATACAACACACAGAAACATTTAGGAGCGTCTACTAGCGGAATAGGTTCTTTAATGTATGCAATGTGGTGTGTAATCAAACCGGCTATAGGAAACCTCAAAAAAGCACTCTTATTTACATTCAAAGTCATTGAAATTGACTGCAGCGATCTTTCCAGTATGTTCAAGTACATTTGTATTTTTGCTGTACAGCATAAATATCACTGTCAGCAGAAAAGAAGGCTATATCATCAGCATAAACATACGCATAGATATCCTGGCAGGTTGGTATGGAGCTTACTAGCATATTACGTAAAAGTGGGAATAGAACTGCTCCTTGTGGAACTCTGTGACTCGGTATTTAAATGACGAGCATACATCTTTGACACAATGAATTTCTTTTGTGTTTAAAAAAGTGTGCTAACCACGCCGTTATGTATGGTGGGAAATTCAAAGTCATTATTACGTTTAGTAAAATGAAATGTTCAGAGCTATCATAGGCTTCTGCAATGTCAGCAGTCACAGGCACCGTGTATTGTCTTCACTTTTCAGCAAGCTGTATTCGGCTCTCCAAGTCTTCATGGCACACCAGATTGAAAAATCAGATCTAAAGCTATTTGTTGTGGTTTCAGTATTGACTCACCTTCTATCCAACTAGCCATCTTGCCGTGCGGAACCCTCTCTAAGGGTTCGACCGTGTTAGAAGTCAAATATATAGGTCTTATATGTCCTATGTTGAACTCTTATTCTTGTTTCCTAAATATTACCTTTGATATTTTTGAATCATAAGGAATTCATGGATGCTATAGAGAACAGTGGATAACATGAGGAATTGCGCAGGGAGATATCTTGAATAATCTTTTGAGCATTGGCACTGTAACTCCATCCGGGCCTGGAGCTGAAAGGCGTAACTGCCTTATTGCGTGGGATAGTTGAGACATTGTAACTTTCATAAAGTCAGCCTGGTTCCTAGGATTCTGCTACTTGATAAATACAGTTGACGTATATCTACCCTCCAAACCTTTTGCGAATAAGTCTAGAGCTTTCGTCCTTCGTGTTGACCATAGAATTTCATCATCCGAATTCACTGGTAATGGCAGGATTTTCTTTCTTCTCTTGTATCGAAACAGTGCTTTCTGTATTTTGTTTTTTGAAAAGAAACGTAATGTCTGCTATCATATTCAAGTTCCTCTTTAGTGTTTGTGCATTTTAAACAAGCTAATATAAATTTTTATTTAGACAAGTTTTTAGGATATAGATTGTGAATGAGCTGCTTTCAAGTTGCCTACGACGGCGGTGATCTCGTGTGCAATCTTCGTTCCGCCGAAAACTCAAGGCGCTCTCTTGGCTAATTCAGCAGTAAATTCAGCTGCTTTGTGGGCTCTTATAATAATTTCGTTCAACTTTATATTTCTTGTTTTCACAAAGACTCTGACTTCAGAGCAACGAAGCGTTCTCAGGCTAGAAATCTCAAAACAATAAGAAGAATTACCACTGTCTGTAGCATGGTTCAGTGCTGTTCAGAACGAGCTAGAAATAGTCTAGCTTACGAAACTTAATTCTAAGTCTGATCGACATCGATAACGAATAAATGTGGGGGTTCTGGACTTTAAGCATGAAAGAATATTATCTGTTGCCCACTCTCACAAACGTTTTTTGCACTGATCAGTTTTGAAACCTCAATACGTGTGATGAGAGTTAAAATCGCCGAATACAATTTCCTCCTTACACTAAGATCTTATTGCTGTACATAATTGTCTAGTGTCTTGTACATTGTCCGGAAAGTGCACAATAACTACGTAGAAAGGTTCGCAGCCTATTGCAGAAAATTTACATTCTGGAGAGATATGCTTGTTCTAAATGTCTCCCTTTAAACTGATTCTGTAGGACACAAAAATGCTAGTCCTCCACTTCTCGACATGCGGCCTAGTGTAAACGAACGGTAACTGGTTAAATGAAGTAGTTTACCTGTGAAGAACCATGTGTCCTGTATTGTGATTGCATCGAGGGTAAATTTGAAGGGCCAATGTACTAAATCGGTTATTGAAGAATAAATTGATCTGCAGTTCCAGTGAAAATTTTTAAGTAACCCTATTTTTTCGGAAGAATAGACTCTGCGACTGCGTTATCGAAAATGAATTTTTCTAAGAAATCTATCTTTGAGAGGCTAACCTTGTCCTTCAAGTATTTTTCGCATGCTTTGGTGAGATTTTTTCTTCTTTAGAGGGTACCTAGTGCGTTTTAGTGGTCTAGGGTCTAAAGCCATGTCGTCAGGCTTCTTGGTTTCGTCAGTTACATTATTTCATTGGTTCTGGTTATCATCTAGAGAGGGTACCGCGTGGACGAAGTCAACCGGCGTGGTTGCAGTATCTACTTCAATATTCGTTCATAAAAGCTCAGCAGTCTGTGTGAATATATATTTGCCGAAATTCTAAATATATGAGCCATTTCGTTGGTCAAAATTTCAAACATAGCCTCACATAAGTTTGCAGCAAGGTGCTTCATAGCCTTTTTCATAACTCTTTTGACCACTTCCGCTATAGATTGATACAAAGATGCATCCGTTGACGTGGTTTGACAGGCTGATACACCTTCATAACCATGACTTGTAGCCTGAAGTTAAGCTAAGGCATCTTTTCAGGAGCAGCGCCTCCACAACCACTCCTGTAGATAAGAGCCACGCCTTTTCTTGGCTTTCACACTCACTGTCGTTGTGAGGCTTCCCGCATATCCGGCATCTGAAGGCGAACCTACAGCCTTTCACTGTGGAGCCATAGCACCAGCATTTTACTAACTGCAGCGGTATCAAGCATGCTTCCGTGTTTTCAAAGGAAAAGTTTGATGAATAACACTTAGCAAGAGCTTCGATATTGATACATGCCCATGAGCGTGACTTTTTTCTGTTTATTTGTGTTCTAGCTCAATAAATGCGAAGCAAAGGCAGAATAAGCATCCATATATATATATATATATATATATATATATATATATATATATATATATATATATATATATATATATTTAAATATACATATATATATATATATATATATATATATATATATACATATTTAAGAATGTATATATTACAACCCTTGGCAATTTGTTATGTCCGTATTGCGCGGTTCATCGCATACACAATTTTTTTAGCTTAGTCACTTACTGTCGTAGTGAGGCTCCCCGCACATCCTCTATCTGAGAGCGGACCTGCAGCTTTTCACTCTGAGACCATAGCGCCAGCATTTTACGAACTGCAGTGGTCGAGACGAAAGCTGTTCAACACGGTAAATAAGGGGCCACGTCTTGATTTTCGCTAGTCAACTCGATCTGAAAAGTACTACAATCACCAACTGCGTGGGGGCTTTCGTCTTATCAACCACACGGGCACACCTATAAAAGGATATCGCACCTGCCGCAGTGAACATCTCCAATACGTTTGACGGAGACAAATTGATTCCTACGCCTCGTACAAGCCTTTTCATGCATGCTAAGTGAGAAGGAATGAATTCGCTCACCGGAGTAGAGGCGAACATATGATATTTCAGGAGGTGTTGAACACAAAGCTGGTCGGAGGACAAGCAGAGGATACCCCTTTGCCAAACTGTTGGACCTCTGAGATACCCTGGAAATGCGCTCTGGCTGCTAGCAACTCCGCCTGTATTATCTTGGGATTCTTGCATCTGAATTGTGCCCTCATTGGTTAGAACCAAGGCCACGGAAACTGAGGAGTTACCGTTACGCAACAAATGGTCCACTGGGGCTCTCTCCGGTGGAAGAAAAGCAGACCAGAAGAAAGCCCCTGGTCCAGGTGAGAAAAACAGCATGCCTGAAGTTACAAGCGCAAAAAGCACTCACTGGTCGACAAAAGCGCTATAGAAACACTAGACAGGAATAAAATTTGGCTGCAAACATGTAAGTGAATTGTTTCCGGAACGGCCAAAACGAGAATGAGGGCAAGGTGCACCGAACCTAAGCTTCTGAAGCTACCTTGATCTTTTCTGCGCTCGGCAAATGACATTAGCGCTGCTTCGTTATTGCTGTTACGGGCACATGCGCGCGGCAATATCTATTGCGTAGGGGACCTGGAGCTCTTTTTTAATGAATTCTAGATGTGTTAGACGTGAACCATCTTAGAGTGGAGCTCAGTCCAGTGTGCCGCGCGACCCCCATAGCGGAGTATGGGCGGCCGTTCTTCCTGTATCTCCCGCCTTATGCACCCCCTCCCTAATCTCGCAACGCCGACGCCTGAGAGTCTGGTAACCTACGATCGCCTCCTTTCCCCTCTATGCATTCCTCCCCACGACCCTTAAACCCCACTGCCTATGCGCGTCTCCTCTCCTTCTCTCTCCTCTTCTACGCTGTCCCTCTTTTAATTCAGCACTCCTCCTCTATGCCGAAGTTGGGAAAAACCAACTGCTTGTGCTGCACAACCGTTTACTGGCCACCCCGTATATATGGGCACTCTCATTAGCAGTGATTGACACGTTCCAGTAGGACATACCGGTCGATCACTGCGTTATTTGCGCCTCCGTAGGTTTTTCTCTGGTTCTACGCTGCGATGATCGCCAGTGTCACCGTCACCACTAGTGTAAGCATTTACGCCCGCTGCTTCGCATATATTCATGCTGCCCTTTACCGGGAGATTGTGTATCACGTGAAAGTGTTTTATGCTGTGGCCCACAAATATGCCAATGATGTATTTGCGTCACTGTAGAGACGTCGAAAAAATAAGTGCGATAAGAACATAAAGAAAAGAAGCTTTCTTGTCAGAAGTTACACCCGTGGCCTCTGCATGCACGGCTTCAGATAGGGGGCACGCTATTTACTGCTACACCGTCCAATAATTTGAGAAACCTTAGAAATACGTCTTTTATACTTACTACATTTCGTTCAGTGTTCTTGGTAAATTGCCGTAATGCATCATGACCGTGGTATCTATGAGTAGTTCTATCAATGCATTGTTTCTAAGCGTCCGTTTCATTCGGCGCATTTACAATGGGAGTATAAGCGCAATTTGTCAATGCTAACACAACCCCAGGTGGCAATCTTACTGCAAGCATAGTTATCGCTCATACCACTTATTGATAACAAAAAGTAGCTCTGCAACACATAGAGAAGCGCTCATGCTTCTTCAGGGTGCACTAACACTGCGTTCACCATTTACGCTAGCAAAATGTCGGGGCTTGCCAACAGACCAGACACAACGCGCAATGTCGTTTGCGTCTGGTCGGGCAGTGGCGTTAAAAATATTCTACTTGTGCAGATTATGGGGCCTTGGCCCGAATTGGGCGTCCAATAAGGCGCCTTCTTCTGGTTGTCACAATATTTTCTCTGGTTCCACACTCACGTATGACCGCTAGACTTTTATTCGGTATGTATTGATTATTGTCGTCGGACGGAGATGTATGACTCAGCGCTAACGTGTATGTACCCACGTTCAGCGGTGTTATAGGTAACAAACACCAACAAACATTGCGCAGTACAGTAAACAATTAACTATACTGTAAGGACACGTTTTACTAGTGTGTTTTACCAATTCTTATGACGGTGGCATCATACAGTTATTTTTCTATCCTATTCCCTTGCGGGCATGACTAGAATTACCAAGCACCCCATCTTTCTGAAAAGTATTAACTAATAAGCAGCAGTGAAAAGCTGCCTGAGCCAGCTTGAAACCCGACATTAGGGTGGCGCTCCTGGCTAGGACTGGCAGGGCTGCGTATAGCTTCCGTGTGTAGCGAGCTCGACCTGTACCTATTCTTCTGTTTGTTTGCCTTCAAAAAAGTAAAATAGGTTTTTAGCACCACCACAAAAACAAAAGTGCTCTTTAGAAACGTGCACATGAAGCCAGATGAATATTATTAGGTGCTTTACAAACCACCACAGCTCCTTGGCCGAGTGTTTCTTTTGTACTTTTCACACTTGTCTGGACAAAGTTCAAACAGACTATGCTTTATTGTTTTGTCGTAACCATAGGCGGTCACACTCAAAGGTGGAGTTGGCCACGCACTGCTGTGAATATATTCCATTCGGCCTGGTAAAAAAAGTTTGAATCTTTAATGAAAAAACAATGTGGCATCCATAGACAAGGGCAACCGTAGTTGCCACGGAACACTTGCAAAGCCCTCTGAATAAAATGAACCGAAGCGTGATATTTTGCGCCTGACTCATATTACCCTTTCAAGAAGTGTACATGTGTAGATGTCTGCGCTATGCAGCACTCTGTTAGAGCGCTCTGGCGTGGAACTGACGGGCGCAAAGCATTACTTTTTTCGAATAAAATGTTCTAACGACATGTCATCTCTTCAATATTTGCAGAGACATCGACTACCACGAAATATGAATCAAGCAGGCTTCCTTATTTGAATATAAAAGTTTGACGATGAATATTTACCTTACCACGACCTTCAAAATTTATAAATGTCGAAGTGAGTGACTTTTTTTGCTTGATTTGTGTTTTCGCTCATCGCATGTGAAGCAAAGGCAGCTTAAGCATCTCTCTGTCTCTCTGCCCTGCCGTGGTAGTCTAGTGGGTAAGGTACTGGGCTTCTGACCCGCAGGTCACGGTATTGACTCGTGGCTGCAGCGGCTGCATTTCCGAAAGCTACGAAAATGCTGTGCGCTCATGTGCTCAGATTTGGGCGCACGTTAAGGAAGCCCAGGTGGTCGAAATTTCCGAAGCCTTCCACTACGTTGTCTCTCATAATCATATGGTGGTTTTGGGACGTTAAACACCACATATCAATCAATCTCTCTGACTTTATATATAATTAAATATATATATATATATATGATTCTTCATGAGCTGTTACATAGTGGTTCACTTCGACGTATCACGCAGAGCCTGGCCTTTGGCAGGAATGCGAACACTACTGTACACACACACACACACACACACACACACATATATATATATATATATATATATATATATATATATATATATATATATATATATATATATATATATATATATATGTGAAAAAGAAGGTGTGCTTCGATTCAGAGAAAAAATACAAAAAAGTTGAGGACTGGCGAAATGAAAACTTGTTATTTTTCCTACGTTTCAGCCGAGGACCGGCCTTCATCAGGGAATATATATATATATATAAACCCCACATTACCACCAATACTTGAACACGCAGATGCCCACAAGCCCACAAGAGCATCAACTGCACATCTTATATTCATATAATAATGACTGAGCTGTGTATGTGATTGGGCTGTGTATGTGATTGCGTCAGTCGTGACCGGCTCTCGAGCAAGAAAGAAGCACGCGATCTTCTTGTTTCCTCCAGATTGAGAGCCTCTCTTGCTGTCGATCTGCTACGTGCGGGCGGCATTATCCCTTGCCGTCGGCGCACTACGTGTGGGTGTAAATATATAGAGACATATACATATAGGGTCCATGACGTTGACGCCGACGTTGACGCCGACGCTGGCGGTAAAATCCAGCCGAGAGTATCTTATAATTGCTATCGCAGTAAAAGAGAAAGGAGGAAAACTTTAAGAAAAACACGCTGGGGTTAGGATGGGACAGCATCTCAAGAGAGTAAGGAAATTGAGCCATGCCATCATTGACAATATTCCCCGCGCACCAAAACTTCCCCCAAAAGGAGCCTGTAACATTCGTTCAGTATTGCACCTTGTGGAGAAATCCACTAGCGCTTCGTTTATCTTTGAAGTTTACGACGAATAATGTGCAGAACTTAAGCTCTTGAGTATATGTTGGCGGCGCGAGAAGATATGAAAAAGCTGGTAATGTGGCACTGCTCTCCTTATTCATTATATGCTTTGGCTTTGGTCAATGAAGGAAAATAAAGATGCGTTAAAAGTGAGAACAAAGAAAATAGGAAAAAGAAAGTAAGAAAAGACTGTACGTCTTCCGGAACCACTTATCTGTGTGCTGTGGCTGTGCTCGAAGCGGCATACCAATTCTGTATTGTCAGATGCATACGATTACTGTTTTGTTAGGGGGTAATATTGGTGTCGCAATAGGTTAGGGGCAGAAGACTGATCAGAGAGAGGCCTTTGTGTTTTTCAGTGATCGTAACGCTGACAGAATGTCTGGGTGTTCATCCAGTATATTTTTATTTGTGTTGAATTTGTAGAGTAAGTACAATTCCTGTTGTTCCCGTTCTCTCTTTGTTCGACCACCCACCGAGCATAGGCACACCGAAAGGCGCTGCGATCTTGCCTACGCTTTTCAATATAGCCATGATTGGTCCAGCCAAAAAACTGGAAGATATTCCCGACATCCGACACTCCATCTATGCGGTGTGTACACTAAAGAAAGCGTACTTCAGTGCTCAGCAGACAAATCGGAACTCAGTCGCTTCTCCAAAAGTCAAAAACAAAGGACATACCCGAGCCTCCGCCTTGAGGTGAAGCTAGACGGCAATATTATTCCAGAGAAAACGACCGTTCAAATCTTAGGGATAAGGTTACAGTCCAATCAGCAATGTTCGCACACAGTGAATATGCCTAAACTAACAGCTCAACAAATTGTTCGTATGATAGTTCGAATAACGAACAATCGAGCTGGACTGAAAGAACAAGACGTGCTTCGTTTGGTAAAGAGCTTAGTCATCATGCAGACTAACATAGTCACCACCCTACCACAACATAATAGAGAGGAGAAAGAAAACGCAGACTGAAATAATAAGGATGACGTATAAAGCGGCTCTGCGACTACCAGAAAGCACTTCAACTGCGAAGGTATTAGCGCTCGGGCTTCACAATACATTTGAAGAGTTGGCTGAACCGCAAGTAACCACCCAAAATAACCGCCTGCTACAGACAACAACCGGCAGAAAACTTCTTCAGAGGATCAGCTTCGGTGAACAAGTACAGGCACCTGGAAGAGCTAAGGAATTGTTGTGCTCAGTCAGAGCCTGGTTCAAGATATGCCCCCTACCGAAGAACATGAACCCAGTTTTACATGCTGGAAGACGTAAAGCAAGAGTCGTTTACATAGATGAAACGACAAAATATTTCTATACGGCGAGTTTTACTGACGTTGCACCATATCAGGCAAATGCGAAGAACATAGTGGCCGTGGTCACAAACCAAAAAAGAGATGTCACAAGTTGTTCTCCATAGCCCAAGCCTCTGTCACAGAAGCGGAGGAGAGAGCGATTGCGCTGGCAATCAAGGAGGGCAGGGAGCAAAAAGCCCCAATGACAATAATCACAGTTTCGAAGGCTGCATGTAGAAATAACGATAAAGGTAGAATATGTATAAAGGCCTTTCAAATTCTAACCAAAGCTCATAAAGACTTTCGAATTGAATACACACAAACCATTATCTGGGCGCCAGGACACAAGGGCGTCACCGGGAATCAGTTTGCGGATGAGGCGGCTCGAAGCTTCACAAATCACCAAGCTTTCTTGCACACTGCAATGGAGGATCCAACGCCCCTAGACCCTAACTCTGGTACAATTCTTCAGTATTACAGGGACAATAGAAAACTAAATCCAGCACCGCATAAGAAACCCACAGCAATGGAATCGGTGGCAGTACGCAGAATCCAAACAAACACATAAACGAAGTTACATAGGCTGTATGTATTCTACTCCACAGCATACGGAGATATATATCTGTGGTGTGGGGCCACACCAACTCTGTTTCACATCAAGTGGGAGTGCACGCATCACAATAAAGAACACCACAACATGAACAACACAGAGGAACAATGGTAGGCACTGCTGTCCAGCTCGGCCATTGTTGATAAGCGCTGGCTGGTCCAACGGGTAGAGATGATGGCTACGGACAGCGCAGCCCTGTATTAGGGGCCCGACCATTTGGAATGCTCTGCGTTATGCGCAAATAAAGTTATCTCGGTCTCTTTCTCTCTCCCATGGTTTGAAAATGATATTTTAATGGTGTGGCCCTGATGTCATCAAAGTTGTGGTTTTTCAATGTACTGTGTTCTGAACGTGGAACGCCTAGCAGGAAACGTACATGTTCCCGATGGTTGTTGAATAATAATGAAAACGGCGTGTTTGTATGGCCCGCGTATTGTATGTAACATACCCTACATTATAGAAGGTATATGACGTTCTCTGAGTGACAGTCTAGTGCCCCACTTACCCAGTACTTAAAATCTGAGTGGGTGCTTTTCGCCAGTGTCTTTGTCTGCATGTGCTAGTACACTTTGCATCTGCTTTTTCAGCAAGGGCGTCAACATGTTTGAGGTTTTATGCCTATCTTGAAATGTATTAAATGATCTTTTATACTTTTCTTCTACCTTATACCTCCGCGTTTTTTATAGATTCACCTATTATAGCTGGCGGGTGTTCTTGACGAAGGAGTACTTCGCGCATACGTGTGCTGTTTGTGGCAGTCCTCAGTGCGGGGGAAGATTCACCGAAATCTGTGACCTTGGGAATAGGGAATGCCGGTCTTGCAGTTTCCCGGGTGGCAGCTTTTGAAGTGTAGGTATTGTTGGCTGTCCGTAGGTTTTCTGTATGCGCTAGTTAGCAAAGCATCATCGTCCATTTAAATAGGTCGATCAAGGAAGCTTATTTCAGTGTTAGAGTAAAAGTTTTTAAAATAAAAGCTGGGATGCGCTTGGTTAAATGCCTGTATGAAATTGAGAAGCTGGTTTCCCGAATGTGTCCAAACCATGAATATGTCGTCTAGGTACCGTTTATAGATTTAGAGTTGGATATCATAGGACGAAGGAAAATTGGACTCTATATGGCGCATAAATATGTTAGCGTAGTTTGGGGCCATTCGGGAACCCATTGCCGTGCCGCTAATATCAAAGTTGTACTGATTGCTAAATTCAAAGCTGTTCAATTCAAGTACAAGTCTTGTTAAGATTTCAATTACTTTTTTGCTTGGATATGCGTCAGTGTTGTAGGTGCCACAGAATTCAACAAGTCTCCTTACACCATCCTCATGCGGGACAGTTGTGTAGAGTAAACATCTAATGTTTCCAAGAAGGCACCATCTGGATTTTTACCTTCCGATATTTCCCGAAAGAAATGGTTTGTGTCACGCAAGAAAGACTCACGTGTGAGTGGTATGTCAATGATTGAAGAGTCAATATAACTGCAAATAGGTTCATTTACGTTCCCGTGCCTTATATAGCAGGTGGGCCAGGGTTTTTCTCCTTATGAATCTTCGGCAGCAGCAAAAATGACATGGCGCCGAATGTACTATAACAAGCGTTTTTTGAAATTTTGAATCGATAGCGCGTTCACGTGTGAGAATCTCTAGCATTATTAGAGATATATATTTGTGCTCGGTGGTAGGGTGCGAGTCGAGGAGTTTGTAGAATCTTGGTTCTTTAGTTGTCGCTTGCCTTCCTTCGTATAGTCCGTACTATTCAGAATAACAATAGGGCCTCCTTCGTGTGCTGGTTTTATTAAGAGATTTTCGCGGTTGTTCAACACGAGTAATGATTCCCATTCTTTCCTTGGCATGTTATTTATTCTTAGTTTTTGCCCCTTGTACGCATGAATGACATCTTTCTGAACAGCGTCTATATAAAGATCTCGATGTCGATCTCTGTTGACGTCTGGGGTCCATTGCCATCTGGTTACCCCACAAAAGAGTGGGTTCTCTTTGTGGAGGGGGTTCATCGAAGAAATATTCTTACATTCGTAAATTTTGTGAGCAGTCGTCTAGGTCTTTCAGAAGCGTATATTCATCGCACTATTCATTGCTAGGGCCGAATGTAAGTCCACGTGATAGTAAACTCAGTTCTTCTTTGCTAAGTTTTTTATAAGAAAGGTTAGTGAAGTTTGGTTCTTTGAGGTGTGGATGGCAACTTTTTCAGAACGTTGGGTGCCTCGATATTTTTATGTAAGCAACAGTGAGTATTATTGCTTGTGGTGAAACATTGTCTCACGCGAACTTCTTTCTTTTCAGCGTTTCTATTTCCTCCGTTTTTTTTGTGCTAAAATACGTGGAACTCTTTTGCCTCCCACACCAAAAAAAAAAGAAAATAATTTCTTACATACCGCCCCTCGTCTGTCAGCGCCTTTAGAATCTTTTTACAGTGTTAGATGTTGATCTTAGCTCCTGTGTGGCATGATCGAGAATTTCGTTTTATTGTTTCATTCATTCTTTGGCAAAATTATGCAGCGATAGTGTTAACGAAAAGCGTAGCCTCTTCGAAGCCGCACCTGACGTACATATTCTTCGAGGTTACACACCTGAAGTTTGTGCCGTATTGACAAACAAATACTGCCCGCCTGGTGAGCCAGCCTTCCTCAGTGTGGCGTGTAATGCTGCTTGTAATTGTAATGTAATATATTGTATTGTAGTGCCATCATCACCATCATCATTTCTGAATTACCACGCCGCACCTCTCGCGCAGCTGATGCTAGCTCGAGCTGCGCGAGGATTAGAAGGAGCTCACGCACCTGGCGCGTCGGACGTGGACAGCCACCGCGGCTGCTCTTCAGGCGTGGAATAAAGTGGCGAGATCAGCACGGCCCCGTCGGCCGCCTTCGACGCCGTCTCACGCCTCTCTTCGCGCGCCGCTGCATTGGTGACCCGGAGAACACGCCCTTCGTCGAGCGGCCCGTGGCCATGTTCCCGCAACTCTGCCCGCCAGTGCCGCCGTTCCAATCGACCTACTCCAAGGTATGGTTTATGCAGCTTGATGCCGTTCTGGCGTTGAATGGCGTCACGGACCAGCCGCTGATGCACGCCATTCTTCAAGACGCCCTTCCGGTAGAGTTGCGTCATCTCTCTGGCACTTCAACCTCCAGCCAGCAGCCTTACGGTGACC
Source organism: Rhipicephalus microplus (assembly GCF_013339725.1). Taxonomy (NCBI): domain Eukaryota; kingdom Metazoa; phylum Arthropoda; class Arachnida; order Ixodida; family Ixodidae; genus Rhipicephalus; species Rhipicephalus microplus. The sequence goes on from NC_051174.1 coordinate 79,908,388, forward strand.
TCTGCTCTGCGGTGCTTGCCAGCTATGGCCTCACCTACCACCCGTTGCCGTTCACCCACGACTTACAGGTTTCGTCTGCGTCGCAGCGTGCGGTACCCTCCGGCCCGTAAGTCTTCACTGACCGGGACCTAACTTCCCCGACTACGTCTCCTACAACATCTCGTCCGGCCACTAGCGCAGCGAGTCTCGCACCCGGTCACAGATCCGACGAGGTTCTTGAAGTCGTTCCTGCTGCCGACAACCTATCCACCACGGAGTGCGTTTTTTCGAAGTCCTCGGCCGATGGTCCTTCTGGCACGCTTGCTACCTGCACGTTTTCCACGAAAGCGACGGCACGCGACACCGTGGCCCTCGCCGTTTCCGAGACCACCAGCTCAGACGTCTCGGCCTCCTCCTCGCCGCAGCTACTGGTCAGCTCCTCGACGGTGCCCCCTGCCGCTCTGCCACCTGCCACTGGTGCCAGCAATGGCCCGCCGGGTGCCTCGCCACATTCCACTCGCACCTACCCGGCCAGCAGCCGACCACACTCGGCGTCCCCGCTCCCCGCCCCTGTCCCTGTCTCTGTTTCGTGGTCTACGACGGGCCCCAGCGCCGTGCCTTCGCGGAGCCAGAGCCTGCCCTCATCGTCGGTGTCTACACCGGCAACCACCAAAGCAACTGCCACCGTCGCCCCTCTGCCCGTGGCGCCGCAGCAGGCACTTGCGTCGAGACCCGGCGTCGCACAGGTGGTTTCGGCCAGCCCCAGTCGTCGCACCTCTGGTGCCCCCCGGCTCAATTAGCCGAAACAGCCACAGATCCTGCCCAAGCTGTCGAGCGGCAGCGCGAACATGACCATGCCTTCGGCAGTGGCGACCACCCGGTCCCAGTCCCCCCGAGCGGCCCAGCACAGGGCCACACCGCGTCCCGCGCCTGTACCGGCGCCGCAGCCTGCGACCACGGTGCAGCGCCGAGCCGCGATGGGGCTCAACACGGGGAGTCCGCTGCTCATCAGAAACCCCGCGGCAGCGCGCAGCCGGGCATGTTTCCGGCTGGACCTGCACAGGGCACTTTCTTGCTGAACCAGTACATTCCGGGCCTGGGCCACAGCCCGATTCTGATACAAGGCGCATTGGGGCAGACCCAGAGCTCTCTGGGACAGATACAGGGGATCCAGCTGGCCCTGCGGCCACCCCATGCCACGGGCCTGACCCTGGGACCTCAGACGGGGCCTAGGCCCCATGGGGGACATCCAGGACCGCCTGGCAACCCGACGCTTGTAATCCCACAGAACCTGGGGCCAAGGCCCAACATCTTTCTGGCACCGCCACGCATGATGTCGCCCCCCTCGTTTGCCATAGTCCCGGGATAGCCACTGACGCTGCAACAGCTGCAGGCCATGCTGCCCACGCAGACCATTCTGGCCCAGCCCACACTGGGTGCGTTCCAGACAGACCAGCACCAATCCCTGGTGCAGATACCTATGTTCACTCAGCCGCAGATACTGGCGCATGACCACCATCACCACCACCACCACCATCATGGGGCCCGATCGGGACCTCTAATCTCGACAGGCGGCAGTATAGTGTCCTCTGCACCCAGCGCCCACATTGTCACCCACCATCCTGTCATGACCTCGCGACACACGGTCCACTCTCGGCCTGTCCGACCAGGTCACCGTGAGACCCGCTTGTCGGCTACCACAGTGACCCGGCACTTCCACCTTCGTCCCTTGCGCTTCTCCCAGTGTCGCCCACCAGAGACCCGCTGCTTACTGATAGCCAATCAACGTTGACAACCTGGACTTTCCAAATGAACACTTTATGGATTGTCGTTCATGTATATAGCATTTGTCGCTCTCTTTCTTTTTCATATGCCTTCAAATCGCGCAAAGCGCTAGGGGGGAGCCCTGTAGTGTCATCATCACCATCATCATTTCTGGATCACCGCGCCGCGCCTCTCGCGCAGCTGATGCTAGCTCGAGCGGCGCGAGGATTAGAAGAAGCTCACGCACCTGGCGCGTCGGACGTGGACAGCCACCGCGGCTGCTCTTCAGGCGTGGAATAAAGTGGCGAGATCGGCACGACCCCGTCGGCCGCCATCGACGCCGTCTCACGTCTCTCTTCTCGCGCCGCTACTGTATATTACAGATATCGCATTCAAGCAAGCATACTACTTTGGAACTCTCACAATTTAGATTGCCCCTGATTCTTAACGGAAAGCCAGTGGATGAACTGGTGACAGTTTTTGTAGTTACCTCGTGCGCACACACCTTGTACCGGGACTTTTCACAAAGAGTGTAACCATTTTGTTTACGGGCAGCGGGCTTAGAAGATGAAAGAATACTGCGAAGATTCCGCGCGCGTCTTTAAACGACCTTAGGTGGTTCTGGGAACAAATATTTAGGGTGTTTCCATTGAGGTAATATGTTATCGTGTTGCTGCAAGACGGCGGTGACGCTTTGGCTGGTGTTGAATGGGTGAACACTAGATTAATCTGGGATGTATTTGGAGCTTTAGGGTAGGCATTGAGCAAGTCAACCTGGATCAGTTAGTTGGCGCGTTTTATAGCGTCATCGACTATTCCCGGTGGGTATTTACGTTGAATGAGCAAATGTTTTAGATGCTAGCCAATCGAAATGAAATCTTCGTGGTTGGAGAATAGTCCTTTAAAACTGTGAGCTTGGGTGTATGATATGCCTGTCTTGCAATGTCGGACGGGACTGCTATGAAAACATAGCAGTTGATGCCTTTCAGTCAGTTTGCGAAAGAGATTTGTGCATAGCCATCCTTCACAAGCTGTGACGGTAACGCCAGACAAATTATAGATGTTGATGAGTAATATGAGTAAAAGTTATGGTGCGGTCGGTATTGCTGAAATTTTTAATGAAACTAAAATGTATTGCCTCGCATTGTGGCCTAATCATGAAGATGTCATCAATGAAACGGTTGCAGAAGCGTAATTTCAAAGATGAATTCTTAATGAAGTTAGCTTCCTAAAGGCCCCTAAATATATTTGCGTAGTTAGGACCTACTCTAGTGCCCATAGATGTTCAGTTTGTTTGAACGTAGTGCGAGCTATCGAACTCGAAGTTGTTTAGTTCTAACATGAGCTTCAGGAGAGTACCAATGTTTTCACCATCAACTGGCCGACTAAAAACAACAATCATCGTAAGCCTTCAGGAGAGCGAAAACGCCATCGTTGTGTGGGAGGTTTGTGTACGAAGACGAGACGGCAAGTGTTACAAAAATAATATCATAGCGAACACCTATGTTTGAAGTGTCTTTCAAGAAATGATCTGTGTCCTCTATAAATCACGAGAAAGTAGGTGGAATCCTGTTTATGAGGATATCAACATACTTGGATAGGTTTTCAGGTACTTTTTCTATGCCAGTGATGATAGGGCGTCCGGGGATATTCGCTTTATGTATCTTGGGTAGGAGATAAGATCTATTTGCTGAGTGGAACGAGAGACCAGGCTGCCGTTTTATCGATCTTTTTATTTTTTACTACTTATGCGAGTGCGTCCGGCCATTCGGCCTTGTAGTCGTTTCGTGGGATCAATAGAGACGGGTCTTTAGAAGTTTTGATCAGAGAGCTGCTTCTCAGCTTCACTTATATATTTATATTGATTAAGATTGACAGTAGCGCCACCTTTGTCTGCTGGCTTTAATATAAAGCCAGAGTTACTTGCTAGCTCTTTGAGTGCTCTTTTTAGTTGATAGGTTATGTCAAAGGGGAGTGCGGGTTTTGTAAGAATCGTATTACTTCTTGTTTTACAACCTTTATATATAGGTCCAAGCACCTATCACGTTCTGGCGGTGGGGCCAGTTTTTCTGCTGAGCGAGTACCAGCCCGCTTTGAAAATCACTAATGTGAACGTAGAGATATTCTTTAAGGCGCAATTTTCGTGTGAAGATGTGAGTGTCCTGAATGGGTTGAAAGTCAATAAATCCAGCATTTGCTGGACAAAAGCTAAGGCCCTTCAATAAACAACCCATCTGCGCGTCTGAAAGCGTTGCGGAAGACAGATTTACAACATTGTCTTGGCAATGCTTGTTCTTTTTTATCGGCTGAATTACCTCAAATATCACTGCTTGACGAAGGGAAGGAAATTGTCACACAAGTACCTATTCTGCTTGATTGCATTTAGTTTCGCAGCCTTATTTTGCTGGTAAGCTACCAATTGATCAGACTCCGGGGCGGTTATTTGCGAGAGCACAAGCGTTTCTTTCGTAAAACGTGAAGCCACCTCACCGTGTGGTGACAGGATAGCTTGAAAAACGCGGCGATTAGTCGCAGTTGTAACCGTTTTGGCACTTCGGACAAAGTTAGATATGTTGTAAACGTTGACACTAAAAGCTCAGCGCAAATCCTTCTGTCTGCTAGTTTTCTAGCTTGCAAAAGTGTTTCCGAATGTGTACAAAATGCAGATTTACCAGTCAAAGGGCTAAAAAGTGTAGCTTGTCTTTCTCGGGCATTTCATGTGTCAACACAAGAGGCTTTAAACAATCTTCGAGCACACCTATTGTTTGTGTCGCAAACGAGTGGAACATAGAAATATTACAATTTATAAGAACCAAGAAATCATCCACGTATCCGAATACTTTGACGACATGCGAGCTTTTTAGCTTTTCCTGCAGTTTGTTGCCCATTTTCGCCAATAGAAGATCACTTAGTAGAGGTGCTATGCGTGAGCCGATTGAAACACCCTTTTCCTGCAGATAAATGTAATCATTCGATTGAACGAAAGTAGAGGTAAGGTACAGCAAAACCATGTCAAGAAAATCTCGCGCACTGATGCCAGCCTTATTTGGAATTTCAATTGCCCGAAAATTTATATGTTATGCCTTATACACTTTATTACCTCATTGCGAGGCAGACAGTAGTATAGGTCCTTTGTGTCAATTGAATAAGCAAAAAGATTAGATTGATTTAACTGTTTGAAAAATTCTATCAGTGCCTGCGAGTTTTTGATCAAAAGTCGGTCATCAATCTTTAGACATTTTAGATGGGTCTGAATAAACAAGCCGAGTTGCTTTGGCCACGTACCACTTTCTGTCAATATGACATGGAAGGGCATATCAACCTCATGTGTTCTGGCAGAAAAAAAAACATGCTGAGCTCATTTTTGTCATTTTTGTAATATGCTGTGCTGACTGTGCTAAGTCTAGTTTATGACCTATTTACTTGGCCTGCGTTTTTACTCTATCTAGACGAATGTCGGCACAACATGTCAGTACAACAAAATGGCAAGAGTACTGCGAGCAAATCGACTACCCTGCAAACTGCCTGTGGTCACGTGAGCTCATTAGCCTTCTGCCAAAACACATAAGGTTGCATGCCCTTCCGTGTCATTGTGACAGAAAGACGTACGTGGCAACAGCAACTCGGCTTGTTTATTCAGACATATCTAAAGTGCCTTATTATTGATGACCCAGTTTTGATCAAAAACTCGCAGGCTCTGATAGCATTTTCCAAACAGTCAAATCAATAAAATCTTTTCAGTTTTTAAATTGACATAAAGGACCTATACTACTCTCTACCTCAAGATTAGGTATTAGAATTAGGATTAGGTATATATATATATATATATATATATATATATATATATATATTTCTATATATATATATATATATATATATATATATATACGTATATATATATATATACGTATATATATATACGTATATATATATATATATATATATATATATATATATATATATATATTGTTACTGCATATGTAATTTGGGTATGAGCCTCTGGGTAGCGGGGAACAGGCAGAGGAGAGAAGAGGACCCTCGGCTAGCGAGATAGGCCTCCGGTGCACGACCCCTTCAAGCCCCCCAGTACGCTACAGCGTAATAAACTCATTTATAAACGTAACAGAATGGTGGAGGTGCTGGGTGAAGCACGTCGATGAACCACGGAGTTACAGCTGTCTGAACTTCGCCGAAGCCGTCGTCTTGCCGGTCTGCCACCAACAACAACCGTCATGGCCGAGAGCGAAGGTCACGGCTTCTCAACCACGCAAAGGCCAGTGCCGGCTGCACCTCGGTATCGCTTTATGGTACCCCACCCGTTCGCGGGAAGAGCAGGGGAAAATGTGGATGGTGGCTGACACACTACAAAAGGGTGAACCGGTACAACGGCTGGGATTCCACCGAACAACTGGGGACTGTCGCGCTGTTTTTCACGGAAACCGCCTTGGTGTGGTACAAAAACCACGAAGATTCATTAACAACGTGGGATCGTTTCGCCGAAGAACTCAAAAAATGCTTCGGTGACTCTGATGCGAAAAAGAAAAGCGCGGAGCGCACTTTGGCTCAAAGAGCCCAGACACATAGAGAAACGTGTACCACCTACATAGAGTAGGTTCTGATGCTTTGCAAGATAATAGACTCGCATATATCTGAAGAGGACATGGTCGGACACCTTCTGAAAGGTATTGCAGAGGACGTCTACAATTTCTTGATAGGCAGGGAAGATCCTCAATTCCATCTCTGCCGTCCAACGTCACTGCCGTACTTTCGAGAAGCTGAAGACCCGTCGTATTGCCCCGAAACTTGGTAGGCTGGCAAATGTAACAACGGTCGCCAGCGTCGACGTAAGCCCGCCTGCCGACCTTGCCGCTACTATCAGGGGAATATTGCGCGAAGAGCTACAGCGACAAGGCACACTGATCGACGACACTCTCCATCATCCGCCTACCTGTTCATCCTATTACCCGGCGCCGTTCGCTCCTCCGCCACCATAGGTTTGCTTGTTTGCTTGACGCACTTTAGCGAAGCTGGAACTGCTTGGCCACGCCGAGACTCATTCGCGCCTGACCAGCGGTATGACCGACGCCTTCGTCCCGGCCCCGCTCCGCAGAGGCGGGTAGTTCCCGTTCAGCAAGCTGCTCCACTCCGTTCGGGTAGGCGACCTTTCACAGTGGAGCGCTCTCAGCAGTGGTTCGGCGAACGACTTCTACCCGTCTGCTACAACTGTGGTGTCGAAGGGCACATTGCCAGGTACTGCAACTACCGGCAGCGGCCGAGGTACGACCGCTCACCAATATCCCGCCTGTCCGCACGAGCACCAACATTCCCTGGAAGCACATCTCACGAGATAAGGCCACTGCGAAACCGTTCTCCAGCCTCTGACCACAGTTTGACACCCCCGCCAGCCCCTCGTCCAAATCGGTCGCCGTCTCCTAGGCGCCGCTACCCTTCGCCGCCTCCGGAAAACTAGTCGGCGCGACCATTAGAGGTGAGGTCGCTGGACAGTCTTCAATTTCTACAGAAATGCCTCCTTTAATTTGCATGTTTAAAAATAAGTTTCGTGTGCTAATTGACGGTGTCTCAACAATGGCCTTAGTGGACACAGGTGCAACCATATCCGTGATGAGTCTAGCATTCAAATTCCTTCTTGGACGAAAGCTTACGTTCCGTTGGGACCGTGCTGATACATTTCGTGGAGTGAGCGGAGATGTCTTACAACCTGTTGGTGTTTGCACAGTGACTGTTAGTTTGGGTGGCCAGAATTTTATTGCTGATGTTGCTGTTCTCTTTCATTCAACGCATGATGTGATTCTAGGACTCGATTTCCTGAATCTATTTGGTGCCACTGTCGATTGCCGCAGAGGAGAGATCACAGTAGGCTCAAATGTTCCAGTAGCGTTTATGGAAAGACCAACCTGTATGGAAAGTACCCTTTGCCTGTCCATGGACACATTTGTACCATTCTTGTCTGCGAAGAGTGTTCCTGTCATCAGTTCCCCTGCAACCGAGACGACATTTGATGCTACCGTTGAGCCCATTCACCTCAGCTGCATAAAGAGAATGTTGTAATACCCTATTGTACGCTCTCGGTTGTGCATACTGGTTTGTGGGTGATCAACGGCTCCAATGAAGCTTCGGTACTGCCAGAGGGTCTACAACTTGCTAAGATCCGTCAACATCAGGTGTTATCCCTTGCCATCCTTGCAGACAGCAGCGATTCTCCGGATAAGCCCGATTGCAATCATTTGCACGCCAGGAACACCTCAATAATGGCAATGATTGACAAGTCTCTCAGCACCAACGAGCGTAATGATCTGGCGAGTATTCTGCGCAAACATGCTGGTCTTTTCGATTTCGTGGCAGCTACAGACTCCACTGTCAATCCCTGTTTCTCGCGTAAAGCATCGCATAGATACGGCACACCATAGACCTCTCCGACAAAAGCCATACCGGGTATCGCCTTCGGAACGTGCAGTGATAAATGAACAGGTTGGCGAGATGCTAAAGAAGAATATAATTCAAGAATCATGCAGTCCGTGGGCCGCTCCAGTAATATTGGTCAAGAAGAAAGATGGAACATGGCGATTTTGCATTGACTACCGCCGTCTCAACGCCATCACAAAGAAGGACGTGTACCCACTACCTCGTATTGATGATGCTATAGACTGTCTTTCATCAGCCTCCTACTTTTCGTCTGTTGATTTGAGGTCAGGGTATTGGCAAATTCCAATGCACGAGGACGACAAAGAGAAAACGGCATTTGTTACACCAGATGAACTTTTTGAGTTCAATGTGATGCCAATCGGACTATGCAATGCACCTGCAACTTTTGAGCGCTTCATGGACAACATTCTGCGTGGTTTTAGGTCGGAAGTACGCTTGTGTTATCTGGACGATGTTGTGATTTTTGGGCGCACTTTCTGTGAACACAACACACGCCTCGACCACGTGCTGAACTGCCTAAGCAAAGCACGCTTAGTGCTCAACTCAAAGAAATGTCGTTTCGGAGAATGCCAAGCACTCGTTCTTGGACACTTGGTGAACAAAAAAGGCATACGGCCAGATCCCGCAAAAACGGCTGCAGTGGAGGCGTTCAAGCAACCTCGCTCAGCGAAAGATTTACGCAGCTTTTTGGGCCTCTGCTCATACTTCTGTCGATTCATCCCTGGATTTGCCAATATCGCGCATCCAGTCACGTGCCTGCTTCAGAAAGGCGCGCCATTTGACTGGACTCCGGAATGTGCGTCCGCTTTTTCTGAGTTGAAGTTTCTTTTGACATCCCATCCGTTTCTTCGACACTTCGATCCTCTGGCTCCCACAGAACTTCACACGGACGCTAGTGGTGTCGGTGTTGGGGACCGTGCTGGTTCAACGCTTGGATACCAAAGAACATGTAGTTGGGTATGCAAGTCGCTCGCTAAGCAAGTCCGAGCGTAACTACACCGTCACAGCAGCAAGAATGCCTCGCAGTAGTCTTCGCAGTACAGCGCTTCCGGTCCTACCTGTACGGACGCCCCATTACCATCATGACAGATCATCATTCCTTCTGCTGGTTGGTCAATCTGCGTGACCCATCTGGTCGACTGGCGCGTTGGGCCCTCCATCTGCAGGAATACGACTTTACGGTTTCCTATAAAAGTGGTCGTCGTCACGCTGATGCAGATTGTCTTTCGCGACTACTTCTCCCATCGACGGACTGCGGCGCAGGCAACTTGGACACCTACATCGCGCCATTGGACTTGCCATTTTCTGATACCAATGCCTTTAAGATTGAGCAGCAAAGGGACCGCACCATACAGGAGCTCCTTCCTACCGAGTCAAGACCATCGGCGACTCGCTTCTACATGCGCGACGGGCTTGTGTACAAAAAGAACTATGCTACGACCGGCTTACGATATCTTCTAGTGGTTCCGAAGAGCCTTCGCGTTTCCGTCTTGCAGGCCATACATGATGACCCAATGTCCGGCCATCTAGACACAGCAAAAAATCTCTTTACCAGCTTCAAGAAAGATTTTACTGGCCAAAAATGCGCCAGACGACGGAACAGTACGTCTCTAGTTGCAACGAGTGCCAACGCCGCAAGCGCCCGACCAGTGCTCCTCCAGGGCGACTACAGTCTTCCCACTCCCTAGAACTCCATACGAGCAAGTTGGGATTGACCTTCTAGGTTTCTTTCCGAGGTCTTCTAGTGGTAATCGCTGGATAGTCGTATGTACCGACCACTTAACACGGTACTGCGAGACAGCTGCAATACCATCGGCAAGTGCAGCTGACGTGTGTTTATTCATGCTGCGTATTGTGGTTATACGACACGGACTTCCAAAACTGTTATCTGTGATCGTGGGCGACAATTCACTGCAGACGTGGTAGAAGAGATGCTTCGTCTATGCGCTTCAAGCTTTCGGCAGTATACGCCATATCATTCCCTAAACAAATGGCCTGACGGAACGAACTAACAGGACTCTCACGAACATGCTTTCTATGTATGTCGCAGCAGATCACAAGAACTAGGATGGCGTACTACCTTTCATCACTCACGCATTTAACACCGCATAGCATGAGAATACCAGCTACAGTCCGTTCTTTTTTTTGTATGCTCGGCCACCTCGTCATACCCTAGATACCGTCTTCACGTTTTTGGACCACCATGATTCAGGTATATACGAGATCGTCTGCCGAGCAGAAGAAGCCCGACGTCTTGCTTACCTGCGCACCCTCGCTTCGCAAGATCGCTCGAAGACACGTTCTGACCGTCGACGTCGACACGTAACGCATAATCGCGGAGACCTTGTGTTGCTGTGGGCGCCAAATAGGAAACGTGGGTTGTATGAAAAACTGCTTGCACACTATGCGGGACCTTATGTTGTTCGAGAACGTATAAGCGATTTAACGTACTGCGTAGCACGTCTTCATTCGAATGTCCGACGGTCAGCAAAGACTGAACTTGTCCTAATTGTCACGCAGCAAAGGACGACGCAGTTGTCTATAAGGAAAACAAGTTTATTGGAGCGAACCTGTGCTGCCCTAACAACTGAAAGAACACACAGGCGGCGAAGCAGCGACCGGCAAAATGACGGGCACGCTAGTGAGCGTCAGCGATCGAATGTCGCGGCATCGGCTGTGCGGGAATTTATATCCCTCGGCGCGAGGGTTTCTCGAATAGTTGAATTGTATCGAGAACGCCGTGATAGCGTTTGTTAGAAACGCTGATCGTTCGGAACGCTCGAAGCGTTGTTCGACAGCGTTTGTTCGAAACGCTGTGGTAGCGTTTGTTCGAAACGCTGTGAAAACAGCGATAGCACAGGCCGGCGCAGCCAGGCCGAAAAAACAATACACAAATAAACAAACCCAATGCATGATTCGCGGCATTACCCCCCCTCTAAGATTGCACCGACTCGATGCTAACATAAGGGACAGTCCACACAAATTAAAATAAAAGTTCGTCATCGTCCGTAGAAAGGTTTTAAGCGAACCACAGGGACGACTTCGGGCCGCATGCGTCGTCGTGATGTACGGGAATCACCATCGGGGATCACTTCGTACGTTACTTCGCCAACACATCGTAGAATCTGGTAGGGTCCGAAATAGCGTCGTAGAAGTTTCTCACTGAGTCCACGTCGTCGAATGGGAGTCCAAACCCACACACGACCTCCAGGTTGATACTCGGCGTCTCGGCGTTGGAGATTGTAGCGTCCGGTATCCACCAGTTGCTGGTTCGTTATACGAGCTCGAGCGAGCTGGCGCGCCTCCTCCACACGTTGGAGGTATCCTTGGACGTCGGCGTTGAGGTCGTCGTCTTCTACGTGCGGAAGCATGGCGTCGAGCATCGTAGTCGGCCGTCTTCTGTAGACGAGCTCGAACGGTGTCATCTGCGTGGTTTCTTGGATAGCCGTGTTGTACGCAAACGTGACGTACGGGAGGACTTCGTCCCACGTCTTATGTTCAACGTCGACGTACATAGACAGCATATCCGCGATTGTCTTATTGAGTCGTTCCGTTAGTCCGTTCGTTTGGGGGTGGTACGCCGTCGTTCTTCGGTGATCTGTGTTGCTGTAGCGTAAGATTCCTTGCATAAGCTCCGCAGTGAAGTTCGTTCCGCGGTCCGTAATTAGGACCTCAGGGGCTCCATGTCGCAGCACAATTTGGTTAATAAAGAACTTTGCAACTTCTTGTGCAGTTCCTCTAGGAAGAGCGGTGGTCTCTGCGTAGCGCGTCATGTAGTCTGTCGCTACGACAATTCATTTGTTCGCGGATCGGGATGTAGGGAACGGGCCCAGAAGGTCCCTTCCGATCTGTTTGAAGGGCCTCGTTGGGACGGCGATCGGCTGCAGAAATCCGGCTGGTCTCGTCGGTGGTGTTTTTCGTCGCTGGCAGTCACGGCAGCTCCGGACGTAGTGGGTGACATCGGATGTAAGGCGGGGCCAGAAGTATTTCGCCTTGATTTTTGTAATCGTGCGAGCTGTTCCGAGATGTCCGGAAGTCGGGTCGTCGTGGCACGCTTCCAAAATTTCGTCACGAAAGTCTGCGGGGATGACAAGTAGATAATTCGTTCTCGTTCCGGGGTTGAAATTCTTCTTCACTAGGATGGAGTTTTTGAGGCCGAATGCTGGTAAGTTGCGCTTTAACGCCCTAGGCGCGGCGACGTTGCGTCCTTCGAAGTAGTCGATCATGGCGCGGAGGTCAGGGTCGGCACGCTGCTGGGCGGCTAGGTCGCTCTCTGTCATGACTCCGAAGAACGCGCTGTCTACATCGGAGTCCTGTGGTGGTGGGTCGACGGGGGCGCGGGACAGGCAGTCGGCGTCGGATTGTTTCCTGCCGGATTTGTAGAATATTGTAACGTCAAACTCTTGCAGGCGCAAACTCCACCGCCCAAGACGGCCAGAGGGGTGCTCCAAATTGGCGAGCCAACACAGCGCATGAAGGTCTGTCACAACCTTAAACGGTCTACCACAGACGTATGGGCGAAATTCGTCAGGCGCGTGAGTGGCTCTGCAATGCGTGCGAAGTTTGCGACGAAGCGCCGGTAGTATGCGCACAGTCCGACAAACCTTCGCACACCCTTCTTATTTTTCGGCCTTGGGAAGTTCGCAATGGCTGATGTTTTTGCCGGGTCAGGTAGGACTCCCGCGGCGTTCACGACGTGACCCAAGAACTTGAGTTCCTCGTACGCGAAACGGCACTTCTCAGGCTTCAGCTTTAACCCCGACGTACGAATGGCCTCGAGTACAGATTCCAACCTTGTGAGGTGTTCGTTGAAAGTCCGGGAGAATATGACAACGTCGTCGGGGCATACGAGGCAAGTGTGCCACTTCAGGCCTACTAGCACAGTGTCCATGACTCTCTGAAACGTTGCAGGCACCGTGCACAGCCCAAATGGCATCACCTTGAACTCGTATAGACCGTCCGGGGTTATAAATGCAGTCTTCTCTCGGTCTCTCTCGTCCACTTCAATTTGCCAGTAGCCGGTCTTCAGATCGATGGATGAGAAGTACTTGGCGTGGCAGAGGTGGTCGAGGGCGTCGTCGATTCGTGGCAGGGGGTACACGTCCTTGTTGGTGACTTTTTTAGTCTCCGGTAGTCAACGCAGAATCTTAAAGTGCCATCTTTTTTCTTCACGAGTACAACCGGCGCAGCCCACGGACTTTTTGATGGCTGTATTATGTCGTCGCTGAGCATGTCATCAACTTGAGCCCGGAAGCTTCGCGCTCGTGTGAAGAAACGCGGTACGGTGACTGTCTGCTAGGTCAGGCTCCATCTTCGGTTATTATCCGGTGCTTCGCCAAAGGTGTCTGACGCAACTTCAAGTTCGAGGAAAAACACTCGCTGTAGCGATGGAGCAACTCCAGTAATCTGTCCCGATTTTCTTGCGACAGCGCCGGGTTCACGTCGAAAGGATGTGGCAGCCTGGAAGCATCTGCGCGTGCGCGTTCAAAGGTGGCGACCGTGAACACTTGACTCGCTTCTTGCGTTTCTTCGAGAAACGCAATTGCAGCGCCTTTGTTTAGATGCTGGTACTCCTCGGTGAAATTGGTGACAAAAACGTGGAATCTGCGTTGCTTAAACCACGCAATGCCTCTTGCGACCGACACACCGCGGTCTAGAAGCAACCTTTGGGCAGTCTCTACGATAGCGTCGACGTCAGGAGCAGCACCTTCACAATAGACGGCGATCATCAAGCTTGCGCGGGGTGGCAGGGTGACGTGATCGTCGGCGATACTTACAGCAGCACGGTGTCCGAGGTTCGGCTGCGGCGTCGTGGAGTGATCGCAAGAAAACGTTATAGACCTGGTCTGCAGATCATTTATTGCGCCATTATCCGTCAAAAAGTCCATTCCGAGAAAAACGTCGCGGGAGCAGTTAGGCATAATGACGAACTCCGAAGGTTACGTAGTGCCGTCTATGGTGACGCGCGATGTGCACATTCCACTTGGGGTCACGAGGTGGGCTCCTGCTGTGCGTATGTGCGCACCGTCCCATCTGGTCGTAACTTTCTTTAGAATGACCCGCTCATGACCGAGTAGTCGGCTCCCGTGTCGATGAGGGCGACTACGTCAAGGCCGTCGATGGACAACTGGCCGTCGGATGCCGCTTTCCTCGAATTTCGGGTGCGTCAGGGCGTCGTATCGCGGCTTGCACGTGTTGATGGTCGGTCACTATGCGTCGTCATTGTCGTATTCTCAGCGGCAGACTTCGTCATTTCGGGTACGCGTCGCGCAGCGTAGCTGTCGTCGTTTTCGGGGGTCTCGTCTGGGTGTCGTCGGGTCGTCGGGATGAGGGCATGTCGTTAATTACGGTCTCGCGTCGTTAGTGGGTTTTAATTTCACGCCGTTGTGCAACTTCACCTCCAGAAGTTGCTGCTTTTAGTTTCCCCCTCGTGGGCTGGGGGACCTTCCACGGGCGAAGTCAGCATTGCTGCGACGGTTGATGGATTGGTACGGGTAGGGAGACGGCGACTGGTTGAAACGAGATGGTCGACGGCTGATGTTCGACAGGTATTCTTCGATCTCAAATGGGCGCTGGCCGGCTCGCGGGCGGGGTGCGTCGACGGAGAACCCACGCAAACCCAGCCTCTTGTACGAGCAGCGGCGGTAGACGTGGTCGGCCTCTCCGCAGTGGTAGCACAGCGGACGGTTATCTGGCGTTCGCCACACCTCGGTCTTCCTGGGCGCCTGGTTTCGGGTTACAGGGGGTCGGGCGGGTGACATTGGGTGGCGGTACGGCGGAGCCTCTTGATAACGGGTTGGGACGGGTCGGGGTCGACGGGCAGCAGTGGAGTAGGTCATCGCCTGTGGTTCGCAAGATGCTTCCGACGGCGTGGAATTCCCCAATGCTTGCTGAACCTCCTTCGCGGACGACGTCAGTGAGGGAGGCGACTTGGGGCTGCGGCGTTGCTGAGAACAATTTCCTCAGTCCCTCGCGAACAGCGGCGCGGATGGTCTCCCGCAAATCTTCCGTCGCCAATCCAGGGGCGTTTACCGGGTTCTTCGAAAGGGTGTTGAGTGGTCTATCTTATTGCCGCGATCGCATATCCAAGGTCCTCTCGATCATTGAAGCCTCGGTGACGAACTCAGCGACGGTCTTAGGGGGGTTGCGGATGAGTCCGGCGAAGAGCTCTTGTTTAGCTGCCCGCATCAGAAAACGCACCTTCTTCTCTTCTGCTATTTCGGGGTCAGCTCTCCGGAACAGCATCTTAATCTCCTCAGCGAACAGTACAACACCTTCGTTAGGGTGTTGCATTCACGTCTCCAACAAAAGGGCGGCTCGTTCTTTCCGCACAACCGTAGCGAATGTTTTGAGGAATTCACTCTTAAAGACAGTCCAGTCGGTTAGGGGGCCTTCATGGTTCTCAAACCACGTTCGAGCTAGTATCCTCCAAATAGAAGAAGACTATGACGAAACGTTTCTCCGGCATCCCACCTGTTCAAGATGCGGATACGCTCCAGCTTCTCCAGCCACTCTTCCGGGTCTTCACCAGGAGATCCTCGGAATGATGGGGGATCTCGAGGCTGTTGCAGAACGACGGGAGGGTTGGTAGTGTTGGTCATGGTGCCTGCGTTGATCATCGTGGTTTTTACGTCTTTTTTCGTTTTTTATCCGGGAGCAGTCCAAACTCTGGCTGAAGGCCTTGCTGTCGGCGGCTGACACGAGTTTGGCGTGCTTGTCGTGTTGGGCTTGCTTGTCGGCTTCGCAATAGCTTAGGGTTCATGTACCCCGCACCTCCACCAGATGTCACTCATCAAAGGACGACGCAGTTGTCCATAAGGAAAACAAGTTTATTGAAGCGAACCTGTGCTCCCCTAACAACTGAAAGAATACACAGGCGGCGAAGCAGCGGCCGGCAAAACGACGGGCACGCTAGTGAGCGTCGGCGATCGAATGTCGCGGCATCGGCTGTGCGGGAATTTATATCCCTCGGCGCAAGGGTTTCTCGAATAGTCGAATTGTATCGAGAACTCCATGATAGCGTTTGTTAGAAACGCTGTTCGTTCGGAACAATCGAAGCGTTGTTCGACAGCGTTTGTTCGAAACGCTGTGGTAGCGTTTCTTCGAAACGCTGTGAAAACAGCGAGAGCACAGGCCGGCGCAGCCAGGCCGAAAAAACAAAACACAAATAAACAAACCCAATGCATGGTTCGCGGCAATATAGCACGGTTGAAGCGCTATATTTCCAGATAGACTCTTTAACTCGCCCGGTGGGCTTCGTCTGCGCAGAGGGAAATGTTACTGCATATGTGATTTGGGTATGAGCCTCTGGGTAGCGAGGAACAGGCAGAGGAGACGACGTTCGGCTAGCGAGATAGGCCTCCGGTGCACGACCCCTTCAAGCTCCCCTGTACGCTACAGCGTAATAAACCCATTTATAAACGTAACAATATATATATATATATATATATATATACTTAGCGGCTGTCTTAATCTTATTAACAATGGTGTCGACTGGTGCCCCGCAGGGGCGCCTGCGCAAGTAGGCGTTTGGTGTGTGGCGACACCACGGACCCGAGCTAACGGGAGAGTTTCGGCTCCCTCCCACGCCTAGCCGTGCGTGGCTTTGCCGTGTGCGGGGAAAAGGGGATCCTGGGGGTTGAGCCAATGCTGGGTGATTGGACCTTTAAGGCCCCCCGGCAGAGGCAACACACCCCTTTGGCCCCGGCTTCACGTAGACGGCACCCCTGGGCTGACCCACCCAGGGGAAATCGGCAGTCGCCTTTTCCTATCTTTCTCTCCCTACATCTTCGTCTTTTGTTCTCACTTTACATCTTTCCTGTCTTCTCCTCACTTCATTTTGCTTCCAATTTTTCCTGGCGGCAAGGGTTAACCTAGTGTAAATATCCAACCTTGGGTATATATTAGGTTATAGCGGCCATGTACAGCTGGCGCCTGCGCCTCCTTCGCGTCTCGCAGCGTCCCCTTGTTGGGCTCGGTGGTGGGTGGCTGGCATGGCCGCCGAATAAGCTATCAAATTTATGGGAACCCCTAGCCCTCTTACAACTAATCGCCCCTCCAAGAGGTGGCGCACCGATGCAATTTTTGAGTTTGTTCCAAACAAAAAGATAACTTCACCAAATACCACATAATTTACTGTGAAAGTACAGAAAAGAAAGCTAGAAGTATTTCACCTTGCCTTGTGTCCAAATGTCTCATAGAAACGCTGGGTGCAGGCTACAAGGCCACAAAGACTGCCAGTGGTGACCTGTTACTTGAATTAAAAGACAACGCACAGTACCAGAGACTACATAAACTCACAGCATTTGGGGATCTGCCTATCACAATCACACCGCATCGAACCTTGAACACAGTGAAGGGTGTTGTATCAGATGGAGACCTGATGGACCTCTCTGATGATGAACTTCTAACAGGCTGGAAAGAGGAAAACGTCATTCAGGTGCAGCGTATCAAAATAAGAACAGAAAATAAGGAAATCCCAACGAAGCACATCATACTAACTTTCGCATCTAGCACCCTCCCAACTGAAATAGCAACAAGATATCTTAAACTGCCAGTTAGACCATACATACCCAACCCAAGGCGCTGCATTAAGTGTCAGAGGTTCGGGCACGGCTCCCAGAGCTGCCGAGGACAGATTACCTGCGCGAAATGCGGCACCAAAGGTCATACCGCTGACGATGGCTGTCAGCTACAAGTGCACTGCGCAAACTGTGAGGGTGACCATCCTGCATATTCCAGGTCATGCATGGCCTGGAAAATGGAAAAAGAAATTATTAGTACTAAGTTTAAACTGAACATAGGCTTCCGTGAAGCGCGGCAGCGCGTTTTCCCGCATTTTGCTGGGAACACATCGTATGCCGAAGTGGTGCGAGGGGGGTCAGCACCACTTAGTGTTGTCGGCAATGCCTTGGACCACGCCCAGCGTGCCGAGGCAAATGCGACAAGCCCCCATGGGGGGAGCAGCCTCGGCTGCCCCAACCTCCTTGAATACAGCCCCACCGAAGGCTCCTGTGAACCTTGGCAGCAGCCAGGGCACCACACAAACTAAAAAGGTCCCCTCGACCTCCAGCCCGGTGGGGTTTAAGGCTCCGTCTGTCACGACGAAGCCTACAACGAAAACATTATCTGTCGCCTCTCCTGAGGCGATGGACACATCAACTGCACCGGCGCAGACTGCGCCGAAGGAGTGGCGGGGTTCCCTCGACTGCTCTAAAAAAGACAAAACGGTAATTACAGGGCCTTCTAAAGGCTCTGTAAGATAAGTCACTTCTCTCTTTAGACACCAGCCACACTCATTTCGTACACACAGCACTTCTTTACTCCCATAATGGAGACACAAATTATACAATGGAACGTCAGAGGACTACTTCGAAACCTCGACGATGTCCAAGAACTTCTACACAAACATTCTCCAAAAGTGCTGTGTGTACAGGAAACACACTTAAAATCCAAGAACACAAGTTTCTTGCGTCAATATGTTGTCTTCAGAAAGGACAGAGATGATGCTGTGGCGTCATCTGGTGGTGTAGCCATTATAGTTAATCGAGGAGTAGCATGCAGTCATCTACCACTACTAACACCCCTAGAGGCAGTTGCTGTTCGAGCAGTTCTATTGAATAAGCTCGTCACCATGTGCTCTCTATACATACCGCCGCAACACCGCCTGGAAAAAACATGATTTCCAGTCTTTAATAGATGGGTTACCAGAACCTTATTTGGTTCTAGGGGACCTGAATGCGCACAGCGGTTTATGGGGTGACTGTCGATGTGATGCACGAGGTCGTCTCATTGAACAGTTCCTCTTTTCATCAGGTGCTTGTCTGTTGAACAGAAAAGAGGCAACATATTATAACCTTACAAACAATACTTACTCCTCCATAGATCTCAGTATCGCATCTCCTTCACTTGTACCATTACTTCAGTTGAAAGTCATAAATATTCCATACGGAAGTGACCATTTTCCTTTAGTTTTGAGTACACCAATAACATATGAATATCCTCCACATGTTCCCAAATGGCTGGTGAACAAAGCCGACTGGGAACAATTTCAAAAGATTACACACCTAAGTTGGACCGACATATGAGGTTTAGGCATAGATGAAGCTGTGCAGTACTTCACGGCTTTTCTTACTGACGCAGCAGCCAAGTGCAATCCACAAACATCTGGACTGCCCGGCAAACGACACGTCCCGTGGTGGAACACTGAGTGTCAGAATGCGCGAAAGGAACAGTACAGGGCATGGACGTTGCTGCGCAACTCGCCGACAGCGGAAAATCTTGAGAGCTTTAAGAAAATAAAGTCTCGTGGCAGGAGAACGCGTCGGCAGGCCAGAAGAGAAAGCTGGCAGAAGTTTTTATCAGGGGTCAATTCATACACACAGGAGGCTAAAGTCTGGAACATGGTCGGTAGGATAGCAGGGAAACAAGCACACACACTTCCACTCGTAAACACTCAAGGTGATACCTTGGAAGATCAGGCAAACTTCCTCGGGGCACATTTTGAACGAGTATCCAGCTCGTCCCACTATACTGACACTTTCCAAAAATGCAGAACAAGAATAGAAAAGCAGAAACTCGAACACAAATCCACTAGATACGAGGCATATGACCAAGCTTTCAGTCTAGCGGAGCTCCGAACATCCCTAAACTCCTGCAGTACTTCTGCCCCAGGTTCTGACCGTGTGGTGTATGAAATGTTAAAAAACCTACCAGCCGAAACACGAAAAACCCTACTTTGTTTGTACAATGCTATCTGGTTTTCTGGCACTATCCCTACCTCCTGGAAAGAGGCTATTATTATTCCCATTTTGAAAGAGGGCAAGGACCCTTCTTTAGCTTCAAGTTATAGGCCTATTGCACTTACAAGCTGCTTGTGCAAAGTATTCGAAAAAATGATAAACTGCCGACTTGTACATATCCTTGAAACAAACAATTTGCTCGACCCATTTCAGTGCGGGTTCCGAGAAAGTAGATCCACCACAGACCACCTTGTTCGTATCGAGGCACAGATCAGAGACGCCTTCGTCCATAAACAATATTTTCTCTCTGTGTTCCTCGATATCGAAAAGGCGTATGATACAACATGGCGTTTCGGAATTCTAAGAGACCTGTCCCACCTTGGTGTGCGAGGAAGAATGTTTCATATAATCGAAAGTTACCTGTCAAACCGGACATTCCGTGTCCGTCTGGGCAGTGTGCTCTCCCAAGCATTTGTCCAGGAAACAGGCGTGCCTCAGGGTGGCGTGCTTAGTTGCACACTTTTTATTATCAAAATGAATTCTTTGTACTTGTCCATCCCCCACAGTATGTTTTATTGTACATATGTCGACGACGTTCAGCTTGGCTTTAAGTCATGCAACTTGTCCATGTGGGAGCGGCAGGTTCAGCTGGGTTTAAATAAGGTCTCCAAATGGGCAGATGAAAACGGATTTCGACTTAACCCACAAAAAAGCACGTGTGTCTTGTTCTCTCGAAAGAGAGGCATGCACTCGGAACCTGACATTCAAATGAACGGGCAACGTCTGTCCGTCAAAGCCGAGCATAAATTCTTAGGCTTAATTTTGGACAACAAGTTGACCTTCGTACCGTACATCAAGTATTTAAAAACAAAATGTTTAAAAGCCATGAATGTTATAAAAGTGTTGTCACGTACTATGTGGGGTAGTGATAGGCAATGCCTCATGAACCTCTATAGAAGTCTCATTCGCACCCGCTTAGATTATGGGGCCGTTGTCTATCAGTCTGCTACTCAAAGTGCCTTGAAGATGCTGGACCCCGTACACCATTTGGGCATCCGCCTTTCTACGGGTGCCTTTCGCACCAGCCCCGTAGAAAGCCTTTATGTTGAGTCAAATGAGTGGTCGCTTCATCTGCAGAGAACTTACATGCCCTTTGTTTATTTCCTTAAGGTGAAATCAGACAAGAAGCACCCCTCATACTCTACTATTAATGATCTGTCGAGCTACATTCTGTTTCAAAACAGGCCTTCGATGAGGCAGCCCCTCTCAGTTCGCCTGAAGGATCTAGCTGAAGAAACTGGAGTGTCACTTGACCACAGTTTAATGGCTCCTGTAGCATACCCGCCACGGTGGCAATGGCAGACTATAGACTGCGATGTGTCTTTCCTAGAAGTAACCAAACATGCACCTATTGCCCATATTCGAACATACTTCCTGGAACTTCAACACAAATACACACGTCCTGAGTGTTTTACAGATGGCTCTAAGTCTAACTCCTCTGTGTCCTACGCTGCTGTTGGCCCTTCCTTTTCGGATGCTGGCCCTCTACATCCAGGCACAAGTATCTTCACAGCAAAAGCTTACGCGATACTTGTGGCAGCTAAACACATCAAACAATCACAAATACAAAAAGCAGTAATTTATACAGACTCCCTCAGTGTGGAAACGGCTCTGCACTGTCCTAAAAAACAAAAAAAAACCTGTCCTCGTTTCACTTTACTTCATTTTATGCACACTCTACACACTCAAACAACATGTTGTAGTGTGCTGGGTGCCAGGGCACCGTGAGATTCATGGCAACGTGAGGGCGGATCAGCTCGCTGCATCTGTCCATGAGAGCACCGCCGTTACATCCATATCAATCCCGGCCCTTGATCTTAAGCCTTCTCTCAAACGAAACCTCAGGGACTACTGGCAGAGCAAATGGCATACACACACACAAAACAAACTACACGTTATCAAGCCACACCTTGGCCATTGGCCACCAATATCAAAATCACGTCATACAGAGGTAATACTAACGAGACTCAGGATAAGACACACATACACGACACACTCATATCTTTTGTCCGGTGGCGACCCACCATTGTGTGACTGATGTGGTGAAGCACTAACAGTTCTTCACATTTCAATTCAGTGCAAACAATTGGACACTATAAGAAAACAACACTTTCCATTACCCTACCGACAACATATACCTTTACACCCTGCAATGTTCGCCGGTAGGGAACCGCTTTTTAGTTATAAATCATTGCTAGCGTTTTTAAAAGAAATTCATAGTTTTCATATCATATACCCGGGAATTCCGTAGCACGACCTCTCTTGAGAGGTTTTCGCTGCGGTGGCTACACAAGAAAGCGCGTGCCTCAAGGCCCTTGGACGCAAGGGTATGAACGAGTGAGGCACTTGTGCTAATGTCATACATATCCACCATCGTCTTTTATTATCACCAACTTTGTTCATCTATTCGCACCACACACACCTTTCACGGCATGGTGATGATTTTATCACTTGTATGTTTTTACCCGCATTACCGCGAGGAATTTTATGGCCCTTATACAGCCGCTAATCACAATCATTGTCCACATTCCTGTCTCATGAACTGGCGCTCTTTGGCCATCAAATGGCCCTTGCGCCAAAAAACAACATATATCATGGTGTCGACTGGTGGGCCAGTCTTCGTCAGGGTTTGCGAACCAGTCTTGTTAGCAAACTCCGACGAAGACCAGTCCACCGCTCGATACCGTTGGCAATAAAATTAGGACAACCCTAAGTTGTGTTTCTTCTCTTCCGAAGTACGTTTGGCCCATTGTAAAATCTTCCTCGTATATATATATATATATATATATGACGCTACGATGAATGAGCGACGTGGCGTGGCTCATACGCCATGTTTATTCTGTTCTGCACTTCTTCCTTCTCGGCCTCTATCAACCATCGCTTCATACGTCAAAAAATATATTTATATATATATATATATATATATATATATATATATGTAAATATATATATATATATATATATATATATATATATATATATATATATATATATATATATATATATATATATTGTGGCAGTACAATGCCTTGAGGCAGCGAAAGCAGCGTGTTCTCAACAGCTGAGCCGCAAGATTTCCTTCTTCGTTCTCGTGTCAAGCCAGAGGCTCACTACCTAGTGTCCGCTAAATCTCTCCATCATCGTTTTTGTCCACATGTAGGCACGGGTCATTCGCCTCTCTCTGAAAGAGCATCGACCTGATGCGAAGTCATTAATGCATTTTTTGTTAGAAAGTGAGTCTCACGCAATCACTCGCTGACGTAAGGCTTCATGCGCACTACGTGAACGAGTTCAGGATGGTGCTGGCGACGCTTGGTACTACACGAAATGTCGGGAACGACTTCGTAAGTGACGTCACTCAGTTGTCGCAGCACTCGGTATGGCCCGAAGTATCTTCTTAAGAGCTTTTCTGATAGTCCTCGTTTCCGTACGAGTGTCCAAATCCATACTTTCTCGCCAGTTGGATAGAGAACTGCTCTGCGGTGAGCATTGTAGCGGCCTGCATTTTACTTTTGCTGCTGGCGGATCCGTAAACGTGCCACTTGTCTAGCTTCTTCCGCGCGTTCCGTAAACGTGTTGGCGTCTGGGTTGATGTCATCACTTTTGTGTGGTAGCATCGCATCTAACATAGTTTGTACTTCTCGTCCATGAACGAGGCTGAACGGGGTCATGCGGATTGTTTCTTGCTTGGCTGTGTTGTACGCAAACGTTATGTATGGCAAGATTTCATCCCACTTTTTGTGTTCAATGTCTACGTACATCGAAAGCATGTCTTCCTTGGTTTTGTTCAGACGCTCCGTCAGCCCATTTGTTTGTGGGTGGTAGGCAGTGGTGTTACGATGCGTTGTTCCACTCAGCATCAGGACGTGATCCAAAAGAGCTGCCGTAAATGCGGTTCCTCTGTCTGTGATCACGACGGTTGGTGCAACATGCCTCAGTACAATATTTTCGACAAAACATTTTGCCACCTCCGCTGCTGTACCTCTCTGGATAGCCTTTGTCTCGGCATAACGGGTCAGATAATCCGTCGCGACAATAGCCCAGCGGTTACCTGCAGTAGAAATAGGAAGTGGGCCCCAATGCCTATCTGGTAGAATGGAGGTGTTGGGACCTGCACGGGTTGCAGGAGGGCAGCTGGTTTAGTCGGTGGTGACTTGCATCGCTGTCAGTCGAGACAGGTACGAACGTGGTGCTTCACGGCTGTGCTTAGTCTCGGCCAGTTATACCTTTGCTGTACTCTGGCTAACGTTCTCATGTAACCCAAATGGCCAGAGGTCACCTCGTTGTGGCATGCTTTGAGTAGTTCGCTACGAAGGGCTGCTGGTATGACGAGCAGATAGGCGGACCTGTCGACGAAAAGTTTCTTTTGTAGAGTACTCTGCCCCGCAAACAAAACGATGACAACACTTGCGAAAACTCTTGGCGCCTTCTGAGATCTGCCTTTCAAGTAGTTAATTATGCCAAGCAACTCAGTGTCGTCACGTTGTTGCTGCGAAATGGCGGTCGTGTCGAGGACACCGAGAAATGCCGTTTCCTCCTCCTCAGGTAGGGTTGCCGACTCAATGGGTGAACGGGACGGACAGTCAGCGTCCAAATGTCGCTTGCCTGACTTGTGCACGACCGTCATGTCAAACTCTTGCAGTTTTAGGCTCCAACGCGCTAATCGGCTGGTGGGATCTTTTAGATTAGTTAACCAGAAAAGGAATTGATGGTCACTAATAACTTTGAGGTGCCGGCCATGCAAGCACGGGCAAAATTTTATTACTGCCCATACTACGGTGAGTCATTCTTTCTCTGTTGTTGAATAGTTAGCCTCTGCGCGTGTTAGCGTTCGGCTTGCGTAGGCGATCACTCTTCCAGTGTCCTCTTGCCATTGCACAAGCACAGCCCTAAGACCTACAATGCTAGCGTCTGTGTGAAGCATCGTCGGGGCTTCTTCGTCGAAGTGGGCAAGCACCGGGGACGTGACAATAAATGTTCATTTCGTTGCCCTAGTCTGCGGTTGTCTGCGTATGCTTGCCATGACTGACTGGATAGCTATGTAACAGATAATGAAAGGAGTTGAACCACAAGTCTCCGCGAAAATGCGTCCACCTCGACGTTTTCGCTGCCTTTTTGAAGTGACTGATTTGTGATTGATTTGTGGCGTTTAACGTCCCAAAACCACCATATGATTATGAGAGACGCCGTAGTGGAGGGCTCCGGAAATTTCGACCACCTGGGGTTCTTTCACGTGCACCCAAATCTGAGCACACGGGCCTACAACATTTCCGCCTCCATCGGAAATGCAGCCGCCGCAGCCGGGATACGAACCCACGACATGCGGGTCAGCAGCCGAGTGCCTTAGCCACTAGACCACTGCGGCGGGGCTGCTTTTTTGATGTCGAACGCTAACTTCATACATCGACAGCTTCAGAGACCATCGAACGAGTTGGCCTTGGGGATTGGTCGTGTTCTTGAACCATTATAAAGTAGCATGATCGGTAACAACAGTGAATAGTCGTCCATGAAGATAGCAGTGCCACTTGTCAACAGCGACTATTATAGCGAGGCATTCGAGCTCTGTGATGGCAAAATTTATTTCATGCGTGAGTAGCCTGCACGAGTGATAGGCAACGGGGTGTTTTTTACCATGATGATCTCGTTGCTTCATAATCACCTATGCCTACGTTAAATGCGTCGCAATAAAGAACGCGTGGTTTCTTGCAAGAAAAAATACGTAGGATTGGTTGTTTGGTTAAACCGTATTTCATTTTCTCAAAGGCTTGTTGACATGAGCAATCCCATTTCCCTTGTGTGCCCTTCTTCAACAGCCTTGTAAGGTAAAAAATATGTCACTGAAGTGCGGTATAAACTGGCGGTAAACGTTGATGGTGCCTATAAAACGCTGAAGTTCTTTCGGGGATGATGGTCTTTGGAATCGCAATACAGATTTTATATTGGTTCGCATAGGTCACACTGTACCGTGCGACACTCTGTGACCCAGATAATCAATAGAATCTCGAGTAAAATGGCACTTATTTAGTTTAAGTTTTATATTCTCCATTTTAAGGCGTGCCATAGAGCTTCGAGTTGCCGTAGGTGGTCAGTAAATGTGTCGGAAAAGATCACGATGCCATCAAAATATTTAACGGCATTATTCAAGTTATGTTTTCTGTTAACTGATTGCACAGCTCTTTTGAACATAGTAGGAGCATTTCTCAAACCTAACAGCATAACGAACCACTCATATTGGCCATTCGGCGTGACGAAAGCTGTTTTTGGGATGTCCTCTCAGTTCATTTTGAAATGCCAATAGCCTGATGCGATATCCAATGTCGAAAAATAGCTCGGTTTACCCAGGTAGTCTAGAACATCGTTCATACGCAAAATAGATAGGTAGTCAGGCACAGCGACAGAGTTAAGTTTTTGATAATCAACGCAAAACCCGTACGTCCTTCGCCTTTTTTCTCGGCAAGAATGACGGCAGCCGCGTATGGTGAATAGGATGGACGCACTTCAGCTTGCTTGAGAAGTAAATCCACTTGCCTGACAATTTGCTCTTTGTCTGCCGGGGAGCATCGATATGGTAGTCTGTGGATAGGGACGTTGTTAGTGACGGCAATGCAATGTCGTTCATCCGCGGTACGTGCGAAGTCCATCTGCGACTTCGAGAAAATGTCCTCGTAACTGTGAAGCACCTCTCTCAAAGCAGCATATAGCGATGGTGGAAGGTGCGTGACATCAACGGCTTGGAGTTTGAAATGAATTCTGCAGAGCTTTGTTTTCTTGAAGCAAAGTCATCGTGTAAAAATCCAGTGAAAGGTTGAAAAAGGAGGCATTGTCCAGGCCTAGCGAAAATTCAGACTTCATATCTCGCAGACCGTGTGCTCAGACTGCCCGCATTATCTTCTCTGTTTCCAACTGTATGTGTACGCGGCCCAATATTTTTGTGGTTGAGGGAATTCGTTGGACACTAAAGCATGGATCCTTGAGCAACTGCAGCTTGAGTTTTTTAGGGGCGAAGCTCCTTATAACGGCACCCATTCGTCCTTCATAGCCGTTGTAGAGTGTAACTAGTATAACATTTTGACCTCCAAGGTGGTGTCGGTGAAAAATTTCTTCTGTGCCTTGTTGAACAAAAAAAATAGTACTCAATGTACATGCCAATGGCTGCTAATGGGGAATGAGAGGAAGAAGCATTCCGCTTTTAGTTAGATAGATAGATTTATTTCCAGAAATACAAAGATTCTGGCGGATACCATCGACTAAAAGCTGTTGTCAAACAGCTTGACGGGGTCGATGGTCCGTTACAAGGCATATGTGGCAAATGTACACAACAATATCTGAAATTATTGAAAAACAATGAAAACAAAAATTCCATGCAGAAGAAGACAGGAAATCATACACAATTTGCTCTGACAAGTGAAACATAGAAAACAATAATAGTAATACGTTAAGTCATCACATGTTAACAAAGAGAGTCCTGAGTTCCTTGGCTGAGAAGCACTTGACGTCGTTGTATTTATTTAAAATATGCGGCAAGTTGTGCTCTAATGATTGTAGCCTATAGTTATTGCGAAATCTAGGAACATACCACATGTCACTGTTTCTAGTATTGGCGGAAGTGATTCTAGGTGTCAACGATGCAGTAGACGCAAGAAAATTATGAAGATATTTTTTAGAGAAATAAAAGGAATAAAGTAGGCGAAAAGTGTAAAGATGTTCTATTTTAATGATTCTATGATTTAGGAAAGCTGGCCGTGTTGTCTCTAAGAAGCCCATATTGTCAATGTGCCGAATCATCCTTTTTTGCAGAAAAAATAATTTCATAATGTTTGTTTTCCCAGTAGTCCCCCAGACTAAGCTACAATAACTTAAATGAGAAAAGAATAGAGCATAATAAATGTTAAGTTTTGCTTTCGGTGGAAGAAGATACCTACATCTAGATAAAGCACCTGTTATAGCTGACAGTTTTTTACAGATATTTACTACGTGTTTATCCCAAGTAAGATGCGAAGAAAAAGTAACGCCTAGTAATTTATGTTCATCAACAATTTGAAGTTCTTTACCAGCAAATAATAACGTTTGTTGGCAAGTCAGAGATTTGTTTTTAGCGCGAAATAACATTACTTTAGTTTTTGTAGGATTTATTTTAAGGCAGTTAGCAATCGACCATTGAGATAACTTAACCAGTAGATCGTTGCATTGTCTTATTAATTTCTGTGAATCCGGACCAGAAACAAGAAGTGTAGTGTCATCCGCGTATATGATAAATTGAACAGAGGTGGTAATATTAGTAATGTCATTAACATAGACATTAAAGAGCAGCGGACCTAATACACTACCCTGTGGTACACCGTTTATTATGGGAAGAAAACATGATTTTTCGTCTCTTATGCAAACAGATTGTTTGCGATCAGTTAAATAAGACTCGAATAATGTTAATGGAATACCTCTTAGGCCATTCTGTGATAATTTCCACAGTAGAATTTTGTGATTTATGCAATCGAAGGCTTTACTAAAATCAATGAAGAGCGCCAAGGTGAAAAGATTTCTCTCAATATTTTTCAGTACAAATTCCTTGAGTGTGAGCAGAGCGGTTTCCGTTGACCTGCCTTTACGGAAGCCGAACTGGGCATCAGATAGAACACTGTGTCTGTCAAAAAAACTTGAAACACGCGAAAAAATAATCTTTTCTAAGCCTTTGGAAAATACTGGAATTATTGAAATTGGTCGATAATTTGACGTATCATTTCTGTCACCTCCTTTAAAAATAACAGTTACCCTACTCATTTTCATTTTTTCTGGGAAAATTCCATACTGTAAAGCCAAATTAAAGATGTGTGTTAAAGCTGGAGCAATGTATTCTAATACATACTTCACAGGCTTTATCTGTATGTCATCTATATCGAGAGCTTTACTATTCTTAAGATTCTTAAATGTGGTAAATACTTCATATTCATTAGTGGGATTTAAAAATAAGCTATTAGGAGTGGAAAGAAACGATGATGTATTTGGTGGAGCTTGTTGTGGCTGTTGTACCGCGCTTATGCTTGCAAAGTACTCATTAAAGTGATTAGCAAGTGCTAAACCAGAGATTTCGGTTTTATTGTGGATTAACTTCTCCGGCGCGGCAGAATGTTTCTCGCGACCAAGAACCTTATTTATTATGTTCCACAAGATATCAGGATGTTTACCCGTGGCGTCTGTAAACATACGCTCATGATAAGCAATCCTGGCACGCCTGAGTTGCGCATTTAGTTTGTTTCGATACTTTTTAAACATTATCAGCACCTCAGGCGAACGTGTAGCAAGAAAACTATGGTACAATTTATCTTTGTGTTTTATCATTTTAAAAAGTTCTTGCGTAATCCAGGGTTTTCTTATCTTTCTAGTCTGTCTCAATTTCTTGAAAGGAAAATGTAGATTGTAAATTTGCAGGAACGCAGAAAGAAACTTCGAATACGCGACATTTACATCACTTATTTCATATAAGAAAGACCAGTCATATTTGGAAATATCATGCTTAAAAAGATCCATGTTTTTCTCGCTTAAATCTTGTATTGCGAACACATTTGATTTAGAAAAAGTTTTTTTAGCATTCGCACAATACGTCATAAATACAGGGCAATGATCACTGACGTCTGATGTCACTGTTCCAGTATGCTCTACTACAGTGTCAATATTCGTAATCAGAATGTCAAGACATGTAGACGAAGACAGTGTTACACGAGTTGGGGTGTTAATTAGGTTGACAAAGCCACCAGAACTAAGTCTATGTGTAAAATCTACTGAGACAGCACTGTTTACAAGAAAATTTATGTTAGTGTCTCCCCCGCATACAAGTCTAAATTCGTTAGCAGCAACATATTCCAGTAAATTATCAAAGAAACTCATAAATTTGAAAACATTTCCATTAGGCGGGCGATATACCACCGAAATTATGTCAGACAAATGTTGAAGTGTTAACATTTCATAGTCGCAAGTTGTTTTACAAAAATCTGCTAAGAGTTCATATTTTTGTCCTGATGCAATATAAATTGCAACGCCACCTCCACGTTTATCAATTCGATTTAAAACGTAATCAGCATAGCCATCTAGGTACAGCCGAGAATTGCTGTCCTGATACCATGTTTCTGTTAGCATGATGATATCGAACTTAAAACAGAAAAGATTTAACAAGTTGCTAATATTT
Source organism: Rhipicephalus microplus (assembly GCF_013339725.1). NCBI lineage: Eukaryota > Metazoa > Arthropoda > Arachnida > Ixodida > Ixodidae > Rhipicephalus > Rhipicephalus microplus. Next base: position 79,938,553 of record NC_051174.1, read on the forward strand.
TCTTGTTTATTGGCTGCTGATCGAGCATTCAAGTGCAGCACGGAAGTACTGGAATTTTTTTGAAAGTGTAATTGATGCGGTAAGATGAAATCGTGATATTCCATGGTGGTTCTTAGGAAGTGGTTCTTAGGAAGTAGAAGTGGTTAACGTGCACTTTGCGATCCCCAATAGCAGCTATTAGCATGCACATTGAGCACTATCTCACAACAAAGGGTTGCTACGTTATACTCGCTGCGTGTAACCTCCTTAGCTTTAGAAACGTTTCGCGAGCATTGAGCCGCAGTGCCATGAATACAATGAACTAGTATATACCATGAATGAACTTGAAATGGTTAAAGTGGGAAGTAGATACGAAGCGCAAGCCGGAAGAAAGTAAAAGCCGAATTTTCTTGTCTCTCATTTCCCAATAGCAGCCATTGGCATGTACAATGAGCACTATCTGACAGAAAAAGGTTGCTGCGTTATATTCGCGGGGCGTAACCTCCTTGGTTTCAGAAAGGTTTAGCGAGTGTTGGGCAGCAGTGCCATGAATACAGTGAACTAGTTTATACCATGAACTCGAGGGGGTTAAAAGGTGAGACGTAGACCCGAAGCGCAAGCCGTAAGTAAGCGTGCGCGTGCCACCTCTCGTGTAGTCCTTGGAATGTTCGCTGGATGGCGGTGCTTCTATATGGTTCTCACTGATGCAGTGCATCGAAATAGCAGAAAAGGAACAAAGGCCCCTGTGGCTAGCATTTTGGGATATCAAGGCAGCGTACGATAGCGTGGTTCAAGAGGAATTGTTTGGAATACTGGACACACTAGGCGTAGAAGATGTAGTCACTAATCCTATAAAGGATATCTATAAAGGTAACAAAGTAAGTAAAAAGTGGGAAAAACAGGTATTCGAGCCTGCAGAGGTAAAACAGAGAATTAGGCAGGGGTGTCCCCTGTCACCCTTATTATTCGTGATGTACTTACAAGGATTAGAGGCCAAATTAGAGAGAAGTGGACTGGGCTTCAACCTCTCTTTCGTCAAACAAGAAAAACTCATTGAACAGGCACTGCCAGCATTGATGTAGGCAGATGATATAGTGCTAATGGCCAACAACAAGGAAGATTTGCAGAGATTGGTGGACATCTGCGGTAATGAGAGAGATAGGTTAGAATTCAGGTTCAGTAAGAAAAAATCAGCAGTCATGATTTTTAATGACAATGAAGGTAGTGAGCTTAGAATACAGGAGGTCACACTGGAGATAACAGATAAATACAAATATCTGGGCGTATGGATAAGCAATGGGGCCGAGTACCTAAGGGAACACAAAATCGTGTTCCTAAGGGAACATGACTAAAGGTAACAGGAATGCAGCGGTAATGAAAAACAGGGCACTGTGGAATTACAATAGGTATGATGTTGTGAGAGGAATATGGAAAGGGGCCATGGTTCCTGGTCAGACGTTCGGCAATGCGGTCTTGTGCATGAGAGAAGAAGTTCAAGCAAGATTAGAAAATAAGCAACGTGCAATAGGTAGGCTTGCCTTAGGAGCTCACGGGAATACACCAAATCAGGGAGTAGAAGGTTATATGGGATGGACATCATTTGAGGGCAGGGAAGCTAGCAGCAAGATAAAATTTGAGAAGCGATTGAGAGAAATAGGGGAGGAGCGTTAGGCTAGAAAGGTATTTAGCTACTTGTACATGAAGAATGTCGATACAAAATGGAGGAAGCAAACGAGAAAATTGACTGGTAAACACTTAGAAAACAGCAGGGGGCTAAACCAAAAAAGATTATCGGTTAAGAAGAAGGTGAAGGAAGCTGAGACGGATATGTGGAGAATCGGCATGATTAAGAAGTCCGCTCTTGAGATCTATCTAACTTTTAGGCAGGAAATTACCAAGGAGAGAATCTATAATAATACTCGGAATAGTTCTTTACTGTTTCAGGCCAGGATGGGAGTAATGCGAACCAAGACATATCGGGCAAAATATGAAGGGGTAGACACGGTATGCAGTGCGTGTGGAGAGGAAGAAGAAACTGCCGAACACTTGATAATGTCCTGTAAAGGACTTCACGCTATAGTTCAGGATGATGGCGCAGAGTTTTTCAAAGCACTGGGGTTTCGGGACAGGGAGGGCAAAATAGATTTTAAGTGGGTAGAATTAACTAGAAGAAGGTTATCTGATTGGTGGCTAAAGTCAAGGCTCGAGAGAAAATTAAAACATTTACTGAAAAGTACGAAACCTCAACCTCGCTATTTAAAGAAAAAAATAAATCTAGTTGTTGGTTCAATAAGTATTACGGCTTGGAGGCGCTAGCCACCGCCCGATCCAAAGGGAACAGCCATATTCATCCATCCATCCATCCATCCATTCAATATATGATGAAAAGATGCGAGATGGTAGTACTTGGAGTGTTGAACAGATGAACGAACGGACACACAGACAGATGCATGGATGAACGCATGAATGGACACAGGGGCGGATGCATGGACGAACACAGCGACAGACGCATGAACAGACGCACGCACGCGGACGGGCGGATGGAGGCATGGACGGTCACAGAGACGGACGCATGGACGGACCGAAGCAAGAATGAATTGATGGACGCCCACTGTCCATCGTTCACTCCGTGGATATGCTGCCATTTTTTCCATAATTTCATTGATACAGATAATAGTCGCTCCTGCATCCACAGTTGCCTTCACCGTGTGTCCGTTCATAAGTGCACCAAAACGTAGTCTTGAAGCTTTGGTCCGCCCTTTTTGTTTCTCTGGTCGTCAGTTAGAGCAGACACCTTTTCTCGATGAGGGCACCCATTGTGCCACTGAAACTGATCCGGCAAACCAAACAGAGTCAAAATGTCGGCACTCACTGTGAGGGGTGCGCATCGATCCTACAGGGGGCCATTGTCGCGTAGAATGAGGCTCTCGATGCATGAGCTGCTGCTTTGATGAGTGTTGGGAAGCATCTCTGTGAATAGCGTCTTTCCTTCGAAGCGCAGCAGCAAACCAATTGGCTGGATAGGTGAGCGTCAATCCAGTGAGGTGCCTCTCGATCTCCTCTGGTACACCGTCCGTCAATCCCGATAATATGTGAACGTCCTCCGAGTTTGCGAAACGACCACAGCGCGTCTTCTCTTCGTAATAGTGCCTAATGCGCTGTTGTCTTTTGAGCCTGCAGTGTATAAATTGGCTGAGAGAGTCGCTGATAGGTGCAGAAAATTGTGCTCTCATACTTGTTTTCATATCTTCCCACGTATCTTCTGCGTTGAATATCTCGGTGAGGTACTAGCGGAATGCCTCACCTTCCAGGTACTCGCTGATGCAGTCGATGCGATCTCGTTCAGACCAGCTATGTCGATCGCCTTCGCTTCGAAGAGGTGCAACCACTTGTCCACAGAGACGTCGTCTTCAGCTCCAGTGCATTTCGGCAGGCTGATCATCTTTTTTGGTAGGCTCATGATAATGCAGTGGTAGATCCTGTCCATTTAATGTAACGGTTGATACATGGCGTCAGCTAGAACACCAGTTTATGCTAACTCTTCCTCATCTTCCTTCCCCGTATTCACCCGTGAACCATAACACACACACACACACACACACACATATATATATATATATATATATATATATATATACATATACATACATATATATATATATATATATATATATATATATCATGATAGGTTTTGTGAATCTAGTGTTTTCTAAAGTTCAAAATAACAGAAGACCGCGGGACACCCTTTTATTCCAACGATTGAGCGGGTGTCCACACCAAGGAGGTTTAAAAAAAACTTTTTTTTAAACCTCCTTGGTCCACACCATCGTCAGGGAATACAAAGGATTATAGCATTGCACTCCTTATATCTTGGTACAACAGGGAGACATGATATATACAAGGTGGATAAAGAGATGTGAACATTCGTTCTATATCATTGTGACATGACGTTGGGGCGAGACATCTGGAGAAGCCATACTTTGAAAAAAAACTTATCTTTTCTAAGTGCAGGCACGTGCGTATTAAAGAATAGGTAACTACATCAATGCAACATCGAGGAAGATACAAAAATCTACAACTGCAATGCGTCATAACAGCATAAAAATAAAAGGTGTAGAGCAAATATAAACAACAGCGAAAATGTGAAGTAAGTATTTGCAACAAGGTACACAAAAATGGGCTAAAATGAGTATACCAACATTAAACAGACAATGAAGATGTGGAACAAGATGCACTAAAATGGACTAACATGAGTATATCAACGATAAAGAAAAGTTAATATATGAAACAAGATGTACAGGAAGCGTTGCTTGACGCACTATAAGCAGGACATTGCTATCACGTTCAACATTTAGAGGTCAACAGTAAGAGTGCTCAAAGTTTTTTTTTTATTTTTTTGCACTTTCTTTATACTTATATGACTGGGAAGGGGCATTAGGAATTGAGTCAGGCTGTCTAATCATGTTAAACTAAGCTATATTTCTGCATTGATGGCTTCTGCATCTGCGGGCTACATTGTAAATGTTTCCTTATAAAAATCGTCATCTATTCGCCTTTATGTTGCCCCACTTCAATTCCGCCATCGCTTATTTCATTCTTTCATTGGGACAACTCACTGCTCTCATAGTCGAGTACAAAGTGCTCAAAATCGCTTAACACTTTTTCTGAACATACGAGGCGAATTTGAGTGATCTGTGCTTCTCTTTCCTCAATATAAGTTCATGTTGTCTCCATGTAGCAGCATTGACGTACTTGGCTGGATGTGAATGCGTATAAAGGCAGCGCGACACAATCGAACGATTCATTTAAGCGCGAGTACGTGAATCAGCATCAGCTGACAGAAAAAAATGAGGCTATGTCTCCTTCATGCACTGTTCATCTTCATCTTCATGCTTGCCTTAAGCGGTAAGTGATTTGTAAGATATTCGTTATTGTTATATAGTAGAGTTCTTTGATGCACGTTTTCCAGAAAAACTGGAGTGAAATAACTGAATAATGCAGACAAATACGACTCTGGCCTTCTAAAATTTACAGCACGATTGAGCTTCGCCTTCTTAAGCGAAAGTGTATGCAAAACGTGGCCCAACTCACATCGGATAATCAGTCAATTACCTGATGTGGTTTCCCAGTGCACACCTGAAGTGTCCTGCAAGAAAAAGCAACATCTATAAACCAGAAATTGGGCGTCTGAACAGTACTATAACACATAGCACAAGTGCTGTTGCTAAATGAGCTGCACGCTATAGTTATTTCCTTCCCAAATGAACTAAATGCGCACTACGTGTCCGTGACCTAACACGCTAGCCTACAGAATTGCTGGTTTTCAGAGTGGTTCAGCTGTATATTATGCCTAAAACTTTTTGAGAGTTTTGTAATCAATGAGCCTTCAGAGAACTCACGAGCTGCAAAAAGATAGATCTATTGAATCCTGACGCAATTGAACGCTTCAGTCCACTAACAATATATCTTGTCTCTAAAATAGCGCTTTAGGATAATGCGCAGACAGGTGAAATATGAATGAATTTTTAATGAAACTAGCGCTTAATATAGTGGGCTAGGTCTCCCACATTGAGACGTTATAGTAATCCGCCCAGAGAGGTGGTGTCAGGTCAATCACGAGCTCAACCTTTCCCTGGCCACAGACGCCATGAAATTAACGAGCAAAGCTAACAGTGTGTGTGGTGATACACACTGGACCTCACGCTTTTGTGGAGTGTGCATGACGTGCGTTGTTCCGACACGCCTGAGCCCATCTGCAGGGACTTATGTCCGCGCCATTCAAGTCCACACCTCGCTGCGCAAGCCTCATGCACATGTGGCCCACCATAACGTGTGAGACATGTTTCGGAAACGACGGCTGTACTTCGCCGCCTTCAATATAGAGGAACGTTTGTCGTGGACAAGCCAGTTGCTAGAGGACTCCGATGTGATCAACCCCTTGATTCTTTATAAGGAGAACTATTCAGCAATTGACTCTTCCTTTGCCACCTCCGAGCTGTTCACGTTGGCCTCATGGAGGCTTGGCATAAGCAATGACGCAACCATCGCTTACACCATAGCATCGCAAATCTCAACCATGGGACTGAGCAATCAACAGTCGTGCTCGCTCTCACTCATGGAAGCACAGAGAGTACGTCGAGAGCAAAGAAACTGTATTACTCTCATCAGAATTGACACTGTGAGAAAGTAGTGCAGAGTTACTCGCCGAAATTACGTTTTCTCTTAAAGGAGAGTAAAATAAACTGCCAACGTCCTGCTTTCCAGGTGGAATTTCCAGTCTACACAACTCTCGTGCCGACGTGGCGTTAACGAAATGTCATAGGCCGTCCTAGGTGGACGGAGTATAAGATCGTTCTGGATCTTACCACCGATACCTCATAGGAGTCTGACTGTCTTGTAACTATATGCTTCTAACCATCGGAGTTATTGGGTTAACTTTCATAGATAACAAACGTATGGTTTTGTAATCGTGAACGCTTATTTGCTGAAACGCCAACAGCAACATATTCGAAGGAAGTACAAGCGGCCACTTTTAATGAATGAACTAGTTACAGAAATAGTTTACGCGTGCGCGACGCGCATTGCTCCAACGCCCCTAATATAAGAATTACTTTATGGCACAGACCTATTGCTACTAGTCATAATACAGGCTCAAGACAATAAAAAATGGAAGAAAAATTGTGTTTTACTGAAAAACAAATTACAGCATATCCACAGAGTGCATGATGGTGAGGTGGGTGAGGAATAAGTCAATCCGTCTGAGCTGCCGTTCGTTGTTCATTCTTGCTTCCATCCGTCCATGCATCGATCTGCGCAACCGTTCATCCGTCCATTAGTACTGCCGTCACTCTGTACTTCTATCAATTCGTCCATGCCTTCGTCCGTCTATGCGTTCGTCTGTGCGTTCCTTCATGAGTCCTCTCATCCATGCATCTGTTTGTTCATCCGCGCATCTCTTCTTCCGTCCCCTCCATCTAGTGAACACTTCAACTACCGCCATCTTGCATCTTTTAATCACACATTCATCATGCACAATTATCATCATCCATCAGACAATCTAAGGACTAAACGAGAGGTGGCACGGCTGCACTGCAGGAGCGGCACGCACACACTCTCTTACAGCCTGCGCTTCGTGTCAAGTTCCCATCTTTCACTGTCACTAGTTCATGGAACCGCAGCCCAACCCCAACTAAACCTTGCTAAAACCGAGGATGTTTCGCCCAACAAGTCGAACGTGGCCACCATCCTAGTCAGATTGTGCTCAAAGTGCGTCCTTCTCATACAAGTTTTTTCATTAGTAAGCATCAAATTTAAGGCATATTTTATTGCAGATGAAGTCACAAATACTCATCTCTGTAAGTCATTTAATCAGAAACTACCTTTTTATTAATGATTAACGTGCGTTGGTTTCCTCCTCAAGTCAAATGAGTGCGCGTGTGCTGCTCCTCTAGTCAAGGTTTGGAGGTAGCTACGTACTACTATGACGCACTACTACTACAGCAACAACTACTACTACATACATCGCGGACGCACTACCCATGGCTTAAGGAGCTTCACCCCTAAAAACTGAAGAATTTGAATTTGCCACATCCATATTTCTTGGTGAGTGATCTACCACAACACCAAGTTCCACCACGCTGCTGCGTGGTGAAAATATCACAGCATATCCACGGAGTAAATGATGATAAGTGCAGTGAAGCATCCGTTCATCCCTGCGTCCGTCGGCATGCGCGCATCCGTCCATGCGCTCATCCATCCATGAGTCCTTCCGTGCGTGCACCTGTCTGTCTGTTTCTGTGTGTGTAATTTTGTTTGTCTGTCTGTCCCTCCATCTGGCCGTAAAATATACACTATAGTCAAGTGAAGGAAAGTGACTAACGCCATCTAGTGACATTATTTTCACGAACATATTGAGGGAGTTTAGTATACCGACTCTCTATCTCTACAATTTCATCGTTATGATGTGCTGCTCATGAATCCTCATCGTTGTCGCGTAGGATCATCATCATGGTTTATTCGTCGTAGCTGTCGGCTGTCGGTTCCCCGGGCCTAATAAAGATCGTCCGAACCAAGACTTCATACGTAGCGGAGGGTGCTGTACAATCACACGTCGTCCTCTAGCCGGCTCTACCCCCTGGATCTACGTTCCAGTCACCGCTTGTGCCAGGTGTCCTAAATATGTCGCAGCAAGATGAGGTTGGTGCTGGAACCGGTCCCACTCCACCACCGGGTGCCACGCCTTCTAACGTCATTAGGATCCTCCAGCGTGAGCCCCATCCCTTCGCTAGTATGCGCGGGGAAGATGTGAAGGAATGGCTGGACTATTTCGAACATGTCGGCACTGCTAACCGTTTTGATAATACCTAAAACTAGCTCACCTCTCATTCTACTTCTTGAGTGTCGTGGAGACGTCGTTCTTGAACCACCTTATCGACATCCCCGATTTACCAGCCTTCAAAGTTCATCTTCACCATGTGTTAGGCAAACCGACTGTTCATTCGGCTTTCGCAAAGAAAGCCCTCACGGCACGGAAACAGCACAACGAGGAGTCGTGTACATCCTACATCGAGGATGTTCTTTCACTTTGCCGCTGGGTTCATACATTAATGACCGAGTCAGTTAAGCTACGCCAGCTCCTTAAGGGCATTGCACCCGTCATATTCAATGCGCTTACAATCCAGAATCCAGCTACCGTTGCTGACGTTGCGACAACCTGTCAGCGGCTTGAAGAACTTCAGTCTATGCGTCTACAAGCGGACAGTGACGTGGCCCGTATTGAGGCGGATCCAAACATACGAGACACGATAAGGGCGATTATAGGCGAAGAATCACAGTCAATCTTTGTCACAGAACGAGCGCTAAACAAGAGCGCGCCGCCAAATCCTTGCGACAACGGGCGGCAGAAACGCCGCGAGGTAAAAAGAAAAAAAAGAAAGCAAACATACAGGGCTCCCGGGCGCGCGCTCTCCCCGTAGAAGCACGACTTCGCAGACGATCCTCCTCACCCCACATCGGCGGCCCAGCAAGGCCGCGATTTTTCTAGAACGAAGGAGGCGGGGTCAGACTGAGTGAATCATCCTCCGGAGAGGGCAGTCGAACCGTCTCGTGCCTCTTCCCAGCCTTCGCTGCGTATCGCGCCGACGAAATGACGAGAAACATCTGGAAAGTCGCGCGCAAGGTATTTAACCGAGCAGCCGAGACGGGGAATCAGGAGAAGACGGAAAGTTAGCGCCGGAGCGCGTAGGAATTCCGCCGTGTAGTCGGCGAAGGTTCTGCCCGTAGTGACAGAACAGGAGGAGACGGAAGTGAGCGCCAGAGTGCGTAGAGAGTCCGCCGTGTAGTCGGCGAAGTTTTTGGTCCGTAGGGACGGCTCGAGCTACAGGCAAGAGCGTGGGTTTACCGCTATCGAGCGAAGACGCGGGCAACAGCTGCGTGTGGGAAGCCGACGGATTTCCGGCGAAGAAGTTTGAAGCTTGGAGAGTGGCCATTTGAGGACGCGAGGTTTCCTGGAAGAGAAACTTCGAGAACTACGGAACGACAACAACGCTGGGCTTTGAGTGAGTGATTCTCGGAAGAGTATCATTCAGACTTTTGTTCCAAGGACTTTGGACTGAATAGGTTTTCTATCTCTTTAGTCCTTAAGTGTCTTGGTTGTTCAATGCATGCGACTGCATTGTAGTGCGTATTGTTGTCTGTGTCCGTTGTTTTGAGTGTGGCTGATTGTACTGTGTAGTACGTTGTCTGATTGGTGACGTATTGTATGTAACTAGTGTGGAGTGTGCATTTTTGTGTATTATTTTCGATCTGCCATGATTGAGAATATAATTTGTTTGTTTATCAACTCTCGGCTCTGACTTGTTCTTTGGGCCACAGCCGGCGTCCGCTGGCGCGCCAAAAAGGACCACTTCAAAATTGTCCACGCTTTCGTGGTGCGGTTCGGGGGGCCGATACTTCGGCTCTTGGAATTAGCCCGGCGATCGCCTCCCTAATAAACGGGACGGGTGTGACAATTAATCTGGCGTCCGCGACAGGACCTTTTGGTGCACAGTGTGTCCAAAGTAGTAAGAAAGGGCCTCGAGTTGGTGATACTGCTATCGGAATGATTCTGTGTGTTGTTCAGTGTTCTCGTTAACGAGTGCAGGGGAGTGTTCCGATAGACTGATTTAGGCAGATACTTTTTGCACGCGGCAAGGTTGTATTTGCGAGTTGCGAGACACAATGGATCTCGAAAAGTTAGTTGCGCTTGGTGAGAAGATGGGTCTTTCCGGCGCCGAACTACGGAAATGGGTAAGCCAGAAGGAGAAAGAGGCGGTGGAGAGAGAGAGGTTGGCGGCAGAGAGGGCCAAGGAAGAAAAGGCAGCTGAGTTGGAGAGAGAAAGGCTGGCCGCTGAAAGGGCGAGAGAAGAAAGAGAAGCAAAGGAGCGACAGCTGAAAGAAGAAAGAGAGGCAAAAGAGCGACAGCTGAAGGAAGAACGAGAGCAGCAATTGAAGTTGGAGCTGGAGCGAGAAAAGTTGGCAGCCGAAAGGGCGAGAGAAGAAAGAGAGGCAAAAGAGCGCCAGCTGAAAGAAGAAAGAGAGGAAAGGGAGCGGCAGCGGCAGCACGAGATGGAACTCGAGCGGCTCCGTTTGCAACAGCGAAGTGAAACTCCCGTCCAAGCTAGAGTTGAAAGCAGCGAACGGGAAGATCACGGCTTCCGCTTGAACCCAAGCAAGCTGCTCGTAGCGTTTGATGAAAGGAAGGACGACCTAGACGCGTACCTCCACAGATTTGAGACGATTGCGAAGAGCCAGAATTGGCCGGAACATCAATGGGCAACTGCTTTAAGTACCTGCTTGAGCGGTGAAGCGCTCAGTGTGTACGGTAGGCTGACGCCGACCGATGCAGCCAACTATGCAAAGGTGAAAGCTGCTTTGCTGAAGCGATTTAGATTTACCGTGGAAGGATTCCGGGACAGATTTCGGACAGGAAAGCCAGCTGATGGGGAGACGGCTACGCAGTATGCCGCCCGACTTTGACATTATTTCGACAGATGGATTGAACTTTCAGGGAAAGCACAGGAGTACGATGAGCTTAGAGAGCTCCTAATTAGAGAACAATTTCTTACTAGTTGCCACCCAAGCCTGTCGCTGTATTTGAAAGAGAGGAAGGCTGACTCACTTGAAGACATGCTTGAATTGGCTGATCAATTCTTGGAAGCGCAAGGTGGAACTAATTTGGCCAAGGTAAAGAAGGAGTGTCCGGATGATTCGAAGAAATTGGCTCCCGAAGAAAAGAAGCGTGCACCAGAGAGCATTCCGCGATGTTTTCTGTGCAACCGAGTGGGTCATCGCGCGAAAAACTGTCGAACGATCTTTACGAGCCCTACGGTTGTAAAATGTTTTAAGTGTGGTCAGACTGGGCACAAAGCAGACGCTTGTCGAAACGGAGCGAGCCAAACTCACCAGGTATCCTGTGTGCAAGCGGCACCGAAATCTGATAATAATGCCGTCACTGATGGATTCGTAGAGTTGAAGAATGGGGAGAAAATTCCTATTGTGGGTGCTGTAATGTCAAAACAGCCAACCGGTGTTACGAAAGGAATGCCAACGCTGCCTGGAAAAGTTGCGGGCAAAAAGATTACGGTGTTAAGAGATACCGGCAGTTCCACTGTTATCGGGCGGAGAAATTTGGTACAGGAAAGTGAGTTGACAGGCAGAACGAAACCGGTTTGCCTAATTGACTGTACGGTTCGGATGCTTCCCGAAGCAGAAATTGAGGTTGAAACCCCGTACTTCAGCGGGAAGGTTACTGCTTTATGTATGACGACCCCCCTGTATGACCTTGTCATCGGAAACATCGACGGGGCGCGAGGGCCAAGTGATCCAGAATGTTTGGGAGAAGACCCGAAGTTAGAGCCCTCGCCAACACAGCGGCCGCGAGATACAGTGGAGGAGCATCCCGTGACGGATCTCACTAGAGCCCGAGGCGAAGCCGCGGCGCAAGAGACAGCGAAGGAGAAGACGATCGTGTCGAATAAGTTCACGGGCCGAGCAACTGGACTTACGTCGGCACGACCTCAACCGACCGACAGTGTAAAGGAGACGGAGTTGGCCAGCCGGGCGAAAAGTAGAGGCATGATCAAGCGGGTAAATAAACAGACAGGACCCGTCGAATGTAATGACGCGTTAACGGTGTCGGAAGAGACAACGATGGCTGAGACGACGCCTCAGATATCGTCGTTGGAAGGGGCTCGCCGAAAAAGAACGTGGAAGCACAAGAAGAGATCGAGCGAGCACCGCAAAAGGGGGCGCAAGCGCTGTTCGAAGTACTCAAGATAGGTGCTGAGGTGGAATCAGAATATGTTTGGCAGGGCTGAGTGACATATGTTGTGTTAATGTTCTTGTTATCCTGTGTCACAAGTGTCGAAGTGTTGTGCTGTGATGTGATGTATAGTGTTGTATAATTGTTGTATAGACAGAACCTTGTACGTTTGTATTGTTTGGAATGTGTGATGGAGTGTTGTAATCATGTGCCTGTGGTTATATTTCATGTGCTGTGGAATTGAACTACAATGTAAGATTGTATTGAGTGATATATTGTGAATGTTAAGTGTCATGAGCGACGGATTGTGTTACAGTCTGTGAGAATGTGTGGTGACTGTTCGCGCTCGTTTGTGTGGTTTTGAATATTATGAGATAATATTCTTAAAGTGGGGGGCAGTGTCACAGAACGAGCGCTAAACAAGAGCGCGCCGCCAAATCCTTGCGACAACGGGCGGCAGAAACGCCGCGAGGTAAAAAGAAAAAAAAGAAAGCAAACATCCAGGGCTCCCGGGCGCGCGCTCTCCCCGCAGAAGCACGGCTTCGCAGACGATCCTCCTCACCCCACATCGGCGGCCCAGCAAGGCCGCGATTTTTCTAGAACGAAGGAGGCGGGGTCAGACCGAGTGAATCATCCTCCGGAGAGGGCAGTCGAACCGTCTCGTGCCTCTTCCCAGCCTTCGCTGCGTATCGCGCCGACTAAATGACGAGAAACATCTCGAAAGTCGCGCGCAAGGTATTTAACCGAGCAGCCGAGACGGGGAATCAGGAGAAGACGGAAAGTTAGCGCCGGAGCGCGTAGGAATTCCGCCGTGTAGTCGGCGAAGGTTCTGCCCGTAGTGACAGAACAGGAGGAGACGGAAGTGAGCGCCAGAGTGCGTAGAGAGTCCGCCGTGTAGTCGGCGAAGTTTTTGGTCCGTAGGGACGGCTCGAGCTACAGGCAAGAGCGTGGGTTTACCGCTATCGAACGAAGACGCGGGCAACAGCTGCGTGTGGGAAGCCGACGGATTTCCGGCGAAGAAGTTTGAAGCTTGGAGAGTGGCCATTTGAGGACGCGAGGTTTCCTGGAAGAGAAACTTCGAGAACTACGGAACGACAACAACGCTGGGCTTTGAGTGAGTGATTCTCGGAAGAGTATCATTCAGACTTTTGTTCCAAGGACTTTGGACTGAATAGGTTTTCTATCTCTTTAGTCCTTAAGTGTCTTGGTTGTTCAATGCATGCGACTGCATTGTAGTGCGTATTGTTGTCTGTGTCCGTTGTTTTGAGTGTGGCTGATTGTACTGTGTAGTACGTTGTCTGATTGGTGACGTATTGTATGTAACTAGTGTGGAGTGTGCATTTTTGTGTATTATTTTCGATCTGCCATTATTGAGAATATAATTTGTTTGTTTATCAACTCTCGGCTCTGACTTGTTCTTTGGGCCACAGCCGGCGTCCGCTGGCGCGCCAAAAAGGACCACTTCAAAATTGTCCACGCTTTCGTGGTGCGGTTCGGGGGGCCGATACTTCGGCTCTTGGAATTAGCCCGGCGATCGCCTCCCTAATAAACGGGACGGGTGTGACAATGTTATTTGCACTAGCTTTAGTGTGCCCCAATAAGTCTTCTTCCATGTCATTGCGGGATGCCATCAGAGAGAAGCTCACGTCCAAGACCCACATGGCCCACCAGCAGCCTACTTCTGCTCGCACTCTCATATAATTCTCGTATGTCACCACCGAGCACCGCCGTCACCGCCGTATGTCACCGCCGAGTACGGTGCCTGACACATGCTCAGCATGTATCAGGCACCGTAAGCTCGACGCCGCCGCCACGAACGTACGTGTCGGTTGCTGAAACACCTCCCACAAGCTTTCCATCACCACCGCCTTAGCCCTCATCTGTCCCTCCCACTGCTCTCTCTCTCTCTCTCTCGGGCCAGTAAACGCAAGGTACTGAACTCCTTAATGATCGACCGAACGAACAGAAGCCGAACAAAAAGTCATTGGGGAAAACGTAGACGATATGCTGTAACGGAAAATACTCCGACTCTAAACCAGTCCTTGGTCGTCTTCCATCGTTCTGGTGCGTAAAAAAGACGGCTCAGTATAAATTATTGTCGATTATCGGAAACTCAATAGGATCACTGGAAATGACGTATACCCCATGCCACGCATCGACGACGCCCTCGATTCCTTGCAAGGTGGTGAATTCTTTTCGAGCCTCGATTTGCGTTCCGGCTATTGGCAAATCCCCGTGCATGAAGTCGAGGAAGTAAAAACTGCGTTTGCAACCCCGGACGGCCTATACAAATTCAATGTTATGCCGTTCCGTCTATGCAATGCACCCGCGACTTTTTAGTACATGATTTACACCGGGCTGCGTGGCCTGAACTGGAAGACTTGACTATGTCACCTTGATCACATTGTTGTCGTTTTTTCGACATTTCCTCAACATCTGCGACGCTTGGACAAGGTCTTGACTTGTCTTGTGGGTACCGCTCTTCAAAATAACACCAAGAAGTTTCATCTCGCCAGCAGATCAATCAAGGTCCTTGGTCACGTCGTGAGCAAGGACGGAATTCTTCAAGAGCCTGATAAAAATACGGCGGTGCTTCGCTTCTCTCGCCCTGACAAACCGAAAGATTTGCGAAGTTTTCTTGAGGTCACCTGTTACTTTCAGCAATTGATACAAAACTGTGCCTCCATAGCCGCACCACCTCATAAAATGTTTGCGGTACACCCTTTGAGGGGTGTTAAGAATGTAGATCGGCTTTCGACATGTTGAAGAGTGTCCCCACGAACAACACTGTACTTTCCCCTTTTCACGATGACGCACCGACGTTTCTGCACACAGACGCGAGCGGCCGCGGTTTAGAAGCCGTGCTCTTGCAACGCGACAACTTTTCTCTAGAGCGAATTATTGCATGCGCCAGCCGCGCCCTCTCCACAGCCGAGAGGAACTACATGATCACCGAGCAGGCGTGCCTCGTCATTGTTTAATTAGTGCAGAAGTATTGTCTTTATCTGCATGGCCGCTATTTTACCATTGTGACCGCCCACCACGCTTCATGCTGGTTTTTGACAAAAAAAAACTTGTCGGGACGCCTTGGCCACTAGATTCTAAGCCTCAAAGAATGTGATTTGAACATCGTATATGAGTGTGGCAGAAAGCATAGTGACGCCGACGCTCTTTCTCGCTGGCCACTACCAGCGGGTCTACCCGGCGTTTCTGCAATCAGTTTGCACAACACACCCTCGGAGTCCATGTCTATGGCGGTTGCCGCTCTCGCCTCTGTAGACCAGCTGCCTTAGGAAGACCACCACGGTTTTGCTTCTCGACGGCTGGTTGACCAATATTGTTGACGTGTTATAGGCTACCTCACTGGCTGTTTCCGTCCACTTACTACTAGGCCTTATCGACAACTCTCTTAATTTAGGCTGGAAAATTCGGTGCTGTGCCGCAAAATTTACTGTCCTGATCGTCAGCGCTGGGTTTTCGTTCTATCCCAGTCACTGTGGTCCGAAATCTACAGAGCGCGTCATAACAATCCAACTGCTAGTCACCTTGGTTACCATAAAACCTACGATTACCTTCGAAGCCGCTTTTATTGGCAAGGCCTTACCACTAGTGTAGCTCGATACGTCGGGTTTGGCACTACCGGCGACTGTAGAACACTACCAATATCTGCTCCCACCGGCACACTACAGCCTCTTCTGTGCCGAGCCGCACCATTCGAAGATGTAGGCGTTGATCTTTATGGCCCTCTTCCAGTCAGTGCTGCTCGAAACCGCTGGATAGTTACAGCCATTGAAGATTTCGCACGCTACGTCGAGACGGCACCCGTCGCTACTGGTTCAGCTTTTGAAATGGCTGATTTCATCCTCCGAGCTAATATACTGGGCCATGATGCTCATCATGTATTACTCAGTGACTGTAGAACAGCCCACCCTTCGCAACTAGGGAACGAACATCTTCACACCTCCGACACAACTTACAATGCTGTCTCTAGTTGTCATCTCCAGACAAATGGCCTCACTGAGCGATTCCACTGCACTTCTCCTGACATGATCGCCGCCTAGATTCAACCAGACCACAAGAACTTGGCCGTAGTTTTACCATTATTCGCTTTCGTATACAATACGGTCCTTCAGCAGACAACCGGCTCCTCACTATTTTACCTAGTATACGGACGCTCCCATAAATCCTTCCTGGACGTCTTTTTCTTTAGCTGCCACGTGAATTCATCTTCATCTGCTTCAGAAGAAAACGTTTTAGGACTCGCCTAGTGTCAATATGGTGCTCGTATAAACACCGAAGTCTGACAGCGAAAGAGAAAGCTTGTTTACGATGAATCGCATCGTGCTGTATTCTTTCAACCTGGAGATCAAGTGCTCTTCTTGACGCCTATTTGCACACCTGGTTTTTACAACAAATTTCGGCCATGGCTTACCGGGTCGTACCCAGTTTAAGAGACTTCACTAGTGAAATATCGCGTGACGACACTAGTATATCCAGCAGATTGCCATTATCGAACTACTGAGGGCATCCAGTCTCCCGTATGGAGCCCTTCATACAACGTTTTTTGTTCCCTTGACTTACTGCGTCCAGCGTGGCCGCTTTCGCGGAAGTGGGAAGTGGTTGGTGGGGGGATTTGAGAGGTTCGCGTGGGCTCAGGCGCTCAACCGACAAGGAATAGGGCATAGACAAAGACAGGACGTTTATACAACTTGGGCATAATTACATACATGAACTAAAACTGCATACATGCACTCCTAACTCGTGCCAGTCCAGTTCGCTCTACAGGTTTAAAACACGTAGTCACGGTTCACGCGGCCCTGACACAGCGAATCTACTTCGCGCACCACTCGACGTCAACCACTCACGCCACTGTCGTCGAGATGGTCCGACGTGTCGCCGCGTCTCCTGGATTTGGGAAGGTCCCGGAGTGGCCATCGCACCACGGCCGTCGTTGGGACAGCTGCTCGCTGTGTGGTGGCTGGTCGGATCCTAGCTCAGCCACGCCCGAGAACACGCGATAGATCAGCCCAGCACGCCTCAGCTTCCCTGACTCGGCAACCCACCTAGACGCCGACACGCCAGCAGGTCTGGACCGTGACCACGAGCACCGTCGTCGCCTGGGGTAGCTCGTCGCCCGAGGTCGTCTGCAGTCCAGTCGTGACAGGTTGCGCGCCGTAACGGGCCGGTAGTTGCCACAACCCTCGTTCTGCCACTGCTGCCCGACTGCTTCGGTCCGACTTTCTTCTTGAACGTTCCGAAGAATCTCTCTCACGCGCCCGCTCACGAGCGGCGCCGCCACGCACCACACACGCACTTTCGTCCTCCTGTATCTTTATTTGCGTCAATACTTTTGTCCGCGCTTTCAGTTTCGGAATCCTTACTACAAAGGAATAAGTGTGAGAATTTAGTATACCCGTCCTCTTCATCTGTACATTATCACCATTATCATGTGTTGCCCATGCATTCTCATCGTTGCCGTGTAGAATCATCATCTTGGTTTGTTCATCGTAGCTGTCGGCTGCTGGTTCCTCGGGGCTAATAAAGGTGCTGTAAACCAAGACTTCAAAATGTACACGCAATGTCATCTAGTTAGCAATTCATAAAGCTAAGTAGAAGTCTCTAATACTACTAATAGAACAAATAACTACGAGGGACATGACCCCCAACCTAAGGAGCTTCGCCCCTAAAACACGCCGTTTCGCTTCATGGGTCGCTGTTTGAAGGCACACGCGATGCGTCCTCATAACATGAAAACTGCTGGCGGCAACGTATGACATGCCGCTAGCCAAGTTATCAGTTTTGTTTTTGATTTAGTTTTCATACACAAAAACTTTCACGAAAATCACACAGGGGCTGTGGTGGATTACCAGCTGTTACTTGCGAGTCACAGAAGAGTTTCTCGCTTTTTTTGCAAGTTTATGTGCACACAATCTTCATGTCGTTTGTAAAGTTCGATAACTATGCGCGTACTGAATTGGTACACGTGGTTTTTTTTGTCAAAGTGAGGATATGCTAGCGCAGCGGTTGTGTCAGTGTGTACTTATGTGCACCTGTAAACGAACAGCTGCAACTCCATCGGTGACAGCCAGTGTGCGTTGGCTCATTGGGCTCACATCGATGCTCATCGCGCCTCGTGCGGACACCGTAAGCTAAACACAATCGTTCATTCAGGTTAACCGATGGCAAGGCTCAACTGTACAGCCATTTTTACTCCTCGGAATTAACCTCAGAAGTACCAATCACATGTTTGACGGACTTGGCCGGTAAGCTTAGCCTACATTTGCTGGGAGTCGTACTCGTAAAGGTCATGGCCCTCTTTGCAGTCATGCATTGATGTGTGTGCTCCCCCGCCGACGTCTTTGTTTTTCTTGCCAAACTGGTCTTCGTTGCACGGTGCCGCTGTCGGGTCCATGCCACACTGATGACACCAGAACAGTATACTGAGAACACATCACTGCCACTACCGACACTTTGAGGCCACAATCACTCATCACAACTGCCAGGAAAGGTTTGCCAGGCGGCACGTTATATAGTATGTTAAAGGCGATAGTCTTTCTTGGGGTACTTCGACGCAAAAAATTTTGCATGTGTTTCTGTCTGTCTGTGTATTGGTCTGTACATTTGTCTGTTCGTCCAACGTAACAATATCCCAAACGGCCAACTCCATTAGCAGCGCCCGCCAATATTTCTCAAGTTTCAGCGTTGATGCTTGCGCAATAGGTAATTAAAAATAAATTATTACGCATATCTCAGGCACCGTAACAACACGTCAATATTTTATGTGTTCTTTACACTAGAGAGGGAATAAATAAGTTATGCTAAGAACCGTATCATTTCTCACGCTGCGCTGACAACGCGATGTGATGCTCAAAATGGCAAGTGTTTGCAACACTTCGCTAAGACGACACGGTTGTGGCACCTGCCCGTTGATATGCATTCTACACCTTATTGTCTTCGAGACAGGTGCGCACGCCTTCCTTCTCTTTCGAAGACAAATGCCAGATAGCGCTCGTGTCTAACGTGGCTCAATGCGCTCGTTTGCCTTCTTCGCTGCACCGATCGAGACTTTCTAACGGAGCACCTCCAGAATACAATCCCCAATTCTCTCGCGCAGAACATCAAATAAACGTTTTCTTCTCTCTATTCAGACGCAAGAATATTGTTTTTCGACGGCATTTGCAGTAAACATGTAGATACCAGGTCGATGTTTTTATTATGTGCACACTTGTGTCTAGAGATAGTTTTGAAGTATGCAGATACGCTCGTATGTTCATGGCACTTTTATCACCTGCGTGCTCCGTATACTCGTCAACGCGACCCATGAGTCATGTATATCTCCGGAGCGGCCGTTGGTACACTTTATTTGCGAAATGGAGGAAGACTTTGTTCACAAGCCCGCCAATCATTGCAAATTTTGCCAATCGTTTGTACAACCCAGACAGTTGAAAACATTCGGCACTTGGCGATTACACAAAAATGTTTAACATTCCTCTGAAATCTTCATCGTATAGAACAAATTATTTCCTATGGTTATGAGCAGCTTTATGTTTTTCCTGTTTCCGCCGTAATTCATAAACGTCAAGATTTGTCGAAGTGCAAGTGTTCTCGTGGCGTCCCAAAACGTGGAAGCACTCCCGCGGGTAATTAAAAGCTCTATATAACGGACATTATTATAATGTTGATTTGCTGCTGTACTCTTTGGAAAAAATGGGGACGAGATATAGACTATTTCACGCAGCTGATTTGCTTATTCAAATCTAGATGACGCCAGAACGCCATGAACTCTCCCTTACCATGGCCGTGTTTCTACCATAGTCTTCTGCAGCACTGCTCAACAAGTGCTTCGTATCTTCTGATTGGCGTCCCCGTGGCATCTGCGCGCACGAAAAAAAAAGCGAAGCAGACGCTATGGCGAAACCGAGCCTAGCCGCGACGTGGTTTTTCAGCAGTGCTGCAGAACGCCACGTCAAAAAGGTGGCCACGATAGAGAAAGGAGACATGGCAGCACTTATGGGTGCGATTTTCATCCGCGTCAATCTTTTCGTGCTGTTGTTCAACGCTATTTGCCCCGTAAAAGGGTGTAATCGACTAAGGCAGTGTGCCGGCTCACGCCCCAGGCATGGCTCTTTTAAATATGACTGCATTTCTGAGTCCGGCTATGTCAGTCGTCTGTCGGAATTCGTCCACTACCCTCTCCCATAGAAAAAGCTGCGGGTACGTGCGTTCCTAGTCATCAGAGCCCCAACTATGTCAGCCTTCAGCGTCGGCAGCTGTCAGCAACAGCTGTGTGTGTGTGCGCTCGTCCTCGACCCTAGCAACCAGAGCCCCCACCTACTTAACTTTAACATGGCTTGCCACCACCTCAGTGCAATGCATCTGAAACGCGTTTCTAGCGTTTATGCTGCGAGCGTTTGTAGAGCAGTTGTGTTGATAATAGGCTGATATAGTGGCCTTCAGGTACAATGACAACACAAACAGGTGCTTATGAATGTTTAAATAATTTTTTACGGTGCACATCCTCGTCATCTCATTATTTACGCCATAAAAATCAGTGCGTTTACTCTAGGTGCAAAAAGTGCATTTGAACTTCCTCACAATTCCTTTCTTGAAAGTGGGGGCTTTTTTTTTGCAATGACGGCCAGCGCTACTGGAGCCCATCCACTACCGTGACGCCACCTGTCGGCATCCTCTGGAGAACTATAGGAAAAACTGAGATACAAAGCCTCCAAGCTTGGTACTTCATACGTGAGATACAAAGCCTCAGAGGTTGATACTCATAAAATATAGAAAAAGGTTTAAGAAAATGTATAGAGAAGCAGATCAGTACTTCCTTCAGTGTTATTTTTTAACAGGGCTAGTGCTTATTCTTCTGGCTCATGCCAGTAAGTCACCCGTTGATAAAGTTATGCTTGAGGGCATTCGAGATTTTTTTTTCGTCACATGACTTCAAGTTAGTGTTATAGCTACAACAGGGATACATAAAAATCAAATGTACGTTGTTATTCCTTCTGCAGTTAAAACAGTGAGCTAACAGACTATATAGGCCCTTTTTCTGCGCCACAGAATCAGCCCTATTTATCTCAATAATGCATTCATAGGTCCTAGATGTGTTTGATTTTACAGATACGCTTGTTTCAATCGTGTTAGACGACTAATTCACTCAAATTCTGCACAAAAGTCGGCGATGAAAATTTAAATTACGCGTGCTCGGCATGCCGTTCGTTGGTGGTGTCATACTGGTGGCGCATCGCAAAAGTGCCCACCTTTGTTCCATTGGTTTGCTGTGGAGACGGCACACTGCCCATTACAGTACGTCATGCCCGCAAGTTCACAACGCACGCGTTTATTTGCTTTATATTTTTGTCCTGATGCACCAAGAGCAACGTATTCGTCGTTATTTTGCAATGTTTTCAAGACCAGTTGTCATTTTGTCGGAGACAAGGGTTAGTAGACATCGCTAAATAATCACAGCTAAACTCCAAGTAAAAAGCAGTACATACCTGACGTCTCGTTGCCAGCGCGATATGACGCGAAGCGGTGGCTAGTTTCATCACTTATTTATTTGCTGCGCTGACGGGTGAGTAGCAAGCGTGTCTTTGGATCAAAGTGGGTTGTCGCATGCGTATTGGTATCATCTTGTTGGCTTCTAAACCCAGTTATTGGTGCTAACACCCACGGCCTAAAGAGTTCATGTGAAAAACTGGTTGGAAAGAGGCCACTTTAAGGTTGCATGATCAAACATGGCAGCGTCTGGGTGCCACTGCAGAAAATCGTCAATAGGAACTGCTGTATCGGCCCCTTTTACCGCATAAATGTCCGACGGTTTCTTCGGCAACCCTAGTGCAGGAAGTGTTCTTCCTTTCAAACTTCTTGTACTGTTATACGCGGCTTTTAATATCGAAGGAAAAGTAACATATCCAATTTCGAGGCTTGAGCACCTACATTTGTGAAACATTCAGCGAATACAGGTTGGACGCGCTTAGCATATCTTTGTTAGGTGTATCAGAGGAGCAGCCTGCTTTTGTCGCATAGTTTTGCAAACTTCAATGATTTCTTAATTAGATACCTGAGAGAGGGGGTCATGCACTGCGCACCACTTGCTTGTTAAAACTACAAGAATGCCCACCGCTTGGCGCGTCGCAGTGTCTCTGGCGGAAATGCGGCGTCTTGTTCACCCTCCACCTTTTCTTCGTTTCTGCCACACATCACGTTATCCTACATTGTGGCCGTCGCAAGCTAAAGGGCTGCAACCACATCCACACTTTGCTTTCTGTTCAACACCGACACCTTCGGCTACGGGCGACTAAGCAACCCACTATCCTACTTCCGGCCCCTACGGGGGATAACGCTCCGGACAACTGATATTATACATTTGACAGTGAGCGCTAAAGAAGGGGCCAGTTTCTTCACGTCGATGCTTTAAGCGACAGTTGTTTCGCAAACCCTCAGTCCGACCTTGCTTTAAGACATAACACTTTCAATTATCTAAGGTGGTCACAAGAAAATGACGAGATAGGCATCTTCAGGGAACAACCAGAATAGTGACTCACTTTCCAATAGGGTGTGCCTCTCTTTGAGAGATATAGGGAACTGCGAGGGTAGTGACTCAGGGCAGAAGGATTGGGAAGATAGCTTTCTTCTTTTGAGGACAAAAACGTAGTATACGTTGGAGACACCTAGGGAGTCAACACGACTGCTCTACTTTATGTAACGCTGTTCAGCCTGGTCTATCTCTCTAAGAAGTGCGTAAAGCGTATTTTTTAATACAAGGCACTACCTAATAAATGACGTTTCAGCCAGCTATGACTGACTTACTATGATTTTGCGCTTAACCCGAGCCACGCAGCAACTTGCTAGCTTTCCTCGTGCCGTGCAGAACCAGGCATACGTGACCCAGCGCCATCCCGGCAGTGGACTGACCAACTTGCAGCTATAGCTGCAAGTTGGTCCGCTGCAAAAAATTTGTATATCCCCGAAATGACTGGAGTTAATATTTAATTACCCCGAAATTATTCTGCCAAAATATTACGGATGTAATAACCTGAAAATAAAGAGGGTATACCAGTGAAAGTTATTACACTGAAGGAAGCTCTAATCCACTAAAACATATATCTTGTTTGAGACAGGAATCTTAGCCATAAACAAAAAGTACACAGTGCCTCATTTTCGTTCAAGACATAACTGGCTGAAAGGGGCCGTGCCCAAACCTTTGGGCTCAGGTCGGATACGGGTCTTATCTAAAAACACCAGGCTGAGTTCTCGCAGACAGGAGCACGAAGTTTTCGGATTTGGCAGGACTTGGGCCAGAAAGATTGGCCCGTGCAGTGCCCCACTTTCACCCAAGACTTGCGTCGCTGTTGGTTGCCGTAGTTGGCTTTTGCTCCTTGCGATGCCAGAAAAAGTCCAGTGACGACTGAAAGCTCTTCATGATACTGTCCGTTAAGTGCAACCAGTTGCAAGAAAAGACACGGTTGCATAGAATCAGAAGTGAGAATTTCCGGCCGACATTTTTGACTCGAGTTTTCGAAGTAGTTCGGGAGTCTCTACGTTTTTGAGTTTGGTTCATTTGATGCCCGGTCTAACGCTGTAGACGTGTCACTATTGATTTTGCATACGCCACCCTCTCTCACTGAGGCTTCATTAGAGCTTCTGGGGGGGGGAGGGGCTGTTTTGTGTCAACAATACATGGTTACGTTTTCTGCTTGATGTTATGCGCCGACTGGATTGAGTTCGCGTTACTAGTTTGTGCGCTTGCCATCCACACTCAAAAACAATCAAACATGTGATTGATAAATTTTTCCATGTTGCTATTTTGAATAAACAAAACTGTAAAGCAGAAACTCACATTAAGACTAGTACTCTCAGTTAGACTTTGTTGCATGGTCGTATATTTCAGTGAAAATTGCTTTATCTGGTGGCCCTTTATGTTAAGCGGTCAGCCCGGGGACTTATATACCAGGGCAGCTATGCAAAGCGTGCATGCCTTCGTATCTTGGGTGCGTGCATAGGTGACATCTCACGTGATGATTTTCATGCTACTTCGTGCAAAGGTTTTGTGCATGACGGGAGCTCTCGCTAAGTAGCCGTGTATGGTGGCACGTGAGTTCATTCATTCGCTAGCCCATTATTACAGTGATATAATTTGTACGTCTGATGCCTCTAACCACTTCATGAAACAACCACAGTAGTTCGAATTATCAAATAGGAGTCTCTGTCGACCGTTCACAGAGAGCAGACGGGTTGACTGGAGCTTTCGAGTTCGCAAGAAACGCTACGGCGTCCCGCGCAGTGCTTCACGTCTTCTTGGACTCTTATGCCCGTTCGAGCTTACTTAACGCGAGTACTCTTTACGGATCAAGCACTTAAATTCCTGCCGCTGCCTTCGATGACCTGAATCCTGCGTAAGCGTTTTCTGTCACCTGCGTGTCTTTGACACAGCTGTGAATACGTCTACTATGGTATTGGTTTCTTCGCCATTCTCGGCTACGCCATGCGAACGCCAACGCATTCCTTGGCTCTCACATTATGACACAGGCACTCGGCGAGCGTTGCGTGCACCCGTGTGCTGTGGAACCTCACTTCCAGTGCCAACGGGGTGCGGTCACGTCATGAACAGGCGCAGAGACTGTGCAAAGTGGTCAGGGAGAAACCTACAACTCTTCGCCTACCGGTACCTGCCGCTGACGTCGAGAAAAGTGCAAAGGGCCTGAAGTCCTCGGCGGCCTCCTGCTTCACCACCGGCACCGGGGCATCTTCGATCACACTAGCGACACCTCATACATTCGAACCCGGGGATCCAGGCTGACTTACTTCTCTCCTGGCTTCCCCTTTATTTCTGGACGATTGTGTCGTAGCTTGCACTGTGATGAGTTTGCCGTATGCGCACGTCACTTACCCTCATTGCGTACCACTGCCATTGGACGAGAAACGTGATATCGAAGACATGGACACTACGTCTAGGCGAAAACGTTTGCATCCTAGGGATTCAGGCAGTGACAATGAGGGTGCCTCGCGAAAGATGCACGCCGTCGCGATGAAACGTAACACGGTTAGTCATTTACCACACCGTCAAGTGACGTGGTTGCCGACGAGCACTTCGTCGCTCATAAAATCAATGTACCCAATGAAACCGAGTTTCAGACCACACCCTTCAAGTCGAAAAAGTGCTGTCAGCGAGCCGCCCTCGACGTCTCAAGGACGCGCTGCCCCCACTGGTCCTCATCTTGCCAATGCATCTGCGGGTATGGCTGCTCACGCTGCCCAAGGCCTGCTAATGCGCCGACAGTGACACAGACGGCTCCTGCCGGGTTATTTGTGCCTCAACACACCATGCTGGCTACCGAATCGTTGTCTGTAAACTCAAGAACTGTTCTTTATTGACCGGCAAATGGCGCCGCTTTCTTTCACCACACCTCCCGTCTTGCCATTGTGCAAGCTCTCTGTACGCTGCCCGTAGTCAAGGAAGTGCTTCTACACCTGAATGTATGGATTGCCTCCTAGCTACATCGAAGCTCACATGAATATTCGTGACTTCCCGACTTCCTGCTGACCGTTCTTAAAGCAGTGGTGTGGTGAAAAGCATCAATGGTGACTATAGCGACGAAGCCCTCCTGGCAGCCGTGATGTCCGAGGTGCCGGTGATTGCAGCCAGGTGAAAAAAGAAATCGCTTCTCTAACGGTTCGCCTTTCCCGTGCCTCCCGCTCGGGTCCGCCTTTTTTGTATGGCGTTTGAAGTGAGGCCGTCTCGACTTCTCCCGCTACAGGGCCTGCGTTGTGGACGCTATGAATATATCGCCGCTGCTTGTCGACGACTAGAGCAGTGCCTTCGTTATGGTGGTCGTCATGAAAAAGACGCCAACTGTACCAACGAATAAACATGCATGCGCTGCAGCTAGTCACATTCAACTGATTTCGCAAACTGTCTGTTCTGGCAAAGACAGCGGTGCCTGGCCATCATAAAGACGTGTGGATGCGGTATGTCAGCAACATGCCCACCATCACAGGCGGCAGAGCTTGTAGGGCATCTGCTACTCTCTGATTCAGGAAAGAGGCGGCCCAAAAGCATGGTACCTTCTTCAATTCGTTATCACTGGATCAACGGTACAAAAACCCGTCGTCGTAGTGGCCATGAAATTGGGCATTAGTGAAAAAACAACTGGCCGAGCGGGTGGCTAATTGCATCACAGAATTCCCACCAGCTAATTCTGCAGCCCTTGTCACTATGCCTACTCTGAAGCCACCACAAAGTCACCACCCTGCCAGGACGGCTAGCCATATTACAGCTTTGTATCAGAAGCCCATTTTGAAACACAAACTGAATGTTGGTTTAGCTAGAACAAAGTGCCGTTGTTCATCTAGTGCCGACATTATCAATAACCAGATTCTGCGCAACATAGATGTAGCCTCACGACGACACGTGTTGAGGACTTTTAACGAAATGTGGCAGAGCGGCACCCTACCTGAGGCCTAGCTGGCTACTGCTGTGTGTCCGGTCAGGTAACCTTGCTACCCTTGTGCCGTCATCACGTTCTACAAACTCGTATATCTAACCTCTGCTGCCTGCAAGCTCATAGAAGCCACATCACTGGACACCCAAATTGGATTTCGGGGGCAAAAGATTTTCTACCATAACAGCAGACTGGCTTCAGGCACCACCGATGCACAGCATACTCGATCACGGACGTCGTCTCTACGTTGGAGAAGGCCAAGAGCAATGGGGAAATGTCCCTCCTCGTCCTGCTGGATGTCCAGAGCACATTTGACAGCCTGCTTCACATACCCATAAAGAGTGCTTTGGACACACTCGGCATCATGGGCTACCTTCGTACCTTCATCAGTGCCTTTGTGGCAGGACGGACCCTCCGGGTTAAGTAGGACGCCCACTCGGCAGTCCATGGTCACAGCTGGCGTTGCACAAGGTTCTGTCTTGAGCCCCTTTTTGTTCAACCTGGTGCTATTAGGGTTGCCGGCCACGATACCCAGCAAGCGTTACCCCACGCAGTGCTCCTTGTATGCAGACGTTATGGCACTGTGGAATTAAGGGGCCTAGGCAGAACTTCATGCCCATAAGACACTCTCTGCAACGCTCCTTGGATGCTGTCGCTTCAGACTGACCATGTCGTCCACGAAGGCGGAGGTGCTGCTAGTTCACCACAGAGCCGTTGCACGGAGGGCCATCCAAAGGATTGTGCTAGGCGACTGTTCGATCCCGTGTAGCAAGGCTGTGACGTACCTTGGGTTAAGGATCGACCACCGCTTTACCGGGATACGGGTCATTGAAAGTGCAACCTTCAAGGCCACCAGGGGTCGAGATGCCTTAAGCAAGCTGCTCAGCAGGGGTCGATGTTGCATTTCACTGCTGGCCCTAGGGCTCTTAGAGTGAGATGCAGTGAGTGAAATTGCATGCCCCATCTGCCCCAGTTCGGGGTAGTGGCAGGGGTCTGCACGAGCGCAGTGCAATGCCCGCGACTCTCCCTGGGGGCACCGCCATCTTGACCACGGTTACCCCGGCACCAGGTAGCACAAACTTACGCGCTGACCTTCGTGTAGCTGGCGCCACACTGCAAGGAGTAGCTGGAGTGGTAACATCGCAAGGCAATTTGGATGTTCATGAGACTTCCCCGTCAGCTGCTCGTAGCTGCAACACTGGAGGAGGCCCAGATCTGTCCCCTGTCACTCTTGATGCTACTACAGGCGCTGCATAATGTTGATCACCTTCACAGCACCTCCGGGGGCGCTGCCCTCTTTCGAAGACTGCGAAGTCGACTAGCGTCTCGAATGGTACAGATATGCACTATCTGTGAAGAGCTGGTCCGAAGCTCCCAGGCCTATTCAGCCCCCTCCAACACCAGCAGCCTCTGGACTTACAATTAAGGCTGGGCTACCTCAGAAAAAGGCAGACCTCGGCGTCAGAGCTCAAACAGGCAGCCACGGCGAAACTCTACCGCAGGTATAGCGTCATCATCATCATTTCATAGCTACCGCGCCGCGCCTATCAGGCAGTTCTTGCATAGCTCGAGTTGCAAGAGAACAGAACTAGTTCACGCGCCTGGTGTGCCGGACGCTGGCAGCCGCCGTCACTACGCTTCAGCCCTACGAGTAAAGTGGCGAGATTGGGAGCCATCTGCACTGTCATTATCATCGTCATTTATCATCGTCATCATTTCATAGTTGCCGCGCCGCGCCTCTCACGCAGCTTATGCGTAGCAAGAAATATTCGACGACCACTTTTCTTGGCGTTTGAGCGAAGGCTGCAGAGCAAAATCGCGGGCATTCTACCACCAGTGAAGGTAGTTTTACAACATCGCCCGTATTTTCACCGTGAATTATAGAAGTTCCCCCTTTATTTTTCATAGGGAGCTATTGGAGACAGGATGCTGCTTTCACCATTAAGGTGGTGGTCCCACTCTGACCGCAACCTTTCCGCCTTTTACGCATAGCTACCGGATGCACTGGGCTCGCTACACTTCACAAAAAAACAGAATCGGGCTACTTCAGAAAGCTTACTATCCCCTCTTTTCAATGACGTCTGCTTTTATTACCTCGTCATAAGCGTTGCTTAGTGGCAATAAAAATAGTATGAGCAACACAAGCAATTTCGCTGTACAAGCCTCCGTTGTACTCCGACTACGGCTTAACTATTTGATGTAACAAAGCGGAACTTACTTTGCCTTTAGACAAAACGTCATTCTTGGTTTTTAAAAAGAAATATTAGACATACACTAATTAGTAGTTTAATTACGTTCCAATGAAAATGAGAAAAATTATGCAGGTTTGGGCAGGAATATATTTTTCTTTATATAGCAGAATCGTGGTATTCAGCGGCTACGTAGACTAAATAACACTTATTTTCAATGCGAAGTCGCTTAGTGCCCTGACGAAAACTTGATGAATAATTGTTGTGTCAATGGGGCAGATTAGACTATACTGGCTCACGATTTACCGATGAAGCGACAAAGCTATACAATCTGATACTCAGAAGTTCTATGTAACAAAGCAGCAGGCCCCTTTCTATGATTCTATGAAGATAAAGTTATTTTATATTTATTTGAGAATTAAGACATACAAGACCCGATTGAATATAGCTAGTTTTTAGGCGGGTCAGTGCCATAGAAACTCCCTTTTTTTAGGCCCTAACTATTCACGAGTATTGCGCTTTAGTAGATGCATATTGTGTCTTCTAAGTATTTTTGCTCACTAACTTGACCACTCAGTGCATCAACCTAAGTATTTTTACCGAATAATAAATATCACAGCGTTATTTTGTGGTGGCTTCATCTATTAAAAGAAAAATCAAGTTGTTTTATGTGAGTTCAACCGTGACCCGAATGTGGAGCAATTAAACATTTTGAAACGAGTAAAACATGTACGGATTATACCACTAGGCTTCCTAGTTTGCCTCACAAGGTAAGGTTAGTCACCACGCGTCACGAACACCATCCGCCCCACCGTGGTGGTCTAGTGGCTAAGGTACTCGGCTGCTGACCCGCAGGTCGAGGGATTGAACCCCGGCTGCGGCGGCTGCATTTCCGATTGAGGCGGGGATTTCGTAAGCCCGTCGGCTCAGATTTGGGTGCACGTTAATGAGAACACCAGGTGGTTGAACCTTCCGGAGCCCTCCACTACGGCATCTCTCATAATCGTGTGGTGGTATTGAGATGCTAAACCTCGCAAGTCGATCGATCAACGAACACCAACCATAAAAGGAGGAGGGCTTAGTAATTAATCCTTTCCGCTTGCACCACGTCAGCAGGTGGGGCGGTGTGAGCAAGTGGCAAAGGGTTTCGGAAATTACGCGTTCGCCCCGCATTCGCAGAACCAGCATTCCCCGCCGCCTCTTTAGTAGTGTGCATCTCTTTGTTGTTTTGCTGATCGCGTTTTGCGCATTTCTTTGAAATTTTTCATGCCTTTGAGGTTCGAAATTGTGAAAGGAAGGACGCTGACATGCCTTGCGAAATATATGTATGTATGTTGCAACTGCAAAGCAGACACGACGTCTTTTTTTTCTTTCTTGCCTCGCATCTGAAGGCTGTTCAGATTTCACATACTCGACAAAATAAAAAAGTGCAACCACATTCAATGAAGAACCATCAGCTCTCAGCTGACTATTGGTAAATACTTTGGCATTCGTATGAATGGTTTGATGCTGACAGTCCACTGTCGTACACTCTCTTGTCCCTTCCCCATTTCAAAAAACTGGCACACTGAGTCACAGAAATGTAGTCCCACAGAACAGATCGCACATCTACATCCGAATTTTCGGTTGAAGTTCCTAAATCTTTTATTTACCGAAAATTTCAGAGTAAACATGTATAAGGTATGTAACTGCGCAAAAAACTGACGGAAACAAGAAGGAGAGAACTGCGCTTGTCTGTCCTTTTTCTCTCCTTCTTGTTTCCGTCAGTTTTTTGCGCAGTTACATACCTTATGGATCAGTACCAACTAGCCCAACTTACCATTCTTCTGATAAACATGTATGTTCAACGAAGAATAACCTTACTACAACACGCATCAGAAAGACCACACGAAAAAAAAATCCTGCTGATACATATACCACTGTACTGACGAACATTTTCATATGGAGGCGGAAATGTTGTAGGCCCGTGTACTCAGATTTGGGTGCACGTTAAAGAACCCCAGTTGGTCGAAATTTCCGAAGCCCTCCACTACGGCGTCTCTCATAATCATATGGTGGTTTTGGGACGTTAAACCCCACAAATCAATCAATCAACATTTCCATGCAAATATTTCTTAGCGTACTGCAAGCACTTTTGTCGCCTATAAGCGTTTCTATCTATCTATCTATCTATCTATCTATATATCTAGCCGATTAGGTTTGGGTGCTCTCATGAATGCGTGAACCAAAGTTAGTATAGGATAATAGGATAATTTTATGAATATGACGCGATAGTCAAGACATGAATACTTTCATGATCCCGTCACGTTCGCCGTCAAATACCTTCCTTTAGGGAGTGGCACAACCCTGCAGACGGGTATGTGCCACTGGTATGCGGGTATGTGCAACAAGTGATCGACACTTGGAACCTATCCAGCAACGACGAGAACACATAGGAGCAGTTTTAACACGTTAGCGTCAAGAAAAACTTAACATCGACAACACCGATTCGAAGAATGCAAAGAATAAATGTAAAGATTTCAGCAGGAAACCAAGCCAAGCATCATACATGGCAATCAAGAATTCTACCACAAAGCCACGCAAGGTCTCAGAACTACTTTTCAAATAGATCCTAATGTTCGTAAAACGTTATTTGTGGTTCCGTGCTGGCTATCGAACTATATGATGATTCATATGTACTCCTAATGTACAGTCGTGACGTCGGGTTAACGTCGATTGTAGTTAGTTGCCATGCGCTGAAGTCGATTGTGTAAGAGCGTTCAGGAGTACCATCCTCGCGAGCACCAGTGCTTCATATCAGCTTATCACTTTTGGTGTTGGTAATACTCATGTTCTCTGTTGCCATCATCACGCAAGTGCCCAAAAAACTGATTATACAAACACCTGCAACGTGTGTCTGTGCCTGCAAGATTTGTATATATATTTAGCGTCATTTCACGACGTGTCGAAATATGAAAATTGCAACATAATCACCTTCCCTACGATTGCTTCACATAACATCGATTATTCAGGAGTGTAGAATATGTTGATTTATTTTTTGAAAAACGTTTGTGGCAACCGAAATGGCAAACTTCTCGACCGTGCCTGTAGGTCATATAGAGAAAACCCACAACTTTCCAGAACAAACAAGCGTAATCCTGCTGACAACGCAGAAGCATAAAACAAAACGGCATTCTGTAACTGTTTCGCCCGAAGAAAAGGTATGCTTTCCGATTTCTTTCGAAATGACGGTATGCTCGTGCTTCCTAAAGAATGAAAATGAAACAGAAAACAACCAGTTCCTATGGAACCTTTTTTTAAAAGCGCTCCATATATTTACCGATCAACTCCACCCTGAGACGTCTTGACATTTTCGCAGACGCACTACTCTGCAACGACTTTTTTACAATAAAATCATATGACATCAAAGGAAGAAGACAGAAAAAAATATTGCATCACGTGGTTTTAGTACACTGTATTCTTGTTGACACATGAATCTACCGTATAATAATTACACTTGCATACATATAATACATCAGCTTTTTTAGTGTTCATCGTACATTCTAAATTCACCATGTGAAGTGTATTTTGCTTTTTCCAGTGAATGGCAACTGATATAGCAGAAAAGAATTAAATCATGGATAGTAATCAAAAGTTTATATGCCTGCCCAAGTTACGCTACACGAACTTGATAAACTTTACAATGAGCAAAATTGATTGATTGATTGATATGTGGGGTTTAACGTCCTAAAACCACCATATGATAATGAGAAACGCCGTAGTCGAGGGCTCCGGAAATTTTGACCACCTGGGGTTCTTCAACGTGCACCCAAATGTGAGCACACGGGCCTACAACATTTCCGCCTCCATCGAAAATGCAGTCGCCGCCGCCGGGATTCGAACCCGCGACCGGCGGGTCAGCAGCCGAGTACCTTAGCCACTAGACCACCACGGCGGGGCATGAGCAAAATTAGCAAATACTTATACGTTATGCAGCCACTGTATGTTTAAGCCATATATCACTTTATAAGCACGCTTGAGTGACCCCAGGATGCTACGTAGGTTCCATTGATAATCTTAGCATTGCTGGCGTCGTCTGGCAGACATACACGTGCGGACGGCTCCCCTTCGAAGGTGAGTCAATGGTTAATAGCAGCGCCCCCCTTTCTATCAATGAATTGCATGGGTGCCCATTCTAGGCACTATAGTACAGGACAGACTTCGTACACCAACTATTAGGGGACAAGGGAGGTGCACCCACCGTGTCACCCTCACGTGCACGCCTATGCTGACAGATGCACCTATACCTCGCTTCATACATATTGTGCAATGCTGTGGAAGCTATGCAAGAAGTTTGGCTAGAAACATGTGTGACTTCACGCATCTCGTTCTTCGCCTTCATCGTTGCAAACGCTCGTGCGAGAAGAGCTCAAACGCGCCTGCACAGCTGGCGAAAGGCCTCAAGTAAACATTCAAGAAATATCAACCAAGACAAGCCGTATAACGGGCTGTTTTTGTTTCCAACGCACAAAGCAGAAAGAGTAAATTAAACCATGTCTCAGATGCAAAAATAATGGTACTTTGTCACAGTGCTAACGCAATCATTGCAAGAATTCTCACTAGCCTTCATAGCATTGCACTTGATGTAATGACTGATTGATTTGTGGGGCTTAACGTCTCAAACCCACCATATGATTATGAGAGACGCCGTAGTGGAGGGCTTCGGAAATTTCGACCACCTGGAGTTCTTTAACGTGCACCCAAATCTGAGTACACGGGCCTACAACATTTCCGCCTCCATCGGAAATGCAGCCACCACAGCCGGGATTTGATCTCGCGACCTGCGGGTCAGCAGCCGAGTACCTTAGCCACTAGACCACCGTGGCGGGGCTGCACTTGATGTAGGAAACGAAGTTTGGAAAATGACATTCGTAGGGACATATGAGCATGGGCTTAGTGGTGTGGCTCTCACGTGGGTGCCGTCATAATCTCTTTTGATTTTCGAGTATGCATAACCCCCCTTTCTCCCGCCCACCCACTAAATGTGACGCTGAGCTCGGTTGCGCTGATATTCAATAATCTGCGTTTTTGTGAGATTACGTAGCATTTGAAAATTGCCTCTTGGTGAAAATAAAGAATTTCCTAGAGCAAACACATCGTGGGAGCTTAGTTTACCATGATTTAAGCAGTAGCGCAAAGATAGGGAAAGCAAGACAAGCATCAGCGTGAATTAACTTATAAATTATCCCACCCCTATTACAAGAACCAGTGCCACTGGGTACCAGTGTCCAGCGCCATGCCTGATTATGGGCCCAGTATGGCGCTTGTACCAGCGCCTGTCAGCGCAGGTACTGGGACGCTGGAGTGGCAGCGCCCCTGTACTCTGTGCAAAATGACTTCACAGAGATAAAACGGGGGTGCCCATTCGCCACAAATAGATAAATACATAAGTAAAATAACGTGCGATCACAATAAAAATAGAAAATTAAAAATGAAGAAAAAACCCAGTTGACGGTATTCGAACTCAATACCTTCTGATCTTCAACCGGGTACGCTACCCACTACACCACGTCAAAACCTTGCGGGCTTGTAAAACGACTATTTACCCCATAAACTCGCCTTTCAACCATGTTTCCAAGTTGCACAGTCAAGACACACGTTATTCTTTTACAAATAACAGTTGCGTCTTGATTCCACTGTGACTAACGGCTTCCGGGCACCGAATGACGTGCAGATATTAGCAAGAGCGCATGGTTTTTTTTAAGCATCTACATCTTACCTCTGAAAAATCTCACCTTGACTGGAGGAGCAGCCACAGATAGTCAGCTGTGGAAAGAGCTAGTCGGTTCTAACACTTGCTTCTGGTAAACAAACACAGATATTTTACGTGTCTTGTTTGGTAGATATCCACGCACACGAGTGAATACTGAGTATCTTTTTTTCGCGTAAGCGCCGATGTAGCAGTACACATCCGGCATGCCAGATTACATATTTGCAGTTATATCGATACCTGCATTTAAGAAATCACTGAAGAAATGACGAATGCAATCCGCTGAAAAAGTATGCCAGTATGTTAGTTCACTAACGCGTACCAAATTACCAACTCCAAATTGCGTGTTTTTACGTACGAGTCAGAGAAGTACTGGCTCCTGCACCGAAAAAGAAGCTTTCGGTGACATCCTACGTTACTGAAAGTACGAGACATCGATCGTCGCCGCTCCTTGTGCGGGCACCGCACACGCAGATAAATGGTCTATTTAGGCTCAGGAATGTCTAAACTGTACTTTGAAGTTATTCTTACACTTTAAAATTGTGCCTACTTTTTGAACCACCGGCAGCAGGTACACCGACGCGGGCGGTGCGATAGGCCTCGCTGGGACGGGGCACTGGGTAAGGCTGTTTTCGAAGCAGCGGAGTTGCGATGCTTGAAGTGTCTGCATTTGAGCTTCGCAATATTTCTAACTGTTACGTAAACTGCACCTTAAGTAAGCGGAAAGTCAATAAATGCGAGAAAGGCATTTACGGAGTGGCGATGGCGAGCGACAGTCGTTTTTCTGGCCTCCGCTGTCAGTATACACTGGGCGTTCTAGTGTAGAGATATATGCATCTGCCCTGGAAGCTGTCTAAAACCATTCTGCTAGACTCATTCATTCCACTTTTAATTACCGAGCTAGCGTATCATCACTGAAAGGGGAATCCGGTTTGTCTAATCTCTGTCTTCGTCGTTGTATTGCCATGCTATCATTATTCCACAAATTTTATTAAAGTGATCTCTGTCATCCACCTTACAACGTTCACCTTACGCGCATATATCATCGCCGCGGACATAAACTGCAAGTTTAACGCACACGTGCTCGCACCCTGACATTTTCCTTTTCAATTTTCCCCCGAGCAGCAACGGATTGGAATGGCCTTTCCCACACCATTGCAGCAATTACTAATCCATCAAACTTCTTGGACAAAGTAAGAAACTTTCTTACCGAGTGAAGTCACCTGGCTACACTGTATACCCAACCTTTATGTTAAACCCCCTTGAGATGTCTTTAAGGAAATAAAAAAGATTTGATGTGGTGTGATATGCAGTTATATCAATACCAACAATTAAAAAAAAACACCCATTGAAACACCAATGCAATCCACTGATCACGTATGCCACGGAGTCAGTTCTCGAAGGCGTACCAAATTACCAATTGAAAATTGCGTGTTGTTACATATCAGTAAGAGAATTACCGGCTAAGTGTGGCCGGCAGCTTTGAGTGCCTGCGTATCTTGAAAGCGCGACGTTCGATCGTCAGCGCTCTTTGTCGAACATTGACACAAGACAAAATAGATGATTTAGGTTCATGGATGTCTAACTATACTTTACAGTTAATCTCACACACTAAAGTTGTGTGTAAACGAAGCAAGAAGCGCCGGTAACATAGATACCAACGCGGCTGGCACGACCGGTTGAATGCTTGCTGGTTGGAGATTCTGCATTTGAGCTTCGGAACACTTCTAACCCTTACCTTAAGTAAGTAGAAGGATAAGCATGACCAGACATATATTTACGTGGTGTGGCGGAATTGAACGACAGCTTTTTTTTTCGCGCCTCCACTGGGAAACTTTGCGAAGAGATCGAGAGAGCTCACTAACGTTTCCTCAACTTTGCGGCAAAAACAATTCCTTGTTTCTGTTAGGAGTGGCGTGCATCTCCAAGCTTACAAACACTGCAACTTGGAATAGTTACAGCAATACACAGATGAATGGAATATGGCCGGTTTACGCCTGGGAATATGCAAAAAAAGGTGCATTATAGTTGTTGCGATACGTACGTGCACTGCAGAAATTACGTGTTCTCGAGATCTGTTAGGGTAGCATCTCTCCATGCCGTCGAGTCAAACGTTTTATATTCAACGACACCGAAACAAACCACGGCACACGCTACAATAACATGCACGCTGCAGCTGCGCTGGCAAAAAAAGTGCGTGCTCCAGTATTCACCAGTGCTTGCCAGTGAAAATTCCAGCGCTTCCAACGCTTCGCAGTGCGCACCAGCATCACAGCGGTTGAGTCAGCGCCCCTGCCAGTGTCACACAGCTTCTTCCCAGTGCACCCAGCGAAGTGCCAGTGATTACAAGCGTGTTCCAGTGTCTCCAGCGTGTGCCAGTGCCAAACCACTTACTGGCATGACGCTGTTTATGCAATAGGGACGTAATCCCATAAACTAGGTAGTCCACGTAATATTCATAAACAATTTTAGAAAATTCATAGGCTTTGGAAGCTTTTAACTCATCTGTAATAGTGTAAATCAACGGTTCAACTAATGGCCAACAAGAAGCACTTCATTTAGGTAACCCTCTTATCATAGTTGGAGAGAGTGAAATTCAGAAAATAACCACAGAATCCTCAGGTTATCTTGTGCTCAAATTGACCTTGCTGGTTTTGTAGCGTAAAGTACATCGGCTGAGGTTGAGCAATTTCGTGTGGCAAGAAAAAAATTGGCAGCATATCTACGGAATGAATTATGGAGTGTGGAGTAAAGAATTCATCCGTCCATTCGTTCTTCTTTCCTTCCGACCACGTGTCCGTCTGTGTGACCGTCCATGCGTCCATCCGCCCGTCCGTGCGGGCGTCTGTACGTGCGTCTGTTCCTGCGTTCATCTTTGCATTCGCCGCTGCGTCCGTTCATGCGCCCATCCGTGCATCTGGCTGTGTGTCCGTTCGTCCATCTATTCAACACTCCAAGTATCACCATCTCGCATCTTTTCATCATATATGCCGCATATAGAATCACCGCCATCGAGTGAACATTCCAAGGACTAAACAAGATGTAGCACACGACTACATTCTTACGGCTTGCGCTTCGGGTCTACTTTCCACCTTTAACCACCTCGAGTTCATAATATATACTAGTTCACCGTATTCATGGCACTGTGGCCCAATGCTCGCTAAACCTTTCTAAAACCAAGGAGGTTACGCCTAGCGAGTATAACGTAGCAACCTTTTCCTGTCAGATAGTGCTCAATGTGCATGCCAATGGCTGCTAATGGGAAATGAGAGACAGGAGAATTCGGCTTTTACTTTCTTACAGCGTGCGCTTCGTATCTACTTCCCACCTTTAATCACCTCGAGCTCATGGTATATACTAGTTCGTTGTATTCATGGCACTGCAGTGCAACGCTCGCTAAACCTTTTTAAAACTAAGGAGGTTACACTCAGCGAGTATAACGGGCAACCCTTTCTTGTCAGATAGTGCTCAATGTACATGCAAATGGCTGCTAATGGGGACAGCAGAGTGCGCGTTAACTAAAAGCCGAATGCTCCTGTCTCTCATTCCCCATTAGCAGCCTTGGCATGCACATTGAGCACAATTTTTAATTGTTGACGAACGCACAGAAGAAATATTTCGCCGGCACCACCTTGTATATCAAACTTTTATACTAGTTACACGCTACAACGGCTACGAGGGACGAATGGGTGCCACTATAAGAAGCTTCGGCTCTAAAACAAAACAAAAGACGCGCTCGCCTGACGCTACATCAAGCCAGCGCCAAGGTTGCTACATCATAAAGAAGGTTAGCGGCAATGCCAGTGCAGTGAAACGCTTCAAAGCGTTTGGTTGGAGTCATTTTCAATCGTTTTTTTCAC
The DNA here is from genome assembly GCF_013339725.1 of Rhipicephalus microplus. Classification (NCBI taxonomy): domain Eukaryota; kingdom Metazoa; phylum Arthropoda; class Arachnida; order Ixodida; family Ixodidae; genus Rhipicephalus; species Rhipicephalus microplus. The sequence continues at coordinate 79,977,078 of NC_051174.1, forward strand.
GGACTTGAGTGAGTTAGAGAGACAGAGAGAGTGTGTGTTTGTGTATGTGGGTGCGTACGCGCGTGTGTTTACACTATATTGAAACGACGCCAGTATCAGACTGCCAGCTGTCACTGGGGCAGCATGCATTTTGTCGCTGAAGCGACGGCCACAGTTGGCAGAATTTATGTGAAAGACGCCGTCTGCAATGGTGCTCCTTGGTTTTCATCGGCCGATTTCCGCCGCCTCGCGTCTCATACAAGACACGCGCAAGGCGACGCTGACCATACTTGCGCGAGAAATATTCTCGCTATTTGGAATCGTGGATGAGTGGCATCGTCCGCTGTCTTAAATCTAACTATTGCGAGAAAGAGGCAGTGGAACCGCTACCTTAAGATGGTCGTATTCATTTTAATTTATTCGTTGTGACTTTTGTTTTTGATTGCGCCAGAAAAACGCGCCTTTTCAAGTGTACCTCCAACGCTTAACGGCGCGTCCCTCCACCAAAAACGCTGATGGTGCGCCCCAGTCACTTTTTACAGCGTCACGAGACGCACCTTTGAATGCACTACTTCGCGTAGTGCTACATGTGCAGAAGCTCCACCTCAGTAGTTTTCTTTTCAGTGCCAAGAAAAGCTTTCGGCGAGTATAGCTTCACAAGAAGAAAACGATTTCACTCGTCTGGCTCGTCAGACGCTGGCACCCGGCGCTACTCCGCTTCGGCGCCTACGAATAAAGCGGTGAGTTTACCACTGCCCCGTCGGCCGCCTTCACGACGTTGTTGCACGTCTCTCTATTCTCGTCGCTACAACAGGCTTAGGGACATTTCCTGGTGTTCACAGACGGGTCCGTTTGATATAGCCCCCGTTCGGCCGCGGCTGCCTGCGTCGTTCCATTGACTAGGACAGTCGTCCGGCAACGACTTTCATTTCCCACTAGCTCCACTGCAGCCTAATTTGTTGGCCTTTACTTGGCAGCCGACAACCTCGCTGCCGCGTTACCTCAGTTTCCGGCGGCGATTCTGTGTGACTCCCGACCAACCCTACAAGTGCTGCTCATACCAGACCATGCAGGTGTGATTGCGGCGTTGCTGCATGCCAAACTTCCCGCCATCAAAAAATAGTGACGTGTGCCCGTCCCTCCACTGGCTTTGCTCGCACGAATAGCTTGCAACAATGAGGCCGACGCCGTCGTCAAGGCAGCACACGACTGAGAAACGCCAGTCACCAAGGCGGTAGCTCAGGCGGATTACTCCCGGCAGAGACTGCGTATGATCCTACCCAAGGCCCGCCCTGATACGCGGGTGGCAAGTGGCAAAGGTCCACCATCCCTTCGGGACACCGGCCTGCACAGATGCGAGCGGTGGTTTTTGCTTCGCCTGCATACTGACAGCGCCTCATCTGCAGAACGCATGTATTCCGCGGGTCACTCTTTATCGCCAGCATGCCAAAAGTGGCGGTGATGACGAAATGCTCGAGCATATCATTTGCTCCTTCCATGATCTGACTCTCGCAAGGGGCGCAACCGCATACAGACCGCGTCACATCTGGCTCGACTTATTTGTCCTCAACAGCCAGGACAAACAACCCACCATCGACCTGGGTTTCCCAGCCCGACAAAGAAGACCTCAGCCCCGTGTTCTGAGAGATGAATGTCAGCTCCTAGAAAAGCTTAATGACGCTCCACTGAGACAACTTTCTGAACAGTTGCCACCAGGCAACCAAGCTCGCAGCAGTCCTCAGTGCGCCAGCAGCGAAGGCCACAGTATGTACTCGGCTGCTGACCCGCAGGTCGCGGGTTCAATTCCCGGCTGCGGCGGCTGCATTTCCGATGGAGGCGGAAATGTTGTAGGCCCGTGTGCTCAGATTTGGGCGCACGTTAAAGAACCCCAGGTGGTCAAAAGTTCCGGAGCCCTCCACTACGGCGTCTCTCATAATCATATGGTGGTTTTGGGACGTGAAACCCCACAAATCAATCAATCAATCAATCAATCAGCGAAGGCCACAATAGGAGAGCACGATTCAAGCGCTCAAAAACCCCAAAGCATGGAAAGGAGACTTCGCAATCTAATGAACCCCAAGCTCCTCCACCCATCCAGGCATCTGCGCGTCCATCCAAGAACTACCAACCGCCTCCTTCGCACTGCAGTGCGAAAAGCTACAATACGTGGCCAGCAGTCCTGCAACGAGGAGGGCGCTGGCGTCGATCGACGGGAGCGGTCGCATACCACGTTGGCTCTGTGAAATATCGCAATTATTTGCGTCAGATCAAGTCGTTTTCCTGCAAGCCTTCTACCACCGTCTCCAAGAACGTCAGCCGCAACGGTAGACATCACGTCTTGTCAAGGTGGGCCGTCTTCTTGAAGCTTTCGCCAAACCACCGCGGAGTTAAGCCTAACCGCAGTAAGGGCCGCGCTGGCCCTGCCCGGGGTTTCCCCGGTAATGACGACTCCAAATCAAGTCATCGGCTACGATCCGGAGTCCCTACAGATCATACAGATGGATACCGCTCAAACCCAGACACCTCTACCAACCGAGGAAGAGTACCTCAAGGATATGCTCCGCGTCTGGCGCGGAAGGAAGAACACAGCAGTGGCGTCGAGAGACGCCAGGGCTCCTGCAGCTTAAAAACAAGCAGCGTCTCGCCCTCAGCAAGCACAGGGCAAGAACGCGCCGAGCGTCACCCCGCAGCGTGCCAAGCAACTCCAGTGGCGGCCGAAGAACACGCCGCGCATCGAAGAAGACGACATCATAGTGGTGCTGAAACCGCAAGAAACGCTCGACCTCAAGGCCAAGTTTGGTCCTGGACAAGCCGGCGCTGCAGTCCGCTGCATCCTCGGAGCCTACGCAAGTGTGGGACTTGCGGTGTGGCCCCTCTGGGATCAAAATGTACTTGTGTGCACGCTCAAATCAGTGGACGCCGCCGAGAGACTCCTCCGGGGCATTAAGCTGCCAGTCGGGGGCCGCCAGCTCACATTCCGGGGACATCCCAAACTCTCCGGTGAGTTCTGTCGGGGCGTCGTGCATGTCTCTCAAGACGAAACGTCCGAAACTGTGAAAAGCAAGCTCAGTGCTGAGCCAAATATAGTGTCTGTGCGCAAGCTTGGGGACACCCCGGTTGCGGTGATCACCTTCGCGGGGACCAAGGTGCCACACACGGTGTTATACAACTGTGAGCGGCTCCCTGTTCGCTTGTATAAGAAGACAGTGCCTGCATGCCCACTTTGTGGCACAGTGGGCCATTGAGCGAATAATTGCCCGCGCCCGCAGCCCGGCCGCTGCACAAGCTGCGGCGTTCAGGTACCTGCTGCTACTTCTGACGGCCCCACGGAACACCAGTGCATTCCGAGCTGCCTCCTCTGCGGCGGTGGCCACAAGACTGGAGCTCTCGGTTGTGCTGGACGGTTCCGGCAGCCGGTCAAGTCGGGATCCACACGCGGATCCAAGCCGACGACAATAGGGGGGGAGGGGGGGAACAAACAGGCTCCAACTCCCAAGACTGGCCCTAAGAAAGCACCAGCCGCCAAGTCGAATAAGCCAGAACCCAAGAAGGCCAACACCGGACACTCCACCAATGTAAAGTCTGGGACCCCGTCGGAGCCTCCTGTCTTGGTCGAGGACTTCCCACCCTTGACACCCGTCCAAGCACATGTGAGCTGTTGGGGTGGGGCAGTCTCCGGATCTTCCTCTTCTCCCTCCCCTACCGAAACCGCCCTACAGCAGCAGATAGGCGAACTCAGGTGCCAGAACCAAATTCTTGGCGCAAAATTCAGGAATTAGAAGCCAAGCAGGTTGGGTCATCCGAGCCAGTGCAGGAAGCCGAGGAAGAGGACGGGGATGACGGCTCTTCCGTCACATCCCGCCTCAGTAGCGTCTCGCTGCAGGACGCGGACACGGTAGTTGGACCAGCTTTCATTACCGGATCCATCGGTCGCATCGAGATCCTAGAGCGTAAAACCGAGCCAATAGAGGCAAGCGTGGCAGCCCTCCCCACTCAAATCATGTCGGCAGTCCGCGAGTTCTTTCAGGACATGTTCACGGCAGCCTTAACGCAAGCACTTCCCGAAATTTTGGCGCAGGTCTCTAACTCAGTCCTTAAAGCCGTGCAGCCCTGGGTTATCGCCCAAATTAAAAACACCACTCAGAGTGACTCCCCGCAGGTTAAATACAAGCCGGCCTCCCGTCAGGCAGCAGAAGAAGGCTTTTCGGGACCGGCTCCAGGTCCGGAACGGCCCTCTGCACCGTAAATAAATACTAAAAGATGGCTAGCCGATATAATAAACAAGCTAAATATCTACAAAAATTTGAGATTATACAACGGAACTGCAGGGGTTTTAGAGCCTGGAAAAAACGGTCGCACTTCCAGCTCTACTTGCCGTCCATCGGAAACATGCCCGCCTTGCTTGCTTTGCAGGAGCCCGGTTTGGACATTAAATTCTCTGGCTATAGCACTTTCCAGGGGGGGCTCTCGTCATGCATCCTGGTGAACAAGGCATATACCGCGATTCAGGTCGATTTAAACTTAAGTACTGACCAGAGGGCCGAGAGTAGTACGGCTGAGTTGAGTGGCGCACCTCTCGTGGACGCCCGCTAGGTCGAGTCAGGTCGGGAAATTCTGCGAGGATGTCATGGTATGGCGAATGGTCCCTAATGGTGAGTGCCTTGACGGTAGGCTGTTGGGTGGTCGCACGTTGGCCCGGTGTGGAGAGGCCTGTTGTAGCGTCGATAAGTCGGTCATATCGGCAGTGAGGTAGAAGATTGTAGCACGCCAAGTAGTCGGACCGATGATTGGCTCTGCCACGTCGGCGATGACGAAATTTCATGAAAAATCTCGACACAGGTTTTTGAAGTTGATGTTAAAGCGGAGCGAGAAGTAGGTCTCGATGGTCGAATGGTTTGCCGCGCTGAGCTCAAAGGACGTGCAAGTGCGCTTGTCACGCAGGAAGGTTCGGGGAAAGCAACGGATGTCGGAGCCACAGTTGACGAAGAACCGCTGCTTTGTGACTTTGTTGGTGACAAATACGCGACGACCTCTAAGTTGACAGCTCGCGGCCGTCTCTACGGACTGCTGTTGAAGTTTCCCCGAAGTCCATCTGAGCAACTTGGTTGACATTTCCGTCCTTTGTCCCCGAAGCGGCGATGGTAGTAGCAGGGGCCGTTATCATTTCCGTGCGATGAAGTGGCGTTGTTGTGTTGGCTTTGGGAGCATTTTTGTGGACCCAGATTCCGGCTTTGTTCCAGGCACCTTTGAATTGAATCCAGCTGACGGGTGATTTTGTCGACACGGCACGTGAGCTCGCCGCTGGACTGTCGGGTGCCAATGGCGTTGACGGTGAGAGGCGATGCTGGCAACAAAATCTCGACGACTTGATCGGCGATGTGAGAGAGCTGGTTCAGTGGCAGATTCGGCTGCACCTGGAGGATGGCGTGCGCATGTGAGGGTAGACGCTGAAGTCAGATGATACGGAGGAGGGAGTCATCGACCGGGGTGCTGCCCAAGAGGTCACGCATGTAACGCAGGAGCTGCGATGACTTGTGGTCCCCGAGTTTGTGCTGAAGTAGGTGACGCACCTTCTCGTCTTGTTAAGATGAAAGCCGGCGGGTCAGTTCCCTCTTCAGGTGTAGGTAACGGTCATCAGCCGGGGGATTTGCAAGTATATCGCGAACCTCAGCCGCATAGCGAGAGTCTAGATGGGTGATGACGTAGTCATAGCCCGTCCCGCTCTGGGTGATGCGTGCCGTTGAAAACTGCGCCTCGACTTTAGCGAACCACACGTCAGGCGCCTCTGCCCAAAACGGTGGAAGTTTGACGGCGACCCGACAGACGTCCGTGTCGGTGGCGGCCGCAGCAATGGAGGCGCCCGAGATGACAGGGACCGCTGGAGCGAAGTTTTGGGGGCGTGGCCCAAGTGCGGCGGTGCACGGTCGTCGGACGAGAGCGCTTCATTTTCATTGCGCTGCTTCTGTTCCCGGAGCTGCTACTCTTGGTCCTGGATCACTTGCTGCTGGGCCGGTAGTTGTTGTTGCGGTTGTTGTACTTGTTGTTGAGGGGCAGCAAGGGTTTCCTCGTCGGTCATGGCGGTGTGGTACGCTCGTTTTCTGGGTCAGCAGATTTGGAATAACATATCTTTAATGTTTCCGAACTAAAGGTTCTACTACAACAGCCCCTCGATCTAGGCACACACACAGTTTTCTTGCTTCTTTCGGGCAAGAGTGTTCTTATCGCCGGCGCCCATGTTTGGAGGCACTGCCACAACGCGCAGTCGTAGAAGCGGCGCAGAAGCGGCGCTGAACCGTTTCGCCACATTTTCAATGGGCAGGTTAATTGACAAGTCTCCCAACTTCATGCTTCTTAAACGGAGTTGAAACTATGTTTGCCTCTCAGTGCTGGAAACAAAGTTTACATGAATTTCAAAGTACGTTATTTTTTTATTTTTTAATACTGCAGGCTCCTTCTCGCGCCCATGTAGCTAATGGTGGAACTTGAATACACGAAAATGGGAGGAAAATATTAGAACTTATGTACAGAGCAAGTAAGAGCAAGAAATATGCACATTGTACAGTAAACAAGATGTTCATATAAATTTTGAATTCTACTCACGAAATTGACAGAAGAGCAGTTCACAATATCAGCGGACAGCATATCCCATTGTGAAATGGTGCGCAGAAATAAGCAAGCAAAAATGTTAAAAAAGTACTTTTTTCGTTGTTCACTAGATATGAAAGCAGATTCTTTTTCAAAAATTTTTAAGCCCCGTGCAATCCTGAACAAGTGCTCCCACTATTTGAAAAGGGGGGGATCTCGCTTCGTCTTGCACCAAAAATGAAGATGGTGGTGGTAAAACCACATGTGTTTCCAGCGAAACTGAAACACTTTATTAAATATGCATGCATTCACTATGACTCTGCAAACTCGATGCGCTTCTCGGTAAAGAAAGTGAAGGAAACTGCAGAAATGGCAGAAAAACGGGGGGGGGGAATACTCGCTTAGTTGTTAGCGCATGTTTTAAATATTTTATTAGATAGAGGATGGCACTTGCTTAGGTGCGAGCGCCTGCTTGAGATATTACAGTATTGCTCGTCATCCTGCGTATCTTTTTTTAATCAACCGAAAAAAAGAAACCTGAAAGCAAATGGCCCTTTTACAGATGGTATATTTGTAGCTTCTTTCTTTGTATATTGACAAAAAGCATGAAGTTTAGCATTTTTCGGGGGGGGGGGGGGGAAGCCGTCCAACTAGTAATTCTTAAGCTGTTACCGAAGTCAGACACAGTGAAATAAACAAGTTGGCACAGTGAAAATTAATGTCAGTACAGTAAAAAATGTGCAATTTTTGTTGCTTAAATTCAACTCTATCTTCTCGAAATGGCATTTTTCGTTATGCGAGTATGGTAATTTTAAAATGGCAAAAAAATATCATGCTTATTGTTCGTGCACATACTCAAGACACTCATGGCGGTGTACTGAATTGAAATTGATAATTTAAAATACGTTTCCTTTGATGTGAAAAAGTGTACAAAACTTGCCTAAAATCACGTAGAGGAGTAAAATCAGTCTTTTTGTAAAGTAATCATACCTTGGTTCGGCCAATAGAACACAAGACTCTGAACAAATTAGTATAAACATCTGGTGGCTATCATTACATGCTCAAAAATGACAACAATAGGGTAAAAAATACGTGGAAGTCTGGGACTTGCCCGGTCTCCTCTAAGTGACACAGTGCTCTAAAATAAGGCGGAGTTTACATACACCAGCAGACCTGTCTTATTCAATAATGGAAAAGTGGAAACATGGTCCAGAAAATTTACTGTCACAACCCCTTAACAGGAGAAAATAACTAGGTAGACTCAAACGGCTGACTTAACTGCCCCCAAAATGCACTGCTAAAACATGAAATGTTTAATATCAGGTCTTTTTACTGAAACGGGTGCACCAGCTGTGTCAATTGCGCCAATTTGTTACGATTCCCGATTGTTGCATCGA